>OY856411.1:1319766743-1320386743 GCA_963693085.1 Alisma plantago-aquatica
TAAACAACTTTGTCTTATATTGTTTTGGTATAAACCATGTCATATACAATTAAATGGAAGTACTTCCTTCCTATGCATGAAATGTGTAGCTAAAGTTCACATCATACCTTCACTAGAGTAACATAAACTGTCATGGTTTTTGTCATTTTGTTATAATTGTGGAGGAATATGCAACATGTCTTTCTTGCTAATTTCTCCACTAATATGTGGACTGCAAAATATTAATATAGATTTTAGAAGTAATGATTCAGTAGACGAGGATGATGAAATGTCTCTAAAATGCACCACATCACATAAGGTGACCGTAGCAACTACAACCAGAAAAAGATTGGACATCACAACAGAGGTGGCCATGGATGCATGAAGGATGATGGCAAGGTCGAGGGACCTTCTTTGAGTAGTGAATTGCCGACACTGATGATCACGGAGAATGTTTTGTGACGGCCAATTTTGGCTTAGTTCATGATTCTATGGATATTAGAGTCAAGACTAGGCCTCATACTACACAAGCCATGACATGTTACAATTATTGTTAAACTATTGGGCAAAAGCATTAGGTTCATGATGCTTTGTGACCAAATTAGACATGTATGAAAATCCATTGCTCGATGGTGGATTAATGAAATGAGTATGAATTATTACATTGTGCAGATAACATATCAAGTACATTACTTCATTACCTTAATTGGAGGACCTTGAGTAATATTTTGTTGCCCCCTCATTGTTACCCGATGGATGAAAACTTCATCTGCCGACTGCTCTACCATCAATGGTGGTTGCTTTGACCAAGATCATTGATCTCCCTCTACATATGTACAACCATGTAATATTTTATTTGAGTAGGTCAAGTTCTAGGCAAGTTAGTCAGAGTTGATGAACAAACTATCAACTACGCAAGAAGTAGGTTTGCTCACCTTGCAATTGAACTAGACACAGTGGCATCAGTGAAGTCTATAGTGATAATCAATGTCATGATTTACAAAGATGATATGAGTCCATTCCTTCAATCTATCGCCAAAGTGGACTCATACGGCATGGTTCTATCAATTTCCCATCTAAACATGAAGGATAAGAAGTTCCTAAAATAAGAACAACTTTGGACGAGGTCAGTATAGTATGGGTGGAAGAAGATGAAAGATGGTAAGTTTACTATGGGAAGACCATTCATTCTAGAAGACAAACTCATAACCCAGTGAAATCAGACACTAGAATGGGGACTAAGCACCACTCTACGAGTTCCAATAAATTCAACAATGTTGATTCACATGAAGAGATGGATGAAGACCATGAGATTATATTTGAAGAGGTTGGTGAACCAAATCCTTTTGGACATCACTCGTGACTGGAAATGATTTGGACAAAAAAAGAAAGCAACTTTATAAAAAAAGTCAAATGGAACACAAGGTTATTGTTGGTTCTATGGTTAAAGTTAATGATACCCATGAAGTCACTGAAGTTATCCAACCTACTATTATATATAGTGAAGAAGTAAATGTAGATCAAGTAATTACATTAGTCATGGAAATGCCCATCTTCCATGGTCACACAATAGTGGATCATGTGGATGATGAAGTTATTGTTAGGATTTTGTCTCTTATCATAATTGAATAAGAAATAATCTCTAATGATATCAAGAATGTGAAAATTAATGTTACACTTGGAGTCTAAGACATTAGAAAAATGTTTCTCGATCAATGAGTGAATACCTTTTTGGATAGCCTACTCGCCAAGGTATAAATCGGCCGATAGAACATATTTTATTAAAATCAACCTACCACCAGCAGATAGTGGTGAAGAATGCGATCCTTGGACTTGATGAAGGATCTTGATCTTGTCCATAATAACAGAAAAGAAACCTTTTTTGTATCTACCAGATATAAGAGGAATACCAAGGTACTTGATTGGAAATTCCTTGTCATAATAGCCTGTTGTGTTGGCAATTAGGGTTCGTAGTTGGGATGGGGCTTTGGATGACAACATGAAACCACTATTGTCATTTTCTAATCCCTATAGAATAGTTCTATCCTCTTGTACTATCATACTGGGAGTTTTCTACCTATATAAATGGGGATAGACACTGATAGAACATGATGTGCTAATGTAGTGCACCGATGTGTGTGGTTGGATGTCCTCATGCCACATGAATAGGATAACTCAAAATAAAGTGTGCGAACAATATCTAAACAACCACATTACCACAAAAGCTAGTAAATTAAAACTGATCTCATATAACCATTACATGCGGAAACATATTGCAACAAGGTCCACAACCTGTATCAAATCACATACCATACCATGTATACACATCTGTTCAGTGGTCATCTTCCACAAACGTGTACACAAAATATACTTGTTCACATGTACATGCCATATATGTATATACAACCACAGAATACTACCAAAATACATATTGTTATACAGATCATCTACAAAACACATACCTTTTCAGACCTGAGAGTATAAGGACGACATGTAGGACTCTACTACACAACAACCAGTTATCTGACCTTCTGAGGCTGTTGACCACCAAGCTGCTCTTCCTCAACAACATGATCCCCACCATGTCACTAATGACCACCTCAAAAGATGTGGAAACCCACCGGGTGAGACCAACGTCCTGACAAGAGAATCCGCTAATGAATAACACAGTTATATCATTATTTAGCATATTTGTAGATAAAACTTTTTGAGCAGATTCAGCTAAATTAATAACTTAAAATGATTATGTAGATTAATCTTGTTGAATAACCATAATTGATAAGCATAGCAACATGGTAAGGAGGAATATGAAAAACATGTATAACAATTGATTTTATCTTACCACATTATATAACAACTAAGTAGTAATAAGCACAAGGCAAGGGTAAACATCTAGAGCGAATCGTGTTAACCCTACACAAATATGTTACACTACCGTATTATGTCTTATATTAATGCCCTGAGGATTTGAGTTGTACCACCCAAATCCAATTGACCACTGCTAAGTAAACATCAATTCCATATAAGATCTATGAAGAGCTACAATCTAATATATTCTCCCCACTCGATCAGTATGAGTGAACACTGCAATGACATATCAGTCAAAATACCACCCGTGACATATAGTCAAGCTATAAACACCTATCCCACCTTGGTATAGGTCACAACGCTAGACACCAGGGTATTAAACCCTACCACTGAGGTACAACTGCAACTATTCACAATGTTGTCCCCATATATCACGTCACATATATAACATTGTGACAGGAACACATCCTTTCTCAAACACCTTGGGATTTGGATGACAAGTATGTACTCTCCAAGCACCCCACATATTCAACAATATGCACTCTGAGTTTCACTTAGGAATACTCATTTCACCATCCTACAAGTTTGACACTGGGATGGGTCTATGTCCAGGGCTACTACTTGATTAGGGTTCCACTTGATTAGTTAATGCCAATTGGGTGTCTTTTAACTGCATTAATCAAGTTAAGTACAAACCATAGAAAGATTGTAAAAAGATAAGGGTAGATTGCAACTTCAGAAGCTCTAAAATGTATGAAACATAAATCTTATCACATCACCATATGGTATTGTTCAGTGTCACACATGAGTCCACACTCCATGGAATATCAATCCCTTATCACATTACCAGAGGATATCACCGCAGTTAGAGTAATCAACCTTGCACAAGGTCATAAGACCATTCACAAAGTTCCATGTATGAACATCATTATCTCTCTATACCTCATCAAGGCTCACAATCATCACTACACAAGTGTTACATAAGTGTTACCACAATCAATCATGCATTTAAGAACTATGATGCCCATGAGGAAATAAGTTAAGTTTTCAATAGTTTAGGAGATAGAAAGTACTCTATTGACATGATAATTACTCAAGTAAGATAGGCAACATTATTATGTACTAGAAATTAGGGTTAGGGTTCAAAAAGGTAACCAAAGTAAGGTTTTGGATTAGCAATTAACATTAAACCCTAGTTATCATCATAACCAACTTTCTTGGAAGCAAATAAGTCAAAAATCATCATCACAAGGTAATCACATATCCAAGTATTCTCATTTACCAAATAGGAATGGACCACATCATATTCATCAGACAAAGAGATGAATAATACACAACGACCACTTAGGTCAACACATAGTGACCAAACAAAAACAAGGTCATGTATTCGATCGAAGAGAATTAGGTTGAAGAAATCATGGAGATCAAGGAGAGCCTCACCACTTCATTGACCAAAGAGAGCTCAAAACATCAACGACCATATGAATTAATTCTTTGTGGCTAAAGGGAAATCATAATACTTCATCGATTGCAAAAGTCCATGCATCAACAACCACCATGATCTAAAGCTCAACAACCAATTATAACCATGGAAGAATCTCATAGAACGAAGAGAGTCTAACATCACTAACTACAAGAAAGAAACCTTGGTGAATGAAGAACATGATCAAAACTCATCGACCAAGTCATGAGATCAAACTTGGTGATCACTAGCATCAACACATTGGAGACCAAATCATGTAGAAAATCTTGGTGAACTCATGTAGAGAGAGAAAAACCATCCACCACATGATCAGACAAGTTATCATCACCAAGAAACCAAAATTCACTAAAATGCAAAGAATAAGAAGAAGGTTATCACCAAAACCCTAAATTCGACCATCACCATGTGGGGAAATCAAACTACGAAGCAAGAGGGAGAAACCAACATTGATCACATACATGCAAACCTCAAAAACATCCATCATCAATCAAGATAGACATGCACTAGATTAGGGTTTAGCAAAAGGGGTTTATCTACTCAAGATCACCATAGAGACATAAGACCTACTATAGATATCATCAACATACCACTTGGAACCACATTTTAGAGATAGATTGTTTCCATATAAGATAAAGTGCAAAAAATAGAGGAGAAAGTTATATAACTCACCTTGAATATGAAAAAACAAATCCAACAACAAGGAATCTCCAAGGAATAGAGAGAAAACCCTAGCTTGATCACCTCCACGTCCAAGCTAACATCACCTCAAAGAGAGAAGAAAAACCCTAGGTTAAAGGAGCACACGAAAGAGGAAAAAAACCCTAGGTCAAAAAGATAGGGAAGAGAGGTGATCATCAACTCAACTTAGGCACTATCATGGAAAACCATGAGTTCAGTTAAGAAGAGATAAGTTCCTCAAGAAGCCGCGCCATGAAAGAAGAAAGGTATGGTAGAAAGAAAACGAAGATCAAGGTGGGTAGATCACTTACCAAGGTCAAGGAACGCTAAAGGATCACCAACGAAGAGTTTCCCCAAACCCTAGATCAACATGCAAGGGGTTCAACCACTTTCTCCAAGCTCAAGCACCATCTTCACCACAAATAACACAAGGGGGACGAGCTTCAAGGACATGAGAGAAAGAAGAGGTGAAAAAGGTATCACTTGCATGCAAAGAAAGGGGTACATATATCCAAGGATAGAGATAGGTAAGGGAGGTTAGGTGTCATGCAAAAATGTGCCACTTGTCCATCAAAACTCACCATGAAAGAAGTAAGCTCATGCATAGGTCGTTAATACTAAGGAAACTTAGCAATGTCAATTGGCAGAAAGCCAACGGTCGTAGGAAACTTTATCCAAAAGTTCTTCAGCCGAAGAGAAATAAAAGATGATTGATCGCATAAAACTCAAACTTGGGTTTCTTGGACCATCAAATGAAGAGGCCACTAGGAACACACTGAACCTCTTCAACCACATAGAACATGGTCGAAGGAACATCAAGGTGTTCTATAAAATTAAAACTCAACGGTCAACACACATGTTCAACATCAAACTAGGGTATCCAAGCAAACCCTAGATATCAACACATGATGAAAACACATCTCGCCTCATCAAACTAAGGTATAAAAAGTGCCCAAGGGCACCACTCTCTCCAACATGATGCCAAAACATGTCAGATACACCAAGCATGTGACAAATTGTAAGAAAAACCCTAAACATAGGTAAATTGCAATTAGATCCAAAATAATCACAAGTATGTAACATGTTATCATAGCACATCACATGATTATATTAAGATTCTAAGCATCTAATTTTGATAAGAAATCAAGATCAAGAAAAAGCTAGGTTAGGGGTCTTACAACCATAAAACCCTAAAAGGGATTCCCTAGAAATCCTATGCGAACAAAGATGGGTACTTCCTACAGATCTCATCCTCTAATCTCCCACATAACTTCCTCCAAGCCACTTTCCCAACACATGATACCATAGGGTAAGGTCCTATAAACGTAGGAGCCAACTCACCCTTCTTACCACACCTCTGCATGCCTTTCCAAGGAGGGACTTTAAGGTACACATGATCCCCCAATTGGAACTCCAAAGGTCAGTGATGATTATTTACATAAGACTTATGTCTATCCTAGGCTTCATTTCGTTGTTGTTGTATCAATTTAATCTTCTATGTAGTCACTGCACAAGCTCAGGACCTAAAAGTTGGTATTCACATGCCTCATACCAATAGAGCAGTGAGCAACAATGCCTCCCATACAAAGATTCACAAGGTGCCATGTCTATACTCCTATGATAACTGTTGTTGTAGGAAAACTCAATCAAACTCATATGCACATACCAACTCCTAAGGAACTACAAAATATAAGCTCTCAATAGTTCTTCCAATGCTTGTATGGTCCTCTCAGACTGACCATCTATATGCAAGTGAAATGTTGTAATAAACCTCAATTGTGTCCAAATCTTTATATGTAGACTTTCCAAAATCTGACTAGTATCATCATGGGGATACTGTGAAAATGCACTATCTCATCCACATATATATGTGCCAACTTCTCTGTAGTATACATCATCTTGACTGGAAGGAAGTCAGCTGACTTGGTCAACTTGTCAACTATCACCCAAATGGAATCATGACCTTTGACAGTCCTAGGAAGACCAACCACAAAGTTCAAAGTGATTTGATCCCATTTCCACTATACTATAGGCAATGGTTGCAACATCCATGTAGGTTTATGATGCTCAGCCTAGGCCTACCGACACATAGGACATTTTGCCACAAATTATGCAATGTCATGCTTCAAGCCAGACAACCAATGGAGGTCCTTCAAGTTATGGTACATCTTAGTACTGCCTGGATGCATTGCATACTTCAAGGAATGAGCTTCCTCAAGGACCATCTTCCTGTGACCAGGAACCACTGTCCTACTATGGAAACAAACTATCCCATCCTCTATCTCATGGAATCCCTCACATTTCTAATTGTTAAACTCTGATTGGATTTGTTGTATCATAGTATCACCCCGTTGTGCATATCTGATATGTTGTGACGATGTAGGCTTCACTTGAAACTATGCCAACAAGCCTGTCAACAAGGAGACTTCCAATAGGACATTCATATGACACAACGACACCCAAATGTCTTTCTTATGGAAAACTAAGGAGCATAATTGTGCCTTATTAGTAGAGACAAAGAGGATTTCATGTTCAACACATCGACTACTGTGTTCACCTTCCCTAGATGATACTCTATTGCGCACTCATAGTCCGTGATAAAGTCCATCCAACTTCTTTGTCATATGTTCATCTCCTGCCTTGAGAAGATATACTGAAGGTTCTTATGGTCGGTGAAATCTACCACTTCTCTCCATAAAAGTAGTGTCTCTAAATCTTCAAAGCATGGACCACAATTGCAAGATCTGGATCATGCTCCAGGTAATTTACCTTGCATTTCTTAAGATGGCATGAAGCAAAAGAAATCACGTTCTTGTCTTACATCAACATGCATCCCAATCCATTCTTCAACACATCACAAATATGATATAGCCTTTTCCTTTCTCTAGCAGAACTAACATTGGTGCACTGGTCAACTTCTCCTTCAAAATATAAAAATAACACTAACACTTATCATCCAAGACAAAAGGTACACATTTCCTTGTTAGCTTGGTTATGGGTAATACCACAACACTAAAGTTCTTGATAAACCTCCTATAGTAGCCTGCCAAGCCTAGGAAACTACAAACTTGTATCAACACCTTAGGCTACTACTCTAGCACCGACTCCACCTTCTTTGGGTCCATACAAGCACCTCTAGCAGATATCACATGCCCAAGAAAAGACACCTCCTTAAACCAAAACTCATACTTGCTAAACTTGGCGTACAATTGATCCTGCCTCAACAACATTAATGCTTGTTGTAGATGTTTCTAACTGTCTCTGGAGTATATCAGGATGTCATTGATGAATAGAACCATGAACTGGTCAAGATACATCGTAAACACCCTATTCATCAGATCCATGAACATTGTCAGTGTGTGTAAGGACCCTAACCCACATTTTGGGATAACCCTAATTATTTTTCTTAAGCATGTTGCATAGCACATTGCTCTAATCATCTGATATGTAATTAGGGTATATTGGAAGCTTGAGTTATTTGTTTGAGCTTGTTTGGTTGATGCTTGTGTTTTATGGTGGAAGTTTTGGTGCAAATTGCAATTTACCTAGGATTAGGGTTGATGTGCAAGTTTGTCACCTCTAGAGTGTTCCTTCTCTCTCTCTTGGTATCATCTAGAGGAGAGAGAGAGATGGGAACCTTATTTGGACCTTAGTTGTGTGGTGACATCTTTGGAGATGTTTCAAACACATGTTTGAGGTGTGCCTTGCCCCTAGAAGTGTTGTCTCGGGCTAGAGAGCCTTGGAGAAGCCTTGTATCGATTTGTGGGTGTCTTGAGTCACACCCTATAGGTTTATGGGTATGTGGAGATGTGGTATCAAGCATGATGACCTAGTCGGTGAGATCATGCCTAGATCTTATCACTTCGTTTGCATGGTGTTGTGCATGTGGCACTTTCTCATGGACAAGTGGCACCTAAGCTCCTAAGGTGGTGACACCTCTCCCATGATACCTCTCTCATCCCTCTTATATATATACCCCTATCTCTCCATGCAAGAGAATACTTTTAGCTATCCTTGCTTTCTCTCCTTGGTGGACAATCTTGAGCTAGAAGATCTATCTTGGAAGGTTGGTGGATGATCCCCAAGATCACGGTGTTCCCTTCATCTTCTACCTTGGTAAGCCATGGTTTTTAGCTCCCTTTCTCTCCTTCTTTCTTCTTCTCTACCATGGATCTTGGTTATCTTCTTTCCATCCTGAACCATCCTAACCATGGTTCCATCTTCTTCCTTGGAGGTGTTGTGGTGACCAAGCTTCAAAGATCATCTTGTACCTTGGGCTCGTGAAGCTTGGAGCTTGACCTTGGAGCTTGGTGGTGATCTTTGAGGCGGGTTATATAACTCTAAACATTCTTTGTTATTATCACTCCTTACATGATATCTTGTTCTTCATCTTTGGTTCATTATCTCTCACATGTTAGTAGCACTTCTTGGTGGTTTTAGGATATATTTTGAAGGAGTCTAGATTAAGTTGTTGCCCATGTGTTTTATCTTCTTTCCTTGCTATAGATGAGTGACCTTAGGTTGAAGATGACCATGTTGATAAGTTCTGGTGGGTGGCAATCACGACTTGTGATGTGACGGACCGTCACACCTTGTGACAGGTCGTCATGACCTTGGGGAGGCATAGGTTGACACGCCTTGGTAACGTCTAGGTCGTCATGCCTTGTGCATGAATAGGCTATTGTGAGTCGAGATGGTTATCTTGGCCTTTGGTTGTTTAACGATATGGTAAAGAGACCTTGGTGGTGATAGTTTGTTGTGACTTTGAGACACGTAGACTGATATGGTGTTTAATTGTTATATCCAATTGTTATACAAGGGTGTTAGCCGTCACGAGTATGGTTGAACCTAATGGGGTTGGTTGGTATTGAGGGAAACGATGATGCCCTAATTGGGCAGAGGCCGACACACCCTAGAATGGTGTTTCCTGATACATCCTTAGCTGTGATACCCAACATACCCAACTCGTGATGCCCAACTAACACTAACCCTAACAACCCATCACAATATGTGACTCCCTACATGCTAACACCTATCATGCCTTGGGCTGGCATTGCCAAACATGCCTTGTTGCCCGTCACACCCAGGCATAGGTTTCCCGATAGACCTTGGAGATGGTGTTGCCCGACATGCTTTGAAGATTGTGTTGGCTGACAACCCTCCATAAGTGTAGATGCTCGATGCACCCCACATGACGTGGTTTCTCGACACACCTATGGTACTAAACCAATACCCTCTCAAGTTGATCTAATCTGTTACACCATATGCTAGCTTTAATTGATATCTTGATGATGGTAGTTATGTTGCGCCATGTTGATGATAGGGTTACATGTTAGTATGTGACACCCTATTGGATGGTTGTGTGAATAAAGAGGAAGTGTTGTTTTCTATAGTATTTATTTCTTAACATGCCTTATTATGGCGATGGAAGTGAGGATTCAAGGGTGGTTATTGATCCAACCTTGTAAACCCTAATCGGGTAAAGAGAAACCCTAACCCTAAAATGTCATATGTATGGCATGGATCTTATAAGATGACAGTGTTTATGATGTATTGATCTTCTTGTTACAAGTTTCTAACTATGCATGTAACACCAATTGATGTACATAGCCAGGTATGATCTATGGTGGTTATGATATGTTTGAATAAGCCTTGGGAGGCACATGTGTTGTGGTAACATAGAAAGAGGATTAAATGGTCATATGACCTAATGATGGCTTAGTGCCTTGTATGAAGTAATGATTTCCTTAGTGATGAGAGGAGGGGTTGTTAGCCCAAGATATGTGACCATTGTGATGAAAGTTATGATGAATGAAAAGTATCAAGTGATGATGTGATGAGATCACACCCTAAGTACTCAAATAAGTCAGGTGATGTGTTATTCCCTTATTTAGGTGGAATTTGTTTGGAGGTTATAGGTTGTAACTTGATTGATGCTGAAAGATGCTTAAATAACCTAATTAATCAAGTGGAACTTAATCTTGCAGTTTGCCCTATGCCATAGATCCATTTAGTGTCAGCACTTGCTTAATGGTGAAACAAGTTTAACTCAGAACACATATTGTTGAATATGTGAGGTGCAAGTTGAGGTATCTCCTTGTATCCTGAATGTATATATGTGATACAAGATTGGCTACGGTCATACCCTGATAAGAGTATGGATGTGGTCATAGCTCAGTAATATGTGATACAAGATTGGTCGTGGTCATACCATGATAAGAGTAGGGTTGCGGTCGTACCTTAGCAATATATGATACATGATTGGCTGTGGTTATACCCTGATAAGAGTACAAATGTGGTCGTAAATCATTATCGTCGTGATGTGTACCAAGGCAGGCTAAATATGTATAGCTGAACTATATGTTGTTGATAGCAGTCTGACTTATGATGTCACTGCATGTTCACTCATACTGACTGAGGGGTGAGGTCATGGATTCCAGCTCTTCCATTAGACCTTGTATGTCACCGATTTCAACTTATAAAGTGGTTAGTGAGATTTGGGTGGTATGACTCAAATCCTTGAGGCATAATAAAATGTGTAATCAGCCGTGTCGTATAATTGTATATGATCCAAATATAGAAACATTGGATGAGGCCTTTCTTGATCTTTATACAATGTTGTTGATAGGAATTATACATTTTCTTCATATTCCTTTTAAATTATTAAGATGTTTCATAATTCATTAGAAATTGCTCTTCTTATTAATAATAATTACCTGCTTCACATAATTGTAACTATACTGCTACTTTATTTATCTTACCAATGACAATAATAAAGTTGGTGGAGGGTTATCTCTCCTGCTGAGATTTGGAATCTCACCCCATGGGTTTCCCACACCCTTTTTAGGTGGACATGCACAAAGAGGTAGATATCATGTAATGGAGGTTGAGAAGTAGCAAAAAGAGCAGTAGCTGACAAGGTTGGAAGTTTGTTGGACATCTTTTTTTGATAGAGTCCTAGGGTTGCCCATGTACACTCGGGTCATTGGGGATGTTTTATAGATGTTTTGTGGATGGGCTTTCAATACATGTTTGGCTTTGTGTGCCATTTTTGTATATAGCTGTAATGGATATATGTATATATGTTCTGGAATAGGTTCCCTAGTAACAGGTTGGTGGGACACATAGTAAGTGCTTTGAGGCATGAAAGAACCTATATGTAAAGGTTGTTGCTATTTGGTAGTTTTATAAAAATGGGTTTTTTGTGTATTTTCTAGTAATCTATTTGTCAACCTTCTTCCATGGTTTTGTTTTGAGTAATGTCGCTTTTGTGTGGCGTGATGCATTACAAACAGGTTGGTATCAGAGCTTTAGGTTTGCAGAGTCTAAAGGGATCTAGGACTAGGGTTTGTGTCTGTTCTTGTGTCCTTCAGTCTATCTTATGGTGACTTCTACTTATGCAGAAAGCTTAAAGATGTCTAGAGAACACGAATAACATGCTACCGAGAGCAGTGTTGATGAACCAGATGGTGGTGCAAGGAAACATGCACGATAAGATTGAGTTCCTGAAGTCCCTCATTTTGACCTAGCCATGGTTGAAAACCCTGCCTTTCAATCTCTTTTTAGGCAGTTTATGGCTACCATGACTCATATGGCAAACATGATGCCTACACCTCAGCCTAGGGAACCGATTCCCCATACTAAATCTTTGGGTACTGGGAAGACTTTTGAGTGGCTTGTCCATGTTGGGGTAGTGGATTATGTTGGGACGGCTGATCCAACAAATGTGTATATGTGGCTTACCATGCTGGAGAAAGCCTTCAAGATGTTGAGTATTCCTGAATGTAAGGTGTAGCATGCGGTGTACCTCCTGAGGGGGAGTGGTGGCCATTGGTCGACCATAGAGGAGGAGAAGAGGCCAGGTGTCGCAGTCAGTTGGGAGGAGTTCTGACATGAGTTCATTAGTCAGTACTTTCTTTGGACATATCTTAATGAGAATATCACCCAGTTTGAGAGGATTCGATAGGGATCCATGACGATCAATGAGTAAGATGCAAGGCTTATGGAGTTTCTGAGGTTCTATCCTTACATGGATGTTGTGAAGGACGAGCTGATTCGACATTTTGAGAAGGGATTGAACGCTTAGTTGTCTACCCTGATAGTGGCTTTGGAGAATCGAGAGAGGTTCACTGTGTTTGTTGAGTCTATTTGAAGGATAGAATGATCTATGAAAAAGAAGAGAGAGGCAAATACCAAGAAGAGGGTTGCATAGTCTCAATGGAAGTCGTCAGGAGGATTTAAGAAGCTAAGGTTTTCCACACCACCAACATCACGGAGGTTCAGTGCTTTGACACAGTGGTCATCGAGTAAGGGCAAAGGTTGTAGTTTCCCACCTACAAAATCCTAGAGTGTCATGTCAGCATCAGTGATAGGACCATCTAGGCCACAGTATGAAACCCAAGCTTGCCACCAGTATGAGCAGGTAGGACATCTAAAGTGAGAGTGTCTAATGATGGATGATGAAGTGATCCAACAACCAAGGCAGAGCCAGTAGGGCTCGTAGCGATAGTAGAACAACATCACCAGAGGATGAGGACGTGGAGAAGCCTCACGGGCTGGATCATCTGCTCAGAGAAGTAGAGTCTAGGGGAGACAACATAAAATCTCTAGATTCTATGCCATGAGTCAGCCGGAGGCGGTGGTCAACCCATGAGTGGTGACAAGTTAGATGGAGTTATTTCAGTTTGATTTGTCTTCTTCTTATTTTGTATCTATTTTGGTTGACCCAGGTGCAACATACTCTTTTGTCTCTCATGAAGTGTTTAGTAGTTGTCTTTTTCCTGTTTGTTGTAAGAAGAATAGTTTGTTGGTTAAAAACCTCATTAGTCAGTTCTATAATGTTACAAATTGTGTGTCCTTCTTGTGTTCTCTCCTTTTCAAGACACAACATACAAGTGGATCTATATCACACAAGCGTGATACTACTGATTTTGTGTCCAAATGCCTGACATGCCAAAGAATCAAGGCCAAGCATAGGAGACCAGGCAGTCTACTACAAGCCCTTGAAATTTCGGAATGGAAATGGGAACACATCACCATGGATTTTGTGGTGGGGCTACCCAGGATCAGGAAGGGATACAATGTTGCATGGGTAATAGTTGATCATCTCACCAAGTCATCTCATTTCCTCCATGTGAAGACTACTATGAAAGATTCTCAGTTGGCCAACCTCTATATACAGGAGATAGTATTCCTGCATGGAGTTCCAACATCCATTGTCTCAGATAGGGACTCAAAGTTCACTTCAAAGCTATGGAAGCAAGTTCAAGAAGAACCAGGGACCTAGTTGAACTTTAGTACTGCATACCATCCACAGACAGACAGGTAGTCAGAACACATAGTACAGATTCTAGAGGACCTTCTGCGAGCTTGTGTACTTGATTGGGAAGGCTCGTGGGACCATTACTTGTCTTTAGTTGAATTTGCATATAATAATAACTATCAGGTGAGCATTGGGATGCCTCCTTATGAAGCTTTATATGGGCATCCCTGCAGGTCTCCACTATACTAGGATTGTTGGGTTTTAGGGGAGGCAGAGAAGGCAGCGGAAACAAAAATTTCTCCTCCCCAAAACCAGAACAAGGAAACGCGTCAACATCTATACAATAGGAAAGAATGGTTTGTGGAATCATACCTTGTCCCAAGGCTTGCTCGGCGACAATACCTCGCAGCTTGCGTGGTCTTCACCTCTGGTCTTGGACGATGTCTGTGCAGCTCCTGGTCGCACCAGGACTGACGACTCCTGGTCTCACCGGGACTGTAGGGATTGACAACTATCCTCCGAGTGGTAGAAATATCCCACCTCTAAAGTAGTCCACATGGACCACCTAGAACTCCAATCTCCTTGTCCCATAAAGAATTGGAAGGAGTCGCACCCTCCTGTCAGCATACTAGTCACTGTCACACTCTCCTGCCACCAGTCACTTTCTGTAGTTGTCTTTCCCTTGTTGTGCCTCCCTTATCGGGTAGCACTTGCTCGAGCTCTCTCGGTTACCAAAACCATAGAGAACGACAACTTTACAGAGCAACTGGTTGCACTGAGTTGTACTTTGAGAAGCCCCCAATACCCCTATATATATAGGAGGGTCATGGGACATGGTTCTCTATCCCGGGCAATGCGGGACTAAAGCAGGAGTAGAAGGGTTCAAGATTTTCCACAAAAACAACCAACTGCGCAACCTGAACCGATCATTTCATTGCTGAAACAGTCAGTTGGGGACCTGAGCCGGTCGGTTGACACCTCAACCGATCGGTTGGGACCCATGAAACAGTCGGTTGGGGACCTGAGCTAGTCGTTTGACACCTCAACCGATCGGTTGGGACCCATGAAACGGTCGGTTCACTTCTGAACCGGTCGGTTCGTGGTCCTGGTCAGTTCCCGATTGACTTTTCATCTTTTGTTTCTAATTGGTATCAAATACCAATCCTTGTTCCAATCAAATTGGGCAAGTGAAACAAAAGGAAAATTTCTCACCAATCCTACTTTCCCAACTTGCTCGGTTGCATCAGATGAACCGATCGTTTCAACACTTGAAGCAATCGTTTCACCCTGTCCATGAGCCAATCGACTCACCACCTGAGCCGATCGGTTGACCAAGCTGAGTCGATCGGGTCATCACATGAGCCGATCGATTGGGAGTGCAGATTGTGCAGAATCATTCAATTGCAGTTTCAATCAATCTGATACTCCAATCAATCAGTCCAACACCTTGAACATTATGATACTGAGCTATCAATTGATTTGAGTGTTTAATTGAACTACTAAACTCCTTTAGTAATCAATCTAAAAATTGTTTGTGGACAAAACTCCTCTTCCAGGTTAAATCCTATGTGTGTGACCCTGCAGGTCCATTTCACGTTGGCAGTGAAAGTCCATAACACTTATGACTTCACAAGAAAAGAGTGGTGCCTAGTCACACATCAGTGCTACCCAAGTGAAATAGAAAGTTGGAAAACAACTTTGAATCCAACAATCTGTGAATGGTGTTACAGTGAATGTATAATTCCTTTGTCACTGATATCCCGAATGAACTCGAGGCATGGAACAGTCATCCTGTCAACGTTCATTCACTTTCTTGATCTTAGAGTAGATTGGAAGAGATATGTATGACATCGATATCACATATTGATTCACACATGCGTGCACGCCTTTCTCAACCCTACTCATCAAGTGGCCATGGATATCAAACTCCCTTAGGAGGGACACATCTGATATCTATCACTCACCCCTCAAAAGCCCAATGTGTCAAAGCCACCCAATCATCACCTTTATAACAACCCATGTTTCAGGACTGTGTTTGATGATGTCAAAGTGTGCCCAACGACATGTGTTGAGTGTAGTGATTTCAGGTCAAATAATCACACTCACCACCATCACTGTGAGTACTGACTGTGACTACCATGTCATGGTTCCATGTGTCAAACTCACGGTGGGTCTGTCTGGTACACTTGTTCTCTAACAAGTATCTATGTGTTTGGTTTGATATCTCTATATCATGACTAATGAGATTCTGTCATCAACCAACACTAGAATCCAGTCTTGTGTGTCATTGTTGTCTATCTACCTTCCACAATGACATCCGACTAGGGTCATAACAAGAATGTACAAACTCTTAACATCCGTATGATCTCATCGTTCAGGTCCTCAACCTGAAAGCATACGTCATTGAGTATTGTCATTCTCTATACATTCAATCTGTTCTATCACTATCTCATATGACTGAACCAGAAAGAATTGGAAGCTTGCCTTTGATGTTTATCAAATCATTCTTAATGTATCCCACCAATCATCCCATGATTGGCTCTTAGGGCATACATACCAGCACACTCCCACTTGCACTACGAGCCAATCACCCTTAAATCATATTCATAGTGGTCTTCAAACATGTCCCACATGTTATTGTGCTCTAGTGCCAACATAGTGAGTAATGGCAACACCTTTCCAAAGTCAGTATAAATTCCATGTCTCTCATCTCTTCGTTGTACGTCACACATATGAGATGGAGTTTCCGTAATATGCAATCTAGTATTCCTTTGCTAACCTTTAGCCACATTGCATGATCAAGGATTCCATGCTTGTCATCAATGAGCGGAATATCTATAAGTTCATCTCATGAACTTCTAGATCCATATAGTATCCACTGTTGTTCTCCAACACATAGATACTCGGCATTTCCCTTTTAAATGGTTTTATTGGAACACTTCCAATTATCAACAAACTTTCACTTTTATATATATCCTATATATATTTTGCGATTAATTTTCTGTCAATTCAGAAGTTTGCATCAATGTAACTCTTTACATTGAACTCTTCTTTATGTCCATAGAACTAGTACTTCTCAAGTACTTATCAAGTTCTCATGGTACTCCAGTAACCCTTACTAGAAGTAGACAGACATCCACTCATCATGTCTCACATACATGTTATCAAGATGAGCACATCATATTGCCATGTCCTACATACAAGATGATGAATGCATTTTGTTCTTGCCATGTCGATACATGCAAGATAATGGGATGATTACATACATGATAGATCCATATCTATTCTTAGTGTTCCCATTCTTCATAAGAATTGGACACTTGGACTTGGGATACTAACTCCATGTAACATGGACACGTTTTCTCCCACTGAATCTGTGCATACTGAACCCTTCAGTACATATTGCCAATGTATGATTTCTCCTTTCAGGTCAAGAGGTTTTCGAGAACTATCTCTATAGATCTCTATTCCTATCACATAGGAAATATATCTATCTTCCTTAAAGATAATTTCCACTTTTTGGATTTCCATTCTAGAACATTTCCATTTCACATAAACATGTGGAATGTGAACACGCTCCCACTAAATCACATATCCCTTCTTTATCTTTGACATATCAGTCAAACCCTTTGACTATATCATCAAAGTAAAGATCCAATTATGAGTTGCTTGTACTCAATCAATCACATTGATTAGTCCATTGTAACTTATAGACTTTGTTTGCATTAGTGGATTCATAAACCTTATAGGTTGTGTCACGTACACATCCTTGTTTTATTCCTCATAGGAATGCGGTTTTAGTATCCATATGCCAAATGTCTTAGTCATTAAGTTGCAATCAACAAGCATCATCCTTCTCAAAATGTTATCCATGTGTCTTAACACTTAAGATTCATTTGAACTTATGGATTTCATCCAATGGGTGCTACCATCAAGGTCATACCTTATGGTTCACATGGATGTCATTTAGGACGTAATGGTCATAAACCATAACTCAAAATTCGGTTCCTCATATTCATCTAGATAGTTGACTCATCACATGAACAACTCATCACATAGATAATTGAGGTGTAAGGATATAAGAATTCACAACGCTTGTGATTCTTAATTTCTTTTATTAGTGAGGGGTATTCTTTTATTAAGAAGAATTCAGTTATTTGATAATCATTCTCTAACTCCTTAGAGTATGATTCCTTCTTGATTTAGACATCACCATGCCTTAAGCATGAGTTCATTATGATACACTATCATAATCACTCATAAGGATCTCAAACATTTGGTCCAAGTATTTCATTCATTGATCTCATCAAGAATTAACACTTTACCAAATTTGCACTTCATCTATGATAATCTTGAACACTTCAAGATATTCATATTGGTATTTCTCTAAACTCCATTTGAAGTATTAGCATTTGTTCCAATAGGTATGTAAATACATCACATGTATCATACCTAATAGGATAATCATTCTCCCACTACCTTTAGTGAAGATTGATTAATCATGTCCAAGATATTCATGTCTCTTACTGGTTCTCTAACCAAAAGAGTCTGGATTTATCCATCACATGGAAACTAGAAATGAATTTCTCATGATTGATGCTAATTTTATTGTTTGAGGTATCTATAACTTTAGGTATCATTTTATCTTATGCATATCAAATACCACAAGATAAACAAGGCATTGCCACAAAGATCATATTGAAACATCTCTTTATTAATTGCCTTCATTGTCATACAATATGCAAAAATAAAGTGTTTCTATCTATTGGAAAATATGAAATAGCAGTTCATAACTGTATTACATGCCTTTTAGGCTGAAAATAAACTAAAGTACTCCTATCTATGGCGGCAACACTTGCCCCATTTATTGAGTGCTTTACACTTTACATATTGGTATCATATACCTCAAAAGTGTTACAAGTTTACTTTCATGACACCTTTAAGTAGAGATGTTTGTTGTCTCCTTCTTCTTTTGTTCTTCCAGATAGAGATGACAATTCCTTCATACACCCTTTCCCCATGTGCCTTGAGGTTGAAGACGGCTTGGGCTACTGGCTAGCATCAGAACACTTCTTTACTTTGCCCTTGCCCTTGTCCTTAAGACTTACCTTTCATTGATCTCATCAAAGATTAGGGTTAGTCTTTCTTCATATTTACCTCAATATGTCCAACAACTTTGTCAACGCTTGTCAAAGTTGTTCATATTGTAGTTTATCATGAACTGTATGATTCTCACAACATTTGCAGTATCATACCAATAGCCAACTCTTGGCTCAGAGGGAATCCTTCTTAGTCAGGTCTTTCCTCATACCCAATCATATTGAGTGTGTGAATACCTTACTGGATCTCCTTCCGTCATGACATACTAGGACAATGTCTTGGAGACATCATATGTCTCATGTTGTTTTTGCAACTCATAATTCAGAGAACACAACATCAAGCACTCCTCATCAATGTCTTCCTCGGTATGCTTCGATAAGCATACGTTCAGCCATTGATGTGGTGGGATCGAGTTCATCTGGTTCTGGTATAACTAAGACTCAGAGCTTTCTCTCTTTGATTGAGAACACTTCTCAATGTCCTAACCAATCGTGGAAGTTTGTCCCATTTAGCCTGTCCTTTTCAAGGACCGATTGCAAGGAAAAGTGATTGTTGTTTGTTGGCATTTGTACTACAAAAGGAAATATGCAATTTTAGTCCAGAAACTCATTTTTGACTTATTTGATTGATATGAAAAGTTGATGATATAATTAGGCCTTTAATTAATTATTGCTCCCACTATTTTAGTTCAAATTGATAGCCCTCACCATCAATTTGGAAGATTGTAGCGTACAATCTTCTAGTGGGCAAGATCCAAATTTCATCAAGTCATGAGTCAGCTTTGGCTGATCGCCCACAATCTTGACTATTTAGGTAGGCCATCATGCCAATTGCATCATATGCAACTCTGGATGAATGAACATGCGCAACACCTTGCCATGAACATTCCTTGCCTCTGGGCTTAGATGCTCTAAGAATCACCAGTTAAGTCTAACCCAAAAGCCGACACGGTAAAAATGCACCCTGCTTTGGAAAAACCTACATGTCTACCCTTCAGACTTCCACAAGATAGACGACACACCACGCTTTGGCATAAACAATGCTTGGTCGATCGAGTTTTTTATGTGTGCCGCTAATGGAAGGCATATAAGACTTAATATTTAATGAGGGATTTGGTTTTATATACATATACATATCCAATCACCACAATACATAGTATGTATCATATACATGCTATATCCCACAGAAAACATGCAAAACGATAAAAGCGATGATTATGGCCATCCTAATGTGATTCCTCGAGCCAAGAGGAATCATGGTCATCTAGGTCTACATCACATGCAACCTGTACAAGATGAACTCTGTGATTTGCCTTTCTGGGTTTGATCAACTCATCACATGACTGATCGGCTCGCCATCAGGCCGGTCGGCTGGGTGCCACCAGCCGATCGGTTGGCTCCTCCAACCGATCAGTTCGCCTGGTCATCATGCATCTCATCATGGCCGCCTCCCGCTCGTCTCGCTCCTCGAACTGGTCATCCACCGATCGGCTCACTCCTTGAACTGATCGTCTCAAACGTCAACCGATCAGTTCACACCTTGAACCGATCGTCTTAGATGTCATCAGGATGTCCTCCGTTCTTTGACATAACAGGAAATAAAATTCTATCCTATTTTACATTGTAAAAGGAGAAACATTGTGTTACATTCGAGGGGAGCAAAGGTAGGAAAGAAATCTCGAATTATTTCGAGTTACATTAGGAATAGGAGAAGGAAGATCGGTGTGCAGACTGAGATGCAAGCAACCACATACAACCATACACATATAGGGTTTATTGTCCATAACCATGCTATACATCCACCACAAAACTCGTTTAAGGGCGATGCATTCATAATACATATCATATATGTAAATTGGGATTTGTGGATTTAGGATTGGACATGCATAAAGCCAATTTTATTCACATCGTATTCAATAAATAAAGATGATAAACCAAAATCGATCATATCGATAATCCTAAAGTATAGAGCAGTTGATGTGGCTCTGATACCACTGTTGGGTTTTAGGGGAGGCAGAGAAGGCAGCGGAAACAAAAATTTCTCCTCCCCAAACCCAGAACAAGGAAACACGTCAACGTCTACACAATAGGAAATGATGGTTTGTGGAATCATACCTTGCCCCGAGGCTTGCTCGGTGACAATACCTCACCGCTTGCACGATCTTCACCTCCAGTCTTCTGTGCAGCTCCTGGTTACACCAGGCCTGACGACTCCTGGTCTCACTGGGACTGTCGGGATTGACAGTTGTCCTCCGAGCGGTAGAAATCTCCTGCCTCTGAAGTAGTCCACACAGACCACCTGGAACTCCAATCTCCTTGTCCCATAAAGAATTGGAAGGAGTTGCACCCTCCTTTCAGCGTACTAGTCACTGACACACTCTCCTACCACCAGTCACTTTCTGCAGCTGTCTTTCCCTTGTTGTGCCTCCCTTATCGGGTAGCACTTGCTCGGGCTCTCTCGGTTACCAAAACCAGAGAGAACGACAACTTTACAGAGCAACTGGTTGCATTAAGTTGTACTTTGAGAAGCCCCCAATACCCCTATATATATAGGAGGGTCATGGGACAGAGTTCTCTATCCCGGGTAATGCGAGTCTAAAGCAGGAGTAGAAGGGTTCGAGATTTTCCACAAAAACAACCAACTACACAACCTGAACCGATCGTTTCATTGCTGAAACGGTCGGTTGGGGACCTGAGCTAGTTGGTTGACACCTCAACCGATCGGTTGGGACCCATGAAACGGTCGTTTGGGGACCTGAGCCGGTTGTTTGACACCTCAATCGATTGGTTGGGACCCATGAAACGGTCGATTCACTTCTGAACCGGTCGGTTCGTGGTCCTGGTCAGTTCCCGATTGACTTTTTATCTTTTGTTTCTAATTGGTATCAAATAACAATCCTTGTTCCAATCAAATTGGGCAAGTGAAATGAAAGGAAAATTTCTCACCAATCCTACTTTCCCAACTTGCTCGGTTGCATCAGATGAACCGATCGTTTCAACACTTGAAGCAATTGTTTCACCATGTCCATGAGCCAATCGACTCACCACCTGAGCCGATCGGTTTACCAAGCTGAGTCGATGAGTTCATCACATGAGCCGATTAGTTGGGAGTGCAGATTGTGCAGAATCATTCAATTGCAGTTTCAATCAATCTGATACTCCAATCAATCAGTCCAACACCTTGAACATTATGATATTGAGCTATCAATTGATTTGAGTGTTTAATTGAACTACTAAACTCCTTTAGTAATCAATCTAAACATTATTTGTGGACAAAACTCCTCTTCCAGGTTAAATCCTATGTGTGTGACCCTACAGGTCCGTTTCACGTTGGCAGTGAAAGTCCATAACACTTATGACTTCACAAGCAAAGAGCGGTGCCTAGTCACACATCAGTGCTACCTAAGTGAAATAGAAAGTTGGAAAACAACTTTCAATCCTACAATCCGTGAATGGTGTTACAGTTAATGTATAATTCCTTTGTCACTGATATCCCGAATGAACTCGAGGCATGGAACAGTCATCCTGTCAACGTTCATTCACTTTCTTGATCTCAGAGTAGATTGGAAGAGATATGTATGACATTGATATCACATATTGATTCACACATGCATGCACGCCTTTCTCAATCCTACTCATCAAGTGGCCATGGATATCAAACTCCCTCAGGAGGGACAAATCCCATATCTATCACTCACCCCTCAAAAGCCCCATGTGTCAAAGCCACCCAATCATTACCTTTATAACAACCCATGTTTCAGGACTGCGTTTGACGATGTCAAAGTGTGCCCAACGACATGTGTTGAGTGTAGTTATTTCAGGTCAAAGAATCACACTCACCACCATCACTGTGAGTACTGACTATGACTACCATGTCATGGTTCCATGTGTCAAACTCACGGTGGGTCTATCCGGTACACTTGTTCTCTAACAAGTACCTATGTGTTTGGTTTGATATCTCTATATCATGATTAATGAGATTCTGTCATCAACCAATACCACAATCCAATCTTGTGTGTCATTGTTGTCTATCTACCTTACCACAATGACATCCAACTAGGGACATAACAAGAATGTACAAACTCTTAGCATCCGTATGATCTCATCGTTCAGGTCCTCAACCTGAAAGCATACATCATTGAGTAGTGTCATTCTCTAGACATTCAATCTGTTCTATCACTATCTCATATGACTGAACCAGAAAGAATTGGAAGCTTGCCTTTGATGTTTATCAAATCAATCTTAATGTATCCCACCAATCATCCCATGATTGGCTCTCAGGGCATACATACCAACAAAGATGACGTCGGGGAACATGCTTTGATGAAATCTAAGGAGATGCAGCTATATATCGATAAGGTCGAACTGATCAGGCAGAGGATGAAGTGAGCACAAGATATGTAGAAATCTTATGCAGACACTCACAGACAGGAATGTCAATTCAAGGAAGGTGATAATGTCTTTCTGAAGATCCAACCTATTTGAGCTTTGGCCCAGAAAATTGAAAGCTCAGTCCTCGTTATATGGGACCCTTTAAGATCCTTGAAAGGGTTGGAGAATGTGCCTATCATCTTGCTTTGCCACCTCAATACAATGCTATGCATAACGTCTTCCATGTATTGAATCTGAAGCCTTATGTCAAAGACCCTAGTCACATCCTGAATCATGAGCCTCTCGAGTTGAAAGATGATCTATCTTATGTTGAGTCCCCAATCAAAATTCTCGATTTTAAGTCAAAGGAGCTTCACAATAATCAATGTATAGATATGGTGAAAGTTCTCTGGAGCCACCATGATCAGACCGATGTCACATGGGAGCTCAAGTCTGAGGTCGAGCAGAAATATCCACATTTATTTTAGGTTACTTTAATTTTGGGGAAAAAATTCTTAAAAAGGAGGAGAGAATGTGATAGAGTGATTTTTCATATTATTTATTCTCTCTCTTAAAGTTTTAGTTCTCAAATTATTGACCAAAAAATGTCCTCAAATACCTCCCTCACTAAATTGAATAGAAAGGAATAAAAAAATTAAATTAATTCAATCCCTAGTATTATAAGATGGTGAATTATATGTATTAATGTATTTAATAAATAACCATGTTTAAACTTCGAATTTGAACCCCAATTATATACCACATCTACATCATAACATTATAAAGCTACACTAAAAATTTCATTGCAATTGGATTATCCGTTTGAGAGATATAAGTAATCAAATTTTATGTGCATATTTCATCTGTTTTGAGCCTATGACCTAAGTCCTCGATCAAGTGTGTGACACATATTGATGTCACGCCCCCCATATCAGATCTTGGCCACAGGCCTTTATTTTCAGCATGTGATCCCATCCGTCCAGGGGAGATCAGACAACTTGGAGGTTGTCCCTAACGTCCCACAGGACTCAGGCTTCGGCCCCAACAGATCGACAGCTACTCCAACCTCCCCCGCACCTACCCCATCAATCCTCTCATGAAACCATTGGTATATTCCTTCTCCTCTATCAAAACCAAACCCAACAACCCTAACAACGCCTCCCATCTCCCTCCGATCAAGGAGAACACACCCCCTCCTCTCCACACCTCTCACTGGAGGCAGCACCCATTTAGGGATTTCTCACCTACACACCCCCATGGCTATATAAAGCCATCCTCAGCTTTGCCAGAGCCCCCTTCGTCTATCCCGCATGTTGTTTGCTAACGAATCCACCTCAACCACCTGTTCCATCCCACCATCGTCGACCTCCAGAAACCCTCACTGCCCGACCACCATGGTGCTTCTTGCACCAATCTAACCTCTCCAAAACCTCCGCCAAGCCTCCTTGGTTCTTCCTATCAGAGCTCTAAGGTCCCAAACTCATTCCTCCATGAAACCAACACTTGCTCCAATGACCTCCCTTCTAAAACCCGGCGACGCACCAGGGGATAGAGAGCCGTGACATATTGGTTGGGTGTCTGGCTTAGGGACGAGCACATGAAGGCACTCACCACTTTACCCACTCTCCAATGCCACCAAGGAGTGAGAGGAGCCTCATTGGAGTGCCCACCTTGATGCTCGAGCAAACAAAAATAGAGGAAGGGAAGGTACCATCATGGATTCATGTGGACCAATCCACAAACAACACATCAGCGAGCCTCAATGCCAGGTCAACTAAGATCAGTGGACCGCGAGTGGCTTAGGACCAATCAACGAACACCACACCAGCGCCCCAGGATCAAACTTATGAAACATTGCATCAACCTGAGCCATCAATCCAATTGGATCCGGCCGTTGATCAAGGTAAATTCCTTTTCTTTTCTTTTGTTTTATCCAAGAAAATGGATTATCTTAGAAAAATCCTGGAAAATGCTAGGAATATCAGATTATAGTGAACCTATATACCATTTTCATCAGAAAAATGCGATCTATCAAAATAAAATATAATTAGGACCAACATACGAGCCTTTTTACAAAAGTAATAGCCTAAATCCCTAATGATCTTTTTATCATTATCTTTTGTGTAATGGTAATCATCCATGATTAATATCTATTTTTTGGATATCTTAAACCCTAATTGAGTCCATGATAACCATATGGTTCGAAACCCTAATCATATAGGGATAGTTGACTCAATGATTATGGAAACCCTAAATTCTAGTTTTCTCTCTCTACATATGTATACTTCATGCCACTATATGTCAAATCCTAAATATTTAATGAACTGACATGATCATGACTGACCTAGAAACCCTAAGATCCAACTCTGATCCATTAGACTATGTGAACCCTAGAAAGGAACCTTGATGATCTAATAAATCATAATAGAAACCCTAATTGTGGACTTTTTCTTTTGGATGATAAGAGGTATGAGACCTTAGTTTGTACATCTGATCTTGTGACTCCAAAAATAAGATGAAAGTCATGAATAATCCCTTATCTAATCATGATAAGATAAAAGTACTCATATCTAAAGAATAAACCTTAGTCATGGGTCATATGGACCAATAGTAACAAATATACCCTTGATTTCCTTTCAGGGTGATCTTGTTATTGTTCTTCTAGACTCTCGGAATCCAGATCTAATCAAAATAGGTACGTGGTCTTATTAAGTATAAGACTACTTTTTCTTGGTTGCTTATGATATGATGTATCTTGTGTGAAACTACTTGCTTATACCTTGTTGGTTGAACTACTATACTATATGCTTTGCCAAAACTTAATGAAACATAAAAGGGCATTGTGATGAGTTGTAGCTACTAGTGCACATGGCCCAGTATGGATGTATGTTGCCTAACATGGATGTATGATGAATTGCCAATGTTAGATGTATGATGAATTAATTTTTCCCATACTGGATGTATGAGAAGTGCTTATAAAATTGTAGTGCAACTGCATCTATGAAATGTATAAAAGAGGTGTTTACCTAATTTTCTGCCTTAAGCAATGGTTTTCTTTTCTTCAAGTATTTTCATACATGCAACCATACTATTGTATCTTTTACCACGTACCAACTTTTGTTGATGATTTTTGTTTCTCATATTTTCTAGGTACAAGGAACAAATAATGCATCTCAAAGTACCTAAAGCCACCAATAAATGGGCATGGAGGATAAAATAGATAGATTACCATTTCTTATCTCTTTTCTATTAGATAGTTTCTTATTCTACTAGATAATGTATAGGATATTCTGAATCCTATGTATTTTGGTTTCTCTCTACAGAACTATTCATCTCTTCTATCTCAAATAAATTATGCAATGACTTTATTATTACCAATGAATGGATGTTTGTGTGGCTATTCAGTATTGTTGTGAACAATGATCTTGGCTTGCTTCTCTGATTTAGTTGGCTACCTTAATCTCTTGTATTTTCCCTTATGACATTTATAGATATGAGTGCACTCATATCTGTGGATGTCACTAAGGAAATTATATAGAAATTGGGGTCGTCACAATCTCATACCACTTGACATGCATGGATTTGATGTAATTCTTGGAATGGTCACCTTGGAGAAGTACAGAGAGGTCTTGGATTATAGTTCCAAGAAAGTGACATTTGTGGATGGTGGTGAGATATGGATCTTCCTAGGAGATATGAAGATTATTCCAACGTGTCTCGTACTGGCCATGGTGGCGAGGAAGCTTTTGAGACAAGGTTGTGAGGCATTATTGGCACATGTGATGGATACTGAGGTAAGGAGTTCTAGTATTCAGGAGGTTTTGGTTGTTAGAGAGTTCAAGTATGTGTTCCTTGAGGAGTTTCCAGGTATTCTCCCACCCCGAGAGATAGATATTGAGATCAATCTAGTTCCCAGAATGCAACCGATAGCTCAGCCATCGTACATAATGGCACCAAAAGATATGGTAGAGTTGAAGAGACAATTGCAAGAACTACTTGACAAAGGTTTAATTAGGATGAGTATGTCACCACGGGGTGCTCTAGTGTTGTTTGTGAAGAAGAAGGACGAGTCTATGAGGTTGTGTATAGACTACAGATAGTTGAACAAGGTGACGATAAAGAATAAGTATCCCTTATCGAGGATAGATGACCTATTTGATCAGTTGTGTGGTGAGATGGTGTTCTCAAAGATAGATTAGGGATTAGGATATAATCAATTGAGGATCAAGGAGGAAGAGATACCTAATTCAGCCTTTAGAATGCGGTATGGTCACTACGAGTTTGCAGTTATGCCATTCGGGCTAACCAATGCGCCAACAACGTTCATGGATTTGATGAACATAGTGTTTTATCTGTTTCTTGATCAGTTTGTGGTGGTCTTCATAGATGACATCTTGATATACAGTCATGATAGTCAACAACATGAACAACACCTTCGTTAGGCATTGACCATACTAAGACATCACTAGCTTTATGCTAAGTTTAGCAAGTGCAAGTTTTGGTTGAAGAAGGTAGATTTCTTGAGGCATGTTATATCTGTCGATGGAGTACATGTGGATCCTAAGAAAGTGGAGTCTATGATAGAGTGGGAACAACCTAAGACAATGATAGAAGTACACAGTTTTCTAGGTCTGACAGGCTATTACAAGAGGTTCATCAAGGACTTCAATGCTATTGCCCTACCCCTAACTAAGTTAATAAGGAAGGATATGTCGTTCGTTTGGGATGATAGATGTCAACGTGCTTTTCAGACATTGAAGGTGAAGTTGACAAGTGCACCAGTACTGGTCTTGCCTGAGCAAGGGAAAGGATACATAGTCTTTTGTGATGCTTCGAGGAATGGATTGGGATGTGTGTTGATGCATGATAAGCAAGTGGTTTCTTTTGATTCTTGAAAGCTTAAGAAGCACGAGGAGAAATACCCAACACATGATCTAGAGTTAACAACGGTAGTTCATGCTTTGAAGATTTGGAGGCATGACCTGTATGAGGAGAAGTGTTAGATCTTCACAGATCATAAGAACCTGAAGTACATCTTTTCACAACAAGAGTTGAATATGAGACATCATCGCTAGATGGAGTTAATCAAAGACTATGACTTCACGATTGACTATCATCTAGGGAAGGTGAATGTCATGGCAGACACATTAAGAAGTAAGTCTTCATCTTCATCCATGGATAGAGGTCAGTTGAGTTCTTTGATGTGCTACAAGCTAGACATGCTGCTCTCTTTGTGTCAGATGAATTCTAAGTGGGAGATCTCCTTGCTAGTTGGTTTGTTGGCATATCTACAAGTGAAGTGTACGCTGAGACAACAGATCCAAGAGGCACAACGGACAAATATTGTGATATAATAGATTCAATCAGAGTTCGATAGTAAGAAGTGTGATGGTTTCCATGAGTCAGAGGATGGGAAAGTTTGTTACCATGGTAGGATAGTGGTTCCTAATACTAATAACATAAGGAAGATGGTGCTGGAGGAGGCTCATTCATCCATGTATGGTATGCATCCAGGTAGTATCAAGATGTATCATAAATTGAAGGATATGTATTGGTGGCCAGGCTTGAAGAAGGATGTGGCTAAGTTCAGTGCAATATGTGTAGTATGTCAACATGTTAAAGCAGAGCACCAGAAGCCTGCAGGAACATTGCAGCCGTTTCCTATACCACACTAGAAGTGGCATCATGTGACTATGGACTCTATAGTTGGTCTGCCTAGGATAGCCAAAGGCCATGATTCCATTTGAGTGATCATTGAAAAGTTGAATAAATCAATGCATTTCTTTCCCATGCAGACAACATTCATAGTAGAGAAGCTTGCCCAGATCTATGTGGATGAGTTAGTGTGTTTGTACGGTGTTCCAGCTACTATCGCGTCTAATAGAGGTCCTTAGTTCATGAGTCACTTTTGGGAGTGACTGCACACAACTTTGGGTACACAGTTAAAGTTTAGTACTGCTTTTCACCCACAGACACATGGTCAATCTGAAAGGACCATTTAGACCTTGCAGGATTTGTTGAGGGCATGTGTTCTTCAATTTTTATGAAGTTGGGATATACACCTCAATATGATAGAATTCACCTACAACAACATCTATCAGAGTAGCATTGATTTGGCACCTCATGATGCATTTGTATGGGAGACATTGTAGGTCGATGTTGTGTTGGTATGATACATGTGAGTATCAACTTCTTGGTCCTGATCTTGTATAGCAGATGATAGAAAAGATCAAAGTGATAAAACAACAGTTGAAGGTAGAACATGACAGATAGAAGTCGTAACCGTACAATCATCGTAGACCCTTGGAATTCCAAGTGGGAGACAAGTTATATTTAAAAGTCTCTCCTTGGAAGGGTGTTCTAAGGTTTAGGAAGAAGGGTAAGTTGGGTCCCATGTTTATGGGACCTTATCTAGTTGCAGTATGTGTTGGGAAGGTGGCCTACCGGTTGGAGTTGCCACCTGAGTTGTGTAGGTTGCATCTAGTGTTTCATGTGAGTATGAAGAGGAAGTGCCATATGGATACAAAGTTGATGTTGTAGCCTATGGAGGTAGAGCTTGATGAGGACATGACCTATGTGGAAGGTCTAGTGTTGATCAATATCAGAGAGCGAAGAAGCTGAAGAGGAAAGACCTTGGGCTAGTGAAAGTTCTTTAGCATCATTGTGGTGTTGAGGAAGCCACGTGGGAGCTTGAGGAAGAGATGAGGAGTAAGTGCCCCTCCCTTTTCTCTTAGGATTTTGGGGGCAAAATCCCTATTAGGGGTTTATGACTTGTAAGGACCCTGACCCACATTTTAGGATAACCCTATTTGTTTTGCTTAAGCATGTTACTTAGAAACTTTCTCTAATCATCTGAGATGTAATTAGGGCACGTTGGAAGCTTGAGTTCCTTGATTGAGTTTGTTTGGTTGATGCTTGTGTTTTGTGGTGAAGTTTTGGTGCAAATTGCAATTCACCCAGGATTAGGTTTGATGTGTAAGTTTGCCACCTCTAGAGTGTTCCTTCTCTCTCTCTCTTAGCATCATCTAGAGATATAGAGAGATGGGCACCTTGTTTGGACCTTGGTTGTGTGGTGACCTCTTTGGAGATGTTTTGGACACATGTTTGAGGTATTCCTTGCACCTAGAAGTGTTGTCTCAGTCTTGAGAGCCTTGGAGAGGCCATGTATCAGTTTGTGGGTGTCTTGAGTCACACCCAATCAGTTTATGGGTATGTGGAGATGTGGTATCAGGAATGACCATGATGGGTGACCCAGTGGGCAAGACCTTACCTAGATCTTATCATCGCATTTTCATGGTGTTGTGCATGTGGCTCTTTCTTGTGGATAAGTGGCACCTAAGCTCCTAAGGTGGTAGCACCTCTCCCATGATCCCTCTCTCATCCCTCTTGTCCCTCTTGTATATATACCCCTTTCTCTACATGTAAGAAAATCCTTTTGGCTATCCTTGCTTTCTCTCCTTGGTGGATGACCTTGAGCTAGAAGATCTCTATTGGAAGCTTGGTGGAGGATCCCCAAGCTCGTGGTGTTCCCTTAATCTTCTACCTTAGTAAGCCATGGTTTCTATCTCTCTTTATCTCCTTCTTTCTTCTTCTCAGCCATGGATCTTGGTTATCTTCTTTCCATCCCGAACCCTCCTAACCATGGTTCCATCTTCTTCCTTGGAGGTGTTATGGTGACCAAGCTTGGAATATCATCTTCTACCTTGGTAATCTCGTTTTTGTGTGGCATGAGGCATCACAGTGTGTTGGTTTGCTCAAATGACATAACCACAAACTCGTAGTGACCATACCTCATCCTAAAAGCTAGCTTGAGTATGCCATCCACCTTGATCCTAAACTGATGGGAACCAGACCTCAAATATATCTTCGAGAACACTACAACAACTCTCAACTAATCAAATAAATGGTCTATCCCCAACAATAGGTACTTGTTCTTTATCATGACCTTCTTCAACTCCTGCATCTTTTTCAGTGCCATCATGTAGGGTGATTGTGCTATTAGTTGCGTACTGAGAACAAGATTGATCTCAAAGTCAATCTCTCAGAGGGGGAACACCAATAAACACTTCAGAAAAGACATCCTTGAACTCTCAAAACACAGGCACCTCCTGGATACTAAGATGACTCACCTTGATATCCACCACATGTTCTAAGAAAGCCTCACACCCCTACCTCATCAGCCTCTCTATTGTCATAAATGACACTAAGATCGTCAGAAGAATCTTCCTATCTCCTTGGAAGATCTGTGAAACATCACCATCATGGAACGTCATCACCTTGGAACTAAAGTCCAAGACCACCAAGTACTTCTCCAAGGCATCCATCCCAAGCATCACATCAAACCCATGCATATCAAGTGGCATAAGTTCCACTTGAACGTTTCATCCTAAGAAAGAAAGAACATGGGATGGACACACCTCCAACAACTTGGTGGAACCAACCCGAGGGGTCTCTAACAGAAGACTATTAGATCTATGACTAATAGGCAAAGAATAACTACATATAACCTCTCTGGTGATAAAAGAGTGTGTCACACATGGGTTAGCCAAACATATACAAAAGAAGAATCAGAAAAATCAGAATGAAAAATGAAAAAGTTCCATCCGACCTTTCATGACTCATGGATTGACCGCTTCCTCCTTCTGACTCATGGCGTATAATTGAGTCATCGCCTGTTGTCATCCCCGTCCTCTGTTGGACTATCCAGAGGGACCTTCTTGTAGTGCTTGACTGTATCCTATGCCACCACCACTGTTGCACTGCTGTCATTGGGAACCTTTCTGATTTTACCCTGGTTGATGTGTCACATCCTCATCCTTCATTGGGAAAACAACTTCATATGTCCAGTCTATCCACACCTATAATATGTCTTACTCTCATACCATGGCCTAAATGACCCTATCACTAATATTGATGTTGAGTTGCTAGATCCTACTGGCAGAAAAATATAGCCTCTACCCTTGCTCAGTGACCACTGTGACAGTACTATTGATCTCTGTTGTGTCTGAGGTGACGAAAAGCTAGGCTTTTTGAAGCCTCTAGAAGATTGTCCCTAAAAGTGAGTCAGTCTCTTCTTTGCATTGGCTTTACGCTTCTCTACATTGGACTACTCTATCCGTCTCACAAACTACATGAAGGTAGAAACACTCTCCATGTTCTCCACAATAGACAATGTTGTCATCAACTTCTTACTCAAGTCATTCTCAAACTGCCAGATCATCTCCTTATCTGACACTTCTATGTGACGATAGAGCCTCAACAACTCCATAAACTTTGCCTTGTACTCATTGATCATCATCAATCCTTGCTAGATATTCTTTAACTGTGAGATCTTCTCATCAACATGTGTCTTTGGGAAGTATCAACTCACAAACTCTCACCAAACTCCTCCCAACTAATCACCACTCTAGATCTCTTCTCCTTCTTGATGGCCCACCAATGACCATCACTTCCCTTTAGCAGGTACACTGCATGCTTCACCTTATCCTCTTATGGGATATTGAGGATCTTGAAAGCCTTCTCTAGTTCCATCAACTACATTTCATACATCTTCTGGGTCCATCCTACCCGCATACTCTATGGCTACCACACGACTCAACCACTCAAAAGTCTTCCCAGAACCCTAAGATTCTACATTGGGAACATCAACCCTCTCTTGAGGTATAGGAGTTCTATCCACCATATGTAAAATCATGGACATCAACTATCCAAACATGGACTGAAAGCGGGATTGGCCATAGTTTTGGGGTCAAACTGAGACACTTCAAGCACTCCATCTACTTTGGTCATCCTCCTCGAACAACCTCCTAGTGCATGTTCTTCGTGCTCTCCGGACATATCTACATAAGAATAATCTATAATCAGATATGTTGGAGGATGCAAGAACAGACACAAACCCTAGTCCTATGTACCTATAGACTCAGCGAACCTAGAGCTATGATACCATCCAAATTGTGACGTCCTCACATCACATGAATGAGATAACTCAAAATAAAGTGCACAATCAACAACAAACAACCACAATACCACAAAAGAAAGTAAATTAAAACCAATCTCATATAACCATCACATGCACAAGCATATTGCAACCATGTCCACAATCTGTATCAAATCACATACCATACTAGGTATACACATCTGTTTAGTGGCCATCTACCACAAACCTATACACAAAAGATACATGTTTGAATTTACGTGTCATATATATACAACCACCACATACTTCAAAAACATGTATCATTACATTGATCATCTATAAAACACATCCCTTACTGGACATGAGAGTACATGGACAACACATAGGACTCTACTACACAACAAATAGCTATTCAACCTTCTGAGGTGACTGATATCTGAGATGCTCTTCCTCGATAGCATGATTTCCACCACATCACTGATGACCACCTAAAAATATGTGGAAACCCACGAGGTGAGACCAACGTCCCAACAAGAGACATAACTCTCAACCAACAACAATTTTAAACACACTTATATCGTTATTAAGTGGATTTAGCAGATTAAACTTTGTGAATAGATTCAACTAAATGAATAGCTTAAACTGATTACACAGATTAAGGAGGTTGAATAGCTACAAATGATAAACATAGCAACATGGTAAAAAGGAATGTGAAAAACATGTATAACAATTGATTTGTCTTACCACGTTATATTACAATAAAACAGTAATAAACACAAGATAAGGGTAAACATCCAATGTGAATCATGTTTAACCCTACATAGTTATGCTACATGGTTGCATTATGTCTTTTATTAATGTGTTGAGGACTTGAGTCGTACCACCCAAATCTAAATGACTACTACTAAGTTGAAATTAGTGCCATATAAGATCTAGGAAGAGCCGGAATCCAATATCTTCTCCACTCTGTTAGTACGAGTGAACACCGTAGTGACATATCACTCAAACTACCACCAACGACATATAGTCAAGCAAAAAACACCTAGCCTACCTTGGTACAGGTCATGGCGCTAGACACTAGGGTATGAAACCTTGCCAATGAGGTACAACCATAGTTTTTCTCACTGATGTCCTCATATATCACATCATATATATAACACTAAGACATGACCACAACTATTCTCAAACACCTTGGGATCAAGATGACAAGGATGTACTCTCTAAGAATCTCGCATACTCAATAGTATGCGCTCCGAGTTTCCCTTAAGAATACTTGTTTCACCATCCAACAAGTTCTGACGCTGGGATGGATTTGTGTCTAGGAAAACTACATGATTAGGGTTCCACTTTATTAGTTAATACCAATTGGGTGTCTTTAAACTGCATCAATCAAGTTACTTAGAAACCGTATAAAGATTCTACAAAGGTAAGGGTAGATTGCATCTTCAGAATATATAAAATGTATGAAACATAAAGCTTATCACATCACCATGTGGTACTATTTGCTGTCACACATGAGTCTACATCACCATGGAATACCATTCCCTTATCACATTACCATAGGATATCACCTCAATTAGAGTAATCAACCCTATAGAAGGTCATAAGACCATTCACATAGTTCCCTGCATGAACATTATTATCTGTCCATGCCTCATCAAGTCTCATAATCATCACTACAAGTGTTACATAAGTTTTATCAAAATCAATCATGCATTTAAGAACTATGATTCTCATGAGGTAACAAACTAGGGTTTGAATAGTTTAGGAGAGAGAAAGTACTCTATCAACATGATAATTATTCAAGTAAGCTAGGAAACATTATTATGTATTGGAAATTAGGGTTAGGATTCAATATGGTAACCCAAATTAGGTTCTCAGATCAAAAATTAACATCAAACCATAGTTATCATCATCTCTAACTTTCTTGGAAGCAAATAGGTCAACTATCACCATCACAAGGTAATCACACATCTAGTAAATCTCATTTTCTAAAGAGATGAATCATCCACAATGACCACTTAGGTCAACATATAGTGACCAAAGAAAGACAAGGTCAAGTCTTTGGCCGAAGAGAATTAGGTCAAAGAAATATTAGCGATTGAAGAGAGCCTCACTACTTCATTGGCCAAAGATAGCTTAAAACATAAAGACCGTATGAGTCAAGTCTTGGCTACTGAAGGGAAATCATAATACTTCATTGACCATAGAAGTCCATGCATCAACAACCACCATGATCCAAAGTTCAATGACCACTTATAACCACAAAAGAATCTCATCAATTGTAGATAGTCTAACATTAACCAACTACAAGAAATAAACCTTGGCGACCAAAGAACATGATCAAAACTCATCGAACAAGTCAGGAGATCAAACTTGGTGATCACTAGCATCAACACCTTCGTGACCAAATCATGTAAAAAATCTTGGAGACCTCTGATGCCCTGAATATTAGTCACTTTTCACAGGCTATTTTATTATGTATTTTGTGCATATACTTCATTTTGATATTATTTGTGCATGGTTTATCACTATTATCCTATGACATATAATTGCATAAAAATTTGTTATTTCTATAATTTCATAATGATTTATCATCATTTACGAGACTTATGTTCTTTCTTGTTAAATTTTAGGCAAAATTTGACAAGTATTAGATCAAGTCGGTGCTAATGACAGCCCTGTCGATGGTACCAACAATTTAAGGAAAGAATAGAGATGAGTCAAAGAAACTTGGTGGTACTAATATAATAATCGGTTCTACCGACATGATTAATAGTAACTCATCTGAAGAGTCTTTGTGTCACTGACATCAACTCGGTGGCACCAACTTCATTTTGAAAACTGCCAATAGATGTTAGAGCAAAAAAATTTTCTATCGAAACATAGTGGGTAGTACCGAAACTTAATGAAGAATTGTGATCATGAGTAGGTCTCAGTGCCACCGACACCCTGTTGGTGGTACTGACTTGTCATGATTAGATGAGATTAAAGATTGTTTTTAATTCCACGACCATTACTTAATGACGCCCTAAGTCAATCATATGACTAGGGAGGACTATGGCTAGACCTAATAATCACGTTCTACTCCATAACACAACATCCAAGAGCCAGGAGAGAAGAAAGAAGAGGAAAAATCCACATTTTAGACGATTCATGCACCTCCATTGGGCGTATTTGTAGCCAGAGGACAAAAAATTGTCATGTTTATCATAGGGAGTCATTCGAATCAACTTCATTAGGAGTTAATTTAGATATATAATGTTTCCCACATTTTCCTTCTCTTCTTCCATTTCTATGACAATGGAAATCATGTGGGGTTAATCCTCTTTGTTCCTTAGGACCTGAGAGTATCTTAGTTTTGTATTGTATTTGACATTATCCATTAATATCTATATTTATCTTAATTTATGGACATAACTTTATGACTACTTTATGAATTATCTATGCTTGATCACCAGAATTGATTTTTTAGACCGTTCATTGATTTGAGAGAGGGATTAAGGGTTGGACAAGTCATATATTTGCATAGCTTAGACCATGCCTCGAGAAAGGGCTTACGACTATGAAGGGTATAGTCTAGAGGTATCCTTAAAGCACCTAACTAATAATTAAATCGCTATGAGTGTGGGATTTATATTAGATTAGGTAGTGAATTACATTGTGAGAGTAGGTAATTCTTGCTACAGGTCCCTTGGCTAAGAGTAGGAGAGCTAAATATTGATAGGTAATGTCATTTTCAGTACAAACCGTGGTAAAACTATGATCCCAAGGAATACATTTCTATTGTGATTAAAAACCCATAAATTTAGTTTTAATTCTTGCAAATTAATTAATTACTCAACCAATCACTATTTTCCATAGGTCTAGCTGATCAGGTCACCGTTAGTAGAAGTTTCTAGATTCACGTTTCTATCTCTTAGACACTCAGGCCTCTTTTAGCCTATATTACTTCGATACATGCACTTATGTTTAATATGTGTAGTAAACACACATCAAATTTTTAGCGGCGTTGTTGGGGAAATGGTGAATCTAGCACTAAGGGTGTTGTGCTCGGCCAGTCTAGGCCATTTCTTTACTTTTATTTACATTTATTTTTTTCCCTTCAAAATTGTGCATCATTGAAAATCTTTTTTTAGCAATAATTCACTAGTATTGTGTGTTCTTGCTTTGGTATTAAGTTTCAGGTATGATTTTAGGGTTCATACTCAAACCACTGATTACAGAGAGTCTACTCCAATTGGTGCAGATGAGGAGGAGGTTTTTCATAGGACAAGAGAGTTTGGAGATTCAGCTGAGAAGCTCATCTAAACCCCACCACAATAGGTAGAGAAAGCAATGGTAGGAATCGAAGATCCTAATGCATACGAGCGAGTTGGAGCAAAACTTGGAGAGAAGACAGTCTGGAAGAAAATAAAAGCATCCTCAGCCACAACTCAGTTGGGACCAATCAAAAGGTAGACAGTTAATGTTGGCAGTTACAAGATAGATCATAGTCTATTGGCATTAAGAAAATCACAATCATTTCACGACCACATCATGAAGGATCCAATGGTGCACATTAATAGATTTGTGGAGAGCTGTGATATGTTTAAGATCGACAGGGTCCCAGCTAAAGTGATACATTTGAAGTTGTTCTCCTATTTATTGTCAAACAATGTCAAAGCATGGTTCCTTAGTCTTCGGCTAGAATCAATAGAGACCTAGGATTAAATGATAGATGTCTATTTTGAGCGATACTTTCCACCACAAAAGACTAATGAATTGGTAGGAAAGATATACAACTTCAAGCAACATGCCTAAGAGTCATATTCTAAAGCCTGAGTGATTTTAGAACATGCTCAGAAAGGTCCCTCCTCTAGGATTGATTTTTAGGGGCAGGCGAAGTCATTCTACTATGGAATGCATAAAGGGGAGAGAACTAGTATGGATAGTACAGGAGTGGGTTTCTTCCTAAACAATAAAGCTAGCAGATGTCATGAGATATTAAAGAACATATGGCCAAGAATAAGTCATGGGGGGGGGAGAGTGAGAAGAACCATTAACAATAAAAAGTTATGGAATCTAGGGAGATCATTGAGCTCAAATCCCAGATGGAAAGACTCACAGGAAGCTTGAGTAAAAATTTAGCACCTCGTCTGGAGGTGAAGAGGAAGATTGCATGTGTCTGCATCAACAATATCAATAGGATAATGCCCTCATCAAGATAGATAAAATTTAAGACATACTAGGTAGGCTAGTGAATCATAATGAGACCTTACTAGACCATACAAAACAGGTGTATAAAAATCATGAGGCATAGATTTGTAGCATCAAAAATCAAATTTCTCAGCTAGAAACAGAGGTGGCTTCCACAAAGAAGCCCATTCAGTAGGGATTTGAAGGGTATATAGAGACAAGTCATCAACATCACCAAGTAAAGTTTGTATTTGTTATCAAGGAGCCAGAACATCTTACTGAGGAGTCACCAAAGTAGCACACTCTAGAGCCCGATTGGGTTTATGTGCCTAGGGTTTCATTTCCCCACAACCTATATGGAAAACCAGGGGGATGCTAACTGTGGTGCAGTATGCTCGCATACGAACCTCAGTAGATAAAAAGTCGACAAAAAGTAACAATGATGCCACATATTCATTGGATTTGCATGACAAGGGACTTCAAAGTTCCATCATTGTCACATGCCTCCGGTTCCATAAAAGGTATCCATGCAACAATAATAGATGAAGGTTGTAGTCAGTAGTGGAATAGTCACATTCAACAAGGAGGCACCAACAATTCATAAGGAGCAGCCACCGGTCATTCCATCCACATGAGACGTGCCAAATTCTATCTATTATGGAGTGGGCTTTTGGGGTTTATAATACCCAATTCAATAAGTGAGTTCATATATTTGAGACTTGAGTACCATATGTGATTTTTGATCATAGGAAGGTGTTTCCAATCATTTGGAAGATGTTGAAAGTTAATTGATGTTAATAGTATGAGTAATAGCCCTATGCATGTCTACTTTGGATTAAGTTGTTGATGGGCCAATTAGTAATAACTTGGTATCAAAATTGGAAGGAATGCATTTCCAGTGTTATTAAATATATGGTTCAAATTTTAGGAAATTTGAAGGTTTCGAGAAGGAGTTATTTGAGTTTGAACTTGGGGAAATAATGAGCATCAATTTAATAGATGGATAAAGGTTTATATCTTGGGCTTAAGTTCTAATCAGCCATTGTCACATAGTTGATACATCGAGTGAGCCACGGATTGGCTGTGTGGATTATCTATAACCCTAGGATGATGGTATTAGACGGTCTAAGTTGACTACTACCTTGTGATTAGTGCAAGGTAGTGGAGCTAGTTGAGCACAATTTTACTATGATCTCATGCCTGAGCTTGAGGCGGTTCTTGGTAGGACTGGTAGAGCATTTGTGTTCCCCTCTTCCTAATAGTTCCTTGCCTACTTTTTGGGTCATTTCGTGGAGATAGAAGCAAGATTCATACTCATGTTCCTCCTGTACATCCACCGACAATATGAAGATGAAGGAACCAAAAATAGAAGAAAATGAGCGTACGGTGGTGGTTCCCTCAGCTGGGTCTGACCCAACAGAGATGCCAGGAACAAACTTGACCACCTCACACAGGCGGGTCACGAGGAGGAGAGGTCATCCATTGACGCCTCATTGTTGCCTTGCTCCTTGATGGTGGCACTAGACCAGGTGACAGGTGGTCTCTGATGTCAAGGCACCATGATGGAGGTGTGGTGGAAACCACCTCAGATCTATTGGGCTTGATGGACGTCATGCATCCTAGGGATCAACCGTGCAGCGACAGTGGGTGCTGGGAGATGTTTGCAAACAACAACGTGATGGAATTCACGTGAGAAGGAGCAAGGCAGGTCCACATCCCCAGCAGTAGTGAGTGCCAGGTAACAATGCACGCCGATGTCAGGTGTGCAACATCTAGCAGGAGAGAAAGAGAAGAAGAATCAGAAGGGAGGAGGCAGGCACAATGCCTAAGGAAGAGTGACGACCTAGAAGAGAAGGAGATCCCAATGGTGAGCTTGAAGCATCAATGGCGTAGTAGGTGGTCCTTTGTATCTCTTGGGCATGGCAAGTCATAACTAGGTGGTGCAGATGGAGATCAACCACTCACCCGGGCTAGGATCTCATGATGGAGCCTAGGACAAAGGTTTGCAAATGCACACAGCGTAAGGCGGGGAACAACGTGTTGGTGTGTGTGAGAATGCTAGGAAAAGGGAGGTCCGAACCGTTCAAATCCCAGATCTAATTGCCCAGTTCAATCATGAACCAAAATGGCTGAAGGAAGGTTCATGACCCAACCCTAGAGCCACTTGGCGGATTGGGGTTGGCTGCAAAAGGTAACAACTTTAGTATTATCTTAGATCTTGGATAATTCATAATAATTAACTCATTATCTAAAAAATACAAATAAGGTACTGTTTTTCTTAGAAAAATGCATAGAACAACATGGAACTATAATATCAGTCTTTTGAGGTACTAATCTTAGTGATATCATGTAAGTTGTGAAATGCTTGTTTCATGGATAATAAATATCAAACGATGACCTAAAATTATTATAATATGTTAGTAAAACCTTTTGATGTCTATAATCCATATAAGGTCAATGATTATGGTTTTGATGCACAAAATCATATAATTTTCTCCATATGTCTAGTTAGGGCTAATAACCCTAAATAAAATACAATAAATACATACATGCTCAATAAATGATGGAATTTATGGAATACCCTCATATATGCAACTAGAAGTTAATATGAAACTTTGATATCAGTTAGATGCATAGAATTCATGTTATATGAAGATGATCCTGAATACATGGGTTGTAACCCTAATATGAATAATATATGTAACTTAGGGTTAATATGTGCACATCATTATGTGAAATATAATTATCAGTAAATAAAGCCTAATTCTATAACATAGCTAGATTATCACATCTGTAATATAATTCCAAGATAAGAATGCAAGTGATAATGGACATATCCTAATGAGATAAGGTAAAACCTAAAATGGATATAATTAGGGTTAAGATGAGATGTAAGCTGATGAGAACATGATGGTGATATATGATCTTGTCTATATCAGGGTTGACAAAGGATACAGATGACATCAGGAATATGATGGTTAGGTTTGTCTTTCTTGATCAAGGTATGCCATTACCTCTTACTTGGCTTATTATACAATATTCTTGCATTATATGTGTAGTAAAATACTTGGCATACGATATTGGATGAAATGATTGTTCTTGTATGCTATGTTTCTTGAGCTTTCCATACTTATGGCTATGAACACATGAAACATACGAAACCTGATCCATTATATGATAGCACTAAATCTCTTTGGTAGAATAGTGCATTTATGAAAGTACTAAATCTCTTTGGCATAATAGTACATGTGAGCACTAAATCGCTTTGGTAGAATAGTGCATTTATGAAAGTACTAAATCTCTTTGGCACAATAGTACATGTGAGCTCTAAATCTCTTTGGTAGAATAGTGCATTTATAAAAGTACTAAATATCTTTAGAAGAATAGTACATGTGCGCACTAAATCTCTTTGGTAGAACAGTGCATGTGGTTGATCAACTTTACATATAATGGAAAGTCATGGTAAAATATGTGTTCTCTTTTGTTAATGAACATCTTTGTGAAACTATATGATTTTACTTATATTTCACCTTCCAAGTATTTGTTTAATCTTATTGCCAAGCTTAGTAATGAGAGGTATATAAAAAGACATGTCGGCGTACTCAGTACAATATTCTTTAATATTATACTGACATGTACCACATGTAATCTTTTGTTTAGGTTGTGGACTTATGATCTTGAAGTACCAAGACAGTTGAGAGTTGTGTGGCAAGATGATGTACAGGTGGTCCTGTTGTATTAAGATCCTATTTTAGAATGTAGTATGTGTACATGTAAAGTTTGTTGTTCAATGTGTAATATCAAATGTTGTAACAATTCATTATGTAATTATATGTTGAATGGTGAACATGTGTTGTATGGTTTTATTATTGTTCATGTGCATGTGCTACTATTGTTTCCTTCTGACATCCTCTGATTTTCTCTTTCTTAGCCTAGTGTATGATGTTTAAATTGGGATTCTCACTGAGGTGAGGTTTCATTTTGGACGTCACACATCAGATTAAGTTTAGCAAAATCTAGGGGCATCACTGGTGGTAATAGACATACTCCAAATGCCCTAACTTGTGCATCTCAATTTGGAGAAAAGACAAGTCAAAGTCATACAAGTGCACATTTTTGTAATATGATGTAAATCCATTAGAATCATGTTGTAAATCACTTGTAATGATTGTATGAATTGTAATTAAGCTTAGAAAACATCAGGAGCACTTAGATCGAATGTTAGCTCACTTTAGATGCAACTTTGAAAATTGATTACAGACACTTTGTCAGTCGAGTTTCCCAACCTGAAAACTCGACCGATCATCCTTGATCAATTTTTTGCAGATTGCATCGGTCGAGTTGTGTTTACACAGAACTCGACCGATCAAGTAACTGACCATTTCGATTCCTAATGGTCGGTCGAGTTTTGTCAGGACAAACTCGACCAAACATTTGAGTATCGGCCTTGTCGTTTACTTGATCAGTCGAGTTACCCTTATAGAAACTCGACCGATTGCACTGTACGGAAAAGTGCAAAAAAGTGCTTCTAGTTGTGGTGGAGTTGGAACAAGTGAAAATAGATCTGTTGCAAGCCACAAAATGACTAGTTTTTATTCTTAAGTGTTCCCAAAGGCTAAGAGGCATCCCCAGCTATAAATAGGACCCCTTGGGCTTCATTCCAAGGTTGAGCATTCATTGCAAAACTCTATGTGAGGTTCCTATTCTATAGTTGAGTGCTTCCTACAACCTCCTCTCTCTCTAAGCTTAATCACTTGCTACATCCATTAGAGTGAGTAGGAAATATGTAAGAGAGATAGTCCTACATGTATATCTTGTGGGGCTCTCACTTCTACCACCTCGCTTTCTCTCTTTCAATCATGAAGATGAAGGTTCTCTCTCTTGTCCAAGAGAGGTGAAGAAGAACAAGGGAAGGAGTCCCTTGGTGAAGATCAAGGCTGAAGACTTGGAGCTAGAATGTGTAAGCCCTTGGTGAAGGAAAAAGACTCCTGGCTCAAGTGGGTAAGTCCTTGGTGGAAGCTTCTTCAAGTGAAGGTGAAGTCAAAGGAGGAAGATCCAAGAAGAGTGGGTAATTCCTATAAGGCTGAAGACTTGTACAAGAGTAGGTAAGTCCTTGGAAGAAGGCAGAAGACTCCTTGAAAAGTGGGTAAGTCCTTGGTAAGGTTGAAGACTCTTTGTATTGGATAGGTAAGTCCTTTGTTTGGTCATGTATTGTAAATCTTATGAATGAATATAAGAATGCAATGGTTAGGAAATCCTAGAGGTTGACCTCTCCAGGTAAGTGTACTGACATACTTCTAGTTTGAAGTGTGGAACCACTCTAAATAGCTTGTCATATTGTTCTTGTTCAATCTCTCTCTCCCTTACTATGCATGTTTTAGTTGCACACAAATTTCCTATTTAGAAACCTTATCTTGTGATATATCTTGAAGGTTTAATGAATTTTGTTTAAGTGCATCCAGCTCTATTCACCCCCCTCTAGAGCATCTAATCACCCATCTAGGATCCAACAGTTTCCACGTCCTTTACTGTATGTATACCCTCACTATTCTTGGTAAACATGTTGAGGAAATGAAGGACTTGGATTATCATGCTTTATGTGGAAAGTTTGCAGAAAATCTCCTCCGTTCCTATGGAGCCAACAAAGGATTTACAGAACCTTAACACCCTTGCCCATGTACGTCTCAACCTATCACCTTGAGACTTTGTAGACAACGTGAGTGATAAGTTAGGGGGGGTACACTAGGCAAGGGTGAGGTATTATACTCAAACCTTCTACTCTCCACTCTTTCATTTACCTTTATTCTTTTGTACAATTTTTTCTTTTTCTGACAATTAGTTCTTCTGATAATTTCTTTGATATAATAACTGTTGTACATAAGAAAACATTTGTTTTGGAAAAGGGACACCCCTAGCTAAAATAGAGACAAAGTAGTCCTCAGAAGAAATTACATAAGTAGCATTTAGGCATGTAATGGTGAATTAATAAATCACTTTCATACTTGATTCTCATAATTTTGCTTCAATTCTACATCAAACTCTCCACAGGTTAACATTGTGGCCAAAACAAGCCAAACGCTCTCAAGGATGAGAGGGAACTAGGAGAAATCCAAGTCAAGGAGCCCCGTAGGTGGACCACCAAGTACAAAAATCAAAACAAGTGCATGTCAGGAAACTCCAAGGAACAATTTTCTTCTTTTCAAAAAAGAGGCTTGGCAGCCCAAATAAAATCCCTAAAATACCCAATTCCTAAACCGGTGAGTATATGAATAAAAGCCAGAGTGTTGAATAAAACATGAGAGTTGTGCCATACATAAGGACCTATATGAAGAGCCAATAAATGTCTTGCCCGGTCGGTACATTCAGCTTCCCTCACAAAGGCAGATGTGTCACGCCCGGTAGTGAGATCCTAAGGTCTCCAAATATATGAAAGTTGATAAAGGTCTCGCCTGACTGGTACATTTAGCTTCCCTCACAAAGGCATATGTGTCGCGCCCGGTAATGAGGTCCCAAAATTTTAGATAAACCCCCCCCCTTCAAAGGGAGAGTTACACAGTAAGCCTTCAACCAACCCTCGTACCCATCTTAGCTTCCGGTAGGATCTACAAAGAAGTATAAAACTTCTTAGAGTCAAAGACATGCACAGAGCGCAATTAAGGAAAAGGTGGTCCCAATGTGAGTTACGCAACACAGAAGAAACCTGAGATCCACGCAACTCCTGATACCTAAAAGAGTTAGTGCATGTAGAAGCCCTGATAAGACTTTGGGAGATCTCTGGTTTAGAATTAAAGCAAGAGTATGGAAATCTTCAATAAATAAAATCGCCTCGCCACTACGTACCTTAGCTCTATCTAGCTTGAGGACAAGCTAGACTCCATGTTGGGGGATGATAACCTTCCATTTTGTGATGTTATCCTACTAATTTTTCTTAGTTTTCCATACTCTTTTCTTAGATAAATTAGATAGAATACTTAACTTTCCACTTTATTGTTAATATACCAATAGACTAACAGTTCTCCCTTTCTTCTTACAGAAAAACACAAAAAAATTGCAAAAAACTCAACCGATCCCAAGACCGTGAAGAACCCCAAACGGTTTCCAAACCGTAAAGAGTTCAAACGGTCTCCAAACCGTGTAGGACACAACCAGTCCCAAGACCGTATGAAGACCATGAAGAACCCCAAACAGTTTCCAAACCATGAAGAGTTCAAACGGTCTCCAAAACGTTAAGGACACAATCGGTTCCAAGACTGTATGAAGACCAACTGGTCCCAAGACCAAATGAAAGCCAAACGGTCCCAAGACCGACCAAGCTTCAAACGGTCCCGAGACCAACCAAGCTTCAAATGGTCCCAAGACTGACCAAGCTTCAAACAATCTCAAGACTAAGCAAACCTCAAACGGTCTCCAGACTGAATGAGTCTCATCACCCCCAAGATCAAGCAAGGATCCAAATGGTCTCCAAACCATTCACGATCCAAATGGTCTCCCAACCGTTCAGGATCCAAATGGTCTCCAAATCATTCAAGATCCAAACAGTCTCCAAGACCATTCAAGACTCCTTGGAAGCCTATAAATAGAACCAAATGGGTCCCCATTTGGCATCAGATCTTTAGACACCCAAAGGCTGCCCCAACTGTTCCAGAGCCATTTCAACCTTCATCCATCGCCCCAAGGCTGTCGGTCTGAGATCCACACTCCATCCTCAAGCTGCTTTCTATCTCATCGACACATAAGGTGGGAAGTCGAGGATCCATCACCAAGGCAACCACGTGGTGTGAAGATAGTTGCTCTCTACTCCAAGGGGTCGACCTTCCTCCCTCCTATGTGGAGATGATGTTTTCCTTCTGTCTTCCTGCCTCCTTCTTCATCCTTGCCATGAGCAAGAAGTTCGATACACTAGGGTGTGGGGAGTAGCCCCGCTACCCATGTTTTCATTCCATGCATTGTAATTCATGAGTTTGCAATAGATAAATACTATCTTTTCAGTTCAACATCAATCGTTTAATGAATGCTAGTTGCTTGATCACCAACTTGTGTTATCTATTTTCTACTAGTGTGAATTGTCTATGTTTGTACTTCTAGATTCGAATATCGACTGCTTGTTGGTTCCAGATGTATGTAGTCACCATACATTTGCTTCGGTATCTAGGAGAATTTCTCAAGGAGTGGAGTAAACTCACCTCCATCTTTGTACTTTCATGCTATGAAATGGAATTTGTTGACGTATGAAAGTACAACCTTGATAGATCGGGGAACACACTTTGTGAGGGGAGTGATGCAAAGTAAGTGACCATTCATTTGGGGATGGATGGCATTGCAACACTTCCACGTTTCTCATAGTTAATTATCTGAAAGGAAGCTAAGTCTACAAAGATACTAACTATTTAGACTCTTTTCTTTGTAAGCCATGTTTTTATGATGTATGCTTTTATCCATGTGTAGCGGTAGTGAAACTCGATCACATCCTAGTGGTTTCCAAAATATTGTCTTCAACCTTAAATTTACTTTCCTGCCATTTACATTACCTTGCACTTTAGGTTAATCAATCAATCAACTCTTTGATCTAGATATCAACTCTTAAGTAGATAAATAGAATTATAACATTTTCCATCTTGTTAAATCCTTAACATGACCGTTGTCTCATGGATTCGACCCTCAACTGTACTACGATAAGACTTCTGTGTACCTTAGCGTACATTGGTGGAGATATTATTATAGCACACACAAGGTTAAACTTAGAGACTTACTATCTCTAGGATTTTTAGTGATGCACACAACTCCATGTGAGTGGAGGCTCCATCAGATACCTCTTTTATCTCGATTGAGGCTGTTAATCGGTATAAGGACATTCTTCCTAGGAGTCATTTCCCTTTTCGCACCTTATTTGAGCCTAGTCCTAGGCGTCAAGCGGTTATAGATCAAGTTGCTCGGTTGCTTATTGTTCATCACCTTTCTACCTTGGGCATCAAACATGATTGCTTTCATAATTCCATGTCTAGCACCAAAGCAGTTCATGAGTTCTATGCTAATTTGTGTTGGAACTATGACTCCCTCGTACCCATGTTGAATTCTCAAGTAATCCTTACCTCGATGATCATAGGTAAGAGTTTCCAAGTCTCTGAGGATATATTAAATGTCTTCTTTTCCGGAGATGAGGAAAACGATACCTAGCGCAGGGATTATGGCAAGTATTTCGATCTTTCGGATCTGGAAGGTTTCTACAAGCAAAACGAGTTGACTCTCCCTAATATTTATCGTTACTTGAAGAAACCTGATGCTCCCCATAAGAAGAAGAGCACCCTTCCTTCCTCCTCCCTTGAACTTTGGAAGCACATTCTGGCTTTAGTGATCAACTGCAACATCCATCCAAAGAAAAATCAAATGGATATTGCAGAGAACATTGTTGTCATTATGTATTGCATGTTAGAGAACATCAGTGTCAAGTGGGCCAGATACATTCTACACCATATGACCTGCTTTGACACTAGTAAGAACACCAAAGGCACCCACCCCCCCTACCCTACCATGATTTGTGGTTTGTTTCAGTTTGCTACTGAGAAATCACTCTTTTCTGACTTTCATTACAAAGTACCCAGAAAAAGTGTATGTATCAATGAAACCACGATTCAAAAGTTTGTTCCTGTGTTTGCCTCTTCCACCCCTAGTGCTTCTCCCTCTGCCTCAACCTCTGCAACCCCTACCTCCTCAGCCCGAGTTCCACCTCCTCAACCTCCTCCTAGACCTAGTCATGCTTTGTTTCGTGTATATAATGAAACCCTTCTGGGCTACATGATGCACCAACAAGCATACAACCCAACATTATCCTCTATGTCCTTCTTGTTGTTTTTCTCCATGCATGGGAATTCATCATTTCCATGACCAAATGAACGGCAGTGAGTGCATTTCTTAGGAAGGTAGTCATATTTGATTTGGAATGAAATCTCCTCCTTGCCTGGGACATTGACCCAGATCTTCTCTGGGGCGTCCTCTTCATCTTTGATCTCTACCAAGACTTTAGCTTCATCTGTGCCAACAGTCTCTATCGATCTAGTCTCAACGCGCAAGACCTTGCCAACACCAGAGGCAACAGTACCGGTTGCTTTCTTCATCCATGTCTTCCCATTGAAGGGTATACAGATCCATACTGGAATCGAGGACATCTCTTCCTTCACCAGTGCATCGCCAAATTTGTAGTGCCTGGCGATAACTAGGTGACCGTCAAACCAACGTGGTCCACTCGACAGGTATATCTTCTTATCTTCCGCGTTGGAGAAACAAATTAGAAAGGATTTGTTTTCTTTTGAGATAACGTCAAAGTCGCCTTTAGGATTCCAGACCCTGCGGATCCATTCTAGAAGATGGGGGTAATAGGGCCTTTTAACCATGACATAGATCGACACAGAGAATTCCCAGATGTCTTTCATACGCCCGTATTCATCTACATCCAGATCTACGATCACCTTACCATATTTCCTTATTGGTTTGGGAAAAACCAGTTTCTCCTTCTCCTGAGCAGGACTTCTCTTCACGACTTCAGTCCATGGTTTCCCTTCGTTCTTCTCATAATGTATGTATGTATGTATGTATGTATGTATGTATGTATGTATGCATATATGTATCGAAATCATTTTAATATATTCTGAAAACCCCCTACAAATATAGGGGGTCAAGTTACATATAGCCCAATGATATACCACATTAACTACAACTCACTCCACTAACAAGCTTGTAGCTTACGTCTAACACCTTACAATTTTTTATAGAAATATTCATAACATTAGCAGTTGCACCTCGGTGCTTGTTAGCATTCTGCTCCTCCCAGATGTGGTAGCAAAGAGCAGCAAATAAAATCTTTTTCCTATCAACACTCCCGCATAAATTTAGCATTCTTCTCAAATCCTCCGCAAGCCGCACATGTATTATGAACTCCTTGCATAGCACATCCCACACCTCCTTTGTGAATCTGCATCCGCCTACTAGGTGGTTATGGGATTCTTCAGCCACTTTTTATAGCAAGCACACTGTGGACACATCATAATTCCACCCCTTTATCTTGTTAAGAGTGGCAAGCACACCATGATGAATTTTATAAACACATATACTCCATTTTAGCACATATGCACCAGCCCAAATCTGCTCACCTTGCAAGTCTTTTTCCACCTTTAAACGTGTCATATCCCATAAGTTTGTCTTTGGATCTTGGAGTCTCCAACCTCCCCTTTCCTGGACCACGAAAAGATGTCTCATATGTTACCAAACTTCAGTCATAACATTGATAGTGTGTGAATAGCCCTCTCTAGTCTTCGATTTGAAGTCTAGTCCTCTAGGATATCTCTCCCTCATCCATCTCCCCTAAGTTGAGGAACCTTCTTGATATGTAATTATTCTCCTCATTGTCCCCAACCTAGTTATATCTCTAAGTTCTTTTAAATTCAGACCTCCTTCGTCTTTTAGAAGAGCCACTCTTGCGTATTTTATAGGATGGTGCTCAGTTTCCCATAGAAAATTTTCCATCTTCATCTCTATTGTATCTAATATTGATCTCCCCTTGTTGTAATCAGAAGATAAGAAGCCCCTCAACAACATCCTTTATCAATGTAGTTCTCCCCGCCATGGATGTCTTCTGTGTCAGCCACCTATTGATCATTTCCTCCACCCTATCCAAGCATTCAACAAAGTCCTTGACTTGTAGGTTACCCCCTACCAAGGGAAAACCAAGATATTTTGTTGGAAACTTCCCTCTTTCCAAGCCCATAGCATCTACTGACCTGTTCTCCATTTGGTAACTATTTTTTATAAGAAAATATGTGTCTTTCTTGCAGTTACACACAGATTCGTCTGTTCTCTGAATGTCCCTAGTAGATTTTTAAGATTTTACAACAAGTGATGTTTGGCTTCCACAAATACTAACACATCATCAGTAAAAATTAAATGAGTCGTCACCTTTTTGCAATGAACTTCATACAACTTTCTCTCCTTTTTTATTTCTGCCTATTGCATTTTCTACGTAAAGTACTCCATGACAATCACTAAGAGAATAGGTGATTGAGGATCTCCTTGGCACAGTCTACTGCCTCCTTTGAACATACCTACAGATGTGTCATTAACCAGAATAGAGAAGCATGTTGTCCCAATACACTGCTTCATCAAGTCCATCCACTGTTCATTGAATCTCATTAGCTTCATAATCCACAACAGTTTCTCCCATCTAACTCTATCATAGGTTTTGGAAACGTCCAGCTTTAGACATGCTTTCATGCTTCCTCTCATGACATTATAGTTTAAAAAAAATCCCCGACCAGCAAGGCACAATCACTAATGCTTCTCCCTGTCACAAACGGTCATTGGTTTTTAGAAATGAGGAAAGGAAGAACCACCTTCAATATAGCTGCCAGAATCTTGGAGATAATTTTCTATTGTACTGAGCAACACACAATAGGTCCAAAATCAGCCAGAGAAGATGTCGCATTTTTTTTTGGGTATGAGTACCAGAAAAGAATGATTATCCTGCCTTACCATGTTGCCGCCTTCCAGTAACCAGCTGACATATGCAACTAAATCCTCCTTGATGATATCCCATGACTTTTTGTAGAAAAAAGCATTGAAACCATCTGAACCTAGTGACTTGTTGCTGCCGATGCTCCATACTATTTCCTTGACCTCTTGTTCATTTGTCTTCCTTGTAAGAATGTTGTTGTGTGTGCTTGCAATCTTGGACTTCCACATCAACTCCTTCTCTTCAATGTCATTCCCAAATTTTTTATTGTATAAAGACGAGTAAAAATCTGTGGTCTGCTCTTCTAGATCATCCTATTTATTGAAAACTCTACCTTCAACATCAAACACCTCAGAGTTGATATTATTGACTTCTCTCTTTTTAACCACACTATGATAGAGTCTTTCAGCCACTTCTCCCTACTTCTTTGCCAGAAAAAAATTTCCTCTACTTTCTTTAGATCCTATAGCATCTTTTTCAAACACTCTCTCTTTTTCATAATCAACTCAGGATTAAGGGGGTCATACAACATCATACCTCTAATTTCCTTGCATTCTTTCCTTATTTCTATGAATAGGTTTGGAATGTTCACTTCAGCTCCAACCCATCTTTTAAGTGATGCCTTAGTACTCACCAACTTCTTTGCAAAGATATACATCTAATTCCCTATCACCTATGTGGCCCATCCCTCCTTTATGACATCTTCAAACCCTTTCCAATCAACCCAATAATTTAGAAATCTAAAAGGTTTCCTTTTTGTTGTTTTTTTGTGATTTGAACTGAGATGGGAGCATGGTCACTCAAATCATAACCTCCGACCTTCACCTGCATGTTGGGAAAAATTTTCAGCCACTCATCATTCACCAAATATCAGTCAAGCTTGCTTGCTATCATGTCGTCTGGTCCTCTTTCATTATTCCATGTGAAGACGTCACCTCCCACCATTGGTAGTTCAAAGAGCCTGACTTTATCAATGGTTTGATTAAAGGCATCAATATCTACAGTCAAAGCTAATCTCTTACCTTTTTTCTCTTCTTGCATACGAATGGTGTTAAAGTCACCAATCACCAACCACAATAAATCAATCTTACTGGATAGTGAAGTTAGGTCTTTCCATAGACCTAGTCTAGACTTTGCATCATTATGGTCATATACATCTATCGCCCACATGTGCAAACCTCTATTATTCCTACAATCAATTGTGACTTACTGATCTGACATATGTATCACTGAAACCTGTGATGCACTCAGTTTCCATGCCACGCAAACTCTGGAAACCTCAGCACACTCTATGTTAGATATGTGCTCCCATCCCTATAGAAATAAGTATCTAACACTATTTTTATTCTGGACCTTTATTTTTGTTTCAACCAAAGCCACCAAAAAGTGCCCACTGGTAGCAATCCACTCCCGGATTTCCTTCTTCTTGTACCTATCACCCCCCCTTAATATTCCATAGAAGCATGGACATATCAATGGGGTTTTTATGCTCTAGTCTGCCTGACCAACTCCTATTTGTTGACCTTACTTCTACCCTCCTTTTTCTCTGGCCATGTTGTTCCTTCTTCATCTTCTTTTTCAGATTTAGAGAGTGCATCAAAGTTGTTATTAGTATCAAGTATAGCACCAACACCTTGGCTTTTGGGTATCCCACGTTTCTTGTAGCCCTTTTTCCTCATAGAGGCTGTGAACTCACCTTCTTCTCTTTGACCATTGTTGTTGCCATCTTCTTTACTAGGTGAGCTATCTTGAACATGCATGTTCATGACCTAAACATCCTTTTCCTTAGATACCTCAGCCTGGTTCCACGTAACCTCCTATTGTTGTGGTATCTTCATCCTCCAGACTTCCTTTTCCTTCATCATGGTGGTATTCTCCCTCTCCTTCTCCTTGATGCATTGACCCTCTCCATGGCCGAACGAGCAGCAAATACTCCATCTTGTCGGGTTGTAATCAAGCTTCACTCATACTGGTATTGGATCTTTCCCCTTGACGTTCAGTCATACCATATCACACATTGGTCTATTGACATCCAGTTCAACGATCACCCTAGCCTCATCACTTTCTAATGATCTTTCATCAACACGCAGCACCATCCAACCTTAGCAGTGATTGTCCCCATCACCTTCTTTGTGCATGAAGCCCAAATGAGTATATGATCATCCATGTCAAAATTGATGTGAAAACATCTTTCTTCAGTTTGTCACCAAACATGTAGTCCTTCGCCACCACGAGTTGTGCATCAAACCACCACATCCCCATCACCAGCACCGCCTCCTTGTCCGTTGTGTTAGTGAACCACACGAGGAAGATGCCTTGTTACTTTGAGATTAGTTTGAAACTTCCTTTCGGCCGCCAGGTCCTCTTGATCCAAGCTTGGAGATAGCGGTAGAAGGGTCGTTTTCCGATCAGGTATACGAGAACAGTATGTCCCCATATATTCTCCATCCGTTGAAACTCCTCTACTTCTAGTTCGACATGGACTCTATCTTCTTTAATCTCTAGTTTAGGGTAGACGATCTCCTCCTCCTTGCACTTAGTCGACTTTTGTAGTATCTGTGGCCATGATTTCCTCGTGTCCTTCTTTTCTGCAGCAACAGGTTACACGCTAGGGTTCCACTCCTCCATGGTTGTCACCGTTAGCGCTGATCCATCGTGCTCTTCCTGAGTGGTGCATGGCGTCGGGGTAGGGTGGGTGGTCTAGGGTTGGCGGGATGTTGGGTGGATGTTGCCAGTCAGATTGGCCGGTGGCATGGGTTCCATGCCTTCGGGCGTCACCAATCACCAAAACAGTCGTGAAACCTACCCTAGGAGATGGGAATCAAGTTTTATGTGTATCTATCTATGGAATTAAGAGAGAAAGATTTCTTCCCCCTCTCCCACGCCCGTGGCGGAGGCCAAATGCCCAGGAGGGTGGTAAATCAAGGTGGCAACTGGGATTCAAACATGGGTCCCTTTGTTATGAGACACTATGCTTGACCACTTGAGCAACTCCTTGTCAGTGTGTATATATATATGTATATAGATATGTATATATATGTATGTATATATACACACATGTATACACTATATATATATACATGTATACACTATATTATATATATATATATATATATATATATATATATATATATATATATATATATATATATATATATATATATATATATATATATATATATATATATATATATATGGGGTATATCTTCGTTACCTGTGCAGGTAACTAAGATTCGCTACCCGTGCATCAATTTTGTAATAGGAAGGCATGTATTTATAATGAGACAGTCCTAATTGTAATAGACAGACTCATTTTGTAATACAAAGACTCGTTTTGTATTACAACGTTGTTACAGTCATAAATATATATTTTAATATTTCCAGACAGAGAATACACACATCACAATGTATTTACAAAATGAGTATGTCTATTACAATTTGAACCCTCTCATTACAAATGTTACCTTCCTAATACAAACCTGATGCACGGGTAGTGAATCTTAGTTACTTGCACAGGTAACGAAGATATACCCATATCTTCACTACCTGTGTGGGTAACTAAGATTCGCTACCCGTGCATCTATTTTATAATAGGAAGGCATGCATTTGTAATGAGACGGTCCAAATTGTAATGAGATGATCAAAATTGTAATACAAAGACTCATTTTGTATTACAGTGTTGTTACAGTCATAAATATATATTTTACTGTTTCCATACAGAGAATACAAACATCAGGTTGTACTTATAAAATGAGTCTATCTATTATAATTTAGACCGTCTCATTACAAATGCATACCTTCCTGTTACAAAATAGATGCACGAGTAGTGAATCTTAGTCACCCGCACGTGTAGCAAAGATATATATATATATATATATATATATATATATATATATATATATAGAGAGAGAGAGAGAGAGAGAGAGAGAGTCAGGCTAGAATACACTCGAGTATACATATTGCACCAATACACTCATGTGTTTTCATATCAAGACTATTTTTTGCAAAATGTAAACCATTAATCTTCACCTTCATACTATAACTAGGATACATACAAATTTTGATCCCATTTTGATGAGTGTAAGTCACTCATCCAAGGGAAACAAAATCGACGCGCGAAACTAATTTGAAATGCATAATTTTTGTGGTCTTTATAACATGACCTATAAATGTCCAAATGTGCTCAAAATTTGCATATGAGATATTCAAAAGATGTTTAAGAAGATCAACGGATTAGATTTAAAAAAATATATTACATCGTGAAAAACTACTTGAGTGTATTCGGCTCTAAATATAGTCGAGTGTATTCTAGCCTGACTCTCTCTCTCTCTCTCTCTCTCTCTATATATATATATATATATATATATATATATATATATATATATATATATATATATATATATATATATATATATATAACACTTATATTTTTGTTTAGTGACACTTAGATTCCATATAGGATATGACTATGTTGATGAATTACCACTTCCTATAAAAAGGAGACCTTGCCTAGCTGTACTAGACACAAAGAAGCCAATTTAGTTGGAATACAATGCATCTTTAGGATATTATTTATATCATGGTTCTCCTATAATATTATAAAGTTGTCTTGTGTACCTACGTGAACATTCTCTCTAGGATATTGGTCAAAGATCTTTGAATGATCTATTATCGAGCTCCTAAAATCAAGATAACTTTTGAATCTTGAAAAAGGTCATCTTAAAGGAATGTCTATAAGTTATGTGATAATTTTGTCTTAATGATATGTTGCATTTTCTTCATTTAGACATGATACTTTCCATTCCTATATATTTTCATTCTACACTTAGTGCTTGTTTGCTATGGCGTAGTCGGATGCAGTTCATTGAACAAAGAAACACATCAATTGAAAAAATCTTTTTTTCACTACACCTATTCAGTTTGGTGTACTAGAGAGGAATCCACTGGTTGTTAACATACACATTTGGTGTTGGGCTGGTAGTAGCATTCCGTGCAGCAAAATGTGTGTGGGAACCACTGGTTCAGGTACTCGAACTGCACCTGACCATGCCCTTCTAGGGTGTGGTACCAACTCCATGAATTTAGAAAAATTGGTGTTGATTGTGAATTAGAACCCAACATTTTTATTTCCTATTTGCTAACCAAATAAAAGTCACTTTCTAATTCATAGAGTTCAACATTAATGATCTGGTTATGCACCCTACTAAACCGGGCCTTATTGTTTCATTCAATGATCATGTGAAAAAATATATTGCTTGTCTTAGTGGATTGTACTATAGACAATAGTAGAATCTAATAGATACACATTTTATATAATTTTGCCTTGTAGATAAAGATCACATGACATACTTCTACCTTCTACTTGTATTTGTTTACTATATATTATTAGGTTATTCTCTCTTCTGATTCTAAAGATGATGTTTTATGGTCATTCCTAGGTTATATAAGTTATTTCCAACCAAAAATAGACTTACATAATATCGAAGCTTACTTATTCTCTAAAGTATTTGCAAAAACAAATGTTAGTGGTAATAACACAAATAAATTCTTGTCTATTTATTATATTTCATTTATATATTTCATGAATTAATTTTTGTCATTATATAGTATTTATTAGTCATCATCAGAATATATGCCATTTTTTGTTTCAAAATATTTCTTTGACATTTAAATATGTTCTTCCCAATTATATTATATCATTAGAAATAATAGCATATTTCAACCAAACGTTGTTGGTAACTATGTATCCGCATTTGTTATGTATCTAAACAAGAATCTAATGATCATAATTCTATTGCATGATCTTTTTGAAGTCCATATATAGGTACCATTTTTTGCAACAAATGTGTATTTTCTTTACCTCCACAATATAAAATGAAATGACAAAAACAATGATAGGTTATATTACTCGTGTTCAAATAAAATTCTGAAATAACCATAACATATTGTCAACCATGTTTTCTAATAAATGATTAATGTGGAATTAAACTACATGAGTCATGCATTGGAAAGTATTACTTCAAGGTAGTTGTATATCAAATTATTTATATAAAAATAATAATTGTGGGTAGGACTGTGTTGTTGAATAAGATATAAATATATTTTTTAACTATATTGGTGAAAACTTTATCAAAGCACATGACATAGAAAAAATTTGACACCTAATGATTAAATTTCTCACTCCTGACATCCAATATTTGGAAGAATGGAATATCATATATAGAATGCTTTAATTAACCCAAAATTTCTTATTGAAAATAGGGGAAGCGGTTGTTCAAAAATAAGTGATGACCTATTTAGGGGATAAAAGTTGCACTTATAATATGTCAAATGTCTCCCATTTACTAATATTGATAACTAGGCATCTTATAATTATACTTTTACCCAGAATATCATGTTCACTAATGATCCTAAGTCCAATGAAATTCCTCTTGATCTCCTTAACAACTAAGAAGTAAAGAATATCTCTCTTGTAGGAGACATCCTCCCCAAAAAAGGATACTAACCAATCATGATAGAAGAGGGATCAATTGAATTGGTTGAGGTTTATTTTTTATATTGGATCAAATGAAATGATGTTTATATTGTAGATGATCATTTTCCCATGATACTAATGAAATTTTATTGCCAAGCCCAGTGGTCCTCAACTATTTTCAAATACACACCTACAGATTCAAATATACCTATTATTTATATTGTTATAACCTTCATGAATTAATTTTCTTTAAAAATCTGCATCAATAATCTAAATTATCAATATGAGGGGAATGTATGCTGAATTTTGTCAACATTACTAATAAGAGGCTATTACATAGAGAATATATATATACATAAATATATTTATATATATGTTGTTCATTTGTTGTCTGGTGAGTAGCCTAGATTTTCTCTACTCGTCTCACCCGAAAAGTAACTATCTAGTCAGAAAAGCAACTCACATGATGAAAAGGTAACTATATTGACTAAACATAACTATACGACTAAAAAGGTAAAATTGGGCTGAATACAGAACATATATATATATATATATATATATATATATATGTAATTGTATATTTGTTATCTTTGTTACAAATATAACTATTTATGTATGAAAAGTAACAATTTTTAAGGTAAAGTAACCCTCTACATGTGTAAAATAAGAAACTCCAGAAAAAGTAACCAAAAGAGGAGTCGGGTAGCTACCCGCGCGGGCATTGAATATTGGCCATATATATACATATATATACATTTTTATTATTATTTTTTAGGTAAGTTTAGAGGATATCTTATTCATCCCTCCCTCCCTGTATGAGCTAATTTCAACATCAAAATACAATGGCTAATTAAATAAGGAAACAGAAATATGGTAGTACTACTACCATTACATAGATCTAACAGTTTAAGGTGTAGCACCTCCCTAGGGGGTGCTCATACTCAGAGTAAGCCTAATTGTTTTTAAGGTTGCATTTAGTGAACATATCAACAACAACATTACCTTCACATCCCTTATAAATTGCATCCCAATCTGGATACAATAGTCTCTGGAACATTCAGACGTGCTTAGTGTATTTTAGATTGGCTTTCACCTCTTGACTAATCATGCTCACAACTATCTGTGAATCAGTTTCTACAATTCCTTATGAGATTGTTACTGTCAGCAATCTCTAAATCTAGACTGATAGCCTCATGTTCTGCCTCCACTACATCCTTCATGTTTAGCCTCATGGATGCTCCTTCCTTCTATTTCCCCATATGACATATAAATCATAAAGAGTAGGTAAGGTGTCTAATTTGGTATGTGGGTGAAGAGGAGTTCAAACCATCCCAACTCCATAAGAGAAGTGCAAAGCAAAGTGATTGAGACTCGCCATTGTCATGTTGCCATTTCATAGGGGCAATATGGTGACCCAATTATACTTCAATCATTGAATGATGGGCTATTCAATCCAGGATTTATGTCATAAAGAGCCCTTGGTTTTAGTTTTTTATAGTACTAATAGTGGCAATAATAGCATACCTTTATATGGAAGTAAATTAGACCTAAAAAAAGGATGCTCCTCATATCGTTTAGTGTTGACAGTGGCTGTGCATTGCATGGTGGCATGGTCACCATCAAAAAAGTTTACAACAACATTCTACATAGAGTTTTGGAAGAAATTGTTAGGATAATAAAATGGCACAGAAGATGAGGATATTCCTTGGATATAACAATTCGATATTACAATGATATATAATTTCCATATTACTAAGGGCTTGTCATGTATGTTAACTTTGAGGGAAAAAAGGATGTAGTATATTGTTGATACACCATTTTGAATGTTCTCACTTTATAATTTAAACTTGAAGGAATAAATCATTGTAGTGGTGTGCATGCAGTACTTTCATAGCAACCAATATTTTTTTATTAAATGTAATTGTAAGTTAAAAGAATTCAATATGAATAATATGCATGTATATATGTATATATATTTGGGATCAATGCAATGATTTTGGTCCATTCACTCATACTTATGTTTACCCTTTCATACGTAATTTAGAAATAATTTATTCTCCAAATTCAAGTGATTATAGAATAAATTTTATAGTGGATGGAATAGTTACTAACACAAAATTGATACAAACTAGTACAAAATTATTAGTATGGTTCCACTAAGCATGAAAACCTTATTCATTATTGAGTCTTCAACTTCTTATTTTGTCTTTTCAAAATTTCTGGATGCAAATTGAAACTTTATCGGTCATAGTGATTCCCCACACACAACTTGCCTTAGTTTCATTTTTTTATCTTCTATGTAGTAGTATAATAAAACATAACTTTCATCTTGGATATGACTATGGTGGTGAAGTTTTTTCTTATAAATGTGGAAGTTGAAATAGCCAAATTAGACATTGAATAGAAAGAAGAAATTTTAATTCCATATTATGCCTATTCATAGAATTATTTTGAACAAAATGTTCTCCTCAAAAATTCAAAATTGTGCTATTTTAAAAGTACATTTAAAAGATTACTATTGTACTCGTCAAATGTAATTTTTTGAATATATTATAAGCTCACAAGGTCCAACCAAATCTTTTCAAAACTCATTCAAAATTTCACATTCTTATGACTATATTCAAAGGTCGGTGAATGTAAAATATCCAACATTTGTTTCTCTTCATTCATCTGGAAATGATACTTGGCATGTAAGATTTTGGTGTTACACATAATGCTCTGGTCAATTATTAATTTAAAAAATCATTATTTCTCTTACACAAATATATGATTTAGCGACCTACATAAAAATTGACTTAAAGGAATGAAAACATTCTTCTCCTCACTTCTTGGATATGGAAAATATGATAATAACACATCTCTAGTGTTTCATATTTCCAAATAAGGACATAGTACACAAGACAATATGTCTCAAATCCAAACCGAGATGGTGAATAGAAAGCTCAGTGAAGGTTCAAGTCATTGTGATATTTGGGGATATTTATGGATGGTGTGACCATCCAAAGGTATTAAATATTAGAAAATTGCTATTCTCTATTCATTTCTTCCAATGATCCCATGGTCTTGTGAAAACTCTGATAATAAAAAGGTACACTTATTGTCGTCTTTAGAACAACAATTTTGTACTTCTAATATGTAAAATGCCTTCCAACCATCAAACCTGAAAACTACACTTCATGTTCTTGCGCTTCCACCCACAAATATCATGTTCAATACTAATCCTAAGCTCCAATGAATTTCTCTCTGTCTCTTTGGAAATTAAGTAGAGATAAAGACCATTATCAAAGGAGTGAATCCTTACAAGGAGAGATATTAACACCTCTTATGAATGAAGGAACCAATGAGACCATCCATGGATACATGACAAAGAAACACCCCACCACTAACACACATGGTAATCATATTAAATTAATTAGTGTCTTGATGGAAAAACTATGTAAATTATCTTAAACCAAACTTTTTCTTCTTCCATGTGGCAACTAACATTGTAGATGAATTGTTTTTCCATGCAATACCATCTATTTTTCATTCTTCGGCTAATGAGTTTAATAAAGATTTATATGGATTCCTTTTTCTAAAATATTTCTCTGCTTCTATAACTTCCTTTTCCATTAAGGTTTGAATACAAGTAGTTTTTGTTTCTTTAAATACGTCTATAAAATTGGATCTTCAAATATTACACTTGTTCGTCTAAATGGTAACCCCTAAAAACTTTCAATGGAACATTATGAAAAGTAAAAAAAAAAAAAACGACGTTGTGATAATGTAGAGTCCCTCTTAAGTGTATAAAATAAGTAAACAATCAAATCTTATGGCATTGTGTGGAGAGCGTGTGTGCGTGCGGGAGATAGATAAATAGATAGAGAGATAGATACAAAGTGAGAGACATTTGTGAACACTCTCTCCATACAATATGCTACTGGTTTGTGATGAAATTGTACTACAATATGTTATCATGATATTCATGTTCTTAAGGTAAACAAGAAGCAGCTGAAGCTGCCTTCAGCAATGGCATTCAATTAAGCGGCCCACCAGAAACGTGAAACTTTTCCGGTGAGTATAATCTACTATAGATGGCTCAAAAAGGACTAGAAAATTGATTCGGAAAGGCCATCAAGCCGCATGTTTACAATGACAATAGTTTGATTTGACTATTTACAACCAATTACATTAGATGATTAAATACATTTAGAACAGACAAAAATCAGGAGTATGGTGTAACACATTGAACGATTCAAACAATATAATTACTTAACAACAGCTATATTGCATGCACCAATACATTCTAAACACACATGTATTATGATATCTAGGTAATACCTTATAGAATTTTAATAATATAAATACCAACCTTCTACACTCAGCCCTGCCTGAAGAGTTCTTTCATAAACTTTGCACTCAGGGCAATCAGACCCATAAAAATAAATATGATGCATATATTTGTAGCGTTTAAATAATAATTGAATATACGTATCACAACTGTGTATCCTAATGCAGCACCCAAGGCATCACAAAAGACTACAAAGGAAACACCTACTATGATGCCATGCTTAATAAAATTATTAAGATGTGCTTGGAAGACATTGTCAGTAGAGGAATTGGAAGCAACAAGTTGAAAAATGGAGCAAAGGGATAGGTCCATCTGAACTAGCTACATATGAGGGTTAATGAGTTCTGTTATAATATCTGGTATGCGAGGCATAATCTGTGTGTTTCACGCGGATATAGTGTAAAAACAAATATAAGACATTTACTACGGGATGTCTAATTCTTCTGTTTACCACTAGATTCTTACAGCCTTTGACGTGGAGACCAAACTGTTGTGTCTATTTATGATCTTTAAATTGTTCAATATTGGTAACTTTTTTGGGTTATGTATTACTTATGCAAATATTAATGTATATGCCAAGATTATACGACTATAGATGCATCCCTCCCTCAACGACGACATATCCACTAAACAATGGTAAATCTAAAGTAGAGCTATGTTAATGACGAATGGATAAGAACAAGTCAATTGCCGCAGCTTGAGCTTATTCTCTTTCAGAAACCAAATCGGTTTTTAACGTCTCTCCAATACAAGCATACAACACAAAATATATTTATGTCTAACATTTTATTGTTAGCGCCATGCATGCCAACTAATATCTTCAATCTATGGTCTCATATTACTTCGGTGGGCTAGTACCCAAATACAATCATATATCTATCCACATAAATGGTATACCAATTAACTTTGATTATGAGAGACAATATTGTTAATCTCTTATCATAGGGGATATGTATGTTTAACAAGTATTTGTTGATTATGTTAACCTAGAGAACAATGATACATAGGTAGACTATTCTATGAAATTCGTGGAATCTAAAAGTTACAAATATCATTTTAATAAAACAAAAAGTGTATCTTGTTAAGATTCCTTCATTTATGATGCTTAATTTAAACTTTAAATTAGAAAATAGTAACAATTTGATTTCAAACTCTATATTAAGACACACATGGCTTATAAACAAAGCATATCATGTTGTTATTACTTGTAAATCTCAATCACAACATATTTGCTCGATAACTACAGATACATATGACATTTTGAAGGATATTGGTAGAAGTAAATTTCATAATTTGCTTATTTTATGATCCATTAAATAGCTTATGCAAGAAATGAAGTTGTTGATTGTTTGACAATGCAATGTTAATTAGTTGGTGATCAGTTATAGCTCATATAAACAATTTTGAAATAGAAATATAAGTACCTAGAGTCGTATTGATGTATATCTTTTTATACATAAATATGGGTATTCTTATACTTCTCAAAAGTTGAATTGTTTAAGTTTTGTATATGTGTCTCGAGGAACTTTTATTTTGGCTTTGGATTCATGATCTTTTTTATTAAGAACAATGCAACAATTTTTTAGCAGGGGGTAAAAAATGAACAGATTATGTTTATTTCATGTCTTCTCCAACCACCTCATTTGGCATTCAAAGTGTAGCATTTTGGGCATGTTCAAAAGTCTTCTAGGGTCAGTAAAGGTGCCCGTTATTCATAAAGATAGGACTAATATGAAACGGAAGTTTATGTAAGTTTGAAAATTATAAAGTTGACGCATAATACATCCTGCTTAGTTAAATGTCGTCTTTGAATTAAAATTCCCACCTTACTATTGCAATTGGTTTTATACTTCATTTTGTTGTTGGTTAAGGTACACAATGTTTATCTTCTTTCTAGTAACTATATGACATTTGGATGGTGAGTCATTACTACTAGCTAGATAATTAAGAGATTTATGTAAGAAAAATCCTTGTCAGCTAGATGTTCTTTATTATAAATCATCAGTGTGTTTTCATTGCATCTAGTGTCTGTGTCCATCAAGAAAATGGCAACCATCTCTTATTGCTTTTCCAACATATTAAGTAAATATCATCACAATGTGTTTGACTAGTTTGAGTTGAAAGTAGGAAATGTCTACCATCATGTTGCAACCGGACTTATACTGATGTTAAAACAAATACTTTATATTTATTTTGATTAATAATTACAAAAGAAATTTGAAAAATGAAAATTATGCATGATCATTCATTCCAAAATATGTAGAATATATATGTTTCTCTCACCATATAATAGTAAAATTAGGAATACCCACATAAAACCTTGATGTAAAACCTTAATGCCTCCACATCAGTCTACATCATAAGAGATTATGATAACACATGTCAAAAGAGAAAACGGGTGATGGTAAACATGTGGTTGGGTGAATTGGTGTATGGATTTCTTAGATTGGTTTATGGAACATTAATAAAGTGATTAGGTATTATGATGCAGCGTATGCAGCGTGCGTAGATAAGGAAAGAATTAGATAAGGACACTTCGTTGTTTCCACGGAATACCGAAGAGCCAAGGCCAAACTTCGTTGACTTCACAGAGTGCCGAAGATGGACAATACGAGAAACCCTTGTTTTTTTCTATTCAATATCAAAAAACTGTCCAGCAATAACAACGTACCATTGTTTAAATAGGAAACAGGAAGCCCTAATCGTATCCTACCAATGTGAGGAAATACCAGAAAAGTCCTTAGTAAAATTTAAAACAGAACATAAAGTGCTGGAAATAAAATTGGGCAACGGACTTCCAACTTTAAAAGTTGCCGACGTTCACCGGATGCTCCTTCTGCTGCATGTATTATGGTGATATATGTCCCGCATCATTCCCCCCAGGGTAGAGGAGATTCACCCTCGAATCAGAATCCGCTTCATCACCGGAAGAAGAAGCACCAGCAAATGGAACAAGATGTTTCACATTAAACACATCCGAAGTATGAATATGACTCGGCAACTGAAGGCGATAGGCATTCGGATTAATCTTTACCACAATCTCCACTGGACCAATCTTCTTCGCAGCAAGCTTACTATATTCATGTGCAGGAAAGCGATCCTTAGTCAAAATAGCCCAAACAAAATCACCAGTATAGAACTCGACGGCACGACGTTTCTGATCAGCATGTGTCTTATATTTCGCAACACTTACGGTTAACTTAGAATGGGTTTGTTGATGAATGTGCTGTAACTAAGCAACAAAATCCTCAGCAGTGGCATGTGGTTGCACCTTGCTCGGCAACGCAATCAAATCAAGAGGACACCGTGGGGATAAACCGTACACTACGTGGAAAGGGCTATAGCCGGTGCTGTGATTGACTGCATGATTGTGAGCAAATTCAGCTTGAGGCAATTTCAAGTCCCACGACTTAAGATGATCACCTACCAAGCAACGCAAAAGATTTCCAAGGGAACGGTTGACAACTTCCGTCTGGCCATCAGTTTGAGGGTGATATGCACTACTAAAATTCAATTGAGTGTTAACCATGCGCCATAAACTTCTCCAAAAATGGCTCACGAAGCGTGTATCATGGTCAGAGACAATAGAGGCAGGCAGACCATGAAGACGGTATACTTCACGAAAATAAAGTTGAGCAACATGAACAGCATCAGCCGTGCATTTACACGGAATAAAATGAACCATCTTGGAAAAACGATCAACCACAACATAAATAGAATCATTCCCCCGTTGGGTACGAGGAAGACCGAGAACAAAATCCATGCTAACATCTGACCACGGTTGGGCTGGAATAGGAAGAGGCATGTATAAGCCGGCATTAGTCGATGCGCCCTTTGCCAGCTGACAAATACGACAACGAGCTACGAATTTGCCAACCTCTTTACGCATAGAAGGCCAATAATACGAACCAGCAAGTAACTGAAAAGTACGATCACGACCAACATGGCCCTCATTATGTAGCTCCTGAATAATCTGCATACGGAGGCTGCACGCGGGGATGCACAATTGAACGCCACGAAAGATAAAACCATCTTCTAAGAAAAAGTCGGTAGGTTCACCTTGTTGGATTTTCAGAAGCACCTGAGAAAAGAACGGATCATCCACATACAAATCTATGAAAGAATCAAAGCCAGGCACATGCACGCGCATCTCATCTAGAAGTCCACGGCGACGACTCAACACATCAGCCACACGATTAGAAACACCAGCTTTATGTTTAATTACAAAAGTAAATTGCTGTAAATACGAGAGCCACGAAGCATGTCGATGAGAGACCTTGTCTTGACTGCCAATATGCTTGAGGGAATCGTGATCAGTGTAAAGAACAAACTCACGTTGGAAGAGATAATGACGCCAATGCTTCACAGCTTGGACAACTGCGTAAAACTCCATGTCATATGTGCTAAAATGAAGTTTAGCACCAGAAATCTTCTCACTGAAATAAGCAACAGGTCGTCCAGATTGACTAAGAACAGCCCCAATACCAGTTTTGGACGCATCACAATGAAGTTCAAAAGGTTGTGAGAAATCGGGGAGCACAAGAATAGGAGCAGATGTTAACCGATGCTTAATCTCATGAAAAGCGAGCTCTGCTGCAGGAGTCCAGTCAAACTTAGCCCCCTTGATGCAATCAGTAATAGGGGCCATAATTCCACTAAAGTGAGGTATGAAACGCCTATAGAAGGAAGCCAAGCCATGAAAACTACGTATTTCGGTAATGGAAGTGGGGTGTGGCCATTGCTCAATCGCAACGACTTTACCCGGATCAGCCTGGAGTCCATCACGAGAAACCACATAACCCAAAAACTGAATCGAATCAGTTAGAAAAGCACACTTAGCGGCTGCAGCATAGAATTTATCCCTACGCAGAACCAACAACACCTCTCGCAAGTGTTCAAGATGTACAACAGGATTAGCACTGTAAATTAGGATATCATCAAAATAAACCACCACAAATTTAACAATAAAAGGACAGAGGGCTTGGTTCATGACACGCATAAAGGTGCTAGGCGCATTAGAAAGGCCAAAAGGCATGACCAACCACTCATATAAGCCTTCGCGGGTCTTGAATGCAGTCTTCCATTCATCCCCCATACGAATGTGGATCTGATGGTACCCACTCTTGAAATCCAACTTACTAAACACACAAGAACCACCTAACTGATCCAATAAATCATCCAAGCGAGGAATGGGAAAGCGATAATGTATTGTAATCTTGTTGATAGCACGACTATCCACACACATACGCCAGGAACCATCTTTTTTTGGCGTAAGGAGGGCTGGTACGGCACAAGGGCTCAGACTTTCACGGATGTGGCCTTTAACAAGCAACTCTTCGACCTGCTGACGCAACTCTTCATGTTCTTGCGGGCTCATGCGATAATGGGGACGATTAGGTAGCGCAGCACCAGGCACCAACTCAATATGGTGTTGGATATCACGTAATGGTGGCAGATCGGAAGGTAAAGACGCAGGAAACACATCCATGAATTCCTGCAACAGTGGCTGAACCTCCACAGCAGGAACAGCGGAGTTAGCAGCAGTGATTGGTTGAGAAAATAGCACAAAGACCACACCGGATTCTTCCATGGCAGACTGGAAAGGAGCGCGAGACAATAGAGTAGATGGTTTCAGAGCAGCAACGGACGATCCCGCACGAGGCTTACTAGGGAGCAACATGATTTTTTTGCCACGAAACATGAAGGAATAAGTATTAGAACGGCCATCATGTATGACAGTATTGTCATACTGCCACGGGCGGCCAAGCAATAGGTGGCAAGCATCCATGGGAACCACATCACAGAATATGTCATCGGTATACGTCGAGCCAATGGAAACGTTCACCGACACCCGTTTGGAAATAGTAACATCTGTGCCTCGACTGAGCCAAGCAAGCTTGTAAGGTTTGGGGTGAGTTTCAGCAGTAAGCCCCAGTTTGGAAACAACAACGTCCGAGATGACATTCTCGCAACTACCTGCATCAATAATGAAAGTACACACCTTCCCGCCAATAGTGCACGTAGATTGGAAAAGATTGTTACGCAGCCAATCGTCCTCAGGTGTACGAGGGGTCAGGAAGGTCCTGCGTAACATCAAAAGAGGACCAACATCACCGGTCACATATTCGTCGACCGCCTCGTCGTCATACGTGCAAGTATCATAGAAGGGGTTGGCGTGGAGGGGAACAAAATCATCCTCATGTGCATCAGTAAAAAGTCCACGATTACCGTTTGGTGCTTTGCGGCAATCAGCCTGTCGGTGTCCGGGCTCACCGCAATTAAAACAGCGTGGTACGCCTCCGCCGCGACCCGCGGTCGAGCCGGAATAAGTGCGAGCGGGTGGGGTTGTAGGTTGTTCAAGAGATGCGCGGACAGGTGGGGCGGAAGAACCCCCCACACTTTGTGAGCCGGTAGGTTGGCGAAAACTCGTGTTGGCACGCCCGTGCAACTGCTTTTCGGCTTGTAAAGCACGCTGCTTTGCTTCGGCAACTGTTAGTGGGTCAAACATATTGAGAACATCTTGTAGTTGCAGATGCAAACCCCTAATATACCGAGAAACCAACTGGAAGGGGGAGTCCGTAAGATCAATACGAGCAAGCAACTGGTAGGACTCAGTGGTATAGTCGTTGACACAACGAGAGCCCTGGCGAAGATTCTGAAAGCGCTGATACAGTTCACGATCAAAGTTGTACGGTTGAGATGTTTCGTAAACTTCTCCCATCTGGAAATTTTCGGTTTCCCACGACGTATACGAGTCTGCTTCAACTGTTGCCACCATGCTTGCGTATGACCACGCAAACGGATCGTCACGAGCGGAACACGACGATCATCAGGAACCTGTTTGAAGTCCAGAATCTCTTCGACCTGTGATAGCCAATCGATGAACTCTTCAGGTTTAAGACCACCATCGAATTGTGGGATATCGACCTTGAACCCGTTCTCCCAACGTCGATCGGAGCGGCCGGGCGAGTGGTGTCGACGGAACGCAAAAGGGTTGTCGTCCGACATAGTGGCCGTGTCATCCGGATGCAACTGGATAAAAGCATCCAAACGTTGCGCCAGCTGTTCGACTTGTCTCCGCAGATCAGCGTTCTATCGCCGGAAATCATCCTCCTCGTTGGGAACATCATCTCGTCGTTGGCGGCGGGGAGGCATGGCGCAGGATCGCAAGAATCTGATACCACTCTGATGCAGCGTATGCAGCGTGCGTAGATAAGGAAAGAATTAGATAAGGACACTTCGTTGATTCCACGGAATACCGAAGAGCCAAGGCCAAACTTCGTTGACTTCACAGAGTGCCGAAGATGGACAATACGAGAAACCCTCGTTTTTTTCTATTCAATATCAAAAAACTGTCCAGCAATAACAACGTACCATTGTTTAAATAGGAAACAGGAAGCCCTAATCGTATCCTACCAACATGAGGAAATACCAGAAAAGTCCTTAAAAAAATTTAAAACAGAACATAAAGTGCTGGAAATAAAATTGGGCAACGGACTTCCAACTTTAAAAGTTGCCGACGTTCACCGGATGCTCCTTCTGCTGCATGTATTATGGTGCTATATGTCCCGCATCATATTAGCTTGTGAATCTTTGTTTGTTTTACATTTGAAAAATAGTGTTGGAGTTATTTTATATGTACATTTGCAAGGAATTATCATTATATAGTTGTTAGGTTTATTATCTATATGTTTATTTGTAATACTAGTGATTCTAAAATGTTTTCATGTCTCACTTGGATCGTGTCACTACAAATACATGTTTTGTATGTGGAAAAACATTTCAATTGATGGAAAATACAATTTATGTATTTCATTGCATATATATGTATATATTCTTAGCGAAACATATCATTTGGAGTCACCAAATTTAGTGTGATCCAAAACTACAATGTTTGCTTCCATCCCAGTTGTCTGGCATATTGTAGGCACACTGACCTACTTATAGGACATATGAAATCATCCCTATTGTGCAAAAAAATGCAAGAATCAGATTCATACAAGTACTAGGATTTAAAATGATTAGATTTAAATTAATTTTAAAGGTATGTTAATATATTTTAATATGATGTGTTACTTTTTAAGAACAAAACATCTTTGGACGTGGAACTATTTGAAATTTTACAGTTAAATATGTATCTTTTTTTGTGAAGTTATACATTTATCTCTCTCTCTCACTAAGTCACTCTCTCTCATATATATATATATATATATATATATATATATATATATATATATATATATATATATATATATATATATATATATATATATATATATATATATATATATGTGTGTGTGTGTGTGTGTGTGTGTGTGTGTGTATGTATATGGTTCATCTTTCATACCCATGCAGGTAGCCAGGATTTCACGAACTGTGTCGCCCGAAAAGTAACTAATGGTCAGAGAAGTAACTCGTTGGACACAAAAAAACTATATTGATCAAAAGGTAACTATTCGACTAAAAAAGTAAATCCGGGCAAAATACATAACAAAATAAATATGTAATTGTATATTTGTTATAGTTGTTGTAGATTTAACTATCTATGCATGAAAAGTAACAGTTTGCAAGGTAAAGTAACCCTCTACATGTTAAAAGTAAGAAACTCCAAAAAAAGTGTGTTTGTTTGTGTCTGTGTGTGTGGAATAAAGCATTTATCCAATATATTACCAAATCAAGATAGGTTGTAAATAAACACCTTACTACTCCATCATATTTCCAAATTAACAGTGACCCAAACTAATGAAATTAAGCCTAACTCTACAATGGGCTATACTTTAATCATTTTAAAAGCATTTGAAATACAGCATAGCTCATGACAGAGTTAAATGCTAAATCTTCATAAATAGATTACATATTTTAATATAATTTAATCTATCTAAAATAAGTAGATCTTTACACCTTATTAAAAGTAAAATTCATAAACCATGACTTTTTGTTACTCCAAATGCTTAAACTAGGGCGTTGTTAGAGAGAAATTGGTCCCTACAATAGAACCCAATTGAATGGGTAGTGAGTGGCCTTAGGGTGTATTACATATACATTTTTTGTCCAAAAGTCATTTCTGATCATTCATTGAAATTTTTTTATTTTGTATTTATTTTTCAAGAATTGACTAAGGCATGTAGATAGTATCATGTGCAATATCATGATTTATAGGTTTCTTAGCTCCATCCAAAAAAATAATTTGAAAACAAATGTCAATATGTGCATACTTTCAGTTGCTAGGAGTTATTTATCAAAAAATAATAGGGGAAATATGTAAGGATCTTTTCTTATTTTGATTAAGACCAGTTGTTGTTTCATTCATCACACCCTTCTCTTACAAGAAAATCGATGTGTCGTCACAATTAGTAAACTTAGCATAATTAAATATGACAGTATTACTATCATCACTGATTTTTTAGAAGGGAAAATGTCAAGTAAACCATTCAAGGTCTCATATGGTTTTAGGAATGTTACATTATTTGTGCAATGAAGTTTATGGTTAAGTAATCCACGTTTCTAACCTAATATTGTTTTCAATTAATCCAATTGGAAAACATTGAGTGTCTTCCAAAATCCTCCTTTAACATTCTTGTCGAATTGATTTTGATAAATTCAATAATGTGATTGTAGAACCAATCCTCCTAGATATCTATGTGGAGTATCCAAACCCAACCAATATGGATTCCATCACTAGTTTACCCTATGCTATTTTCCTTCACCTATGAACTAGTTTCCTTCACTATCTTTGGCCACCATAGTCATCTCTTCCTTATTGATTTTGACAGTGAATTCTTGATTCATTTTTACATAACCATTTGCGGGTATTAGACCAACTGGTGGAAACTACTAACTAGGAGCTATCATTTCTTTCTTCCATACACATACAATATAATGTATCTCTTGAGGAATAAACTTAATTTGGTGGGGTTTTGGCCTAGTTATTCCTTCAAAGATGAAACAATTTGTCTGTCTCCAAATAGTCTAGAAAGTGAGCATTTACCTATAAATTGTTGTCTCGTCCAATTTGAGGTTTTGGTACAATCATTTATGTAGGTTATCTTGAAAGAAAGCGTCATCACTAGCTAGACTTAACAACTCCATTTTTTTCTTTGGTTTGAGGGTAATCCTACATTACATGCATTTTTTTAGTAGCAAGCCACATCCAATACAGATCTTGTCCATAGTCAAATTCCTCACAAGATATAATATCTTAACTTTCTTCCATCTAACATTCAATCATTTGAATTAAATGTTCAACTATCTTATGCAATCAGCCTTTTGATTTAGGCAAAGACTTTCACCTGTTTGTGCATTTTCCCAAAATGCATGATGAAAACCCATTTTCTCTACCTCCTAGTAAGATTTTCACACGATGGTGACATATAATTACATGTTTTAATGCAAGATTTGGTTTTTCATGAATAATTAGAGTTGAACTTGTAAGTTTTTAGTTTAACAAAATAACCTTGATGTTTTATAAATAATCATTTATAAATAGTAAATTATTTAGATGATTCTTCAATACCATGTTTAGTCGATGGCTTAAAAAATAATTAACAATATGTGTTTTGATGCAATTTAAGTAATAGATCTAAGAAAGACCAAATATTGTGTAACTTTTCTTTCTATATACTAACATAATTAAGACGACAAGGAGTGACTCAAGAGGTCAAGCACGATGTCCCCTAACAAAGGACCCAGGTTTGAATCTCAGATGTCGTCTTGATTTACCACCCTCTCGAGCATTCGGCCTCCACCACAGGCATGGGAGAGGGGGAGAGATCTTTCTCTCTTAATCCCATACAAGAATTATTGATATTTTGGTATTTTTCTGACTCACTTGTATATTTAGAAACATACATTGATTTAGTATATAAATTATGATTTTTGAAAAATATTTGGAAGATATGGTTGAATATTATGAGGAATTTGAGCTTTAATACATGCCTTTTTGGTAGAATTGATTAATCCCTTATGCCTTACTATTTTTATTTGAACCATATTTAATATGAACTTCAACCTATAAGGAATCAATTTTCATAATTTTTGTGGCTTTCTATTTATTAATTTGAGGGATACTTGTGTTTGAATGTCTATTGAATTATTTAAGTTTTAACAATTTCAAACCTAAGTTTGATATTAATCTGTGTTGCACACCACTGATGTCTAATAATCTATAGGTTTCGTTTACTTAGAACTTTGATTACATATTTGGATAGTGGTATATGTTTATAAAAGATGAGTTCTAATATTGTATTGTAGTTACTACTTACTTTTGTGTTAGGGTCTTTATTATAACACATTAGGTTTAAATACTAAAATATATAATGGATTGTTTTTTATTAGTTTATTTACCACATCCTTTTAGATATTAGAGTAAGGAGCCCCTATTGTGTAAAAGTTCTGATTATCACACGTCATCTCTCTGTTAGGTTCATAACTACATGTAACAAGATGACCATTTTGCTCTAGTTATAGTACATGCCTTCCTCTAAAGGAAAAAAATAGACACCAATGTTGTGTCTGTTAGGCAGATGCTAAAGGGATCTAGAAGTTAATATGGAGAAATAGACAATCATCCCCTCTATAATGCTTTTGTATGTGCTTTTTCCTAACATGGGATGAAACATGTAGATAATGTCTCATGTAATACTAGAATTACCTCTTGAAGTACTTTCACGTGGATATATAGAAAAGATATAAGGAATTCGACCACATATACCATGAGCCTATTCCATAGTCTATTCTATCTTTTTATTTTTATTTTTATTTTTATTTTTATTTTCTTTTTCTTGTCTTCTATCTATTTGTCTCTCAGGTTCTATCATTCTTTTTTTATCCACCTAGTTGTGAAAAATGTCATATCATTTAAGTGTGTCACAAACAAGTGTGTTGTTGTTGATTATGAAATTATTATATGAATTCAATATGCACAAAGTGTTGTGTCCTTAATTGTATACACTCATAGAAATCATGTTCAATCGAATCCCCCCAAAGTCGAACCCTACCTGTTGCTAGAGCTCAATTTCTACTTGCTTTTTTCTATCTTTCCTAACAAAGCATGATGTGTGGTCTTAAGAACCTAACAATGGTTGGTCTGGCCAATGTAGTCACTGGTGGCACTTTAGTATCCACATAGGAAGCACCAGAAAATATTGTAGAGTATTCCTCAATGAAGTTCTCAATGCCCAGTCGATTGAGGAGCTCTTTGAACAGGGAGAATAAAAGAGGTGGGTATGAAATCATGGAATTTGTCTATTCAAAATATAATGTATGACATTTTTTATGATCCATTACCTACTTTCTCTATGTCCCCTTACTACTCTTCTCACCCTCCTTTCCCATTTTTTCTATCCTTATTAACACATCCATACAACTTTCTAGGTGTACTTGAGTTTTCCTCAATAGAAGGAGATGATTAAGTGAGAATAATAGTGAGGCGACAAAGAGATAATAGGTAATGGAGCATTCCAAATAATTTCATGGAAGTGCACTATAAGCATACATATATTAGGATTTCATGCCCACTACTACCACTTAGTCATGTCTGAAGATTTCTTTGCACCAACTGGGCATGGAGTGTGAGGAGGCCCTCCTTTAAGAAAACCATGTAAGTTTTAGAAATGCTACTTATTGCGGAACTACAGGTGTCACAAATGAATATGTAAGTGAGATTGACTTTAATAGTTGTCTTATCCCATCCACATCCATTACCTGAAAAAAACAGCAGAAAAAATAGAATAAATTAATATGTTGTAGCTTGTATGAAAGATAGAGTGTAAGTCAAGAGGTGTAAGTTGATATTTCTTGTTATACATACTTACTACTATGGATGACACTACAAAATTTTGGTTGTTATGCACTTGACCAACAAATCATTACAAATATTTCTATCACACTAGGTGGATCCGAAAAGGAAATACAGAACCATGGAAAACAAAAGATAGATGAATAAAGAAGATGGGAAAAGGGAAAATTATGGAGATAGTAGATGAGACGTAGGGTCGGTGGATGTAATTTCCCTCCATCAATATGATATAGACCATGATATAGACCATGTGATAGATCTTCATGAGGAAAGTTTCTTCATAATCATCAACATGCATTAAGAATAAAAGGTAGAACACCATTAATAGATGATAAGGAAAGTTTGACAAGGAAAAGGGACAAGCAAGGTGTTAGGATCAACTAGAGAAAGAGAAGAAGGCAAAACAAGGTATCAATGGGGGTATGTTTTCCTAAATACACCCTAGATAGAAAAAAAAGATGAAAAAGAGCCATAATAAAATCACTCATCAAAACTACTAACTATCAGCAAGAAAAAAGGACTAGTCTTCATCAACAAAGTCTTGTAGGAAGGAGTCTAAGGTCACTAGACATTTAGAAGAGCTAGAAACCTATTCTTTAGGGATGTATTAAATCAATTTCTGATATCATCTTTGTTCTTATGATTGTCCTTTTCCACCAGTCCAACATCACATTCACTTGCAAGAAGATAACCAGCTCTATCTTATCACACCCTACTCAATACATCTATATATATACACACAAATCTATACATCCATATATATATATAGCTCACACATGTTTGGTGAGGAAACTAATCTAGAGGTTGCATTGAAAAATAATAAAACAAGATGAGATTGGATTCACCACCACATAAAATTAGTAAATGAGGAAAAACAAGATAACAATTATGAATATGTTGTAGAAAACCAATTGAATCCAGCATCCAAACATCATACATGTAAGAAATATTTAAATCATAATAAAAAATTTAGTTGTACATTCTTAAATGGGGAAGGTTTAGAACCCCCATCTCGCCTGATAAATTAGTATTGAACCTATTTTTTAACTTTCTCGATGTATCATAGTTTTAGATTGAGTAAAAAAAATAATGAAACATCACAGAAAGAGGGAGTTTTTATGTTTGAGGACCTTTGGGGCTAGAGATGACCATGAATTTTATACCATTCACTTAAAGGTCCTAGTTTTTTAAAATGTTTGGGTCCTAATATCCTCAATACATGTCGCGACGAAGATCTATTCCAAACGGTTAGGACCGATTTGTAGGAAGAACTAGAGAATGATGAAAATAGAGACAATTTGGAAGAATGATTCACTCTTTATTTGCGTAGCCAAATCAAGCTATATAAGTAGATCACATTATGGTGAATAAGTAGTAAGTAAAGTGAATATGTAGTTATATACAATTAATACTAATTTCAAGTAGATAACGAAAATTAAGAATAGTTAGGGACTAGTAGTTTAGATATACAAGATTATTGTTGTTCAACCTAACGACACTCTGAAAATCAGTGTGTTAGAGGAAGGATCCTCTAAACATGAACAACATAGGAAATAAAGAGAGAGATAGTTAATCATATTACTTTAGGAGTGTCAAAAGGGGATCTTATTATGTTGGGTATAGGGGTTATTTGTAGGATAGATTAGGGCTAGGGGTATCTTGGTATAAGAGTCTAGAATTGGTTATGGAATGATGTGATCTTCCATGAAAGTATGCCCACAACATTTCATGTGATAGATGGTCACAATCTTTCGGTTGGTCTCTATAGGAGAAATCATATTTGCTGATGTTTAGGATCTTTCACTAAAATTTTGGAAAGAATGAGATAGAATGTGAAAAATGTGGATTGTGAATAAAAATTAATAAAGTAATGAAGGGAGTGAAAAAGGAATCAATTTAGTATTATACTTCATTATTATAAAAAAAGATATGTATTTTTGTGAGTAAAAAAGTAATTAAAGAAGTGGTGGAAAAAGGAGACTTTATTATAGACAATTCAATCAGGAAATTTATTAAAATTAGAATTGGTGAGGAAATTGTGTTTTTGAGATTGGAGAAGAATACTTCTATAGAGGAAGCCCTGAACTGGATAAAATTGGGTGAGAATGAACAGATTAAATAGGCATAAAGTATGGAAATATACGGAAGAAAAGGAATGAAAGGAATGAATCCATCATTATCTAGACAGTGAACATTATCTAAATTTCTATTGAGTGAGTAAAAATGAGGTCTCAACCATTTGCCCCTATCAAGATAAGGTTCAAGATAAAAGTGAAAACCATAGTCTTGAGAAAATCTTGACCATTATTACTGCTCACAAAGGGCCAAAAAGGTGAGTCTCATCACGGATGATCTGATCAACCTTGTGGAGGGTGGAAAGTTTGGTTGATGTCTTTTACTTCTAAGAATGAATAAGTGAAATAATTATTTATAATAAAAATAAGATTGCATGTAAATGATATATCTAGAAAAAGGACAGCCTTTATCTGAGCCATTTACCTACATCTAACCAGCCACTCATTCCCTTTGAGTGTTGATGATCCATTTGAGGTTTATTAGCCACAAATGTGACCCTCATAATTACTCAATTTCTTACTTTAGTTCATGTATGATTCTCTCACTAACACATGCCTTAGTGAGAAAGGTTTACGCAAAAAGAGGATATGATAGAGGTTTGACTTGAGTCATGAAAATCGAGACTCTATGATCATGGAAAGTGTAGATGGTGAAAATATCTTGAAAATTCATTTTCTCTCTCTTCCTTTCTTTTTATTTTTTTCATGATTAGAAATTTAAGCGAGTTAACACAATCTCTAGAACCAGAAGAGTCGACCAATTTAGGGTCAAGACCAAAACCCTAAGAAGGTAAAATGTTAGTTAGTTTTCCTATCTTAGAAAGGGCTTTGATAGATTAAGATAGATTAAATTGGTTACTAGAAAATTTTATAGATATAAGGTGGCCTTCACAACTAGTGACTATATCAGATAATCATCTAGTCCCTAGAGATTTATAATCTTGTAGGATAAAGTTCACATGAAGAGTTTTTAAAATAAAAGTTAAGATCAAGCACAAGTTGTTCATCCAATGATAAGTTAGTCTTCACAGTGTTTTTCCCACTGGTTCATCATTTGTTCCCCTAGATGTCAATGAACTATTTCCCTACTTTTTATTTCCCACTTAATTTGGTCAACCTTCTTTTGAACTTCACCCATACCAATAAAGGATCACCTAATATGAAAATGAGAGCATATGTGATTACTAAAAGTTCCTACCAAAAGTTGACTTTATTGTGACTTTGGATTTGAAGTTCAAATATGTTATGAGGTAAACGTTCCCCAACAGAATATGAATGTGGATGAGAAAGATGTTAGAAATGATGATGGGAATGAGGAATACCCATGACATATTATACTGCCATTATTTTCTAGGTTATCATTTTGATATGATTTTTTTTATATTTTTGTTTGCCTTGGGCAGTCCTCATGGAGATGCAAGCCGGATTGTGGAAGATATTCTCCCAGATGAAAAATACATGGCTCGCCCATGTATGTTGTGGATGAATGTTCACCATTGAGGGCATTAAGTTGGAGATACAATATAACTTGGAAATTTTTCTCCCTGTCAAATTTCTTTGTTTGTTGAGATCAAATGTAACTTTTAGTAGTCGCTATGGATTATGACTTTGCCTTTTACTTCACCTACTAGGGTCTTGGAGTATTGAATGTTTATGCTAGGACTTGTAATATTGAGATGGGTGCATTGCATTCTAGATTAGTCGTTGAACATTTGGTATTTCTTAAGGAGATTACTTTTGGGAGTATTTTCCACTACAAGATTGTAAATAGGAGTTACATCATCCCTTTTATTCAGAATTTCCTCCTACAGGCCAGTACCTTGCACTTTTCTTTTGGTGAGCTACCCATCACCCCTAATGAGTTTTATGATAACATTCACTTAGGGCTTGGTGAGACTCCCACTCTTAGTTTGTTGGATAGAAAATTGTGGGGATGATCATGCTTTTTGAGATATTAAGAGTGGACCATGATGATATTGATATGGATTCGAGGTATAAAGTAAGATGCACATGGTTGTGTGTGACATTTTTCATAAGAGGGAGAGAAGGGATGCAAACTATCCACTATTTGTTGTCTAAGGCCCATGTTATTTGTTTTTGTAATGGTTGTTAGTTTCCTTTTTGGTAACAATGCTAGGAGTAGAGGAGAGATCAGAATATTCTCCTATCTTATTGACCAGGAGATAGTTCCCTATTTTAACTATGGTTGAGGTTCTTATGTCCACTTGTTGGCATTTTTTAGGAGGTGTGTCTCTGGTGATTTTTTTATGAAGGTAACAATCATGACAACCAAGATTTTTTGTGGCTTTGTAGTCTTGTCTAAGGAAAATTTCTTTATTTTATATATGTCATGAGATGTTTGAGGTGACGGATTTCAGCAATCTTCATTTTGTGGCTTTAGGACTACGATCAGTTCCAAATCAATAGACTTATTTTTGACCTACATGTTTCCTTTCCCACTTTTTGTTGTTGAGTAAGGGATGCTAGTAGCGTGTCAGTGGAGGGGTGAGATGGATATATATGATGACTTCTAGAGAGGTATGTGTAGTACTTCAGTATTAATTTTGTATGTATGTACTTTAGACAACTTTGGGTTTTTCTATTATTTATTAGGTCATATTATGGATCTTCTCCAGGTTTTAGCTTTGTGAGACAAGTACATCATGCATTTCCTACTTCACTGCTTTTTCCCTTGATTCCTGTAGAATCTAGTCTAAGTCACCCTCACAGAGTAATTTGTACATGGATGAGTGGGGTTCCCATTAGTGGGATGGTGGTTGATATTTTCCTTTCGATCCCCTTCCTAAATTGTTTCCCTCTAATGTTGGGATGAATCAATATTCATTGGTAGCTGATGGGAGGTCATATAGCATATGTTGATTACCTTGGATGGTATTACTCACTATCATGGGTGGTATTACTCACATGGTCTGAGATTACTATTTCCCCACACTGCATATGATCAATTGCATGTGATCCTCTGGTAAGATTTAATCTTATGGCTTATCTTATTTAGTTGTAGTAATTTGACACAAGATTTATAAGGGTGGTTGATTATGATTCTGCTAAATAGAAATATGACTCAGATACAAGTTTCATTTTCCACTTCCTCTTAAGAAATACTTCATCTTGAATCTCCGCTCTCTCCACCAATGGATCCTTAGAGTTTTGACAATTGTCTAGGGTTATAATGTCATTAATTTGGCATTGGAGGCTAGTATCACTTTAATGGCAATTTTGGTTGAACCTCATCCTTCTAAAATGGTGACATGGATACCAGTATAGCACATGGACTCTTTAGTATGAGAAACCCATCGAGGTATGGACATAGTGAAAAGATCTGAGGCATCACATCGATGGGTGAGTACCCCATGGAGGACCCAGTCTAGGTTGTAGACCCTCAAGAGCAAGTTGTGGTTGTGGATACATCATCACTGAGGCCTGGGGCAGCCACTCATCAACCATATGTTGCTTTATTTTTTAAGGTACAATCTAGAAGCCTTCTCCTGGTCATAGATAGTCTACTAGTGAAATTTGTCCAAACATGAGAACAGAATACCTATCTTTAGGATAATCTTCTTGTAATCATTATCCTTTGTCCAAGCATCTATGGGGAAGGTTGAAGAAAAAGAAGAATAAGTAGATGTACCCATTGTGTGCTTGTTTATCTTCACATGTTGTAATTTCCTTTCTATAACAAAATTATGTATTTTTATAGGTTTTGTATTTTTATGCAATTTACATTCTTTATGTTATAAATTGAAATTTTAGTTTGAATTAAATCATATTGTGAGATTTGAAATCTTTTATTCAAAATTTGAATTGTAAAGTCGAGTTGTAGGGAGATTTTCGTGAGTCAGACTGTTGAGGAAAATTACATCATTTTATGAGAGAAATGGATAAGAAGTCCTTATGTCCTAGAGAAACAAGTATGTCTTGATCTACCATTACAACCTATAAATAGAACATCATAGTTGTGTTTATTCAATACATCTTGGTCTTTGAGATTCAGAACCATGGGGATCAGTGATTAGTGAAATTCCACTTCTCATGTGTCCTCCCCTAAACTTATCCTTGATGTGGTGTTGTATTACATATCTCTTTGATATGTAGGAATTTGAGCTGGTGAGCTTTGGTGTGACCATCATTTGCATGATCTTTCTTAGGTTCGTGTTGATAGAGAGTTAATGTTAGTAGTTATCCCTTTCTAGGACCCTCTTAGTCATTCCTTCTATTTTGGAGATGTCGTTGTGACTCCTACTCTTGAGCATTTAGTCAAAATTACTTAATTTACACTACATAGACATCAATCTAATCTTCTAGGCATAAAGAAATCAAATGATCGGTGATTGACCAGAGATAGTTGCTTTATTCAGATCATTGTTGTATTGATCGTTAAAGGAAAAAGCATTCATGATATTGGATATCCATATATGCCACATTTGTGAGTGTATACCTTAACCATCCTGACTGAATTATTCTTTAGATAAATCATTCGTCAAGTGACTGTGATTGTCTCATGTGTTGTGGCCTTGATTCAAGGTGATATGTTGATGTGTGTCGTCCGACACAACAAATCACCAGGTGGTCCTAGAGTTCAACCTTTTTAATAGAAAAATAATTAATTATGGTAATTTATTAGTATAGAAAGGGTGGATCAATATGGACAACATTTTTAAGATTGATTTTTTACCCAAATTACTTTGATAAATTATTGGAACAGGGAAGTAAAGATTCGTTGATTGGTGGTTTATTACGCTCAACAAGTAATGAAATATTACACTAAATAACAACTAATAATTGTTACACTAAAGACAAGATAAGAAAATGTTACACTAAGAATGATTAAGGAAATAATTATGCTAAGAGAAAGTAAGAAGAGTTATGCTAAGAACAATATGAAAAGATTTATCTATGGGAGGAATTAAATTGCAAGTAAGGAAAGTGAGATATTTGAAGCAAGCAATTGAGAAAATGAGTTTGAATCAATAATAAAGGATATTGAGATTATGGGTTTCACCACCATAGCCTGTGTAAAACTAGATTGAAGAAATCTATGGAAATGAACCAAGTTAGATGAAGGCATGTGAAAACATTTGCAAATGCATATACAAAAGTCAAACTACCTTCAAACCCATTGATCCTGGTAAATCCTTGACCAATCATCCCAAAAAAGCCCCTTCTAAGATCTCATCTGGGTCTTGGTGTATTTGTTTGGTTGTTCTGAGCCTTGGGGTCTGTGGTCACATCACCCAAGGCTAACACTCAATGAATCAAGAGATCAAGTCATTTCAAAACATGCAATTATCCAAACCAAATACCATCTAACAAGTATTATCTCATAGATATAGATCTATATTACTATGGCTGTGGGGCTACTCCCATGCCCCAATATAGAAAACTACTCACAATCTATGGACATTAAAGAATGATCAAAAGAAGGAAGAAAGGAGTCCATAGACTAGAAAATGGAAGATTCCTAATGGATCTTGGTCTAGTGACAAAAAAATAGCCACCCTTATTAATTCCTTGCTCCCAACAAGAAGACCAAGAACAAAGATGGAAATTCTAATATTATTTAAGAACAAGAGAGTACAAGTGCAAGAATAAAGTAAACAAATACTAAAAATCTAGAGTGCAAGTACACAAATTTGGAACCCCTTTCTTGTGGTCCCCCCTCCCTCTATAAGGGGAGGAAGGGGTGGAAACCCTAAAGAGGGAGGGAAAGAAATGAATGGTAGGCACTCAGAAGTCTGACCATGAGCTCTAAACCAATTGGTCAGTCTAACTTGTTCGGTTCATATTTGGAGAGGTATGGATTTGAGGAAGTTGGTCAAAACACTAGAGATGGGTGGTGGTGCCATTTGACTAAGACTTGATCATGAAGCAATTTGAGACATTCATTTGGGAGACTTGTAATGCTCTATTGGATTTCTGAGTTGAGCGGTTTTGGAAGAATAGAATGCCCATTTCAAATGTTGGATGGTCGGTGTTGAAGAATTGAATCGAGGGGTGAAATGACTGTTTGGGGTTGTGAGGTGTAACTTTCCTTGTGAATGAAATGACTGTTTCATAGCATGAGCCACTCGATTCTTGTACTGAGATGGTCAGATTATTGCTCTTGAAGCCTTTGGTCCTTGATTTCCATAAATATGAATTAGGTTCTTGTTTCCCAAGTATGGGTTACGGTAGAAACTTACAAAATATGGATGAAAATGATGAGAATTTTCATTAATGGTTAAGTAGTGAATAAGTTGCAATTTATTTCTAGAAAATTAGAAAAAATGTTTTAAACTCTTATAGAAGACTATATAAGGTGCAATTGAAAGTGGATGAGAGTACATTCATCGAAATACCCCAAACTTGAGACTTTGCTTGTACTCAAGAAAATTGAGTCGTAAATAATTTCAATTTGTACTGGAAACATATCTATCCTCACCCTCATAGCATTATTGTGTTCCTTACCTCCTTTCTTGGCCAAGCAACCCAATCTCCTAGAACCACAAAACACAAAATGTCACATTTTGTATTTAAACATATATAATATCTTGTTTCTAAATTAGGAGTTTGTAAGAAATAGACTTCTCTACTTTGACACTCCAATATTTTCTTTTTGTAATTTTTTCACATGAATAGGATAAGTGAGGTGTGGAAGAACATGATCGCTCCTCTATTCAACTTGGGATCTTTTTATTCATTGATTGCAATTACATTGACTGCACTTTTTTCAATGTGCACTTTGGCATTTTTTATGGTACATCCCTATTATATTTATGAGGGGTATGGAAGAATGATGATGGGGGAAGGCATGTCACCCCAAACTTGGGGTTTGGCATGAGATGGTTTTGATTTTCTTTGAGGGGTGAAGATGGTAGTAGAAGGTTGTTCATGTGCTTTAAAAACATCATCATTTTATTTTGATGGGGTGTCATTGCATCAGATTGATTTTTCCTAGCACCACATTAAACAAGAGATATGAAAAGTTAATCTATAGTTTAAAATAGAAAAAAAATGTGTTTGGTTCTTATCAGTGTAATAAGGCTTTCTGATATTTTCAAGGAGCAAGCTAGTTTTGGGGTCCTAGGTGACATGGTGTTTTCTAATTTTGTAAAAAGTAATTGCAAAGAAGATTTACTACATTCAAGGGGGTACAATGATACAAAACCTATTCATTTTGGACGACTAGTTAAAGGCCATTTTTTAGATTAAGAACAAAAGAAAACTACTATTTTTAAGAACAAACTACATTCAAGCAAATAAAATGACAAAAACAAATATGTTAGAAAGGAAAGATAGGGGGTGCAATTGTTATATACCACCCACCTCCACCCCAAACTTAGAATTTTTCTCGTCCTAAGAAAATCCCAAACTCGAGATGGGGGAGTTAGATCATTTTGGTGGTGGATATCAAGGTGGTGGATGAGCAGAAGAAGAGGTGGGCTTGTAGTAGTAATTCCCCCAGTATGGGGAGTTGGGGTCAGGGTAGGCTTGATGGGCCACATAGTACTCATAGGAAGGTCGAATGGGAGAATAGTGGTCATAGTCCACGTGCCATTACTCATGAGAATGATGCATGAGATAGATGGGGTTCAACTGATGTCCTTGGCTTTGTTGCTTGTGTTGAATCTGGTCCAAATACTTCTGGATCTCATAGAAGTCATAAGGCTCATTAGGGTCAGTCTCATCTCTAGTTCACTTCAACTACTACTACTACTATTACTACTATTACTACTACTACTGATGTTGTTGTTGCTACTCCGGCTTCTACCACTACTATTACTACTACTACTACTACTACTACTGATACTATTACTGCTACTACTACTGCTACTATTACTGCTATTACTACTACTACTCTTGTTGCTACTACTGCTACTGCTACTGCTACTGCTGCTACTAGTACTGCTACTGCTACTACTGGGGATACTACTACTACTACTAGTTCTAGTACTGCTACCACTGCTACTACAGCTACTACCACTACCACAATTACTACAGTTACTACTGCTACAACAACTATTACCATGACTCTCGTTGTTGCAAATGCTTCTACTGCTACTACTTATGTTACTGCGACTACTACTACTGCTCCTGCTACTGCTGCTACTACTGTTGTTGTTGCTACTACTACTACTACTGTTGTTGTTGTTGCTACTGCTACTACTAAAACTGCTACTACCACTACAATTTCTACTACTGCTACCGCTACTATCACAACTACAATGACTACCAAGACTCCCACTATTTCTAATGCTGCTACTTCTACTACTGCTACAGCTACTACTACTACTACTTCTACTACTGCTACTGTTACTACTAATGCTACTACTACTGTTGTTGCTATAACTACAACTAGTGTTTCTACTACTACTACTACTACCACTGTGGCTGTTGCTACTATTACTACTACTACTACTACTACTACTGCTGTTGCTACTGCTGATGCTGCTAATACTACTACAACTGATACTACCACTACAGCTGCTACTACTACTACTACTGCTACTGCTACTACTACTACTACTATTACTACTATTGTTGCTGCTTCTGCTACTACTTCTACTACTACTACTGCTGGTGTTGTTGTTGCTGTTGCTACTTCTACTACTGCTACTACTACTAATGCTACTACCACTATTACTGCTACTATGGCTGCTATTGTTTCTACTACTACTACTCCTCCTCCTGCTACTAGTACTGCTACTACTACTATTACTACTACTGCTACTACTACTGCTACTTTTACTACTACTACTACTGCTACTGTTACTACTACTGCTATTACTACTACTGCTACAACTACTCTAGTTGCTACTACTGCTACTACTACTACTACTTCTACTACTACTGCTACTACTACGACTACTACTATTGATGTTGTTGCTACTGTTACTACTGATAATACTGCTACTACTACTACTACTGCTGCTACTGCTACTACTACTACTACTACTATTGCTGTTGTTACTACTACTACTACTACTACTACTACTGTTGTTGTTGCTACTACTACTACTACTGCTACTGCTACTTCTACTATCACTATAACTACTACTACTGCTGCTACTACTACTGCTATTACTATTGTTGCTACTACTGCCACTTCTACTACTACTACTCCTATTGCTACTGCTACTACTACTTCTGTTACTACTACTGCTACTACTACTACTCCTACTACTAGTTCTACTAGTACTGCTAATGCTAGTACTATTGTTGCTACTACTACTACTAGTAGTAGTAGTAGTAGTAATACTACTGTTGATGCTTCTACAATACTACTATTACTACTACTACTATTACTACTACTACTATGATGATGTTGTTGCTACTACTACTACTAGCTCTACTTAACTTGAGTCTAACCCTAGTCAATCCAAAACCAAGACCCATAGATCTAGACCCAAACTAGACATACAGATATAACAGTGATACCATATTGTTATACATACTTTCATATTGATTGATTGCTTGAATCTACACTTGATTGTTGGATAACATACAACTTGAAGTATAATGGTATGTAGTCCATTTATGAGTCCTCAATCATATTGAGTTTTGACAGATTCTAGATATTTTTTGAATGTTTGATTCTATAATTAAATTCTTTGGTTTTTTATTTCATTCCAATTCAAGTATAATACATATGTGTATCATATAAAGGAAATTAACATATTTTGAATTTTTGTTAAACCAACTAATGGGATATTCATGTAAGTCCAGTGATGGATAGAGAAATGAACACACCCAAGGTGGCATAACAATAATGGGTCAAAACATTAAATGAAAATGCAAGTCAATATGTGCAAATATCTGATTTATGAGTAATAGATGTTTGTATCTATAACGTCCCCAGATTCCACCTTCTCGAGACTTAGAAGGCCCAAGACGACAAATTCAAAAATATTAAGCAATTGTATCAAAGTGGGTTGCGGAAGCATAATATGCATACATGAACATACAACCACAAACATACACCACACATTCTCAACATTCAACATGTCTATTAAAAATGAGTTATTACAACATGATTTACAGTTACATATTGAAAGAAGATTCTAAAGGTTAGTCATGTATGCTAACAGGCTCTAAACACAATAGGTACAACCTGAACACTGCTCAATTTTTGTATTTTCTCCCATTCTAGCTCTGAACATAGAAAATATGAGAAACAAAATCATAAACATAATGTTGGTATGTGGTAGAAAATACTATACTATGCTGGCATAAAGAAAATATTTGAGGAAGAAGAAGGAAAAGAAAACATTATTAAGACGGAAAATCAGGTATACCCAATTTATTATTCACAATTCAATGGACATGTATTACTATGGTGGACTTAGCACAAACACATATTATTGGGCCCTATCCCCACGTACCTTGTACCATTAGGGATCTCCCCACGTACCTTGTACCATTAGGGAGGTGCTATTCATCACTAATACTTTCCCTCTCCATTAGGGAGATTAATGAACCATCAGTAACTACATTCCATTTTATTTCTTTAATGTTCATAATGTTTAAGGCGGAAAAGTATTATAACATTCATACATCAAAGCAAGTTATGCAAATAGTACAAGAAGGTATTCATAGGTATAACATCCAACAAAACTAGTCATATACTTATATCCACGTACCTGAGTTCAGAGATTCTTAACTTATCCTTGATCATCTAGAAATCTGGTCATCACCTGATTAATTTTGTTTTTTGAAGGTGTCATCACCTGATTAATAACAATTAATCATCATTAATAATAGGATCTTCATGTAACTTATTATTTAGGTCCAACTAGAGTTTTGGTCAAACCTAAAGTTAAACGGATCTAAAATGTATCTTTGGTATTTTTCTACTGATCAAGAGGACATTCTAAGGGTCTGGTCCAAATTTTATATATCTCTGATGCATTTACTAATTAACTATTTAAATGAAGTATTCTCATATACATTGAATATCATCAAAAATAGTGTCTCAAAAGTCTGAAATAGGGGTTTCAAAATAAAGAGGGTAATTTTATGAGTCTGTGGGTATTTTGGGGTGATTTATCGGCCAAGGGATCTATTTTCTACACATTATGCAAATCTTGGATGTATTTGTAAGAATTTAAATGAAATTACCTATTTATTGGAGTGGTAGTCATATCATATAGTGGATCCGCCAAGAGTCTTGACCCACGGAGCCCCCTTATCCCATTTTCTCTACTGTGTGAGCCTCGGGTTCTCACACACGTCTCCAATGGCCGAGTTTGCGATGCACTACGACGGCGTCCGACTGCCATGATCATGTCTTCCGATGTGGGCTTGCTCTCCTTCAACTCCTATGCCTTGTTTCCATTGGATTCTTCTAGCTTTCGATAGTCATGCAGAGTCAAATACCTTGTCTACATAATGGAGATATATGTCTCTCCAACACGCGACTACTCCATGGCCTGATTCAGCAGTGGAGAAACTCTTCTCAGATTGGGCACTTGCTCCTTCATCATCCATTACATGTGAACTCGAACAAGGATTCTTAAAGGACCGTGCAACAAGTGTGCAGTGGTCAGTAGCACCATCCCAATAATTATATGGGATATATGGTGGGAGAGTATGAAGAAGATGGAGCAGAAAGGATGATTCTAGATACTGAGATCATTCCTCCACAATGAATCTTCTGGTGGATGTGATGGCTTGTCAATGAATGGAGTATGTAAACTAGTTGCCTAGGATGCACCTGACACCCCTCACACAGCCTTTGCTCCAATCCAGTGGTGACTGGGTTTTGGCAGCCAATCAAACCCAGACATAATAGCGTCTAGATCTACTTCAACCTTCAGGTTGATGCATAGCTGGAGACCCTGTCTCTGATATTGACTTTGTCATTCTAATATCGTCATTTTCAGCAAATTCTAGGCAGCATGGGTAGCACAGGGTAGGGATGAAACTGTCTAATCTCACCACGTTGGCATTACTATGAGGAGTCGCTAGGTAGTTTCGAGTATTGTGGATCTATTCCTGCATTCAAGGTTTATCGTATGCTCTACATATGCTCATGTTCTAAGGCAATGGCTCGATCAGGCTTGGCTCCATTTTTGTCAGAGGTTGCAGAAGAGAACCAGCCATCAGATCCAGCTGGTTGAGGGCTTACATCATCCCACCAAGCTAGGCTTTGAGCCACTCCCACACAAGAGCATAATAAACTGTGACTTCAATTTCACGGGCATGGATTAATATATTCAATAACCATAATCTTCTACTTAGTCCCCTATTCGTTCATTTTATCAAAGCTCAACATCATTATAATCATTAGTCTCCTCAGTTTCAATCGACTGTATTTTTTTGTAAGGACCTCCAACTATCATGAGATTGTATACATAGGATTGTGATATCTTACATTTAGCTTCTTTCCAAGAAAACAAATTCAAGTGTATAAACCTTGACTATAAGTCAACTAACCATCACACTTGACCGAAAAAGTCCAACCTACGTCATTTTCCTTTATCACACCTCGAGGTCCATCATTAAATATTTGAATCCATGTATACTTTAAATTGACACTTCTCATCATAATTAATCAACATTGGCTAATAATTCACATTAACCATATTCATGCACATAAATATTCATGGATAACTATCATTGATCCTCTAATGTCATTCAAGTCATACTCGTGTATCAAAAGAATTAATTTTTGAATAAAAGTCATCATAGATTAGGATTAACCAACCCAGAATATCTATGAACCTTATCAATTATATCGGGTATGAAAACCCTAAAATCAAGGTCATCACAATATCCATATACACGATTTTTGTATGCACCCACATACTTAATATAGCAATATACTGACCACATGTTTTATTGGTCGGTGTTTTAGGTAGTTGGCTTACTTAAAGATATGAAGATAAGGAGATATAGATGAATGCATCAAGGATTATTAAGATAAATTCATCAAGAGGAATAGATTAGATAAGTTGGATTTGATATTTTCTCTCATGTAGTTGTACCTTTGAAATTATTTGTGACTCATTTGAGGAAAAATTGAGAGTATTTTTGTATCAAACAAGTTTATCAAGTGAAATTATTGATTATTGTCTATTATTTATTAAATCTTATTATTGGAAATTTTTATTATGATCCTTACCCTCTCCGTCTTCCTTCAATAAGGAATAACATAGGGAGGACGAATGTTTTTTCTGGTCGGTCTAAAATGTGTGTTGCTAGTATTACCAAACTTTGGGCACTAAGACCCCATTACATCAGACAGAAATAACTAGAAAAACTAAAGATCGTAACCCCACGTAGGGGGACCAGAGATCCCAAAAGGACCAAAGAAACTAAGAAAGCAAACAAACTAGCGACTAGATCCTAATACTCCTGCCAGAAGAAAGACATAACAAGCCATGATTACATACATTGAACGTACCCACAAAAAACCACAACTCATCAACGAATGTCTCTAGCCACCCTACTAGGATATAGAATGAGTGTATCTACTTTCATAGCCATCTATCACAAGGATCTAGAAAGAGCATACACCTCAAAATAGATCCAACAAACGGTAGAAAGAAACAACCGAGGTGCAAAGGAGAAGCAGCAGAATCCTTCTATGAGCAGGTCGTCAATTAGTGTCCTTGAACTGAGCACTACCTATCATCCACTTGCGTTTGAATCATTCCCTGAAGATGTGAATTCCAGGTAGAAGACCAGCTCCTCTTCATCAATCGAAAACCACCACATATCATGACCCTGCGCCTCTCAGCTACATCAAAGATAGCTGTAGAACAAAGAACACCTTGAAGGTGTATCAACGCACAGCAACAGAAGCTCGAAAAGGAGAAGGAGCTAAACAACCCCCCCCCCCCAGAGACCAACACCACACGAGACTCATGTAAAACACAGAAGCCCCTCATCCAGCACCTACAGTGCACTATACAGCATTTCATGTTATCAGTAGGAATGAGACATTTATTATGGGTGTTGTCTCTAGTCTCCTAATGAGACGATACATATTTTAACTGAGGGTGTGTGCATTGTGATTGTGAAATGTTTCTTGATAATGAAATTGGAAATTGTATCTTTCTCATCATCATTAGAGATTATCTCATTTCTATGTTTATTTGGTGGTAACATTGAACTAAAAGGAACACTAGATAAAGTGCCAAAAAATCTCATAGTGATGAGATTTATTTTATGTGTTGATCGTTTTGGCTTTTTGCATAATATACTCCATTCCCTTGACCTATTCTTGCAAATATTCTAGTGAAATTCATATGTAGAATTAGACGCAGTTGTCTATTTGACTTTGGCTATTTGCATATATGGTAATAAATCATCAAGAACTCAGGATTGGCTATCACTTAAAGTATTGATAGGTGTCTTGTCTTTACAAATTATAACTAAACAACCACCAATATTCTCTACATTTTAATTTTCATATATTATCTATTAGTTCAAAGGAGGGGATTTTTTCGAATGAGTGGTGGTGTCCATTGTAGATCTCAAAAATATTAAATACAAGAAGCATATATATCATGTAGCACATATTTTAGTGCTTGAATAAAATTAACTAGAGATATAACATGGAAATCAAGAGGATATAGTTTTCACAAAATGAAATTTCATGTTAATGAACTTTCGTACTTAGCTCTTGCACCGTTGGAATATGTACAATTGAGGCTCCACTAGATTGATTGAAGGAGTAGTAAGGGAGATTGATTGCTCATCAATTATCACATTGTAGATGCTTGTGGAGTAAACATGGTGTAGTGCCACAACTATCAAAAATATTGGGGTGATCTAGGATATCATGATCCTCATAACATTTTGTAAATTGAATATTGACATGTTATCTTAGATCGTGTTGGTGAGACTTGATGTGAATGATCTAAAGGTGTTAAAGGAACATATAATGTATGATAAGAGTATCCTGGCCTTCTAATAAGATTTGAAAACTTTTTGAAGAATGTCCATTATATGAAGGAGTGGCATCTTTACCTGTGGGATAGTAGAATAAAAAAATTCTTTGACAGGAAAAAATCACATACATCCCTCACTATCATTAGAAGGGAAAACTTGGGCGAGGGAACTGGGAAATTAGAATAGGAAAACAAAGCAACAATCTCATTGATGTTTTTCTTTATAATAGGTTTAGTATATTGTAGTTTCATGTAAATTGGAGTTCAGTTTCTTACTCTTTTGAATTTCATCTAGTCAGAAAATGTTGATGTTTAAGTATGTGATAACTATCATACTCATGAACCCACACACCATTTGATTTTTTTCTTCCTCCCAAGTTGGTAAATCGGTTGAATAGGAAGTAATTAAACATTTAGTTTGTGACCATCTTTTGCACACCAAAGTGCATGCATGTCTATCTTCTTAATGCTTTTGCTATCATATAAAGTGAATAGAGTGTATCCCAATATCTTTAAATGTATCAATAAGAAGTTCATTGAATGTTACAATCATTTACCCTATAGATTATGTAGGTAGGCTCTCCTGAGAGTTATTTTGAGAATTTGTTCATGTAACACCCAGATTTTTATATCACATGAGCGGAAGCAAATTTTTTTCTTTTTCTGGGAGTGTCACAAACATGATAACCATTACAATAAAAGTAAATGGAACTCTTTGCAAAAATGTAAAACTGATTCATAGATAGCTTTTTGTCAACATAATACTACATCATATTTATGCATAAGTTCATAATAAAAAGATGTCACTACTCAGGATCATCTAGATAGATGGCACCCCACTAGGCAGGCTATAAAATCTCCTAGACCTTTACTTGTTCCTTTAATCCTCAACTGCTCCATATCCTACAGACATCACGTCCCCAACCATGCATTGGGAAAAACAGTCATTAGAGGAAGTGGCATGAGTATTCTAAAATATACATTGCTAAAGAACTAAAATATTACAAAATATTCTTGAACATCATAAAACTGATAGCAAATGTTGATTAAAATATGAAAACATAATATCTCTTGACTTCTTTAACTCTTATCTTTCTACTCTATCTTTTCTGGAGACCTATACCATGGGCCCCATGACCTACACCAAAGTGTCTAGGTCATACTTATCTCATCTGAATTCCTCTCATCACACTCATGGATGAGATTACAAACATACTCTAATCTAAAGTATCTTTTACTTACGATTTTTATCTGTTTGTGGCCACCATTATACAATAAGTCCTCCTCTATTGACACCAAAGTGTCCTCTATGGTGCAACACACCCTATGTTGGCACAATGTGCCCTCTATTGACACCGAAGTGTCCTCTATGGTGCAACACACCCTCTGTTGGCACATTGTGCCCTCTGTTGGCATAAATGCCCTCTGTGACACCCACAGTGTCTGGCGCAACGGGCCCTCTGTATCGTCCCAGAAGTCTCTGGTGAGGACTTATTATATATGCATTATGTGAATGTTTCAAATTAATTATCTGAAGTCTATCTTTACTAAACTTTGAATCTGAACTTATCTAAAACTGAGTACTAAACATGTACTAAATTCTAAAATCTGAATCTGAATCTGAATCTATATCTGAATCTGAATCTGAATCTATATCTAAATCTGAATCTATATCTGAATGTAAACATGTATCTCAATTACTACATAATTGAGATTGGATCTATAACCCATATCATGTACCTTTATTCAAAATCTAGCTACTCACACAGTGAGTAGTCTAAGTCTGAATCTAAATCTTTTTATTCTTAAGTTCTAAACTGAATTCATTGCTGGATTTGAACATCTATCTCATTATCGGGGTAAACTTTGTTTTAAAACCCTTATTTGGTCAAACTACTTCACTTATACCAATTATATGATAAATAGCTTAGGAAAAAGGACATGAAATGCTAATAGAATTACTAGGTATACAAAGTATCTTAAGTCAGGTTCATAAACGTATTTTAAGTACAACATATCTAAAAATATGAATAGAAGGTGGTTCAATCCTTCTTGTTAAATATGATGTTACACTGAACCTTAATATTTGCATAAAAACTTACATAATAAACCTTAAATATCAGAATAGAAATCTCATAAAATATTGTCTTGCAACCTAATCATAACTTAATTTGTCATTATCTTATAATGCCATCATAAACTCATTTTACAATACCTTCTGATCCCAAATGTACTTTTATTAGTACACCATGCCTTAATATTTTCAAATTCATATTCTTAAATTGTACTTGCATTCTAGATACTATTTATTCTAAGGAATCTAGTTCTTAGATCTCTACATATGTATGAAATCTTAATGGCATGTTTCTACTTGAAATCTTACTACATAACTATGCCTATAAATATGAGAAATTCTAATAACATATGTGTACTTATGTTCTTAATACAAAGCTATTTGAAATCATCAACTAAGTATGGGTACATTACTGGCATATATTATCTTGAAATCATATTCATTACTTCCAAACATTTCTAAGAAATCTTATAGGAATATGATTCTTCAACTTTCTCATGGACTTGGTCCATGAGTCACAACTATTTTGAGCAACATATCACTATTTTAGACTTTGGGTATCTATACTTGCATAAAGATAGAAATATGAGAATAATATTGTTTGTAAATCTTAACATTGATGTCTTAGAACATTAAATCACATAGATCATGAAACTCTTATCAGGAGACATGTAAATATATTGAACATAAACTATGAGTACTCATGTGCATGGAACACTTACCTCTTATACAGATGGCATCGATAAGGAAGTCTTGATTCTAAGTTCCATAACTTTAATAACTTGGATATCATCATAGTTTTATCAGTCCAAGAGTATGTTCCCTCTTTCTATTTCTAAATATCACACCCCGCTTTCCTAACTATATATACCAACTTTGGGTTCTTAAACAAAACTTTATACTCACTATAAAATATTGGCTTTGAAATTAAAATAAACTCTTATTATGTATTTACTATAATATTTATACTCAACATAAATCGTCTTATGCACTAATATGAACATACACTTCATATAATGAGAATAATTTCCAAGCATAGTCACATATTAGAAAACTTACTGACTCAATTAGGAAATCAAAATATAATACCACCATGTTAATAATATTAGACCTAGTTAGCCATACATATACCACTTATTGTCAAGATAATCATCTATTACCCTCACATAATGGTCACTCAGGTCCAAAACTAAATAATAATATGATAACACAAGAAACTCCATCAAATATCTAGAAAAGTAATCATACAATGTAGTAAGATCATGTATTAAAACATTGGGTCATTTAAAAAAAATCATATCATGGGTGAAATACCCAAAATACCCTTATTAGAGTTTATATCACAAACCTCAATAAAAATTAATATAACAAAGATCATACTTTGAAATCATGTTAGGAAAATCATAATACACATTCAATAAAATTTACATGAATTTCTAAGTTCGTTTGCTATTTTTAATTGACAAAACATCAAAATCATATAGTTTTTCTACCCAGAATATAATAAATAGAAGACATCCAAATCATACATTGGAACTATTTTTATAAGATAGTACACTCAAAGAGATTTCCATAGATACCTTATTTGATAAAATCCGAGTTCCCAATCTCAAGATATCATTTTTAGAAGAATACCTTTTTCTATGTGATCTGGGCCGTTCAAACTTGATCCAACGCTGGAGAGGGATCAACTAGGATTGAATTTGCTAGGCAGATCTGACGGGATCCATTCTTCCTCACCCGATGGAAAGGGGGTTCATCCCCTATTTTTCTCCGAGAACAGAGCAGCAACTTGTTGGCTTTCGCGGCCGGTGACTAGGCCATCCTTGCGCGAGGTGAGCCTTCCTCGACCGCGGATTTGCTTGCCTGGATGGGCGGCACCGCAGATGCCAGCGGAGGGGCCGCGATCGAAGCTCCAAAAAGGAAGAACTCATGGCTGCCGCCTACAGACAACCTATCTATTTCCCCCTCAATCTCCTTATCTACCTCACCCATTTGTGTTAAACCCTAGATCTAGGCGTGTGAGAGCCTACCCTAGAGATATGTGATGTTTTTATAATCTCTGATCCGAAGTTGGTTGTGCAGATTCCTCCCTTCAAAGAGGCTCAGCTCAGACCCTGTAAACAGGTTGCGGCCTCCAGTTCGTGCGGACAGGGGTCGCCCCCTTTTTTATTTTCTTCTTCTTTTGCATAAAAGTCCACATTAAAGAAATAATTATTATGTTCACATACTGATTCCATTTGAGTCCAAATTTTGGAATTGAGATGGTCTTTTCATTATCTTCCTTTGAGTATGAGATTAGGTAAAAATTAAATAGATAGACACTCCACATCTAATTTTTAAATAAAAACTAGATAAATACTAAATTAATTACCTAGGTCTCTAGATAATTTAAAATCATTCAAAATTTTACTGATAATCTTACATTTTAATTCTACATCTATGAAAAATATCTTGAGCATTTATCATGACCATGAAACACTAAATCCCCAAATTTGCACTCCAAGGACCTATATGTAAGCTATGATTGGCCCAAATGGGCTAAAATTGGACTCTAGGGCACATGGCGCATTCCATGGTCTTACAAAGGGTCCATGAGCTTAATTATATTCCAAATCATGAAGATAAGTCTTAAATCAATATAATTTCTCAATTGAAGCTCACATATGACTGACATGAAATCAATGTCTCTTTAGTTACATAACATGAAGACCTAAGCTAGGTCTAAGGCTCAAGCCTTGAACTGGACTCATCATATTATATATTTGTCACCTTATTGTTCATAGGAATAATTCATTTATATTCATATACAACTGACTACAATCATACACATTTAAGTCATTATGTGTGTATTGGTTAATGAGATGGCTTGTATTACACATTTTGTGAACTTAATTACGTACCTATCTATGATTATGTTCATTACATCCCTTGGCATGCCTTTACAATCAAACCCCACACTAAAGGCTTACTTTAGCTATGAAATTGAGGATGTTATAGTTCAGGTTGTTATGAGGATAATTATGCTCTATTAGAGATATGTTGTCTTGTTGTTGACATTCTTTGGATGGATCAAAGATCATCCACAAATTTTCATACTTGGTTGAGGCCTTCTAACTCTATAATTGGACAATGACATGTTGTATTCATCTATATTCTAGTAAGAGATTAGGAACTCGATCATAAACCACATTGAACTTGGGGTCTTGATGCACGTTGTCATTTTTAGATTAAAGTGATCAACAAAGCAATAGACATGTTATAACCCCGAATTTTGGGTTCATTTGGTGAGAAATGTAATTTCTCATATTAAAGATATTTGAAAGAATAATGATATAATTTGCTTCAAATAAATGGATTTCGTTTACAATAGCCTTGATGTTTGTGTTGTGGGCTTTATTGGCTATTGGGCCCAAATAATAAGGAAATTCAATCAGTAAATGGATAATTAAATTTTTAAGAAAAGAAATATGTAGAAACCTCTAGAAGGCAAATCCAAAGACGATTTTGTGCCTCTTGGGTTCCTTGGGTACCAAGGAGTCCAATGTTGCAAAAAGAAAACAATAAGAAAACAAAAGATTAATTAAGTATTTCTTTATTAAGAAATAAATTGAAAATAATGATAAAATGAGTGGAAAGAGGCATAAATGAGATTTCTTGGGGAAATTTCGTATCCATGGGGTTTCTAATATTAAAAGGAATGTCAATGAGGAAAATAAAAGAGAAATACAAAGAAATTCTCAAAAAGAGATATTTAAATGAGAAATAAACAAGATAATGTGAAATAATGCATAATGATGCATCTAGAAGGATAATAAGTATCCAATAAAAAGAATTTCAAAATAATGGAGTATCTTGGGATCCAAGGAGTCCCAATAAAGAGGAAAGAAAGACAGAATATCAAAATTGCAAAATAAAAGGATAATGTGATACATTATTAATGAATTTTGTGTTGTTTTTGAAAAGGTGGTATTTTCTATTAAAAGGAAACATGTTTTCGTGTAAATAGATTAAAAAGCACGAACAAAGAGAATAAGAGGGATAATCTTCAAAATCCTAATAGCAAAAGAAAAGGAACATTAAAGAAATAAGAGAGAGAGAAAAACTAGCCATTTAATATAGGAATTACATTCCTAATAGGAAAGGGGTGTTGCTAAACCCTAGATGAGTAGTGAAGGGCGTGGATACTCTCCCCTATATAAGGGGTAGAGCTCTTGGCCGAATTTGAAAAGATCTTACACACCCCTCTCTCCCCTCTTCTTGTTTCTTGCACGTAAAACCGTAACGAGGGAGTAGTTCTACCTATAGAGCAAAAAAGGATGTTTTCGTAGTCTTGATGAGGGCAGGGAGACTCCACGACAACTTAGGACCGATCGACTACCAACCCAACCCCTTCGTCTTCACGCATCTTCCACTGTAGGTCTGTAAATTCGTAGTGGTTGCAGCAACAAGTAAGAGCTGATCCCGCGCTTGGGTGGCTATCTTGATGACGACCAGCAGCACCCTCACGTGCACAAAGGCACGGCGGAGGCTGAGGAACCATCCTGGAGGTCGAAGAGGTCGAGGAGGAGGAGCTGGAGCAGCGCCTAGGGCTGCAGGCCGACGGCTAGGGCGGCAGCAAGCCACTGGCGCAAGGAAGGAGAAGGGCGGAGAGTCGTTGGACAGAAATGCCCTTCTGTGGGCTAAAGAGTGGACCACTTAACCAGGGGCGATATCGTAATTCGGTTATGTTTTTAGACAAGCCAACGTTGCATGAGCCTGATGACGTGGCATCCTCCGATTGGTCCAGGTAAGTTGATTTTACAAAAATCATATCTCTTTATTAGTAATTCGGAATATAGTGAAACTATATATCAAATTGCTCAGAAAAATGAGGGGAATCCAATAAAAATATAGTTAGAAGCTAATTCATCTCTCTATTCGAAAATTAGTGTACATTATCATCTTTAATGAATTAAAGATTAAGAAACCCTATTTTGATATGATTAATGTGTTTAATAGGGTTTAATGGATCTTTAGAGTTGATGTTAACCTGTTAAATGTAAAAAGGTACATTATGTTCAAAAAGGAAGAACTTTGCACATGATTAGTCTAATTTAGAGTTTATGTGCATAAATATGCATGAAATTTGAAAAGGGCATAAAGTTATCATCTTTAATGTTTTAATTAAGGAAAAACCATTAGATTTGATGATAGATGGACTTAATGATGTTATGTGGATAATTCAAGCTAATATTAACCTGTTGTTAATAAAAGTGAAAATAGGATCTAAAAAGATGATCTTTTTATATATTTGGCTTAATTTAGGGTTTCGTGCATGCTTATGCATTAATGAGCTTGAAAACCCTAATTTAGGTGAATATGTATTTTAATTAGTTTAATTGTTCAAATCCATGAATAAATAGGGATGTGATGATCCTAAGTCAATTTGGGTATAAAAGACTATTAAAATGGATAGTTGAGCAATTAAGGTTCATAAAAATGGAAAAGGATATTTTAGGGTTTGTTAACCTAAAAGAGATAAAGTTTGAGAAATTGATCTAAGAAACCCTAATGAATATTAATGAAACCTTACTGCAGATTAGAAACCCTAGAAAGAGAATCCAAGTCAATAAAGTAGATTCTTGATAAAGTGTGTAATAAATAGAGTACATATTCTTTTCAAGAATGATTGAATTACTTGCTTGGATCTGTTGATAGGCTTGATTATATATACATGAAGTATAAGTTGAATAATCTGCATGACTCATCAAATCAGGTATGTTGTTACGCTTATGAATAATCGCTCTAGTTTCACAACGATTCCCGAAGTTTTAATCGGTTGCTTGAAAATAACTGTTGGATGTTTATTTATTTCATGCAACTATAAAGTGACTATGATTATCACTATAAATGTGCGTATATAACTGACTAGATATGGGTCCACCTCTATAGCTTTGAAAAGGCTAAGAAAAAAAGGGGTAATCCTAGAGCAAGGTCTAGGTTACCGAGAGTTAGAAACTGGGCTACCTACGTGTAGTGTCATGAGACTCATTAGCCTGCCATGAGTTAAGGAGTGGTCTACTTACGAGTAGTGCCATGTGACTAAACCCTAGAAATTGGTTCACTTATAGGTGGATCATGAGGGGTTTAATGGGGACAACATAGAGGATAGGGTACCCTTGGATCGCAGAGTTATATTTAAAACGTAATCTTGATTGTTAAATGATTAATTGAATGATTACATTGTTATCATAGTTGCACGTTTATTGTTTTCCCCACATACCAGCTTCGGCTAACCGATGTTTTGTTTGCCGGCGTTTTAGGAACAAGCCAAAAGGACAAATAGTAAATCATCATATTGTGAAATACATGAAGAAAATACAAGGAGGATTAGTTAGAGTAGAATCCTTAAGTGGACAGAAGTTTAGAGATCCAAGTTTTCAAAAAGGTATGCAAAAATTTATTTTCTTACAGCTTTTCAGTATAGTAGGTTAAAATTTGATAATTATTCTTGGTTAATTGTCGAACCTTTGATCCGGAAGTTATGGGTGTGACTTCGAACTCTCAGTTTCCCTTAATTGGGGGTTATCGGGAGGTGGGGTCGTAACATTTGGTATCAGAGCCTAGGTTCCCCACTTAACCATTTATAATTATTGAATTTTACAAACTATATAGAACCCAAGGGAGTTATTAGAGGAATATCCGAAAGACGGAGGTGTCTAGAAAAGGATCACCCAGGGGCTGGCAATATTTTCCTTCGCACCGCTAGTCGGAATACGAGGACTCCCAGATCCGTGTGACTGCCTGGCCAAAGTCTTAGGGTATGAATCGAAATAAGATACCTTTAGGACTTCTCATATTATTCTTCCCTTCTCATCACAAAATTCTGATAAGGACCTTAAGGATTAGGGTTTTCCCTCTTCTCCTCACCCTCTTAAGGTATGGGTAAGATTAATAAGGTCTAAGGAATCCTCCATCTAATTAATGAAAGGCATGTAAATAAGATGTCATGTATATAAGTTTAATAGATTAAGTGCAAACTAAAGAATAGATACATGCCTAGGTCGTATGACATAAGTTGTCATGTCCTCAGAAGATAGTTGAGGCTATACCTTCTTGTCAGGAGGATAAGTTAGTCTTAGAGATGGAGATCTCCATTGCAAGTAGAGACCTGGCACATCCTCTGAGGATGATTCTAACCCTAACCCTAAGTGAAGGTTAGAGAGAGATGACATGATGAGGTAGATGTCATGGTAGACCAGGTGTTTGGATGGATATACCTTGGATGCCATATGATCCATGGGTGACCTTGCACCTTTGGAAACCCAACCCTGGGAAGGGTCGTGCATGTTAGGGTAAAGGATAGCTCTTTAGATGATGATGTTAGTGAAGAACCTATGGAAACTCCATGAGATTATATGGGCATAATAGGCACCCAGGATGTACCAGTAGTGTGAGCTATAGGTTGAAACCCTGGATGGGAGAGTTTGATGGATAGCTTATGTAATAAGCCTAAGGGGATATAGATAACCTTGAGCGAACATGAGCTGAACATAGGCTTCATCCAGGTAGGGGCATGCTTTTGAGGTTGACCCTTCATGAAGAGAGGACCTCTAATGGTGAGGTTAGTTGTAGGGTTAGATCTAGAGAGAGAGCAGGGAAACCCAGCAAGAAGGTTGGAATCCTAGACTCTGGGATACGAAGAGAAGTTAGGAGTTGAGGATGATTCGACCTAAGTGGATGATAGTGGTCACCACATGCTTGATCCCTAGAGGTTGATGATGTCTTGGTTTCCATGGGACGGACCAAACCCTAGAGAGAAGATGAAGCTTCTGGTACCTATGTGCCTACGGTAAAGGTGTTTACCTTCTGAGGTAGGAAGAAGAGTTCCTTAGACCTAGAATTAGTAAATAGGTTATGAGGCCTTGTACCTTGTTGGTTGTCCTTAAGGAGGACCCAACTCTAAGTGTTGCTCGAGTTGAAATATGACAAGGAGTGCATGTCATGTCTTTTGCATGCTTGGTTCGTAGTTAAGAGATAGAGTATGCAGTTGGACACCCAAAGTAAACCTAGGGTTCCTGACCTAAGAGGGGAAGTGGTATACCTAATTCTCATGATGAGAATTAAGTTGCCATAGTTTCGAGCATGGTACGCCTCATGTATAAAGGAAAAGGGAAGCCCCTTAAGTTTAAGGTATATTTGATGAACCCCTCACAACTAGGTTGATGATAAAGGAAAGTATGATCTGGATCCAACATCAAGGAAAGAGGATAAGTATGACCTAGAATGGTACAGTAGGTGATCTTCTTATGCCTTAATAGCTTACTAGGGTTAAGTTGGCTCATGTGGATGTAAACTCTGGACCTAAGAGCTTTTGTGACCTTGTTGTCAAGAGATAGTTTTCCTCACATCCTGGGAGAGGGACCCCTTTGGTAGGGTGTATATCAGTTTTGTTGGTTTAAGGTAACCTAAAGAGGTCTCATAGGATCTTGAGAAGCTAAGTGAAGATTACATGGTATGAGGATGAACCTGTAGACCCATAGATATCCATTTCTAAGTGCATGTGGATGTATTACCGTGGAGGTAATCGGTAGGGGCCTGACCAAGGTAGGCAGGTCACCATGGCCCATATGAAAGGATGGATGTCAGCCCATGAATACGAAGAGAGATGATGAAGGCTTGGGCAAGGTTCTAAGTTGGACATGTACTATAAATAGAGAATCCTAAGTCTATCCTAGGGTCAGGTAGGGATAAGACCGATGGAAGTAGGAGTTGCCTAATTCCCCAATTGCACATGACCATGGGGTCGGGAGGTAACAGCTATCATTGTCTGAGGGCCATGGGTTAGGAGATTGATCACCTTCATGAACTCATGGGACCCAAAGGGCAGATGAGTAGGACACTCTCTTGATGCATGAGGGAAGAGGGATGACCCCAAAAGAACCGGCACCCTATAGACCTAGAGGAGGTGACCAAGGATATAAACCTCAGTAGGTTTGAGACCAGTTTTCCATCGAAGTAACTTTGATATCGAAATGATTGTGATGAAGTGACATATGAGGCACGTTTCAACTGAGATCTAAAGGTGTACTGACAAGGTGGGATGTATCATCTCTACTTTTAGAATAGGAAGAACTTTGTATTTGGACTGTAGCCAAATGCTTATTTCCTCTTGTTATGGGAGTGAGAGATAGGACAACACACATGCCACACACCAAGGATAAGAGATGATGTAGGTTGGAACGTTGCCATGAGAAATGGGGATAGAGAAGATAACCTACCCTGGTAAAGTGAATGATACATGGATGGTTTGCAAACACTAAGAGGAATGAGGTAGTCACCTTATGAGGATGTTTTTATCATGAGCTATGTAGAACTTACAAGTTATACCAGGTTGAGTTTGATCACCATGATGATAAAATCAGAGAGTGTTCTTAATAAAGATAGACATAGAGTTTGAGGTGAGATGATAAGTGAAATACATGGAAGTGTATGTCTTCAACGTTACCTAATTCCTAAGGATGTGAAGTGGTAATGGATGCTCTGGTTGAGATACATCTGACTTGTTTGACTAGAAGCTAGAAGAGGTTGTTTGGCTAACCCTAAGTTTGAAAAAGAGAGGTGTTTGGATAACACTCAGATGTAACAAGATACATTGAAAAGTTAAGGGTTGTTTGGTTAGCCAGTCTAGTCCTTGATGCAATGTAAGGATGGTGGTAGAACCTCAGATGCCCTTCTTTGGAAAAGAAGGTGATGAAACTCCGACATGAGTGGTTTAGGGTTTCGGAGGAATCGATCTTGAGGAATCATGACATATAGGAAATTATGATTGAAGATCACCATACACCGTGGTAAATGGAAATAGCACTTTGGATGCTTAAGATGAAGTTGCATGTGGTTTATGGCCATGCAAGCCAGGAGGTAAAGGACGAACCCCAGTAACCCATTGTATCGATATAGAGGACAAAAGAGTCCCTGAGAGGGAATGGGAGTTCATCACTATGAATGTTGTGATAGGTCTCCCCTAGACCAAGGAAGGTCGAGATGTAATATGGGTTATGGTAGATCGCCTTACCTAGATGACATAAGAAAGAAAGAGTACTGTCAAGGGACAGATCGGGTTGAGCTACATATGAGAGAGATGATTCAACTATACCATGATGCGAGTTCAAAAGTTCATGAGTATGACTTAAAGGTTCACTTCCATAAGGTGAAATTAGGTACATGAAGGACTCGATGTTAGTACGGTTTATCACCCCTAACTAATTGTTAGTATAATCCAGACTAAAGGGGTCTGATGAGAGCATGCGTGCTCGTTCAGGGTGACATCTAGAGACAGTTCTTGTCCTATGAAAGATGTGACAATAACCACCATAGCCAGTATCGGGTTTTATAAGAAGCTCAGTAAGGGAGGTTGAGTCGGTCACCACTTCAGTAAGGTGATGTTGGTGAAAGGACCACATGATGGTTAGAAAAGGGCCACAATGTGTGTAGATGAAGTCGCTTTGATCATGTAATGGATGGAAGGAGCCTAGAGATGACGAGAGTCGTGAGTAGATGCAAAGTAGACTGACATGCAGTTCAGTGTGGGAGAATATGTGACATCAAAATCCGACCCATCTAAGTTACAGCTAAGAGAGCTGAGTTCTCGATGCATGGGTTCTTTTGACATGGTTTGGTGGAGAAGGTTAAGATTGACCTTACCCCTCAGGATAAAGTCATGTGTGATGAGTTACATGTGTCCATTTTAGAGCACTATGTGAGGTACCCCGACCATGTGCTGAGCAATGAACCTAGTGAGCCCCAAGGGAGGCTGACATGGCCTGAGTCACCTATGTAGTTTATAGACGTCAGGATGAAAGAACTCAGAGAGAAGAATATGTGATGATAAAGGTTATGAGGAAGCGCCATGAGTACGATAAAGCCACATAGGGGCCAATGATGGACATGGAAAAGTCTTATCCTGAATTGTTTGTTTGCTAGATAAAATTTTAAGGACAAAATTCCTATAAGAGGGGAAGGATGTTATAACCCCGAATTTTGGGTTCATTTGGTGAGAAATGTAATTTCTCATATTAAAGATATTTGAACGAATAATGATATAATTTGCTTCAAATAAATGGTTTTCGTTTATAATAGCCTTGATGTTTGTGTTGTGGGCTTTATTGGCTATTGGGCCTAAATAACAAGGAAATTCAATCAGTAAATGGATAATTGAATTTTTAAGAAAAGAAATATGTAGAAACCTCTAGAAGGCAAATCCAAAGAGGATTTCGTGCCTCTTGGGTTCCTTGGGTACCAAGGAGACCAAGGTTGCAAAAAGAAAACAATAAGAAAAGAAAAGATTAATCAAGTATTTCTTTATTAAGAAATAAATTGAAAATAATGATAAAATGAGTGGAAAGAGGCATAAATGAGATTTCTTGGGGAAATTTCATATCCATGAGATTGCTAATATTAAAAGGAATGTCAATGAGGAAAATAAAAGAGAAATACAAAGAAATCCTCAAAAAGAGACATTTAAATGAGAAATAAACAAGATAATGTGAAATAATGCATAACGATGCATCTAGAAGGATAATAAGTATCCAATAAAAAGAATTTCGAAATAATGGAGTATCTTGGGATCCAAGGAGTCCCAATAAAGAGGAAAGAAAGAGAGAATACCAAAATTACAAAATAAAAGGATAATGTGATACACTATTAAAGAATTTTGTGTTGTTTTTGAAAAGGTGGTATTTTCTATTAAAAGGAAACATGTTTTCGTGTAAATAGATTAAAAAGCACAAACAAAGAGAATAAGAGGGATAATCTTCGAAATCCTAATAGCAAAAGAAAAGGAACATTAAAGAAATAAGAGAGAGAGAGAGAAACTAGCCTTTTGATATAGGAATTGCATTCCTAATAGGAAAGGGGTGTTGCTTAACCCTAGATGAGTAGTGAAGGGCATGGATACTCTCCCCTATATAGGGGGTAGAGCTCTTGGCCGGATTTGAAAAGATCTTACACACCCCTCTCTCCCCTCTTCTTATTTCTTGCACGTAAAACCCTAACGAGGGAGTAGTTCTACCTATAGAGGAACACAAGATGTTTTCATAGTCTTGATGAGGGCAGGGAGACTCCACGACAACTTAGGACCAATCGAATACCAACCATGCCCCTTCGTCTTCACGCATCTTCCACCGTAGGTCTGCAAAATCGCAGTGGTTGCAGCAGCAAGCAAGAGATGATCCCGCACTTGGGTGGCTATCTTGACGACGACCAGCAGCACCCTCACATGCGTAGAGGCACGGCGGAGGCTGAGGAACCATCCTGGAGGTCGAAGAGGTCGAGGAGGAGGAGCTGGAGCAACGCCTAGGGCTGCAGGCCGACGGCTAGGGCAGCAGCAAGCCGCTGGCACAAGGAAGGAGAAGGGCGGAGAGTCATTGGACAGAAATGCCCTTCCGCGGGCTAAAGAGCAGACCACTTAACCAGGGGTGATATCGTAATTCGGTTATGTTTTTAGACAAGCCAACGTTGCATGAGCCTGATGACGTGGCATCCTCCGATTGGTCCGGGTAAGTTGATTTTACAAAAATCATATCTCTTTATTAGTAACTCAGAATATAGTGAAACTATATATCAAATTGCTCAGAAAAATGAGGGGAATCCAATAAAAATATAGTTAGAAGCTAATTCCTCTCTATATTCGAAAAGTAGTGTAAATTATCACCTTTAATGAATTAATTATTAAGAAACCCTGTTTTGATATGATTAATGTGTTTAATAGGGTTTAATGGATCTTTAGGGTTGATGTTAACCTGTTAAATGTAAAAAGGTACATTATGTTCAAAAAGGAAGAACTTTGCACGTGATTAGTCTAATTTAGAGTTTATGTGCATAAATATGCATGAAATTTGAAAAGGGCATAAAGTTATCATCTTTAATGTTTTAATTAAGGAAAAACCCTTAGATTTGATGATAGATGCACTTAATGATGTTATTTGGATAATTCAAGCTAATATTAACCTGTTGTTAATAAAAGTGAAAATATGATCTAAAAAGATGATCTTTTTATATATTTGTCTTAATTTAGGGTTTCGTGCATGATTATGCATTAATGAGCTTGAAAACCCTAATTTAGGTGAATATGTATTTTAATTGGTTTAATTGTTCAAATCCATGAATAAATAGGGATGTGATGATCCTAAGTCAATTTGGGTATAAAAGACTATTAAAATGGATAGTTGAGCAATTAAGGTTCATAAAAATGGAAAAGGATATTTAGGGTTTGTTAACCTAAAAGAGATAAAGTTTGAGAAATTGATCTAGAAACCCTAATGAATATTAATAAAACCTTAATGCGGATTAGAAACCCTAGAAAGAGAATCCAAGTCAATAAAGTAGATTCTTGGTAAAGTGTGTAATAAATAGAGTACATATTCTTTTCTGGAATTATTGAATTACTTGCTTGGATCTATTGATAGGATTGATTATATATACATGAAGTATAAGTTGAATAATCTGCATGACTCATCAAATCAGGTATGTGGTTACACGTATGAATAATCGCTCTAGTTTCACAACGATTCCTGAAGTTTTAATCGGTTGCTTAAAAATAACTATTGGATGTTTATTTATTTCATGCAACTATAAAGTGACTGTGATTATCACTATAAATGTGCGTATATAACTGACTAGATCCGGGTCCACCTCTATTGCTTTGAAAAGCCTAAGAAAAAAAGGGGTAATCCTAGAGCAAGGTCTAGGTTACGGAGAGTTAGAAACTGGGCTACCTACGTGTAGTGCCATGTGACTCATTAGCCTGCCATGAGTTAAGGAGTGGGCTACTTACGAGTAGTGCCATGTGACTCAACCCTAGAAATTGGTCCAATTATAGGTGAATCATGAGGGGTTTAATGGGGACAACATAGAGCATAGGGTACCCTTGGATCGCGGAGTTATATTTAAAATGTAATCTTGATTGTTAAATGATTAATTGAATGATTACATTGTAATCATAGTTGCACGTTTATTGTTTCCCCCACATACCAGCTTCGGCTGACCGACGTTTTGTTTGTCGGTGTTTTAGGAACAAGCCAAAAGGACAAACAGTAAATCGTCATATTGTGAAATACATGAAGAAAATACAAGGAGGATTAGTTAGAGTAGAATCCTTAAGTGGATAGAAGTTTAGAGATCCAAGTTTTCAAAAAGGTATGCAAAAATTTATTTTCTTACAGATTTTCAGTATAGTAGGTTAAAATTTGATAATTATTATTGGTTAATTGTCGAACCTTTGATCCGAAAGTTATGGGTGCGGCTTCAACCTCTCGACTTCCCTTAATTGGAGGTTATCGGGAGGTGGGGTCGTAATAGACATGACCCTATAAATCAATAAGATCAAAGGTTTTTTCATTGATATGTTTTGTTAGCTACACAACTCAAAATTCATGATTATGTAGTGACATGTTTTAAATATGATTTCATGTTTGAATGGCGGATGTCTACCCTGTAGAAATCAATAATGTAAGCAATGATGTTCATTTGTTGGAGTAGTGACAATAGAATTCCATTCTTAGTCATTTGGAAATGAGATTTCATCATCTCATCTTCGAAGTCAATGAACGGATAATATAATTTTACCCCATGTTTGCAAAGAAAGTAACTCTTGTCTAGAAAAGGAATGTTCTCTAAACTTTGTTATCTTACTTCTATTGACACAATGAAGTTCACATTCACACATTGTGTTATATAACCAAATATTAACATAGAGAAAGGAAAAGGGTTTCAAACAAAGGCTTTATATTAGATAATCCTAATCCTTATTTGAGCTAGGTTGTTTGATTGAAAATGATGATAAAAGTACATCTATTAAGTCAGTTTAGCATATTTGGTCAATTTGAGATAAAATCAAAAACAAAACAAAAAATATAAAATGAAATATTACGAATAATGATTGTAATTTTCAAAAAACTCGTTTGGTAGAGACATCACTCAGATAGTTTATAAAACCAAGTATATCCAATCAAATTGTTAGTGAATGCATGTCATCATAATTGAACTTGACTCAAATATAATTCTAAACAACAAAGGTGTGCATCTAAATGTCTTCCAATTGACTACTTAAACTAGCCTCCAAAGATTAACTTTGGAAGTAGAGGTTTTAACACAAATATATTTTCAAGGTGAGAAGTGTTCTCTATCGCCTTCGCATAAACGATTGTGTGTTATTCGAGAGTATTTATTATTTGCTTAAAATGAGGATTGTGCCCCTCTCTTCTCGAACATTGATTACATTGAATATATCTATAAGACCTAGGGCATTCAACTAAGAAAATATTCTACATCCATGCTTAAGACATGAATTTACTTCCTCTATTTATTCTTTGTTATAAGCTCTTCTTCTTATATGTTTGTCCTTCTACAAAAATGATGCAAGATTGTGTGTATCACAATCATTTATGTGAGTATACTACATAACGATGGATGGTATTTCCTTCCAATAAGGGAAGAAGGATTCCTCTCTAAGAAATGTCTAGAGTTAGTGGTCCTATACACCAATGTGTTCCTCATTCTACATCGTAGCTTCAGTAATTCCATCAATGATTCATTATTAATGAGGGTTGGATATAATTTATGGATAGATGGAGGATTGTAGATGATTATGAACTGTTACTGAGAATGGAGATCTATGTGTTCTACCACAATGAGCTAATTCCTTCCCCCTACCTACTCAAACTAGGATCCAGAAGGCTAGACTCCAAACGGATTGAGCCTTACATGTATGAGATAAAGCGGTAGATTATTAAAGATACAGATGGCCACTCAAGGTCATTTTAGTTGCCACCCTAAAATATTGACAAATATTTTTGTTTGCTCTTTGTATTTTTTTCTTCATCTGTAAATTTATATGTTATTAATGAAACAAAATGAACTATTCTTCAATTATTAATATACTAATTAGTCATTTATAGAGAAAGATCGCATAAAAACAAATAGAAACAAAATATCACTTATAAAGTTAAAAATATAAGAAATAGTAAATAAATTCTTGGGTCACCCCCTATGTAGAATTGTGCTAGGGTTATCTTTTATCCATATTTACTTTCAAAATGTCTACATTCTAGATGCATTGACCCTTAGGTTTCGTAACTCCCTACTTAAGAAATTTCTATGAAGGTTTCTTCATTAATTTAATAATTCCAATTATTTTTCAATGAGCTTATTGGAATTGTGTACTACAAGTAGTTTTCCCCTAACTATTTCATCTTACTTCTATCCAACAAACATGGTTTCAGGGTTAAATTGTTTTGGCATAAAATGGAGTTATTTTGTAGGTTCTTTTGTACTAAATCAAGGTGAGAATGGCTTGTCTACCATCTGATTCTATTTCTAGTTTGAGAATTGTTGGTTGTTGTTATTGATCAAATGAGAGTTCTATCCATCTTGGAAATTTGGATGAGAGGATCCTAAACGGTTCCTAGTTATGGGTATGTATTTAAATTAAAATTGTTGGAATCTAGGAATTCACCCTTCTTATGTGTTGAGAACATTTACCTCTATTGTATTGTAATGTTTCTGATCATAAGTGTAATACTCTATGATGTGAGAGTGATTGTCATACACATTACATGGCCTAAATGTTAAAATAAGATGTAGATACATATATGATGAATGTGTGTTCTTAGATTTAGATCTTTCTAATGGCTAACCATGTATTTTACATCGATAGATAATTTATCTAACTTTTTATTGACCAAGTTATTAGTCGTCAACCTTTGCATTTCTCCCTTATGAATAATAAGAGAATTAGTATAATGCATGAAACTAAAGTGGTCTTTAAGAATGAGAACTTTTCATGTCATATTACTTCAGAAAATGACAATCACTAAAACATCTGGTAATATCAAAACATAAATACAATCCTCCCACATACTCTCTAAGAGAGATTTAAGCTTACCTTCAATTCCTATAAAGAAACTGTTAATTAATAGTCACTCTATAAGATCCTTGTGAGATACATCATGTTAATATCTCTTGTAACACTCTTACAACTCAAAGGTCTTTGATAGGTCCTTCAAATAAAGCAATTGAGTTGTACATCGAACCATTTTAGTATGCATGCAAACTTATTAATAAAAGGGTTAGTGAGTTCCTTCCATGAATGAATTTTAATGGTTAGAATGGCACTATACCTTCATCTTTTAGATTCTTTGTGGTCATCTAGTGCATATTTGATGAAATAATTGAGAAAGATTTATGATTTGAGATTAATATGGTTGAACTTTACATTTAGGATACAAGGTATCATATCTAGTTATTTCATGACAAATTGTCTTAAGACCTCATCTATTTGGGTTCATATATGTGTGAGGATCGTATTCATGTGCAGTGTGCATGTATAGGGAGTTTAGGATGGAGTAACTTAATTTCTTCAATAAATTATAAATTGGATGCAACTAAAGATTAAATATAGGGTTTTATAAGTTTTTTGTTGATATAGAGTCAAGAGTAAGATTTGTATGGTGATATCCATTGTTTCTCTATATAGAAGAACAACATAAGACCAATTATATGCAGAAAACATCTAAAAATGAATGTTATCACCAAGTATATAAGTGCCTTCATATTCAACTACCACATATTTGTATGAAATTCTCATATGATCATTCTTCGCTATGTTTAGTCACAACTGGTGTTATTTCAAGGTGTTATTTCCATTAACAATTCATTCTTACATAACAAAATTATCAAGTTAAGCATCTAGACTCAAAATTAGAAAATATAATAAATACATTATACTTGTTCATGTTATATTACCATAGCATATTGGTTAGGAAGAGCACTCAATAGTTGTTAATTATCTTATTTGGATAGTAATCCTATCTTATGTGTTCATACATGAGAGATATCCCAATTTACACTTCCACATATCATATCTTGTTCTTTTTATACATAGGTTACTCCCACATGAGATAGGAAGATATGGGAGGAGCAAATATAATTCCAAATTATATATTTTCTATAAATTTTATACTAGGATAGGAAAGAAAAGGGAATAAGTAAAGAGTGTAAATTTGTACCCTAGATAGAGAATTCTTAGTTTTTATTATTACTAGACTATTCTTCATCATTATTCCTATTAATCCCTAACCTCCACATTTTCCACATCGAAATTTTAGGGTTTGTATATGTTAAAATATGTATAAAAACTTAATTAAGAAATTTGGATTACTCCAATGGGCTAAACATTATATGCTTTTATGTGACGGGATGCAACTTACAACCAAAAACACCATGATTAGTTGTATAATGGGTTTCTAGTGACCCTATATTTGTATGGACCCTCACTAATGAACCATTTAGGGTCTCCTATTGGTGGGCCAACGGCCATTAGTAGACCTCACTAATATCTACTTGAACCCTCACTAATGAACCATTTAGGGTCTCCTATTGGTGGGCCAACGGCCATTAGTAGACCTCACTAATATCTACTTGATTGTCTAAGTTATCTTCCTAGGGGGTTCCACTAGTGATCTCATCTCGTAGTAATGCTCCTAGTCAGCCTGGTTATCTCTTGAAGTTGACCCACATTAACTTAGTGGATTGATGTAGTCTATTGTAATTACAAACTTCAATTGTAGATTGCTTAAATTTTAGTAACTAAACGGCTCCTCCCCTCCCCCCACCTTAAAGGGGAGGTGGAGGGACTACTATCTTAGTTGACTAACTAAGTTACTAGGCCTAATAAACTAGTATCCAATGTTATATATAATATCAAATTGTCTAAATAAAAATACACCAAGTGTCCAATTGATCATGTATTTATATTTAGACCCCTAATAGACCCAAAAACTTTATCATAATGGTTTTACAAAGTAATTTTCTCCTTCTACTATATGTATCATTCAATTCAAATCACCACTTCTTTTTATCCAAGTTAGAATTCATGTTCATCACTTTGTATTTAAATTTTATATATACATCAAACATGATGAATAAACTCAATGAAGATTAAAAACAAAAAGGATTGTTCCATGATCACTCAAATTCTCAAAGGAAAATTGTGGCAATAAAAAACTAAATCATCTATTAAGAAACCAATATGTCAATATTTTATTCACTCATTAGGAGAAAAATCATGAAAATTCTCACTTATAAGGAAAAGTGAATTTAGGGTTTCTCTTACCCTAAGATTTCCAATAAGCAAGAACCAGGTTGTAACACAATCAATGTTAGAAAAGTAAAACCTAGTACACCGTACAAAAAAATATTACAACCTTGGGAAGAGAAACAAATGTTTCCTTAAAAAATCTAATTCTTGAAGTTGTTCATCATGAATAACATTCATGAAGAGTCCTTTAATTTCCTTAACACATAAACAAGATCTGAAATCAAGAATATGTCACAGTCACTTATGACCCCCATGACTGTTAGTCCCATCATATCCCTCACGTAATGTATATATGATGAATGCATATTCATCCTAGATTTCGTTGCATTTTTATATGGTTTACATTCATTTCCATTATTTTATCGTATAACTACCTTGCATTTATATTTTCTTGATATTATGGTATTTTATAAGGTTTTGATCAAAAATCTTGTTTTTCATGGTAGGCTAGAACTTCAATGCATGTTAGGAGTGTAGGAGGCAGTGGCCCTGCTAACTAATTAGCGGGCCCATGATTTTTTTGGTAAAATGGACTAGATTTCCATTGGTATGCCCCTCCATTGACTGATAATCAATTGATTGATGCTTTATAGGCGAAGATACTTCGACATATGACAACCCATCTCAGGTTTTCTTACAAATGGTAAACAATCAGTTTGCATTATATCTTCCCAACCATTGATTTACATCACTTTGTGCTTCCTTTGATTGATACAAAAAGGAATCCTAGAACCTACTATTGGTGGTCTCTGATGGTTGTTCTGTCTTCACCTTCTGATGGAAGCACTACATCCTCCTTCTGGTGGTCACCTTTAATGGCTGACTTGCACTTCACCATTGAAGGAAATTCTACACTGCCTTCTGAATGATTTTATGTTCTTTCCTTATTATGGTTGTGTAGTGTTTTCCTTCTGATGGTCACCTACAAATGGAATCCCTAAGCCATCTTCCATTAGATGTTTAGCACTTACCATTCAAAAAATATCATGATCTTACATTCGGATGGCTCTTCTGCTTCTGTGTTCTGATCGTATTCCTACTCTACCTTATGAATGGACTTTTACTTCGTCTTCTAATGGTTGTCCCAGATTTTCATGTACTGATGGAAGTTTTGCAAGTCGATGACTCATCATCTTACTTGATCACTACTACCACTTCACCTCCATTGTGGTTGAATACTTAACTTCATGATGGATGGATAGAAGTTCTAAACCCTAACCTTCATTAATAAAAATAAGAGTTTCTCCTCCAAAAGGTGATCTTCCATTAATGTCACCATGATGCATTTATCATTTGAGACCATCTACATTTATAAACATGCAACCATTTCCATCGGTTGATAATGTCAACCAAGGATCCTTCCACCTATACCACAGCCAAGGTTCCAAGGTTCAAGCCTCGAAGGAGGTTCATTCAATGTAGCCTCTTTCCATCATTTGATAACTTGTGCCATCGTTGACGTGTTGCTCCTCTATGTAGCAAGAAATCCAATTCACAAGGAAGAAGGTATGATGCTTCCATCCCATCCCTGACGAAAGTCTAGGGCATCGTTTTCATTCATTGATGCCTTCATCATAGAGTTTAAAAAACCAAGTTTGCACACCACGATTGTGATCCCTTATTTTTATGTGTTGATGACCTTCTGTCAATCTTCTGTTCTTATTCTTGTTACCACTGCCATGAGCGAGTAGTCATCTTTCTAGGGTGAAGAGAGTAGCCCCACTACCCAAATTTTCTATTGTTACCGCATCTATTATTGTGACAACTGTTATATATTTATAATTAATCATTTTATGCTTGTATGTGTGTCTGATCAGTAGGTTTACATGTTTTTCTTGGAATTGGGTAAATATATTGCCAAAAAAGGGTGTATAGCAAGGTTATACTGTATAGGAGCTAGTCATAACAAAAGTATACATGGGTTATCTTTACAAAAAACCCTAGTATAATCTAGCTATAGGGCTTAGCCCTTTTGCGAGGCCTTTCTTTTCCTTCATCATCGCTCCTAGGTCCCTTTCCACCTGGTGAAACACATCCAGGTCATCAGTTCTATTGTGGACTACCATGTTCCTGACCTTCCAAATGTTGAAGCAAACATTTGTGAGGCACAGACCGCCGAAGGCCAATTCATTTAGGTTGGTGCATTTAGCTTTGATCTGTTCCATTGTATTGTGTAGGCTGGTTGAACTGTACTGTCCCCACCCATTCTTGAGCCAGACTAGTGACTAGACATGCTTTATCTTACTGCACTCATAGAAGAGATGTTTATGGCTCTCCTCTTCTTTGTAGAAACATCACTCTGGGTTAGCATTAATGCCCCATGTCCTCAGACGGACCTTTGAAAGTAATTTACCCTGGATACCTCTATAGCAAGTAGTGCTCCATTTAGGTACGAAACCTTTTCCCCACAAAATATTGACCCAAGGGATAGGGTCCCTGTTTCTATGTGGATCCACAGTTTCAACTGCCCAATGAGCCTGTAGAGACCACTTGTATCCACACAGTATAAGTGCCCAACCTATCGCCAAGAGGTGCAAAGAGACTCCCACATTCTAGATGAGGAGGAACAGGGATGGGGAGTAGCCCCATATCGAAGCCTCATCCACTTAGCCCAAACACCTTTGTCATTAATAAGAAACATGTCTAGCCTAAGAAGGCTAGTTGTGTTTATGATATCTTCCACCTTGGTTAGATTTAAGCCACATTGGTTAAATCTCCTAGCAATGGTCCCCCAAGAAATACCATAATTCTTACCTCCCCATATGAAATTAGTCATCAGTCTAGTAATGCTATCAATGGTCGGATTGGGAATAATACAGAGCTCACTCCAATATCTAATCATCATTTGGATAACAGAATGAATGAGCATCATCCTGCCAGCCATCGACATCTGAATCCCAGTCCACCCGGCTCTTTTGTGTCTGATTCTATCCAGGCACATCATGAAATCAGCGGACTTCCCTCTACCTCCAGCAATCGGTACCCCAAGGTACTCAGTTGGGAGTTTGCCTATGCACAGCCCTACAGCCTCCTTGCGTCTACCTCTTCTACTGTCGCACAATTTAGATAGATAAATCTGCAATTTAATGGTACTGATGTACAAGCTTGTGGCCTTGTCAAAGCACTCCATTAGCTTCTTGAACTCCATCAATCTCTTGGCACGACCCGTGGAGAATAGCATCACGTCGTCTGTGAAAATAAGATGGTTGAGTACTCTTGTGCCTTTGATCTTGAAGGTCCTAATGGAGTTCTTTTGTTCAGCGTCTTTGATCATGGTGGTCAGCCCCTCGATTACAAGCATGAAGAGGAGAGGGGAGAGGGGATCCCCCTGTCTGAGGTTTTTGGTTGCCCTGAACAACCCTTCCAGACCCCCATTGAGGAGGATAGAGAAAGAAATCATGGTAACACATTGTTTTATGAGGTTAATCCACCTTCAAGGGAACCCCATTGCTACCATAATGTCCCACATAACATCCCATCAAATTTGGTCGTATGCCTTGGTAAGGTCAATCTTGATACACACCATGGCATTGGATCTTTTGGTGTTGATGCCTATCAGAAACTCAATCACCAAGAGAGAACAGTCAGCTATCTTCCAGCCTTTAACAAAGGCACATTGTTCTTCAGATATCAGGTCTGGTAGCCACTTCTTGAGACGACCCACTAGGATCTTGGCCCAAATCTTATACATCATTGAGCAGTAGGAGATAGGTCTATAATCATTCATCGTTCTTGCAACTTTGATCTTTGGGATTAGTTTGATAGAGGTGTGATTAGCTACTCTAACCATATTACCTCCTTCAGAAGCCAAGCAATCACCTTCATTATGTCATGCTTAATGTGGGTCCACATAAACTGAAAATATTTGTTGTTGAAGCCATCAGGCCTGGGAGCCTTGGTTGGGATGATAGAGAAGACAACCGCTTTAACTTCTTCTTCATCAGCCTCTCTGCACAAGTCTTCATTCATCTCAGCATTAACTTTGTGCATAGGGAAGATGGTGCCATCAATGATCCTGCTATTCATCTCATGGTGGTTGTACAACCTTTCAAAATAGTTAATTGTCATACATAGCCTTTAGTTCACTCCTTCCTTCAACAACCATCCCCTCTTCGTCAATGAGTTGGTGGACCGTCTCCTTCATTTTCATTTTGTGAACAATATAGTGGTGCATCCAGGTATTTAAGTCCCCGTTTGTAAGCCACTTCATCCTACTCCTCTACCACATAAAGACCTATTCACATTTTAACACTCTCGTCAGCCTCTCCTCAGCTTTCATCCAGCTCTCATGAATATCCTCATCATCCAGCTGTGCTCTGGTGTTAGTAGTTGCTTCATTTTACTGGAGCCTAGCATCAATAATCATTTTCTTCAGGTTAAACACATTCTTTGACCACTTATGAATAGCCTTCTTGGAGTTCTTGATTTTCTTTGTGATGAAAAATAGTGGGTTCCCCGCCACCTTGATATCCCAAGCTTTCTGAGCGACCTGCTTGAAACTGTCCCATTCACACCACCAGTTACATAATCTAAAGGGTTTGATCACATCGGGTTTGGGCGTGAGGTCCATTTTCATCCAACTATAATCGCTGAGGGGTCAGCCCCATGTTTGATGACAGCATTTGGCCACATTTTGAGCCAGGCTTCAATTACCAGGCCTCTGTCCAACATGCTTGATATCATTCTTCCTTTCCTTTATTTATTCGACCAGGAGGCACCCCCACCAAATGAGTTCAGCTCAATGAGGCCAGCAGCATCCATGGTGTTGTTGAACGCTTCCATGATCCGAACTGGGACCAGTAAACCTCCATGCTTCTCTTTTGCTTTTCTAATGTTGTTGAAATTTCCTCAAGCCAGCCATTGTATCTCGTTCTAACAAGTATTCATTAAGCTTTCCCACAATCTTTCCCTATCCCGTTTGAGATTTTCTCCATATATCCCCAAGGTGATGAAATACATACCACCTCTGTTGCAGTAGCTAACCATGATGACTTGATCAGTCACTTCAATTGGCTCAATGTCCAAGACCTCTGGGTTCCATCCCACTGCAATGCGAGCTCCATCCTTGCTTTGAATGTAAGACATAGCTGACCATCCATAGGGAAATAGGGTGCCAACTCTTTCCTCCACCGTCCTTCTAATTCTTATTTCAAAGACAAAAACAAGGGTAGGTTTCTCTTCATTCAGAACCACTCAGTGCCTCCTTTGTTTCATGGCAAGTGAGGCCCCTCGCACGTTCCATGCGAGGATTGACATACTTACTTATTTTTTGAGCCACTCCCTTTACTAGAGCCACCCTGGTTCTTCTTCTTCTTATTCTTGTTCGTGCTATGAGTGCATCTTGGGATCCGACTCCTCGAGTGCCCAGTCTCTAAGATTTCATCTTCTCCCATCTCATCGAGAACAGCAAACATGTTGTTATCTTTGCCTATGTCCCCTGGGGTTACGTCTCCTATCGCTGTCGCAGATGGGACTTCACCCCCTTTGTTGTTGTTTCCTCCCGTGACCTTTTCAGGCATAACAACAAGTGCCTCCCCTGCCACCATATATTCAGCATCCTGGTCCAAGGATGTACTCACTTCTGTCTGCGATACGCCTATGTTCGCCACAGGCATTTCTTCGAGCACCTCCCCCTCCTCCAGGATAACCACAGTGGAAGTCCTAGCCTGAGCCCGCGAATGATCAGCAGACCCATCTGGCACCTTCTCCTTACCTTTCCTCTACTGGGGGGTGGCCTTGATCTATCCTGTCTTTGTGCACGGTCTTTGGGCAGTTCCAGAACTATGGGGGGAGAGGAGTTCACAGCACGCCGCTCGCCCGGGCATTGTCCCAAAGTGTGTCTAAAGACCTGGCACTTAGCATACCGGTCCGGAAGGGCTTCATATTTGACCCTGACTTCCCATTCTTCACCATTAGGCAATTCCACCATGACCACCGGTGGCGGGGTGGATGCTACTGAGATGTCCACATAGAAGAGAGCACCCCCCATTATAGTCCCGTATGACTTCTTATTAATGGCTCTAGGCTCGCCAATGGTGTGTGAAATCACAGCGATGGCCTAGGGGGTCCAATGTAGCCCTAAATCCCATAGATATACCCAGACCGGGGCTGTCATGAGTGTAGCATGTCTTGTATCTGCCTCCCTCGTCCATTTCCAAACTAGGACCAGCTTGTTGTTGAAGAACCAGGGGCCCCTTTGCACTGCTTTCCTTCGATCATCCTCTAATGCAAAACGAGCTAGGAATAGACCCCCATCCAGGGTGAATATTTGTAGTTCACCTCTTGGCTTCTAGTTGTGAATCATCCACCCATGTAGCTGTGAGGGGTGGTACTTCTTGCCGAGAATATGCACTATCGCTGAGTAGCAGTGGTAGTCCTCCATCTCGTTGAGGATGGAATCGGTCATCCACGTCTAAGTCCAATGATCACCCTCCCGCCAGAATGGGGTCTTTGGGTCTGCGACCACATCACCCCTTAGTGTCGGAGGTAGGCACTCCACCGTCCTGACCCATGCTCCTGTCACCGTCACATCCACATCCAAGGAGAACCAGTCATATTTGACCCCTCCATCAGAAGAGCGAGGAGAGGGGTTGCCCCCGCCCGCCATGATCGGCATGCCCTAGAGAGAGGGCAGAGCAAAGGGTAGAGAGAGAGGTTGTTCTATAAAATGATAAGTCAGTTATAATTTCCTATTCAAAGAACCGTAGGTTTACATGTTTGTTATGAATTTGTATGTAGAGAACTTTGGACCCCTAATATAGTATATTGATTGTTTCTTATTAAACTTTGCTAAGAACTTCAGATAGGTATCTTTTAAGGTGATAGATGTATGATCTCTAGGTAATGCAATAGCCGTCTTAGAGTGATATATGTCTAGCTTTATCCTATCGCCCAAAGGGGGATTTCCTAGCCTCAACATATGTATGTTCATGCTTAATATGATGCAGTGACAAAGTGAATGATAGGTAATGGTGATGAAACCATTCTACTCTAGTATTTTCATCCATTGATTTATCAATCCTTAATTTGGTTTTTGTATTCCAATCTTTGAGTAATCTACAATCCAGCCTTGTGTTAAATACTAGTTCTTTTTTGGTTACTTTGACTAGATCATTCTTAAATAAATTGTCCTTTGAGTTTGATTATGAACTAGATCAGTTCACTTGTGGATGGTGACTATTATACTATTGGTTAAGGTAAACTTTAAGTATTTCATCACTAGTGAATTTGCATGTGCAATATTGCACATGTAAATATCATGTAGAGACTACATCACCTCCCCCTCCTCCTCAATAGGCTAAGGTGAACTAACCACAACATTCTTGACACCAAAGAAATAGAACCCATCTTAATTTATTGAAACGCTAGCTAATTTTGGATATGGATCAATCTCCCATCATTGTTGGATGCACAAAGAAGTTCAAAGTAGACCTATTAAACTGAGGAGGAAGGATCAATAGCGTCTTAAATGTGGTACTCTCGTTCATGAATAAGAAGGGAATAACTAGGAGTTAATCTCCTTTAAGTGAGGAGTAAGGACTATGTAAAATAATAGCTTTGATAATTTCACATCGTGAGAAGAACCGTAAAGTCCATTGAATGATAATGGGAGTGTCATAAATATGAGGATTAATTCACAAGTATAGATTAAATTTAACCATAACATGATAAGAGTCATTATTTCCTCATCCTCTAATTATACAATTGTAATACATAAGTCTAGTACAAGATCCTCACATCATAAGTAAATATATGCTAAACATCTCTACTACAGTTGATATCGTACTAGTGCAAAACTCCTAGTCCTTGAACTGGTGAACTCCTTCAAGCCTAATCAACCAACCCCTTGAGTCCAGTCCTCCTAGTACTTCTCACCTATGAACATAAACTCCCTAGACAAGCCTATAAATGAAACAATATTTGATTAAGTGACATTGAGTATACTATAAGGTTGGTAACATTCTTTTTGGCATGAGTAAATTTATGAAAATGATCAAATTTAATTGTCCATAATTAGTATTTGTTATATTCGTTAGAATTATATTAACAATGTGTCCTCTATGGAACACTTAGCACCAAAGTGATTTAGATCCTCATGATGGATTAACTAAATTTCTCTACTTAAGATCATAAGTCCATGGAGGCTCAAGCATTATGCACTAGAATTTTGATAAGGCCTCAAAAGGCTCAACTTGAGATGAATAATTATCTAAATATCTCATAAAACTAGTGAACCAAAGTGAACATGATATATGCCAACGAATAAGCCCATAAGGCTCAACATAAAACATAAGAGGACAAGTTCATACAACATTGTCATTATCTTCAAATGCATTAATTTGATATACCCAACTTTATCTTTCATGAACATCACACTGAGTTATTTGAAACAAGAATTTGAAATGATAAGACATAATCTGATATCTTTAGTGACCATTACACAATCTATTAATAATATGGGGTAATATATGTCCTTAATGTCTCTTGGGATATATTTATAAAATAAAGTATAAAGTAATTCAATACCATTAACTACATACATAATGTGCATCAACCACAAAATGATACAAAAGGATGTCCTTAACATGTCTAACCCAATACCCAGTATCAAGTAACCATATAACCAACTATATCAATGCCTTTTACTAGCCCAAGAACCAAGTTTTTATGTTTTTTTTAGACTTTGTGTTGTGATATTCATGATTAGGTGTCCGTTTATGGTCTTTATTATGACTTATTTGATTATGTTAGACTTATCTTTAAGTATAATTCATTATTTTTTTTTTATTTATATTAGTATGGTATTAGGTGGTAGTATATATGAGTTTTGGGTGCATTGATAGCAACCAGGTTCACATTATTTATTTCTCATTAGTGTCCAATTTACTATACCAAGTTAATGTTTATTCTTTAATTATGTTGTGTTTGCATTACACTATTTACAATTTACTTATTAGTATCACATTATTTACTTTAAATGCATACATTGCACATATTATACTAAATTGTTAATACAATATAACATTATTAATTATCGTTGGTGGTGATGTTTTAACATGATCTCACACTATCGGATTAGAGTTTAGTTTCTTAAAATTCATATTATTTAGGTATCTTTACATAAGAATAGTGGTCCTAAATTATTATAGTAATTAGAGGATGAAACAATGATTGAAATTAGGTCATACATGTCCCTTACATCTTCAGTTAAACAATGCATATGTTTGGGCATTTTTTATTCCAAGATTATTAGTTATGTCTTTTAGAAGATATAAGTAAGAAATTAAAATTAATAATCAAATACTGAGGAAAGCATTGAACTATACTCACTCAGATGCTAAGACATACTAGTCTTACGTGATAAAACATCAAATGTTGGCAATAATAACCGACATGAATATGTGTTAAGTAAAATACATATGGATTTTATGCTCATAGTATGTATTACTTATCTAGATAGAGATATGGGCACATTAATCAAAAACCTATCATGAGTGCATCAAACAAAAGAAAAAGGAGATAAATTAGACTAGTGCTCAAAGATCACATAGAAACTCATTCAAACATATTTACATCCCAAATAGAGATCACTAATGGCCTCTTCTTTCATGTCGAACAAAATGAGCCAAAACATGGGATTCAAAGGTTTTAAATACCATGTGCCATCACTGAAGTAAGAAAAATAGCATATAGAGAAGGGGGTTTGGAATAAATCACACATGAAACTACAGTGTTAGATTTATATGTTGAAAGAAATATAAAACCAATTTGGCAAAGAAATCATATAGAATGGTGGTTAGGTGTCTGTAATTTTCTTTAGGTGTCAAAGAGAAGGTATAAAGAGAGGAAAGTACTATATAAGTCATTGGGGTCAATCTGCATGCATGGGAGTTTGCTATTTTATACTAGATGATTATGAATATTTTGTGCAAGATGAAATGGTTGGATATTCCTTGTTGAACTTAAGGTATAGGAAGTTTGGAGGGTATGAGAAAGATGAATTTGGGGACACTTATGTGTCATGGTGGATTCTGGACATTTTTCAGAGGTGGAGGCATGAGCTACTCTTGATATCAAAACAAGGATTGGATGTGGGTGAGCGGGAAATTAAGTAATCATATATATATGATAGTGTGGGATAAAAATGCCCAAGAAGGAAAGACACAATTGGTAGGGTTGTGAAATTGGTGTGAGGAATGAAAAAAGATATAGATCATAAGACATCCTCTTGACACTATGAGGGAGAAGAAATGTCGAGACCATGTGAGGGGAATGATGCCTTAGTGCATCCTTTAACCCATTTAAATGATTGTAATAGGAAATGGGAACAGTGACCTTGGAGAGAAAATGGAAAACAACTTTCATGTGATCTAGGAATGGATATCAAACCTTTATCTATTACCATGTATATTTTAAGACATTTATTATGAATTTTCTAATATATTTTCTTTCTTATTTTCTTAAAGGTCAAACCAAGTCTCATGTAATTCAAAAGTTAATCAGTACTAACCTATGTAGACAATTACCTTAAGAGATTCTCCTTTTGACAACCTAGTGGAAAAAGATAGGTAGTCACTAATATTATACAATAATTAGGTAAGTTGGAATTATGGTTGGAACTTTTATGGTAGATTAGATTAGAAAATAAAGAAGAGAGAGAAAATTTTGTTAAAGAAAGTTGTTATTCATGGTTAATAGTTTCTCCTTTTGACTAATTGAGGGATTAGGGTTTATAAGATGTATTGCTTTATTTATAAAAAATAGATATATATATTAGAAATCTCTTTTCCATTTAGGATTTACTATGATTGAATTATTTGTATGGTTATTTAGACACATTCAAGTATATGAGAGAATCAAAGTGAGGTTGTTTCTCAATATACTTTTGTCTTTCTTTATATTAATTCATCAACTATGAGTAAAAAATTAGGAGAGAGAAGATATATCAATAATTATCTTCTATATTACTTTTTGGTTTACTTTTATGTAGAGAAACCCCTTCTAGGCAGGGCCACATTGCATCCACCTTGATAGAGTAAACACTGCTACCAGACATGTGATGGCAAGGCACCCATGTGCCATGGTTAATAGCATGAAATCTCGTCACAAGGCTAGCTCTAGGCTGGTGTGCCTTCCATGAGGTTTTTTTTCCTTTTAACTCTTCCCCTGGACCTCCAATCAAATAGAACACCATGTCAACCAGTTGAACCAATCTTGGCTTGCTAATTTTTTATTTTGTAGCATTTATAAAAAAGAAATTTGGGTCATGAAGTCAAGATTATTTACTTTGAGACCTTAAAATTTGTTTAGTTTTGTGATGCATTTATTAAAGATTTAAGATCTAGTTATTTGGCTAAGTCTATTTTTTTAGTGATTTTCACATCTCTACCCATCTTATAAAAATTCCATCCTTGAAATTCTCATGTCATAACCTACCTTAGGGCTTTCAAGTACTAGTGTCTTACACAAGAGAAAAATCTAATCTCAATGGCCACCATAAACATATGCAAATATAAGGATTCATAGTGGTGACTGTGTATTATGCAAAAAAATAAAAACTTGTAGATGTGCATTTATTAAATGTTTAGGATTTTGTTATTTGACTAAGTCTTATCTTTCTGGGATGTCACATATCTACCCATCTTATTGAAATTTCATCCTTGAATTTTCATGTCACAGCCTACCTTAGGGCTTTCAAGTCCTAGTGTTCTACACATAATAGAAATCTAGAAAAAGCAAATCTCAATGGCCCCTATAAAACTTAAAGAAAATACAAAAAGATAAGGGTTCAGAGTGGACACTATAATTTATGCAAAACATATGGAAAATTGTAGATTAGCATTTAAATTGGTGAACAAATCCAAAAATACTAAAATGGTAGACTTTATTTGAGGGTGGATAAAGCATGAAAAATGTGTCCAAGAGACCGGGATCGATTATCTTGTTATGTTTGAAAAAGGTTCTAGGCATTCCTATGTTTCCTGCAAAATTAGTATTGCATTTCGAAAATCTCAAGCTTATGAAAGGCATTGGTTTAATTTTGGTTAAATAAAATAAAATAGATCAAATATTACTAAAGTGTGTGAGTATATGGGGACTGAAGATGATCGTGACTTTTGGTCACTACCCCCAAAATCTAATTTTCAAATTGTGGGATTACAATCGCCTCAGGATATCCCAAAGTGAATATATATCATGGGTAATTGGGATGAAATGTGATAAATAGGGGGATATTAGAGAACATAGATGAGTTTTATATGAACAATATGCATTTTTTCCTTCAAACAAGTAAGAAACTAAGGAAAAACAACTAGATTTACATGGTGTACAATCTAGATGTGCCATTATAATCGAAGATAAATTTAACTATTAAGGACAATATTCCAATTGATCATAGAAATTATTGCAGTATGCGCAATCTAATAGTACAGAGAAGTAGTTAGGATAGTTATAAATAAGTAGTTGAAGTAGTTCTTAGATAAGTAGTTGAAGAACATCTAGGTAATTAGTTGAATAAGTCATATATAAGAATTTTAGAAACAATTAAGTAAAGGTTGAAACTCATATATGTTACCATTCTTTCAGCCTTCCAATATCTAAGAGTCTATGTGCTAGAAATAGGAAATTTTGGACATGAGGTGGAAGAAATCTGACAAAGGGGGAGATTGTGATGTCCCTGAATTTTCTAAAACTTAATCTAATGTATGATATCCAAATTGAAACCTCACCTCAGCGAGAATCCAAATTGGAACACCAAACGCTAGGCTAAGAAGAAGAAAATCAGAGGAAGTCAGAAGGAAACAACAATAGCACATGCACATGAACAATAATAAAACCATACAACACATGTTCACCATTTAACATATAATTACATAATATATTGTTACAATATTTGATATTACACATTGAACATCAAACTTTTACATATACATGTACTACCACTAAACTACATGATATTAAGACAACAGGTCCACTTCTACAACAACTCACCACACAACTCTCAAAATATCATGGTCCTTCAAAAGTATATGTCAACAACCTAAAAAAAATATTCCATGTGGTACACGTCAGCACAATATTCAAGAATATTGTACTGAGTATGCCTACGTGTCTTTTTGTATACCTCTTATTACTAAGCTTGGAAATAAGATAAAACTAGAACTTGGTAGTAATAAACAAATATAAAAAAACATATACATGCACAAAGATGTTCATTAATAATAGAGAACACATGTTTTACCATGACTTCTCATTATATGTAAAGTTGATGAACCACATTGATAACCTCCCATTTTGTGATGTTATCTTAATAGTTTTCCTCAATTTTCCATACTCTTTCTCAGATAAATTAGATAGAATCCTTAACTTTCCTCCTTTATTGCAAATATACCATTAGACTAACTTTTCTCCTTTTTATTCTTACAAAAAAACACAAAAAATTACAAAAGTTCACTGTTTGGAGACCAAACGGTCCCGAGACTGTTTGGAGACCAAACGGTCCCAAGACCGTTTGGAGACCAACCGGCCCCGAGACCGCATGAAACCAAATGGTCTCAAAGACCGAATAAAGCTAAAATGGTCCCAAGACCGTGCGAAGCCAAACGGTCCCAAGACCGAATGGAGATCAATCGGTCCCAAGACCGCATGGAGTTACACAGTCCCGAGACCGCATAAAGCCAAACGGTTCCCAGACCGTGCAAAGACAAACGATCTCGAGACCGTATGAAGCCAAATGGTCTCGAGACCGCATGGAGTTACACGGTTCCGAGACCGCATGGAGTTACACGGTCCCGAGACCGCATGGAGTTACACAGTCCCAAGACCGAATAAAGGAAAATGATTTCAAACCGAGAGGACTCAAACGATCTCCAAATCGAGAGAGTCCAAACAGTTTCAAAATTGAGTGAGAGTCCAAACGGTTTTAGAGTCCAAATGGTCTTCACGACCGTTTAGGCCCAAATCACTTAAAACTGTTTGGATTTCACTTGAAGCCTATAAATAAGACCCAAAGGGTCCTCTCCAAGGGGGGACTTCTTAGACGTCCAAAGGTTGCCTCTATTGCTCCAGAGCCATTCCATCCTTTATCCACTTCCCTGAGGCTGCTGGTCTGAGATCCATACTCCATCTCCAAGCTACTTTCTCTCTCATCGACAAAGAAGGTGGGAAGATGAGGATTCATCATCAAGCAAGCTACAAAGTGTGAAGATCATTGCTCTCTCTCTCTCCAAGGGGTCAACCTTCCTCCCTCCTTTTTGGAGATGACGCTCTCTCTCTTCTTGCCCCCTTCTTTGTTCTTCCCATGAGTGAGTAGTCTCATACACTAGGGTGCAGGGAGTAGCCCCGCTACCCATGTTTTCATTTCATGCAATGTAATTCATAAGTTTACAATAGAGATATCCTTTCTTTTCAGTTCAACATCAATCGTTTAATGAATGCTTGTTGCGTGATCACAAACTTATGTTACCTATTATCTTTTAGTATGAATTGTCTACGTTTGTACTATCAGATTTGAATCTCAGTTGAATGTCGGTTCTTGATGCATGTAGCCACCATGCATCTGTTTCGGTGTCTAGGAGTGTTTTTCATGAAGTGGAGTAAACTCACTTCCATCGTTGTACTTTCATACTATGAAATGGAATCAGTTGACGTATAAAAGTGCAACCTTGATAAGTCGATGAACACACTTTGTGAAGGGAATGATGCAAAGTAAGTGACCATTTGTTTGGGTATGGCTGGCATTGCAACATTCCCACACTTCTCATAGTTAGTTCTTTGAAAGGAAACTAAATCTACAAAGGCACTAACTGTTTAGACTCTTATTGCAGGTTATGTTACTATGTTGCATGTTTTGATCCATGTGTAGTGGTGGCGAAAGCTGATCACTTCCTAGTGGTTCCTTAATATTGTTTACAACTCTAAATCTACTTTCCTGCTTACTTTCTTGCTTTTACATTACTTTCACTTAGTTTAAACAACCAAACCAACTCTTTGATCTAAATACCAACTGTTAAGGAGTTAGGTGAAATTCTAACATTTTCTATCTTGTTGATCTCAACAAGACAATTTTCTTTTGGATTCGACCCTTAACTATACTACGATAAGACTTCCACATATCATAGCATACGTGGGTGGAGTTTTTAATCTAGTATAAGCAAGGATAAACCTAAAGACTTACTATCTTTGAGATTTTTAGTTGCACGCAACTCCACGCAAGTGGAAGCTCCATCAAAAATTGGCACTTGGATGACATCAACACCACCCTCACACAACTCAATAACCGCCAAGAGGAGTCATCCAACAATGAAATCAACTAACTAAGAGCTCAAGTGATAGAACTCTCTACACGTCTCCTCTCTGCCGAAGCTCGTTATTCAGATCTCAAGGAAACCCACGACGCACTGCTTCAAACACATGAGCATATTCAAGTGGCTTTCGACGAACTACAAGCACTCCACTGGAAGTGCAAGAAGCCTCCACCAAAGAAGACCACAGATAAGGCGGCAGACAAAGAAGATGATGAAGAAGAAGATGAAGATGAGGATTCTGACTCCTCGGCTGACTCCAACAATAGCACCTCCTCAGACGATAAATCTGATGACCCAGACAATGCTTGGGAGGGCCCCAACTAAGGAGCTGCACCAGAACAATAGAAAAATAACAAAGACGATGATAAAGATCCCAAATCCCCTACACACAATGACAACGTTAACATGTCATATGGGGATCAATTTCTTGACTATTCTGCAATGGGATCTCTGGGGGAAACTGCCAAAGAAGTAGCTTTTGCTGAGTTCCAACAATGTTTTTTTCAGAACCAACATGAGTCAACCACAAGCAGACCTTCCACAACACTCCGCCCCGGAGCAATCTTCTTCCCTTCCCCCAGAATAGGAAGAATTAGAAAGAGTCAGTTTAGATACAGATAAGATCTCAAATCTGCTTCTGATTCAGATAAAGACAAATATTTGCAGCACTATATAGATGATTTGGAGCAGACTTATTCCCACCCTCCACACGACCTTCCCCCGTCGCCACCTCTACCTCACAAGATGCACGATTTAGACATGGCGGCCATCTCTACCCTAGATGCTTCAGATATCTTCATCCTAAACACTATCGTAGATGATGCCAAAGAAGGGGGAGACGTTATCTACCATAATACAAAGACTCAGCGCAAGTTGACACGTGAAGATTTCCGCACCATCCTTCGACCACAGTCAGCGGTGAAGATGGAAATCTTTCGTGTCCTCCTTGCCAATTTTATCGAAATCTATAGAAGCTCTAAACGGCAACAACCAGTACTTAACTCTTCACCTGCTCTGGCCATGAGTCTATTATTTAAAGATTTACAAAACAAATCTATCGAGCAGTTGTAGAGGGGGATTGCCAGAAAGGCATGCTATATTACCGTGCTCTTTCAAGTTTATGGCCATTGGCTGCTAATGATCGTGGACACCGCGGCTCGAGACACCAAGGTGTACAATTTTTGTGCCAATGAACTAAAGGCCAGAATAATTAATTTTGCTGGTATTGAAGCTGGGGAGGCTAGATGCATCCCTTTCCGACTTCTAAAATTGATTTGGTCCGCAAGCCCATCTCTCTGCCACGGTTGGAGCCAACCCTGGTTCAAAATAATAAATCGACAAGCCCAAACTATTGAAGGATCTGGGGATTGCGCTTACTGCACTATACGCCGCATACAAGCGTTGAACCAACAAATCCCCTTCACTGAGCTAGCTGCATAAGACTTCCACTCTCTACGAGGACGTTACGCCATAGAGTTGATGTGCAACAGGAGGTTCTTCATAGACCCAACTATGGCGCCTGACGACGTCCCTCACTACCTCTTTTGTGCCATCCAACGTCCTCAAAACGGCCATTCCGGCAAACTTTCAAGGAGTTGGAGAAAGAACAACCCGCCACGGTCCCTGAAAAAAGAGAATGGGACCCGAACACTTTTGATTTGGTGGAAGAAAAAGGGGATTTCAACTTAGTAACAGGGACCACCTTCAACAAATCTTCATCACAAATGGTACCCCCATTTGCCATTGAACCAACATTCCCCAATTTCAACCCTGCATCCTGCACACGTCTTTCCGACAATGAACTTTGGCTCATCATGTCTAGGCTAAAGATGATCTCTTTTTTCTAGCCAGAGATATTCTGGTTATGGTAGATGTGCTACGTGAAACTATACAATTCAAAGGGTCTCTATCCGTGAGTTTGATGACCGCCTATCAATATCTCATCAGACAGAATCACCCTACGATCTATATGGCATCAGCATATATGAAGGATGATCTCCTAAAGATAAAGAACTTTGGAACAACTGAGGCACTCATTTCTTTCCTCCAACATACAACTACGAAGTTTATCATGCTTCCTTTCCTTCATTCTAAGCACTGTATGTTACTAGCAACAAATCTTCATGACGGAACAACAATCATATATAACAGTTCCGACAGCTAGTACAATCCAGATCAGCAACAGTATACTACAACACCAAGAACACCCACGGAGGAGGTGGCAAAGGAGTGTGTTGACCAACTACATGACCTTCTCAGCAAGCACACACGAGCATATGGTAAAGAACACTTTCATCACCCTACCTTCTGCCACAAATGTCCCCAACAGGTCCGAGAATCAAACGACTGTGGCTTCCACGTCCTCTACTGGATGTACACCATCATAGTCCTTCGAAGACCAGTAGAGGACATGACGGACGTGGATTACCACGCTCTATGAGGAAAGTTTGTTGCTATTCTTCTCCAAACACACAGAGCTAACAAAGATTAACAGAAGCCTAATGCCCTTGTCTGTGCACTTCTCAACCTATCGCTTTGACACTCTGAGGATAGAGTGAGTGATAAGTTAGGGGGGTGCACTGGATAAGGGTGAGGTATCATTTCTTCAACCCTTCTCTCTCTCCTTTTTCTTTCACTTCTATTTTTCTATACAAAATTTTCATCTTTCTTTTCACATTTAGACTTCTTAAGTAATTTCTTTGTTAAAATAAATCTTGCACATAAGAATAACATCCCTTTCTGGAAAAGATCATCCCCATCTAAATTTAGAATCCAAGTATTCCTCAGAAGCAATAACAAGAATAGCCTATAGGCATGTAATGGCGAATTAATAAATTACCTTCACACTTTATTTTCATGCCCTTGCTTCAAATCTACATCAGACTCTTCACAAGTCAATAGTAGGGCCAAATCATGCCAAACACTCTCAAAGACGGGAGGGAAATCAGTTGAAATCCAAATCAAGAACCTCGCAAGTGGACCATCAAGTAGAAACAAATAAGTGCATGTCAGGAAACTCTAAGAACAGTTTTCTTCTTTTAAAAATAAAAAGAGGCTTGGCCGCCCACTCAAAAACACAAATCCTAAGTCTGTGAGTCTACGAATAAAAGCCAAAGTGTTGAATAAAAACATGAGAGTTGTGCCACACATAAGGACTTATATGAAGAACCAATAAAGATCTCTCCCGACCGATACTGTCAGCTGCCCTCACAAAGGCAGAGGTGTCATTCCCGGTAGTGAGACCCTAAGGTCTCCAAATATATGAAAAGTCTGATAAAGGACTTTCCCGGTCGGTACATTTAGCTTCCCTCATAAAGGCAGATGTGTCGCGCCCGGTAGTGAGATCCTGAAAGTGTAGATAAACCCTCCCCCACTTGAAGGGGGAGCTACACAACCGCCTTTAGCCAACCCTCATTCCCATTCTAGCTCCGGACATGATTATCAAAACAAGTATAAAACTGATTAGAGCCAATGACATGAACAAAATAAGATCAAGGAAAAGGTGGTCCCAACGCGAGCTACGTGATATGGAAGAAACCAGAGATCCAAGCAACTCCTAACAATTGAAAGAGTTTGAGCAAGCAGAAGCCCTAATTAGACTTCAGGATTTCTCTGGTCTATAATTGAAGCACGAGTATGGAAATCTTCACTAATAAAATCGCCTCGCCATTACATGCCTCATCTCTATATAGCTTGAGGACAAGCTAGACTCTAAGTTAGGGGGGGTGATAACCTCCCATTTTGTGATGTTATCTTAATAGTTTTCCTCAGTTTTCCATACTCTTTCTTAGATAAATCAGATAGAATCCTTAACTTGCCTCCTTTATTGCAAATATACCATTAGACTAACTTTTCTCCTTTTTATTCTTACAGAAAACCATAAAAAAATTACAAAAGTTCCAAATGGTCCCGAGACTGTTTGGAGACCAAACGGTCCCGAGACTATTTGGAGACCAACCAGTCCCAAGACTGCATGAAACCACACAGTCTCAAAGACCGAATAAAGCTAAAACGGTCCCAAGAATGTGCAAAGCCAAACGGTCCCAAGACTGAATGGAGATCAACTGGTCTTGAGACTGCATGGAGTTACACGGTCCTAAGACTGCATAAAGACAAACGGTCCCAAGACCATGCAAAGCCAAACAGCCCCGAGACCATATGAAGCCAAACGGTCTCGAGACCACATGGAGTTACACGGTCCTGACACCGCATGGAATTATGCGGTCCCAAGATCGAATAAAGGCAAACGATTTCAAACTGAGAGGACTCAAACGGTCTCCAAACCGAGAAAGTCCAAACGATTTTTGAAACCAAGAGAGAGTCCAAACGGTTTCAGAGTCCAAATGGTCTTCACAACCGTTTGGGCCCAAATCACTTAAAATCGTTTGGATTTCACTTGAAGCCTATAAATAAGACCCAAAGGGTCCTCTCCAAGGGGGGACTTCTTAAACATCCAAAGGTTGCCTCTATTGCTCCTGAGCCATTCCATCCTTCATCCACTACCCCGAGGTTGTCGGTCTGAGATCCATACTCCATCTCCAAGCTACTTTCTCTCTCATCGACAAAGAAGGTGGGAAGAGGAGGATTCATCATCAATCAAGCTACGAAGTGTGAAGATCGTTGCTCTCTCTCTCTCTCCAAGGGGTCGACCTTCCTCCCTCCTTCATGGAGATGACGCTCTCTCTCTCTTCTCATCCCCTTCTTTGTTCTTGTCATGAGCGAGTAGTCTCATACACTAGGGTGAGGGGAGTAGCCCCACTACCCATATTTTCATTTCATGCAATGTAATTCATAAGTTTGGAATAGAGATATCCTTTCTTTTCAGTTCAACATCAATCATTTAATGAATGCTTGTTGCTTGATCACCAACTTGTGTTACCTATTATCTTTTAGTATGAACTGTCTGTGTTTGTACTATCAGATTCGAATTTTGGTTGAATGTTGGTTCTTGATGCATGTAGCCACCATGCATCTGTTTCGGTGTCTAGGAGTGTTTTTCAAGAAGTCGATTAAACTCACTTCCATCGTTGTACTTTCATATTATGAAATGGAATCAGTTGATGTATAAAAGTACAACCTTGATAAGTCGAGGAACGCACTTTGTGAAGGGAATGATGCAAAGTAAGTGACCATTCGTTTGGGGATGGATGGCATTGCAACATTCCCACACTTCTCGTAGTTAGTTCTCTAAAAGGAAACTAAATCTACAAAGGCACTAACTGTTTAGACTCTTATTGTAGGTTATGTTACTATGTTGCATGTTTTGGTCCATGTGTAGTGGTGGTGAAATCCGATCACATCCTAGTGGTTCCTTAATATTGTTTACAACCCTAAATCTACTTTCCTACTTACTTTCTTGCATGTACTTTACTTGCACTTAGTTTAAACAACCAAACCAACTCTTTGATCTAAATACCAATTGTTAAGGAGTTAGGTGAAATTCTAACATTTTCTATCTTGTTGATCTCAACAAGACCGTTGTCCTGTGGATTTGACCCTTAACTATACTACGATAAGGCTTCCACGTATCATAGCATACGTGGGTGGAGTTTTTAATCTAGTATAAGCAAGGCTAAACCTAAAGACTTACTATTTTTGGGATTTTTAGTGGTGCACGCAACTCCACGCAAGTGGAAGCTCCATCACACATGCACTATTATACCAAAGCAATTTAGTGCTCACATGTACTATTCTTCCAAAGAGATTTAGTACTTTCATAAATGCACTATTCTGTCAAAGAGATTTAGTGCACACATGTACTATTCTTCCAAAGAGAATTATTACTTTCATCAATGGACTATTCTGCCAAAGAGATTAAGTGCTTTCATATAATGGAACAGATATATTATGTTTCATGTGTACATAGCCAAAACTATGGAAAATCATGCAACATATCATACAAGAACAATCATTTCATCCAATATCATATGCCAAGTATTTTACCACACATATAACACAAACATATGGTATAATAATCCAAGTAAGTGGTAATGGCGTACCTTGATCACATATATTCTAATCATCACATATTCCTCAGGTCAACTATATCCTTAGTCAACCTTGATTAAGACAAGATCATGTATACCATCATCAGATTCTCATCATCTTAACCCGAGTTGATTCATTAGGGTTTTGCTTAAGTCATTCAGCTATTCTCATCATTACTTGTGTTATCTTCTTGGAATTAGGTTATTGATCTTATATTCCAGGTTAGTATACATAATCAGATTATTCAGTTGTAGATAATGATGTGCACAAATTAACCCTAGGTTACATGTATTATTCATGTTAGGGTTTTCTCATCATTTTTGGATCATTTAACATGTAACATGATTTATATGCATAGTTATGATCTCAGAATTACACGTTAACTTCCAGTTACATATATGAGGGTGTTCCAAAAATCCCATCATTTATTGAGCATGTATGTATTTAATGTATTTTATTTAGGGTTATTAGCCCTAGATAGCCATATTAAGCAAATTACATGATTTCATGCATCAACATCATAATCATTGACCTCAAATGGATTACAAACATGAATATGGATTTACTAACATTTTATCATAATTTTAGGTCATTGTTTTATATTTATTATCCATGAAATAAGCATTTTACAACTTACATGATATCACTAATATTAGTGCACCAAAACCCTAATATTGTTCTTTCATATTGTTCCACACATTTTTCTAAGAAAAATGGCATCTTACCTGTATTTTCTGACAATTGAGATATTTTCTATGAATTATCTAAGATTTGAACATTTACTGAGATATTTACCTTCATGGCCCAATCGGATCTCGACACGTGTACTCTAGGGTTGCATAGCTCCTTTGCTTGATGCGGGTTGGTTCTATCTTGGTCCACTTTAGGACCTGGTCTGGTCTGGGAAAAGGCTCGTTCATGGCTCTCTTTTCCTCCTATTTCATGTGAGTCCCCTTTCTTGCATTCTCACCTTCCTCCTAATCGTAGAGATCATGTGATCTCAGTACCATGTGGACATTGGCACTGTCACGTGAGTGAATATTCTGGCAATGTATCTTCCACTTCACCATGAGATATTGCGTCCAAGAACCTTGCTCAACCACCTACACTGTCGCCGGCCTCTGATACTCTGGTGTGGCTTCTCCTAGAGAGTGAGAAGCTCGCATGTGCCTGCTATACACCTCCCCTTGTTCTTCACGGCTCCTTTGAGGCTAGATTTCCTGGTGAGAAAACGCACACCGATGTGTTCTCCTCATCCGCTCCAACTGTGTAAGGAGTCTCGAATCCACTATATCGCCTCCAACAGCTTCTTGGGAGTTTGCCTATGCCTTTGGAATGCTACCACCGCTAGCTTGTTGTCGATGGTCTCCATCACGATATCACAAAGGGGCAAAAAGCCATAGCTCATAGTCACAAATATTTGGTTGTTTGCAACAAATTATGGTGACTTCTTGGATGCCTCAGTACCACCCAAACTCAAGGAGGGAGTCCCAGAATCTTGCTCCAACCTTCGTCTCCTCCTACGGTGAACTTGTCTTAGCTAGCCAACACATCACCATGAACGGGCCTAAAGATAGTCTTAAACAACCTCAATGCCTCAAGGCTCGATCTTCCTTCACCCCTTACTAATCTCCCTCTAATACTCTCTGCCAAAGTCCAGCTCCTCAAACACATTGTAACTGATAAAGGAGAAAGAGGGGGAGGGGTGGTCTTGTCCTCCGTCTTTATTTCACCAAATAGTCTGTTGAGGAAGGGCTCTATGGATGATTGAAGGCAAGAAGAGGCCAACTAATCTCACTAAGTGTTGCCTCACTCCACGATCCATGAGTAAAATGATGTGGTTATCACCACTCACAATACAGCCATAACTTTTAGCTAGAAGACCCAATATGAGTCATTGGTTTTTGATGTACGACTAAGATGGATTCTTCACCATAATTTATCTGTGGTTGTTTCCTTCTCATGGGTCAATGTTGTGCAGTCGGGTATGTTCACACATTTAACACATAACTAAGAGTGTGACATTAAATTGATTTGGGACATAGCTATATTTTCATTGTACCATATATTTCACCATCACTAAATTTTTATACTCCTTGTACAAACCTCTAAACTTCATCAAAGTTATACCACATGTTTATCATCATATAAACTACCTTCCATTTAACTTTAGTGTCAAAACTTCACTATTGACCACTCAATAAATTCCTTCAAAAAGATAACAACATTACATATAACACCAAAATCATTTGATCTTCAAATTTGCCAAAATACTTGGAAACCTGATCTAACTCAAATATATGAATTCCTTTATGTAAGTGTATATTTAATACTCCAAAAGTTGAGTCTATCATAGAGATAGACACTCTATGGATTTAAGAGAGTTGAAAGTGGGGATGGTGATTGTAATGACCCCGCCTCCCAGTAACCCCCAATTAAGGGAGACCACGAGATCAGAGCCATTATCCCAATTAATAGGATCAAAGGTTCGAAAAATAATCAATAATAATTATCAAATTCTACCAAACTAAACTAAAAACTGGTAAAAAAAATAAAACTTTGCATACCTTTTTCAAAAACTAGGATATCTCTTCTAACCATATCTGGAGTCTATTCTAACTAATCCTCCTTTGTACTTTAATTCTTATTTGATTCCACATATGCCACTTTACTATTTGTCATTGACTTAAGGCCACCTTCTCAAACTTAAGGCCACCTTATTTGCATACCTTATTTGATTCCACATATGCCCCTCTAGGGTTTATCTTTTGTCATTGACTTAAGGCCACCTTCTCAAACTCGAGCTTGGTGCCTGGGGTCACCTCTCATGGTGCCCATTAGTCATGCAACATAGACCACCTTCTCATTCCCGAGCATAGTGTCTGGGGGTCACCTCTCATGGTGCCCATTGATCTTCCCTCCTGGGCTTGACCTTTTTGCATCATCCATCAGGGTGGCATGTAGGTGCGAGAATACACACTTATTTTACAATTGTGATAATCATATTTCCTTTAAAATTTGCAAGTATGAACATCCAAAGTGATAGGTTGCATTCAATGCGATGAATCATCCAGAAAACCCCTTATGAAACTAATGTGATTAACCATAATTAACCACATACCTGTCAGAATGACTTGAGTGCAGAAACAATTCAACCAAGCAAGAAGCCAAGCAAGCACACACAAGTTGATCCAGAAATATGCATCCAATTTTCATATCATTAATCATGTCATCATGGTCTATTAAACCTAGCTCACTTCCTAGGGCTTCTAATCCACTTTTAGGGTTTTCATTGCAATTAGGGTTTTTCTTTTACTTTTATTACTACAAACCCTAATTAATAAAAATAACTTACAAACCCTAAGGATCATAACCTATCTCATCTCACAGGCTAGGATCATCATTTAACAACATATTTTCACATATTTTGAATTAAATGTGATCTTTTTCTCTTTTTCCCTAATTAAGGTTTCTAAATGCTTTATCATTCATAATTGGTGTAAAACCCTAAACCATACAATAAATCATCTAGATTAGGTTCAAGTTTATCATTAACGTTTCAACAGGTTACTATTACTTAATTTCACCAATTAAGCATCATGAACTTAACCATTAATTTCAATTAGGGTTTCTAACATAATTTCAAAAAACGTTTCATTAACTTAGCACACTTTTTCAAATAGGAACAAAATCAAGCTTTAAAAGTATTTTTATTGGATTCTACACATTCTCCTGATCAATTTTCATATGTTTCTTGTTTCCATCGGAGCTACCAATTATTAGATATGATTTTCATGAGTTAATTACCTTTTGGCCAATGGCAGCTTGACACATCAGCGAAAATCATTTTTCTTAATTCCATAGTTGGGCTGGCTTTTAAAAGGCAAAACACCTTCATGCCCCTCCCTCTTAAACACATGCTAGGGGGGAAATAAGTCATTTGACCCGCGTCTTCTTCTTCCTCGCGCGCCTCCTTCTCACACGAGCAGGTGGTCAACCCAGTAGTTGACCCTACGATCTGGTCCCTCCCTTCAGTGGGAAAGAGGCCATCTACCTTCACCCCACTCTAGCAAACTCTGTGACACCTTCCAATTTTTTAGTGGTGATCTGAGTCATCGTGGTGGCAGGGCTAATCTTCGGCGAGGCTACTGGTCACAGTTAGCTATGGGGGTAAAGACCAAGAAGGAAATTGAAGCCGAAAGAGGGAGTTTGAGATCACATAGCGTCTAGCAAATAGATGTATGCTCTAGAAGAAGGGTCTTTGACCCCCTTTTATAGGTCTGGTTCATAGGCTTCCGCTGTCATGGAGATCTGGTTTGGGTTTTCCATTAACTATCTTCCAAAGGCACCAGAATTTAGGATATTTTGGTTTGTTTCTACCTTGCGAATCCACAGAAGGGATTTCCTTCTTTGCACACGGATTGGTTCGTGAGAGAATCAAGTAGGAACATCCTTAAAGTTGTGCTCTTGTTTCCTTTCTCGGTCTAGGCTAGAAGACAACTGTGAAGCGTTGGATCAAATATCCAATGGTCCAGAAAGCACGCGCTAAAAAAAGGCTGATAAAAGGAATTCTAATTCCATTAAAATTGTGGCATTCAATCTATTCCTTTCCACTTTGGGAAATATTCCAGAAATCATATCTCTTAAACCATGTATCCAATTGATCCCAAATTTTAAGGGATAGTCTAAAAAGATTTAATGCACGTGTGTACCAAATTTGGGACACAAAATCGAAAGTATGGGATACTTTTATTTATATGCAAGTTATCACTTAATAAAGCATATTTTATGCATATTTCCTCTCTCTTAATCTTTTATTTTCTTTTATTTTGATTCCTTTTTGCATTAGAAACTATGTGGACACAAAATTTCATCCAATGATGGATTCATTATCCATATTTCCACATATTTCTTGTAATATTATCATTATCGCACATTTCTTCTCAATAAAGCAATATTTAATTAATCCTTTCTCTTTCTTATTGCATTATCTTTGTAATTTGGATTCCTTGGAGCCCAAGGAACCCAAAAGGTATGAAATCCACCCGTGGAGGATATTCCTTGCCTTCTAGAGGTTTCTACCTCTCTCTCTTTATTCCCCTTTTCTTTGTTATTTATTTATCTTTTGTATTTTCCTTTATTCTTTACGATTATCGAGCCCAATAGCCAGTAAGGCTCACAAAGAAACCAACAAGGCTATTGTAAATGAAATTTAATCAATTGTGGCCATCAATTCCACTGTCTAGATATTTCTATGTATTTCTCATAATTACTTTGCTTAATATCCATTGTCTTATATCTTTTCCTTTTATTTGGTCTTTTCTTCTTTTCTTCTCTTTTATATCCATTATTGGATTAATATAATAATAGAAACCATGAAATTCCTAATGTAAGGGAGATTTGCAAAGAAATCCCTTCTTTGAAGCAAAGCATTCAACCGTTTCAATTAAGTCCAAATTCACAAAATCATTATATTTCAATTATGAAAACACATGTAAAATTGGGGCTGTAACAGTGATGGTGGATATGAGGGGTATTTATAGTTTTGGATTTGGATTTGGGGTTTGACGTTTCACAAAGAAATTTTTGCAATGAGGCCCATTTGATCATGGGAAAATAGGAAACAAATTGAGATTTCATAGCATTGGGAGCAATCCTAGTGGAATCTTTCATTCCATGGGGCACATCACTGGCAGAAAGTTTGATTCCACCACATGTCACCCTTGAAGAACATGGAATTCCATCAGATATCCCTAGGCTAGAAACAAAAGTGTATTCATATATGAGTTTCTAGATTTTTTTTGGAAGATTATAGATATATCTCATATATAAAATTTCTTTGGTCAGGGTTTGAAGTATATGATGAATAAAAGTCAACTTTAAAGAAAGGAGTGGAAGTGGAGAGATAAATTTGGAAACCAAGTCTTTCTTTTTTCAAAAGATATGTGAAAGGGTTTGCATAAAATAAACAGGAAAGAGAGGGGATATTAAATTTACCACATGGTTGAACTTCAACACTATTTAAGGGGAATTCAGTTAGGAATTTGATGGAAGAAGGATTATAAAGAGTTCATTAAGAGGAAAAGTTAGACTTGTCCAAATGATCCATTTTATAGTTTGTTGAAACCCTCATAGATGGCAAATGCATGGATTAAAAGGGTGGAATAATATGAGAAATTGTTGAATAACTCTGATAAATTCCATCATTGTTCATAGAGAAAATATAATAATGATTGTTGATTGAGTGACCAAAAATGGGATGTAAAAAGTGTGCCCCTCTAAAGACATGATTTGGGATAAGTGTGAGAACTTCATGTTTGATCCATGTCTGACCTACATTTTTTGTCACAAGGCCAAATAATAGACTCGTTTAAGGGTATTGATGATAAAAATCAGTATGTGACATGAGAGAGTTTATTTTCCTTCTAGGAATGGGTTGGTAACATAACATTTGATGGAAAGGGTAAGGTAAACTAGAAGATATTAGGTATTCAAGTAGCCTACTCAAGCCCATGGATTGTTCCCAGTTAATGACTTGTTCCTAGGGTGATGTTGAGATTTTAGGGGGAGTTAAATCCTTTCAGGAGCTCTTGTGGTCCATAGGATCAAGAGGTCACATTGTATGGCTTTGTGGCTGACTCACATATCAGGTGAGGAAAGAAATCCACACAAGTAACATGGAGGCATCTTTGCAGGGTCAGCAAGGTCGAGACATGTAAAAAGAAAATTCTATTAAATTATGAGTCTGTGATCATAAAACTATTTGAAAGTGTTTGATTTGAAAGTATCATTGTTTATCTCTATAACTAGATATGTGAGTGAATCACGTCAATCATAAAGACCTAATGGATGGACCAAATTAGATCTAGTGTGACAATACTATAGTGGTGAATGTGGAAAGGTGTCTATCTGAGATAGTGATTTCCAAAATGTGAAGTGCTTATTCAAGATAGGACTTACAATGAAGCACAAGATGACTACCATATGAAATCTTTAAATAAAAACAATGTAGAAATCACATGCTGGTTTTGAGAGATAATTGAGAGGTTCCTAGTTAGGATAGGGCTTTAACTAAAACATGATTTGGATGCAAGATAGTTTTCCTACTCAACATAGGTCTTAAACACTAAAATACAAGCATTGCCTACTTAATACATGGCTTTCATACATTAAGGAAATTAAGGTTCACCTAAGTAGCATACGGATTTGAGTGAGGTGATTAAATGTAAGGTTTTCACACTTAGTGTAGGACTTAGATGCTAAATTTAAAAAAATATCTTTTTACAATAGGGATTTATGCATGAAGGTGGCACAATTTATAGCCATGATCCATGCCTCAACCGAAGTTACCTATATGATTTGTGTTTTCTGATAAATCGGGGTGCTTATGCAAGATAGGTGTTAAACATGAAGTGCTTGTTGTCTAGTTTAACGTCTTCGTCCAGGACCCAAAATAGTTTCTTTAGATGGTCCAAAAAGGCAGTCGAATTTTAGGTATGGGGTCATATGGTATAGCTTCATGTCATGATATAGGATCAAAATGAGGTTATGATATATACATGCAATAGGTCCTTACATTTCATATGACTTAGATTCATATCTTATCATGAAATCTTAAAACTTAGAGTCTTCTTGAGATCAATAGGTCTGAAACTGAGTAAAGTCGATCACATTCTAGGATTATTGATTCAAAAAGATGATTAGGCCCTTAGATGAGTCACATGTTTTTTTCTTTCACATAATAGTGCATTTTTAATATTTTAAGGAAAGCTTTAAAATCCTCATATTTTTATGACTTTGAGATTTTTTATTTGCATTTTTGAGTTTTCAATGATTTCAAAAAGTTTGAAGATATTCAACTAAAAATACAGGCACTGGTTCGTATTTTGTTTAAAAATGCTTTGTTTTAAGAGAAGAGTGAGGGGTTATGGGCATCATCCTCATTTCTCATTATTTTGAAGTAGCGGTGGTGCAAAGGAGCTCATGCTTGATCTATTAGAAGATGTAGCGGAAAAGCAAGGAACTAGGCTAACAAAGCACTATATTTTGTGGTAGAGGAGTACAATAGAAGTTTATGTTTAGAATTTCACTACGAAGAGTGTTTATCAATGAATGGTTGCCATGGGATGGATATAAATATAGCTTCACTACTCCATGTTCCACGTCCCTTAGATTTTTATCATTTGAGTTTTTATCTTCTTGAAGTTGTTTAAGATCAATGAAGTTTCTCTCTTGACAAGTCCTCCTATGAACTTGTCCTAAGTATGATCATGGATCATAAACATGTGTGAGATAAATGAGGTGGAGCTATCTAGCTTTAGACTAACTCCACACCTTCATCATATTGCTTACATTCTTATCACAAGAGAATTGATGTCCTTTTTTATCTACTTCTAGAATCCTTTTATTCATACATTCTACTTTGGGGATATTATGGTGATTATCACCTTGGATGATGTGTCTAAGATACTAGTCTAACTTTCCATAATTGTTAGATTACCATATTAAGGAATCAAACTAGAATATTGAGATAGTTGACATGTTTGGTATAAACAAGCCGAAAGCTCCTAAGTGATTGCCTATCAATGGTTGTTTCATCAAGTTGGTTCCAATCTTGTATTCATTGGACATCAAGGTGTGTAAAGGTACACAATATCTAGATATGCCTTGTTGGTGAGCTTACCATTGACCATTCTTGTTGATTTATTATTTAGAGAGATCATTTCTTAGTATTAGTCTATGCAGCAAGTGTTATTTTTTTCGTGTGGTGTAGTGAGACCGTTGCGTCCTTAATCTTAAGCAATCTATATCATTACTAGGATGGTGCCAACCTAACTAGGAGTAAGCAAGATTATTTCAAGGTGTTACATATTTTTTACAAATTCACATCAATCTGTATGAGTTTTAATAGATAGAAACTTTGCAACATCCATGCACATGATTATCTATTTGATGCATATCAAGATTGGAGGTCATGTTTAGTAGCAAGGTGTACTATCTAGATAACTTTCTCATTTTTCACATGAGAATGTGTGTTATGCCTAGAAGAGATTTTGAAGTGACCCTCAGTTGCGGTTAGTCTTTCTTGGCTTTTAGTGATTCATCATTATTCATGGGCTTTTTTGGTGTGTTTCTTACTACCTACTGTTCGTGTGAGGTATTGAGGGCTCTAATTCTTCTACTAGATGCTTCATGATGGTTTTCACAAGGCATGATAATTAGAAGATGGTTAAGGAGGCATTCCCTATTGGCAAGTATTGTTATCCTAAGTACTTGGAGTGGATAGCTTTGTCTGTTTTTATAGTATTTTTTGTTGGGGTGTTTAATAGCGTTGCTTTCCTTCTTTCTATTTAAGGGTTTTTATCTTTTTTTTAGCAATGATATTGCCATTTTTGTTTTGTTGCTTTACAATAAACATATTTTGAAATTCAATAAAAAGAAATTTCATCATAGTGTGTGTCCCCGACTTGGGTACTTCCTTAGTGTTGTTTATCATATGCATCAAGTAGGATGGTGGCTCATAACCTCAGTCGGTGTTGAAGTCTTTTGCTACTTAAGTTTCTAGTTTGGAAGTCAGGTGACCTGCATTGGTCAAAATTTCCTGGATTGTACTATTTGGGTGTGAGGGTTGGTAGTGTAGCTTATGTAAGTTAGGAGAGATAGAGAATGACATATGCATAGGTGATCCTTCCATCCATCTTTCATCATTAGATTTTTGAGGTTTGAAATCCCAAGAATGTTTAAGCTCGTCTTGTATCTCTTCCTTCTACTTGTAGGTGGTTCTCCCCTTTGGGTGTTCATAGACTTTTCTGCCTCAAGGAGATCCTATAGTTAGGGATAAGATGGATTGGTAGCCTGATGAATGCATATTCATCATGATTTTCAGTCACCTTTTTGGGTCCAATTCAATTCAATACTTTCGATTTCATCTCCAAATCTCACAAAATGCAAGATTTCTTAACTGATGCAATTATCAAGATTATTAACTAGATTTATATTGATTTTGTGCAGGTCATGATGAGGTTCAAACCATCATATGAAATTCACTCAAGATCCCCTCATCCTTGGTCTTAACCAAATGGTTTTGACCAAACAGTCTCGACCCCAAACGGTCTCAGCGAGTCATCCATACAGTTTCAAGACCATTTGGCGGCATACAGTCTCAAGACCGATAGGCCAGTCACCCGTAAGACCGTTCGGGCACCAAGACTGATCAATGAATCGAAGATCGTTTGGTGCGCAGATGAAGACCGTATGGATGCAATCATGCAAGACTGTTTAGCCATAAAATAGTCTCCAAAACCATTTAAGCCAAGACCGGTTGGAGTAGAAACCATTTGAAGTGAAGACTAATGGGCTACAAACTGATTGCCCGAGACCGTGAGAGCTCAAGACCGATTGGTGGTGCATGGTCCCAAGATCGGTTGGATCTGTTTGGTCTCCAAGACCGTTTGGTCAACGGATACTCTCAAAACTGTTTGAACAACGATCATTTGTTGAATACTGTATGGTCATAGATTCGCAAGACCATTTGGACGGAGACTCAAGACCATTTGGATGAAGACCGTTTAAACACTCAAGCAAAGATCGATCAAGATCAAGACTATTTGGACTGAGACTCAAGTCCGATCAAGAACAAACTGTCTTCAAGACCAATCAAAGCCTAGCACTCTGCAAGACCGTTTGGCCAGCTACCGCTGAAGATCGTCTGAAGCCAGGGCATGTGAAGACCGATTGGCACCTATCGGTTTTAAACCATTTGAAGGAAAAGTTCTAGGACCATATGGGCAATTCTTCCCAAGACCGTTTGGTCATTTGATCGGTCTACAAGACCGTATGAAGACAGAATCTCTAGACCAGTTGGATTTGTTCGTTCTCCAAGACTGAATGGTCATGTATTCTCAAGACTGTTTGGTGTCAAACGGTCTCCAAGACTGCTTGCTCCAAACCATTCAAGCGAATCGGTTGCTCTAAACCATTTGGAGCAAACTCACAGAAAAAATGTGAGGATCCCATCCAAGCCTATAAATAGGACCACAAGGGTCCTCATTTGTGTATGGATTCCAGGGCACTGAAAGGCTGCTCAAGCAAGGATCAGTCTCCCTTCCACACCGCCGCCACTTCTCCATCTTCATGCCATTGTCAAATCGCCCACACCTCCTCTTGCTGCGAGTAAGGAGACCGAGAAGAGAAAGAAGCTAGAGAAGAAGGTCTGCCCATCCTGCCTTAGTGGTTCTTCCTCCTCGTCCAGATCTGCCCTGACACGACGTAGAAGACCGCATCATATTCACCGCGTTGTGACTACCTTCTACATCATGCTCATGGCTGAACCTTCCTTCTCTCTTGTTCTTCTTGTTTCTCACATCATGAGTGAGTAGTCACCTTTTGCTGGGGTGTGGGGACTAGCCCCACTGCCCATTCTTTCATGTCTTTTCATTTAAATATTCCAAGGCAATGTATATAACTTTCCATTTCATTATTATTCGATAATGTTTGTAATGTGATTGCCTGCTTGCTTTCATCTTGTTCTTCCCTATGTTATGAGAACTTATTATGTAGGGTGGAATGTTGATTAATGAGGTAGACTCTCAAACTAGAAATATAATGATATTCCTTGAGGTCGTAAGTGTATGATCTGTGAGGCGATGAGCCATCTAGCCTACGGTGACACTTCTGTTGCCTAAACATCCCTTAGGGATGGCCACAGCCTTAGTTGGATTTTGTATCTTCTTTATTAATCATCAATGTTTGCCTGTAGATTAGTCACCTGCTTGCTTGTCGATTAGCGTGGTTGACTCCCTGACTAGAAATAGAATGGGATTCCTTGAGGTCGTAAGTGTATGATCTGTGAGGGATGAGCCATCTTGCCCACGGTGACGCATTTGTGGTCTAAACATCCCTTAGGGAGGACCTCAGCCTCAGTTGGATGTTGTATCTTCGGAACCGTGAGTGCATGATCTGGATGGCAATAAGAAATCTTATGCCTAAGGGGATGCTTACACGGGCCTAAACATCCCTTAGGGAGGGTTCACAGCATTTCCATTTGGATAGTTAGATTCTTTCCTGGATGTTTGATGTTTGGATGTGTTTGCATGAGTAGTGGTGGTGAAACCTGAGACCATCCCAGTGATTCCATATCATTAATCTAGAACAAACTGGAATTCTGCTCTTTTACTTTCTTGCAATTAGTTTAATCAACCACAACCCAATCAATCATTCTAAATATTAGTCTTACTTGTGCTAGATTTGACTGACAAAGATTCTTAAAAATGTTTTCCTTTGGGATTCGATCCTTAACTATACCGTGATAAGACCCGTCCTCTTGTGGGTGGTATTATTGCACGAGGTTTTGGTAAAAGCTTGGGGATTTCAACCCCGAGTGAGTTTGTAGTGAGATAATATTCCACATCAAATTCTGGCGCCGTTGCCGGGGACAACAGAATCAGTTAGTCAAATCTAGTTCTTTTAAGGATAATCTAGGATTTTGTTTTTCTTTTGATACAATCGATCATCTACTTGAATTTCACTCTAATCCATCAATCTTACTTCAGATATTTTCATTTCAGGTACACCCAAGACTGGTGTATGCACCATTTGAACAGTCCTGGACTCATTGCCAACTTTGATCCTGAAATAGACAGAACCTTTCATCATCAGAACAGAGAAAACCAAGCAAGAATTGCTCAAGAAGAGGAGATAGCCCGAACAGTATCTCAAGCCATTAATGCACACAGAGAGAGAGGCTCATGCAAGAAGCCATAACTACAGTTCAAGAAGAAATCCTAGCAGCACAAGCGGAAGGATAAGCAGTAGAACTGCAAAAGGATCTTTGGGAGTTCTCAATCCCTAAAGCTACTGATGTTCATCACCCATTTCAACCTCCTCCTATCCATGCTCCCAACTTTGAGATACAAGCACATTGGATTACCTTTCTTAAAAACAACCCATTCTATGGTAAACAAGGAGAAGATAGTCAAGGACATTTTCTGAGATTCATCGATCTATGTGATATGAAAAAGAAAAATGGAGTGTCTGATGATGATATTCGACTTCATCTTTTCAAGTATTCTCTTGCTGATAGAACTATGAGTTGGTACAACTCCTTACAATGTGTACCCATCACCACTTGGGAGTAGCTTTAAAATGCTTTTCTGTAAAAGTTCTATCCTCCTTCTCTCACTTATGAAATTAGGGGTCGTATAACAATGTTCACTCAAGCCCCTAGAGAAACTCTTGATGAAGCATGGGAAAGATATAAAGAACTTCTACGCAAGTGTCCACACCATGGAATCCCTAAGAATAAACTCATTGAGATCTTCTATAGAGGTATGGATGATGATATCAAGAGATTCTTAGATTCCTCATCTGGAGGAAACTTCATGCGTCAGAGTTATGATAGCGCATGGAGGGTTGTCACCCTTGGAGCTGAAAATCAAGCTAATTGGGGTAGGTCTGTAGGCAAGGGAGTGTTGAAGGTAGCTATGGCTGAAGTTATTCCAGAATACAAGTCAATTGCTGAAACCCTCAAACTCTTAGTTGCCAAGTAAGATCATATCAAATCATCCCTTGCTGCATTTGGAAGAAGACGTTCACCCCCTCAACAACAAGAATAGATCAAGTCAGCTTCATTGTTCTGTGAAGCATGCAAAAGTACAGATCATTCTACTTTAGCATGCAATTCTCTTTACAATGTTGTTATAAGCAACATATGTGGAAAAGGAGATAATAGTCAATTAGAAAATCTTAATGTCGTCAACACCATTCCTGGCCAAGGATACTACAATCTGAATCAAAACAAGAACCATCCTAGGTTTCAGTATGGAAATCCTTCAGGAGCGGAAAACTCGCAACAACTTGGTTCAACTAACCAACAAAGAGGCTCACCAGGATTTTAGTATAACCAACAACAAAAATTTGGAAATCAAGGGAACTTTAGGGGAAACTTTCAGAACAGGAACTTCAACAATTATCAAAACAATTCATAATTTCAGAACCCCGACCAAGTCCCTTACCAAAATCAACAACAAGGGAAACAAGATAGCCCCAACTCTCTTGATGACAAGCTATCAGCCATTGAAAAGATGTTACAATCACAACAAACATTGATAGCTAGCCAGCAAACTATGATAGCTAACCAGCAAGCCCATCAGAAAGCTATTGAATCTCAACTAGCACAACTGGCAGCTAGTATGAAACCACCTGTTGGAACTTTTACTGGCCAACCAAAAAATAATCCCAAGCATTCGGAACAACTGAAGGTTGTCACCACCAGGTCAGAAAAAGACTATTATGATCCTCCTGTCAAGACACATGTGTTTATTATAGATGAGAATGAAGTTGTGATCATCCAAGATTCAGCAACACCTGAGCCTCAACCAAAAGAAGCAACAACTATTGATAAGACAGACGAGCAAAGTTCTGAGAAAACCGAAAAAGAAACACCAGAGACAGAAGTACCAATGTACAAGCCTCATATACCTTTCCCTACTCGTTTGAGGCAGACCAAGCTTGACACTCGATTCAACAAGTTCAAGGAAGCCATGAAAAAGCTTCATGTTGATATACCTTTTCTGGATGTGTTGGCTGAGATACCAGCTTGGACAAAGTACTTGAAATCACTTCTCACCAAGAAATATATAAATGAAGAATATGAAACAATCAAGTTAGCAACAACTACTTCAGACATCATCCAGAGTAAGATGCCCAAGAAGCAGAAAGATTCAGGATCTTTTGGGATCTCCTACCATAACGGTGATTCAACGTGTAAGTAAGGATTCGCCGATTTTGATGCTAGTATCTCCATCATGCCACTTAGCCTTTGCAAAAGGCTAGGATTTTCTAAACTTCTCCCCACTGGCATGACCATACAACTTGCAGATAACATTGTGACTCTACCTTTAGGAATCATTGAGGATGTCCATGTCAAGGTAGGAAAAGATTCCTATTTTCCGTGTGACTTTGTCATCATGGACATAAAGGAACACGCTAGATACCCTCTCATCTTTGGACGACCTTTCATAACCACTACAAGAGATCTGATCGACGTTGAAGCAGGAACTTTGCTATTCATATTAGGTTAAGAAACTCTCGAATTCAAGGTTTTTGAAAGCATGTGAAGGCCAATCATGCAAGAGGAAGTCTACTTGATTGAGTGTGTAGAGAAGATGCCACTCCTAACACAGGAGGACTATGAACAAGAAGATCCTTTAGGGATGACCCTCACCAATCCAAATGCAGAAAGTTCAGATGACCAGCAAGTGAAAAGTTGTGGATTCCACCTCGATACTGCTGAAGAAGATCCTGAAGCCAAGATTCAGGAACTAAAAGCAGTGGATGTTACTGAAGAAGCATGTGAAAAGCCACAAGCTCCTGAAATGAAGCCCCTATCGGAAGGATTGAAATACATGTTTCTAGATGAACTCAAGATCTGCCTAGTCATCATAAATTCAGATCTAATGGCAGAACAAGAAGACAAACTTTTGAAGGAATTAAAGGAAAGAAGAAAAGTAACCGGCTACAAGATGAGCGACCTCACTGGGGTTAGTCAAGAGTTGTGGATGCACAAAATCCCCATAATGGAAGATCACAAGCCAACTATTGAACATCAACGCAAATTGAATCCAAATATGAAGGAAATAGTCCGTCTTGAAGTCATTAAAATGCTCACTACTGGGATTATCTATCTGATCTCTGATTTACCATGGGTAAGTCATGTGCACGTTGTTCCGAAGAAAGGTGGGACTACTGTGATACAAAATGAAAATAATGAACTCATCCCCACTCGAACAGTCATAGGGTGGAGGATGTGCATTGATTATAGGAAGTCGAACAAAGCAACACAAAAGGATCATTTCCAGATGCCATTCCTTGATCAAGTCTTAGAAAGATTGGCTCATCAAGAACATTTTTGTTACCTCGATGGTTACTCTAGATTCTATCAAATACCCATACATCCAGATGACCAAGAGAAAACCACTTTCACCTACCCATTCGGAACATACACATTTAGAAGAATGTCGTTCGACCTCTGTAATGCACCTGCAACCTTCCAGCATTGCATGGCTGCCATATTTACTGGTCTCACTGAAACTGTCATGGAAGTTTTTATGGATAATTTTTCTGTGTACAGAGATTCATTCGACTCATGCCTAAAACACCTCTCCCTTGTCCTCAAATGGTGTGAAGAAGCACAACTTGTGTTAAATTGGGAGAAGTGTCACTTTATGGTAAAGGAAGGCATTGTCCTCGACCACAGGGTCAGTAATTGAGGAATTGAAGTAGACAAGGCAAAGATTGAAGTAATTTCCAAGCTCTCTATCCCAATGAATGAAAAGGAGGTTTGTGCATTCCTAGGTCATGCGGGCTTTTACCAACGGTTTATAAAGGATTTCTCAAAGATAACCATGCCTATGACAAATTTGCTACTAAAGGATGCAGAGCTCAATTTTGACGGAGAATGTGTCAAAAGTTTCAACAACCTAAAGTTTGTTCTTACAACAAAACCCATCATCAGAGCTCCTGATTGGGATCACCCATTTGAAATCATGTGTGATGCCAGCAATTATGTTGTGGGTGTTGTTCTAGGATAGTGTGTAGAGAAGAGACATTATGTGATCAACTATGCATCGAAAACCCTCGATGAAGCTCAAAGGAATTATGCAACTATCGAGAAATAATTTCTTGCGGCCGTATATGCATTTGACAAGTTCAAATCCTACCTCATTGGTTCAAAAGTCATTGTCTACACAGATCATGCCGCTATCTGTTGCCTCATGGCAAAGAAAGATGTTAAACCTAGGTTAATTAGATGGATTCTCCTCTTACAAAAGTTTGATCTAGAGATAAGAGACAAGAAAGGTATAGAGAATATCATGGAAGACCACCTCAGTCGTATCCACACCCTGGAAACTGAGCAGATCCCCATCAATGATTCTCTTCCAAATGACCAACTTATGAAAGTTTTTGAAGCTATCCCTTGGTACGCAGACTTTGTGAACTACCTGGTTGCGGGTGTCATTCACCCTGAATGCACCAGAAATGCACTGAAGAAATTCCTGCATGATGTGAAGCAATATCATTGGGATGAGTTGTACCTCTTCAAGTTATGTGTTGATGGCCTATACAGATGATGTATCAATGAAGAAGAAGCTCAACTTATTTTGGAGCAATGTCACTCAGGCCCAGTTGGAGGCCATATAGCCCTAAGAAAACTGCCTTGAAAGTTTTGCAATGTAGATTCTTTTGGCCAACCATATCTAAAGATTCCTACAACTTTGTTTTATCATGTGACAAGTTCCATAGAATGGGTAACATAACCAAAAGAGATGAGATGACACTGAACTTGTGGCAAGAAGTCGAGATATTTGATGTTTGGGGTGTGGACTACATGGGTCCATTCCCATCTTCTCATGGATTTTCCTACATCCTAGTGGTGGTGGATTACGTCTCAAAATGGGTTGAAGCAATACCAACCATCACTAGTGATTCCAAACCTATCATCAAAATGTTCAAAGATATCATTTTCCCTCGATTTGGAGTCCCACGCACTATGATTTCTAACAGAGGTTCTCATTTTCAGGAAAGAAGCTTTGAAGCATTGCTGAGGAAATATGGTGTAACTCACAAGGTAGCCTCACCCTACCATCCAAAAACTAGTGGAAAGGTAGAGGTTTCTAACCGACAACTCAAGGCTATTTTGGAAAGACTGTAGGCCGCAATTGGAAAGATTGGTCAGTAAAAATCAATGACGCCTTGTGGGCCTACCGAACTTCTTTTAAAACTCCCTTTGGGACTACACCTTTTCAACTAATCTATGAAAAGTCATACCACCTTCCAGTAGAATTGGAACACAAGGCATGGTGGGCAATAAAACTACTGAATTTTGATATGAAAGAAGCAGGCCAAGCCAGGATTCTACAACTCCAAGAGTTGGAAGAACTCTGAATGACAGCTTATGAGAATGCTAGAATCTATAAAGAATGCACAAAGTTGTGGCACGATGTTCATCTCAAGAGGAAGGACATTCAAGTGGGAGACCAAGTTCTTCTGTTCAACTCAAGACTAAGGTTATTCCTAGGAAAACTCCATTCCCACTGGTTAGGACCTTACATCGTCAAGAGCATCTCCCCACATGGTGCTTTTTCTTTATGGAGTGAAAAGTTAGGCGAATTCGTGGAAAATGGTCAATGACTGAAGGGATATTTCACCTTAGTCGACACAAGCACTGAAGCAATACTTGAACTCACCAATCCAACGTATCCACCGTGAAAGTTGAAGAAATTAAGTCGAGCCATCGACATAAAACAAAGGCACTTGTCGGGAGGCAACCCGATCAATAAATTTGTATTTAGTTTCAATTTTGAACTAGAAATTTTTCTTAATTTTGTTTTTATTTTTTAGATAATTTTGCACCCAATAAAAATTGCATCACGAGATGTTGTCTTGAGTTCTGATTGTTCTTCATTTTTGAGATTTTCAGATGGAGGATGCACGCTGATTGGAATGCAAACACATCTGGTGGCGCAAACAGAATGAACTTTTCCCTCCATCTCGGATTTAGAGTTTGCTTGGGACAAGCAAAGTTCTAAGTTTGGGGTGGAGGGTGGCTGATACGTACTTCACTTTCCACCTTCACCCATCTGTTTCAGACCAAAGATTTCATAGTTGCATTTTTTACCAAAGTTTTCAAATAAAATTTCCAAAAATTTTCAAATAAAATTTTCAAAGTTCAGATACCTCATAAGTCTTGACTGCTATGCATTTTGAATCATTATACCCTCCTTATTCAAAGCAGATCCTCAAAAGGACCACTTTTTGAGACTAGACTTTTTATTGAAATCATCTTATGAAGCTTATGAATCCTAACATCATGATCCTTCTGCAAAAATGGCAAGTTTCTGTCGAGCTGATAGGGATCAAACACATCGTGCTTCCTAACCAACGACTGGAACAATAACATGGAATCCCCACCAGATCCTCATCAAGTCATTATTTGAGTGGAGTATGATAAAGAGAACAACCTGGTGCACAGAATTGTAAATCAAGTCGCATTCTGATCTGGACTCTCTTCCAGACTTCTTCTATCATCTTTGTACCCCTCCATCCATCAAAAAGAAACAAAAATAGCCAAAATAGTTCCAAACCCTAAGTTCGGGGTGGCACGCCACTTCCCTCTATATCTGCTTCTTCCATACCCCTCGCAAATTAATAGGGGCATACCACCAAGAAAAGATGCCAAAGCGCACACACAAAAAATGCAATCTCGAGTCGAATAGAAGAGATATTCGCACAAAAAATGCAATAAATGAAATTGCAAATAATATAACAAAAATCTCGAGTCGAATAGAGGAGAGATTTATTTCTTCCTTCCATACCACCCTTCACTCCCTTTTCTACCTAAAGTCACAATAAATGCCTCCCCTACCCTAAAATACACTAGTATCATATCAGATGCACACTTGTTGTTCTGTGGGTATCTCTGGACTCCTACAAAACTCTTTGACATGCTTGTTGTTGGAAAAAGTGAGGAAGAAGAGAAGTTGGAAAGCAAACTCAAGAATGAAGATATAGTAAGATGTGTTTAGTGGTCTCAGGAAGTTGAGATGCTTAGTCATACTGAGTAGAAAGGAAACAACCGTGATGTGAAGAGAAGGCAATCACATGATCAGAAAGTATTCATTTGGCAACTGTTTTAGATTTTGTGTTACTTGAGGACGAGCAACATTTAAGTTCGGGGTATTCTGATGAATGCATATTCATCATGATTTTTAGTCGCCTTTTTGGGACCAATTTGATTCAATACTTTCAATTTCATCTCCTAAATCTCACAAAATGTAAGATTTCTTAACTGATTCAATTATCAAGATTATTAACTAGATTTATATTGATTTTGTGAAGGTCATGATGAGGTGCAAACCATAATACGGAATTCACTCAAGATCCCCTCATCCTTGGTCTTGACCAAATAGTTTTGACCAAACGGTCTCGAGCCCAAACTGTATCAGCCAGTCATCCATATGGGTTCAAGGCCGTTTGGTGGCATACGGTCTCAAGACCGATAGGCCAATCACCCGTAAGACCGTTTGGATGCCAAGACTGATCAATGAATCGAAGACTGTTTGGTGCGTACATGAAGACCGTATGGATGCAATCATGCAAAACCGTATGGGATGCAGACCGATTTCCTGAGACTGTGAGAGCTCAAGACCAATTGGCGGCACACGGTCCCAAGATCAGTTGGATTTGTTTGGTCTCCAAGACAGTTTGGTCAACGGATACTCTCAAAACCATTTGAATGACGATATTTTGTTGAAGATCGTATGGTCATACATTTGCAAGACCGTTTGGATGACGACCGTTTGGACACTCAAGAAAAGACTGATCAAGATCAAGACCGCTTGGACTGAGACTCAAGTCTGATCAAGCGCAAACGGTCTTCAAGCCCGATCAAAGCCCAGCGGTCTACAAGACCATTTGGCTAGCTACTGCTGACGATCGTCTGAATCCAGCGCATGTGAAGATCGATTGGCACTATCGGTTTCAAACCATTTGAAGGCAAAGTTCCAAGACCATATGGGCAGTTTTTTCCAAGACCGTTTGGTCATTTGATCGGTGTGGAAGAGAGTATGAAGATAGAATCTCAAGACTGGTTGGATTTGTTCGGTCTCCAAGGCCGAATGGTCATGTATTCTCAAGACCGTTTGGTGCCAAACGGTCTCTAAGACCGTTTGCTCCAAACTATTCAAGCGAACTGATTTCTCTAAACCATTTGGAGCAAACTAATAGCAAAAATGTGACGACCCCATCCAAACCTATAAATAGGACCACAAGGGTCCTCATTTGTGTATCAATACCAGGGTGTCAACAGGCTGCTCGATCAAGGATCGGTCTCCCTTCCACACTGCCGCCACTCCTCCATCTTCACACCATTGTCAAGCCACCCACACCTCCTCTCACTGCGAGCAAGGAGACCGAGAAGAGAAAGAAGGTGGAGAAGAAGGTCTTCCCAGCCTGCCTTGGTGGTTCTTCCTTCTCGTCCAGATATGCCCCGACACGATGTAGAAGACCACATCATCTTCACCGCACTACGACTACCTTCTACATCGTGCTCATGGCTGAACCTTCCTTCTCTCTTGTTCTTCTTGTTTCTCGCATCATGATCAAGTAGTCACCTTTCTCACATCATGAGCGAGTAGTCCCTTTTCATTTGGTTTTGAATCCACCAATTCATACGTACATGTGATGCACAATGGGGTATTTAAGTGGATTAAGTGTATTTATAGTGTTAGAGTTTTCTCTCATACGATGCTCTTTGTTAGAGGCTTGGTGTTGATGTAGCTCTTGTTAATAAAAGTAGTGTTTGATGAGCTCAGTGTAAGTGTGATGGAGATCAACATCCCCATCTAGAAGTTATTCATCCCAGTTGTATTTGTTGTGACAATGTAGTGTCCATCCCATTTAGTATTAAATTTTTCCCAAACATCAATGTTTGAATAACATGAAGTAGTTTCTATCCCATTTAGGGTTAAATTTTTCCCTAACATCAGTGTTTGAATAACATGAAGCACCAAGCCACATTTCTAAAAATTACATGTTGAAACATGTTTATTGAATGCTTCGTGTGCCCTTGCTCAGTAGCATTGTTCATGATGCAGAGCTATCATATGTTTTGCTTCAAGTGTGTTGAGTCAGTCAATATGGTCTTTGAGCCATTCCACGTTGGATATCTCTTCTTCTTGTAGTGTGCAGACCTACATGATCTCAACCTCAACGTGAAGGATTATGTTCATACCATATACCATATAATATAGTATGGACCATTTGTAAGACTTTACATATGTTTTACATTCCCATAGAGACATTAGAAGATTCTTGTGCTAGTAAATTTTTGAGTTTATTGTCTTTTTTAGTATTTTTGTTAGATTATTATTTACAACCTCCAAATATCCATTCATTTGGGGTTGTTATGAAGACATTTGATGTCATTTGATTCCCAAGGAATTCATCTATCCTTTACATATTTGGCGATGAATTTTCATCTTTTAGACTCACTAGTAGAGTTTTATAAATATCTTTGGTGATAAATATGTCCAACTCCTAGTATGTATTGCATGGTTTGTCATTTAACTTCTTTATGGTCTCTTTTGGAGAGATTTTTGTGGATGGAGTGACTCTCAAGATATACTATGATGTCATGTAACAAGTCTTTCATTCATCATTGGTTATACTATCTATGATGATGCAATAGGACAGATGAGAGATTTGTTCACTTCAAAGGTCGATCTTTGATCATCTTGGATGTCAATCCATGACAAGAGTGTAAGCAAAGAATCAGTGAAGGCATTATTCTCCCATCTCTGAAAGTTGAAAGGTATATCTTCAAATCTCAAGAAATAAGAGAAGAATTAATCTTGGTAAGGGATTAGATCATGATGATGAGTTCTTCAATTATTCTCGACTTGAGAGATCACTAGAAGGTATTTGTCATATCTTGGAGATGATGTGCCCCTTTCGATTTGGAAAGTCTTAGTCCTAGGATGCATGATTCGTATTCAACCACCATGTTAGTGGAACTAAACTTGATTCAACTTTAAATTGGTGGTTTTTTTCATGTGGATCTTGAAGGACCAATCCTACTTCAGCTTATTTATGATTGATGGATCCATTAAAGAAGATCATGTATAAATCTGATCACAAAGGATACTGGTGTCTGGTGAGCCTATCATTCTAATATATTTGTATGCAAACTCGTACCAGACACATGATGGCAAGTCACCATGTATCATGCCTAATTGCATGAAATGGCATTGCTAAGCTAGTTCCTGGATGGTGTGCCTTCCAGGAGGTCTTTTTCCTTTTTTATTCTTCTCCTAGACCTCATATCAAATAGAACACTGTGTCAACCAGTTGAACCAACTTTGGCTTGCTACTTTTTGATTTCACAGCACTTGGAAAAAAGAAATGTGGGTCATTGAGTTAGGATTATTTACTTTGAGACCCTAAAATTCTTTTAGTTTGTTCATGCATTTATTAAAGATCTAAGATTTAGTTATTTGACTAAGTCTCATTTTTTAGCGATGTCACATCTCTACCCATCTTATCAAAATTTCATCATTGAAATTCTCATGTCACAACCTACCTTAGGGCTTTCAAGTCCTAGTATCCTACATAGGAAAAAAATCTAAAACAATCTAATTTCAATGGCCACTATAGACTTATGGAAAAATATAGAAAGATAAGGATTCATAGTGGCCACAATGTCTTATGCAAAAAAACATGAAAATGGTTTATGTGCATTTATAAAATGTTTAGGAACTAGTTTTTGACTAAGTCTTATTTTCTTTTGGGATGTCACATCTCTACCCATCTTATTGAAATTTCATCCTTAAAATTTTCATATCGAAACCTACCTTAGGGATTTTATGTCCTAGTGTTTTACACATAAGATAAATCTATAAAAAGCAAATCTCAATGCCCTTAAAGAAAACATAAAGAGATAAGGGCTCAAATGGCCACTATGGTTTATAAAAAACTCATGTAAAATTATAGATGAGCATTTAAATTGGTTTAAAAATGCAAAAATATCACAAAGTTGAATTTACTTGAGGGAAGATTAAGTAAGAAATATGTGTCCAAGAGACCGGGATAGATGACCTTGTTATGGAATAAAGGTTCTAGTCACCCCCTATGTTTCCTGAAAAATTAGTATTGCATTTTGAAAAGCTCAAGTTTATAAAATGCATATGTTTAGGTTTGGTTAAATAAAATAAAATAATAAAATAGATAAAATTGTTACTAAAGTGTGTGAGTATATGGGGACTCAATGATCGTGACTTTTGGTCAATGTACCCAAAAATCTAGTTTTCAAATTATGAGATTACAATCTCCTTAGGATCTCCTAAAGTGAATATATATCATGGGTAACTAGGATGAAAGGTGGGAAATAGAGAGAGAGAGACGATAGAGATGAGCTTGACATGAACAATATGCATTTTTTCCTTTAAGAAAGCAAGAAACTAAGGAAAAACAATTGGATATACATGGAGGACAATCTAGGTTTACAATTGTAGTTAGAGATAACTATTATGCACAATATAGTCCAATTGATCATAGCAATTGTTATTGTATGAGCAAACTAATAGTGCAAACAAGTAGTTAGGATAGTTCCAAATAAGTAGTTGAAGTTGTTCTTAGATAAGTAGTTGAAGCAGATCTATATAATTAGTTGAAGAAGTTCTATATAAGCATTTGATAAAAAATTAAGTAAATGTTGAAACTCTTAGTAAGAAGTAAATGTTGAAACTCTTGCTATCTTACCATTCTTGTAGCCTTTCAATGTCCAAGACTCCATGTGCTAGAAGTAGGAAATGCTTGACACAAGGTGGTAGAAATCTACACAAAATGGGATATAGTCACTCTATGGCTTCAGGAGAGTTGAAAGGGAGATTGTGATGGTGTATATGAGGGGTATTTATAATTGTGGATTTGGGTTTAGGGTTTGACATTTCATAGAGAATTTTTTGTAATGAGGCCCATCTGATCAAGGAAAAATCAGATACAAAATGAGATTGTATATCATTGGGAGCAAGCCTAGTGTAATATTTCATTTCATGGGGCACATCACTGGAAGAAAGTTTGATTCCACCACATGGCGCCCTAGAATAACATTGGATTCCATCAGATTTTTCTAGGCAGGAAACAAAAGTGTATTCATATACGAGTTTTTAGATTTTTGGGAAGATTATAAGCATATCTCATCTAGAAAATTTCTTTGAATAGGGTTTGAAGTATATGATAATTAAAATTTGATTTTAAAGAAAGGAGGATAAGTGGAGAGATAAAGTGTGGAAAACAAGTCTTATTATTTCAAAAGATATGTGAAAGGATTTTGCATAAAATAAATTGGAAAGAGAGAGGATATAGAATTTAGCATGGTGCTGAACTTCAACATTATTAAGGGAAATTCAATAAGAACTTTGATTGAAGAAGCCTTATAAAGAGTTCACTTAGAGGAAAAGTTAGATTTATGTCCAAATAATCCGCTTTATAGTTTGTTGAACACCTCAGAAATGGTACACACATGGATTAAAAGGGTGGAATAATATGGAAATTTTGGAATAATTATGATAAATTTCATCATTTTCCTTTAAGAAAATGATAATAATGATTGTTGATTGACTGACCTAAAATGGGACGTAAAAAGCCCCTCTCAAGACATGATTTGGGATAAGTGTGAGAACTTCATGTTTGAGCCAAGTCTGACCTACATTTTTTGTCACAAGGCCAAAGAATAAAATCATTAAAGGGTATTGATGAGAAAAATGATCAGGTGACATGAGTGAGTTTATTTTCCTTCTAGGGATGGGTTGGTAACACAACCCTTCATGTAAAGAGTAAGGTACCCTATAAGATATTAGGTATTTAGGCATCCTAATCAAGGCCATGGCTTGTTCCCAGTTAACTACTTGTCCCTAGGGTGATGTCGAGATTTTAAGGGGAGTTAAATCTTTTTAGGAGTTCTTGTGGTCCATATGAGCAAGGTGTCACACTAGCATTAAGATATTATGTGTATGGTTTTCTCTCTTACTCACATCTCAGACAAGGAAAGAAAGTCATACAAGTAAACATGGATGCATCTTTTTAGGGTCAACAAGGTTGAGACTTGTAAAAAGAATATTCTATCAAACTATGAGTCTATGATCATGAAAAATATTTGGAAGTGTTTGGTTCTAAAGTATCATTGTTTCTCTATATAACTAGATGTGTGAGTGAATCTCGTCAATCATGAAGACCTAGTGAATGGACCAAATTAGATCTAGCATCACAATACTATAATGGTGGATGTGGGCATGTGCCTATGTGAGACAAGGATTTCCAAAATGTGAAGTGCTTATTTGAGATAGGACTTGAAATGAAGCACAAGATGAGTATTAGATGAAATATTTAAATAAAAACAAGGTATCGATTAGATGTAAGTTTTGAACTACAAGAAGTAATTGTGAGGTTCATACTTAGGATAGGGCTTTAACTAAAAGATGATTTAGATGCGAGATAGTTTTCGTACTTAGTGTAGGTCTTAAACACTAAAATACAAGCATTGCCTACTTAGTACATGGCTTTGATACATAAAGGAAATGTGAGGTTCACCTATTTAGTGTAGGGATTTGAGTGAAGTGTTTAAATGTATAGTTTTCAAACTTAGTGTAGGACTTAGATGATATATTAAAAAAAAATCTTGCTCAGAATAGAGCTTTATGCATGAAGGTGGCATAGTTTATAGTCATGATCCATGACTCAACCGAAGTTACCTACATGATTTATGTTTTCTGATAAATCAAGGTGCCTATGCAAGATAGGTCTTAAACATAAAGCACTTGTTGTCTAGTTTAAGGTCTTTGTCCAGAACCCAAAATAGTTTCTTAAGATGGTCCAAAAAGGTGATCTACTTTTAGGTCTGGGGCCATATGGTATGTTTCATGTCATGATATAGGACCAAAATGAGGATATGATACCTACACGAAACAAGGCCTTGCATTTCATATGACTTAGATTCATATTTTATCATGAAACCTAAAACTTAAAGTCTCATTGAGATCAACAGGTTTGAAACTGATTAAAGCGAATCACATTATAGGATTCTTGATTTGAAAAGATGATTAGGCCTATAGAGTAGTCACGTGTTTTTTTCCTTCTCAAAATAGGCCTTTTTTAATGTTTTAAGGAAAGCTTTAAAATCTTCATATTTTTATTATTTTGATATTTTTCATTTGCATTTTAGAATTTATATGATTCTCAAAAGGTTGAACGATATTCAACTAAAAATACAGGGAATGGTTTGTATTCATTTTTCAAAATTCTTTATTTTAGGGGAAAAGTGAGGGGTGGGGGCCATCATCCTCATTTCGCGTTGTTTTGAAGTAGTGGTGGTGTAAAGGAGCTCAAGCTTGATCTGTCAGAAGTTGTAGCGGTAAAACATGGAACTAGGATATCAAAGCATGATATTTTGTGGCACAGGAGCACGATAGAAGTATGTGTTTTGATTTTCATTTTGAAGAGTATTTGTCAATGAATAGTTTTGATGGGATGGCTATAAATATTTCTTGATTGCTCCATGTTCCACGTCCCTTAGATTTTTGTCATTTTGAGTTTTTATCTTCATGGAGTTTTTTGTGATCAATGAAGTTTCTCTCTTTATAAGTCATCCTATGAACTTGTCCTAAGTATGATGATGTATAGTAAACATGTGTGAGAAAGAAGAGGTGGATCTATACAACTTTAATGTAACTCCACACTTTCATCATCTTGCTTACATTCTGGCCACTGGGGAATTTGATGTCCTTTTTGTCTACTTTCGGAATCCTATTATTAATACATTCTTCTTTAGGGATATTGTGGTGATTTTCACCTTGGAGGATGTGCCTAAGATATAGTCTACCATTTCATGATTATTGGCCTATCATCTCAAGGAATCAAGCTAGAATATTGAGCTAGCTTATATGTCTGGTATGAACAAGCCCAAACCTCCTAACTGGTTGACTGTCAATGGTTGCTTCATCAAGTTCGTTCCAATCTTGGAGTCATTGAACATCAAGGCATACTAAGGTGAAAAAGACATGGATATACCTTGTTGGTGAGCTTATCATTGACCATTCTTGTTGAGTTATGATTTATAGACACCATTGATAAGTATTAGTCTATGTACCAAGTATTATTTCTATAGTGCGGTACAGTGAGACTGTTGTGTCCTTAATCTTAACAAATTTATATCACTACTAGGATGAGGCCAACCTAAGAGGCATTTCATGAGATTATTTCAAGGTCTTACATATTTTTTACAAATGCACATCAATCCTCAAGAGACAACAAATTTGTAACATTTCTACACATGATTAATTATGTGATGCATATCAAGGTTAATGGTCATGTCTAGTAGCGGGGTGAACTAGCTAGCTAGATGCCTTTCTCAAATTTCACATGAGAATGTGTGTTATGCCAAGAAGAGATTTTGTACTGACACTCAAGTTGCAGGTAGTCTTTCCTAGATTTTAGGGGTTCATCATTCTTCATGTGCTTTATTGGTGTGTTGATTACTACCCGGTGTTTGTGTTGAGGTACTAAGGGATCGAATCTAGATGCTTCATGATGGTTTTCGCAAGGTACATGAGATAGTTTTGAGAATAACACTTGATATTCAGTAGATGCTTAAGGATGCATTCCCTATTGGCAAGTATTGTGATCTTGAGTACTTGGAATGGATATCTTTGTCTGTTTATAGTTTTTGTTGGGGATGTTGGATGTAGTTGCTTGGCTTCTTTTGATTTAGGGGTTTTAATCTTTTTCTCCAATGATATTGCCATTTTTGTTTTGATGTTTTTCAAGAAACATTTTCTAAAATTCAATACAAATAATATCATATTGTGTGCCCCTGACTTGGGTACTTCCTTAGTGGTTTTTAACATATGTATCAAGCAGAATGGTGGCTCATACCTCATTCGGTGTTCAAGTCTCTTACTACTAAAGTTTTTCATTTGGAAGTCAGGTGACCCACATTGGTCAAAATTTTCTGGCTTGCACTATTACGGTGTGAGGGGTGGTTGTGTAAGTTATGTAAGTCATTATAGATAGAGAATGACATATGCATAGGTCCTCCTTCAATCCATCTTTATCATTATATTTTGGGGATTTAAAATCCTAAGAATGTTTAAGCATGACATGTATCTCATTCTTCTACTAGTAGGTGGTTCTTCCCTTCGGATTTTCATAGCCTTTTCTACCTTAGTAAGAGCCTTTAGCTCGGGATGATTGACGGCCCCAATGGCCCTGGATGATTGTCTAGGGAATAAATCTATGCATGTAATTGTCATCTAAGCAAAAACTCCCTACCCTATTCAATTAAGGCACCATGTGTCAAAGACACCCCTATGAGATTCCTTCCGGACATGCATCAGTGTAGGGATTGTTACCAGAAGGTATCCAATTTTTAGAATGTCATTTTGGTTGCATGATTTATAGACTTTAGGGTGTTCACATAGAAAGTAGGTCCTTTGATTTTTTTAAGGAATTAAATTGGATTTTGGTGCTTAGAGCCTCAGTATGATATCTTGGACTCCATAGGAACGGAATGTATGGTGTTTTCCTAGTGAGGGGTTTCCCAACTTATGGCTCCTAGGTTGGTCATGAGAAGTTTGGTTCTGCCACTTTTTGGAGGGTGAGGCATGCACATTAATGAAGTATTTTAACCCCATACTAGTTTATTAGACATTGATGTGTCCTACAACCTAGAAAGGTGTCATATCACAACATAAAAGTTCATGTGGGTTCCACCCTCATAAAAATATTAGGATGTCTCGGCCATGTTGTTTAGGTTTGACTCATCTCTAGGGACTTATAGCTTTGACAGACCTGTACATAAGAAAAAATGTGATGACCATAGATGAGCCTGCACATCTCCTAATCATTTGAGGAGACATAATTGTAAACATGGGGCTTTTTTCTCAATCTGCAACCATAAGTTGTGTGGTCAACATTGATAAATTTTAGGGGTAAATTTAGGTTGGAAAAATATTTGGGACCTAGGATAAAAGTTGTGTTCCATCCATTGTTAACCTTATAGTTTTGTTTTTGAATCCACTAGTTCATATGTACATGTGATATTTTTGGTAAAATATTAACCATTACAAACATATAAAAAATATTAAGGAGAAATATGATTATTATCTTTTAGTTTATGATATTTTATTATAGTTTTTGCTTGCAAGATAATAATTATCCAACAAAAATTGGATGAATTTTTGGTTTATCATGCTTGTATTTTGGGTTTTTTGGGTTTGTATTTTTGGTTTTTGGGTTTGTATTCTTTGGGTTATTGGGTTTGGAATTTCAAGTTATTGAGTTCGCATATAATATGATATTTTCATGTCCATCAAGTTTACCATATCATGCCTGCAAATAGGATTTCTAGGTTTGGGTCAATGACATGTGTGATATTGCACATGCAAATTCACTAGGGTTGAAATCCCTCGAGTTTACCTTAACCAATGTACAACAATCACCACTTGCAAGCAGACAGATCTTGTTGTAGTATAGATTAGGATCGAATCCAAATACTATGTTTGTAAGGATGAAGTGATCAAATTAACTTCACAAGAACTAGTATTTAACACAAGATGGTTAATTTTTTATTATACTAAGAGTGGAAAACAAAATTGTTCAATTAAAGGTTGATAAATCAATGTATGAGGACAATAAGGATGAATGGATTTCACCACTTCTACATTACGTTTACTCTCTTACTGCATCATATTAAGAATGAGCATATATGTTGAGACCAAGTAAATCCCCCTTTCGTCTTTAGGATTAAAACATAGGTAGATATCACTCTAAGCCCGTTGTCGCATTACCTAGAGATCATACATTTATCCCATCAGAAAACATCTATTGAAAGTTCTCATCATGGGTTTAATAAGAAATAATATATCTAGATCTTGGTTTTAAAGTTGTCTAAACCCCATATCATGATAAACATGTAAACATGTTGATCATACAAGGATACAAGCATGAAACAATTGATTCTAAACATAAAATGGTTTTTACAAAAATAGTTGCAATGAAGAGAACATAATTGGGTAGTAAGGCTAATCCTCACACCTTAGTGAGAGGACTACTTGCTCATGGTAGAAATAACAAAAACAATAAGGAAATATAGAAAGAAATCCATGATTAGAGAAGAAGAAGGAGCCACTATCATGGTGTGTAGAAGTGGTTCTTCAGACTCTAAGGCAATGGTGTCAACAAACAGGCAAGGGTACCCCTAGATGTTTATTAGGGATGAATGCAAAGTGTCATTCTCTCTTCCTTATGAATTGGATTTTCTAATGCATAGAGAAAGATATAGGTTGACATAAGCATAGGTCATCAACTGATGGAAGAAAGTCCCCCAAAACACACCTCCTTTGAGGTCATAACGTTGGTATTACCGATGGAAATGGTCAAAGGTTTCTGAAGGTGGATGATCAGAGTTGAATTCAATAACTTGTCAACATCAAATGGTGGATCCTTTATTTGGAGGAAAAGGACCTTTATTTATAAGAATATGGTAGGCTTTGGACCCCCCCCATCCACCATGGAGTTAAGTCTTCATTCGCCAAGGAGGTGAAGATACAATGGCAAATATAGAAGAAGGGTTTGTGATGTTCAGTATCATTTTCAGCTGGAAAGGGGTCGAAACGACCATTAGAAGGTGAAATATAAGTCCCTTAAGAAGGTAGAGTCTGGATGACCATCGAAAGGCAAGTGTTGAGCTTCCTTAAGAGATGGAATAGTGATTTCATTTGTAGGTTCATGCATGAAAACCATAATATGTAAGATTATATCCAAGCATCATAAGGAAAGCACATGAAATCCTTTAGAAGGCAGTGCATAATTTTCTATGGTTGTGGGCTGCAAGTCAGCCATCGTGGGGCGAGTATACTAGGTTCCCTTCGATTTTCAACTAAAGGAGAGAAAGAATGATGTAAATCAAAGGTTTGGTAGAAACATGTAAATAGAAGGAAGCCTTCCATCAGTTTTCAAATATAGTTCAGCCATCAAAAGGAAACCACTAGTAGGTGATCATTGGGTTTCCTTCACTTGTCAAATATAGGAAGGGTCGAGTTATATAAATTGAAGGTTTGGGGGGAAACAATGCAAACTGATGGCTTGGAAGATCTAATTAAAAATGAAGGTTGAGGTATGTAAACCCAGCCGGGGGTGATAGTATCATGTGTCAAAGGGTTAATGATTCCATCCATTTATGCTTCAAAGGAGAAACTTGATTTAAGAAAATGGAAGAAGAAGTGTGGAAGGAGGGTATTATCAATCTGCAACTTGATTTTCAATTCCGTGCATTAGGTTGTTCTCGTAGTCCCATTATGCTCAAATACTAACATGACAAGGTAAAAAGTGATGATCCCATGAATTTGTTTCACTAATTTGTTATAAGAATGATGTATTTGATCCCTCTTAGATCCTCATATTCCTGCAATCTTTACAAAGAAACATGAAGTTTGGTTTGCTAGGCCACATAGGGTGATTTCTAGTCATCGATTTGTTTCATAAAATAGTAATCATGAGGTTTTTCTTTGATTCATAGGAGTTAAATCAGCATGCATGGATGCAAACAAAATTTTGATAAGCTGACTATATAATGGTTTTGATTACTCTAGATTGGAAAATTTTGGGGGCGAAATAAGTTAAATGCAATGCATGAATGCAAAATAAGATTGTATGTTACAAACAGTAGATAGTATAATATGTACCACCCACCCTCCATCTAAACTTAAATATTTGCTTGTCCTCAAGCAAACATTAAATTTAGAATGTAGGCAAACTGTGTTGATTGGACCACAACTCATGGTTCTCTCCCTTCAGCAAAAGCCATTACCTATGACCAAAATTGTTAGAACTAGTGATCTTATCATAATATGCACAAACTAACTAAATGCAGTATGAAGTAAGATGCAGAAACAACTAGAATAAAGTAACACTCAAGTCACCTCCCAAGAATAGCCTTTGTTTATCATCGGCGACTCGATGCCTGATGTCGAATCACGGTAAGTTAGAGGGAGAAGTCTGAGTGGTTGGTTGTCTTGCATGTCAGTGATAGTGAAATAACATTTGAGTCATCGGCCATTAACTGTGAATTCTCCAATCTTCTTGCTCCAAATTATAATACCTTCATGAGGGAAGATATGATTGATAATGAATGGACCCAACCAATGGGTCTTGAGCTTTCCTAGAAAGAGACTAGTCCAGATTTTTACAGTAATAATTGATCCAAATTGTAGATCTTTCCTCTTCAAGTGGCCATCATGCCACTATTTTTTGCACTCCTTGTATATACGTGCATATTTATAAGCCATCAGCCTTAACTTTTATCTCTTGTAGTTGAAGAAGATGGTTTTCCTTTTTTGCATGGAGGTCAAAGTTGAGTTGATTCATGGTCAGTTGAGATCTTTGTTCAAGCTCCACTACTAAATGACAAGACTTACTATAAATGAGACAAAATGGTGTAGTTCCTAAGGGAGCCTTGTATGCAGTCTGATATGCCTAGAGTGTTTCATGACTTGTGATTCCAATCTTGCCATGTTCTTTTGACTGTCTTCTATAGAATAACTTGACTTGGTGGTTAGAAGCTTGTACTTGGCCACTCGGGTGGTATGGATTAGCCACATGTTAAGAGACACCATACTTGTCATGAAGTGCTTCCAGATTGCATTCAAGAAAGTGTGATCCTCCATATGATATCACAGTGCGGGTAACTCTAAAGTGTGGTAAGATGATGTCCTTGAAAAGTTTATGTGTGGTAAGATGATGTCCTTGAAAAGTTTATGACTGGATTAGAGTCGCTGGAATTTGTGGGGATTTATTTGACCCATTTGGATACACAATAAATAGATACCAGGATGTAGGAGAAACCATAAGAGCATGGGAATGGACCCAGGTAGTCCACACCCAAACATTGAAGATCTCCATTTCTTGTTGAAGATTGAGGAGCATCTCATTTCTCGTAGAAATCTCTTTTTCAATTGTATGTGCCTCCATCATCAGCTCACACTGCTTTGTTCCATGACCAATGGCCATGCATTTTGTATATCTAACAGGGATATGATCATAAGCAATCAATACAGATATTGGATCCTTCCCTTTCATGTTAAGTCATACAGTGGTCGGCGTGAGCCCTCTAGCCATAATCTCCAACAGTATCCGCAACTCTTTCCCTTCAAGTGATATGTCATCAATATGCAGGACTCTTCCTGCCCCATCCACCCTCCTAGTCCACGGTGTTAGAGAAGCTTCCTTATCTATAGTAGATCTGCTTCCTTGTCTGTGGCATTGGAGAAACGAACAAGAAAGATGTCGTTGTCCCTGGACAATAATTCAAATGACCCCTTAGGCCTCCATGTTTGTCTCACCCATGCCAAGATATGTGGATAGAATGGCCTCTTCCCAAGTGTGTAGACCATGATTGTAAACTCCCATATGTTCATCATCCTTTTGAACTCTTCCTCCTCCATATCCACATGGATCTAAACTTCCATCAACCTTGGTTTTGGGAATTCATTTTGCTTTCCTTTCTTGATTGTCAGCTTCTTAAGGACTCGGTTCCAAGCAATTCACTTAATCCCAAAGTTTCTCTTCTTAGTAGTCAGTTTTGTGTGCCTATCTCCTTCCCAGGCCTCAGGGTTCTGGCCGCTAGGGTTTTGGGAGCTGCTAGATTTCTCTCCTGATCAGTTTCTATGCGAGATTGGGGTGTGGTTATGGTTGGCAGTGGCAGATGTGAAGGTGTACGTCACCGGACGGGATGGCTGAGGACATGGGCAATGCCCTCGGGTGCCCGGTGATCACATAGGAAATTGCACAAGAGCCTACCCTAGGAGACAAGGGGCGGTGTATGTATGTATTGTGTGTGTGTATGTATGTATATATGTATATATATAGATATAAATACAGAATCATACACATCACCATTGAAAAATGTTTTGTGTGGTGAATGCTTGCATGGTTATGTCCTACAATACCTCTGTGAATGATGTGCTTGGTTATCTTGTGCTTGGATGTCAACAATTGTGCATGGATCCTTTTGTATAAGTTTTCAGCTTGCATTTCAAGGCTCATATTTTATCTCCAAGTGTAATTAATTATATCCTCTAAACTCCCCTCAAATGTAACTAGAGGTTCTCCTTTTACATAATGTAATAGAGATAGGAATGGATTTTGTCTGGAAGACTTGTTGTGAAGAGGCAACCTGAAGATCCAACTCCCAGGAATGTCCATGGAGAGGCAACTTGAAGATCCAACACCAAGGGGCATCCATGAAGTTGTTCACCTTGATGTTGATCAAATGCAGGTTCATGTGATATTCACATGTTGTCGTTGCACGAGGTGCTAAAGACCATAGGTGGATAGTAATCCTTTATGGATCTAAAGGATTACAGTAATATGGTCATAACTAGTGCTTTTGTGTTTGTGAATTTGTATAGTGGTTTGATATAGTATGTATATGATACATATTATAAAGTATGTGGTGCTTGTATATGTATATGTGTATATATAAAAATCATTCAAATAACATATTAAGTCTTAGATACTTTCCATAAGTAGCACACATCAAAATATTGATCAACTAAGCATAGGTTAAACCAAAGTGTGTTGTGCCATCCATCTCGTAGAAGTGTGATGCTAGATATGTAGATTTTCCAAGTTAGGGTGCATATTCTATCGTATTGGCTTTTGGGTTAGGATTCACTAGGTGATCTTAATGAGAATAAGTACCTAGAAGTGTAGAGATAAAAATTGGAAAAGAGGTGTGCATGACATCTATCCAAGAGTTGCATATGATGCAACTAGAAAATTGTGACGACCGCTATCAAACCAACAGCCGAATCGTCATGATAATTATGCAAAATAACCATTAGCAGTTGATTAATGAAAATCACTAAAAATTAAAATCATTTTCCAAAGAGAGCCATTGCCAGGGAACTCTTAAGGGAAGAACAAAACCAATATATACATCATGGTTCACATTGTACATACATTGTAGCATCTCATCTTGAGGATATCATATATCAGTTACTTTTTCCAAACACATATATAAGAAACATTAAACCACGAGGCATACAAGCCAAAATCTCAAATCATTTATAAAACCATTATGTACTAACTCCCAAGGACCTGAGAGTACAGAGACGACACATAGGACTTATATCTACAAGACACACAGACAGCACACTCAACCTGAGCTGTTACTTCTATCATTGCTGTTGTTATCCTCCCTCTGTAGTACAGTCTCTACCTCCTTGTCTATGTCCACCTAAAAATGTTGGGACCAATGGGGTGCGACAAAAGTCCCAGTAAGAGATATAACTTTCCACCAACAATATTATTATGACAGGTAAATAGTAGAAAACTGAGCAGAGGATCTTTCATATTAATAATCAAGATTAATCAATGTTTATAAGCAAAACATAGCAATATCATCTTTTAAAGCAATGCATATATATATGATAGAGCAATAAATCATCTATTCACTATATAAGGAATATGAAGAACACATATAATCTATCCATTTAAGATGTATAAAAGTAATGTAACATCAATCAATGTTTCCTTATTAATTCCTTAAGTAAATACGCTACACAACTGATTACATATTTACAATCACACTTATGCCCTGAGGAGATGAGGTATACGGCTCATGCCTCAACCGACCACTTCTTAGTCGAAATCGATACCATACAAGGTCAATGGAAGAGTCAGCTTCCAAGACCTTACATGTCTCGATTAGTACGAGACCACTAGTAGTGACATCACATGTCAAACTGCAATTAGCTTTCCAGGGTATAGTGGCATCTTCGCTATAGAGTTACAGCCACAACATGCACTCTCTTTAGGGAGATCACACAACAACCTGGTATATTTTCTTTGGGGAGATCACACAGTAACCCCGGTATGAGGGAAACATCACACATTGATCCATATTTGGATATAAGTATATTTTCACACATCACCCACACATTCATAAATATGCTCTTTGAGTTAAACTTATTTCCCCATTCAGCAAATTCTGACACTGAATGGATCTATGGCCAGGGCAACTACATGATAAGGTTCCACTTGATTAATTAGGCGCATTATAGTATCTTTTAGCATCATCCAAGTCATAAGAATGAATTATACCAGATGCTACAAAGAAAGGTGTAATACATTTATCAAGTACTTTCATAATATTTGGAACACATTGAATGCATAACCCTTGGGATCTCAGTCCCTTATCACATTATTGGTAATTCTCATCCCTTAACATTATCATCATCATTATTTCTAGATCTGGGTATTCAAACCCTTAGTTCATCACTAAACATTGTCACCTCTTATTAGGTAACTATTACCTCTAGGTCCTCAAACCCAGGTATACATTATACTTGTTGCATAAGTATTTCACATGGCTCACAAGGCCCATTAAATTTATATCATTTGAAACATCATAGCTCATACCTAGCTATGCTCATCATCTCATGATACATGCATGGCTAGTATTTCATGATAAAAACAATATCAAGTACATATCATCAACATGCAATACAAGAGAAATACAACCTTCCCATTATTAGGGTTATGGTTTCCCTTTTTAGTCGATTAGGGTTTAAAATTTATATTACCAAGAATCAAAACCCTAATTCATAGCTCCACGTATATTAGGAGCATACATTGATATCATAAGTATTCAATCATACGTGTTTATTCTCATCAGTTATCATTAAATGATTATCACACAAATTATGAGTTTCTCTCTCATCCTCACTAGGATATTGATTACATCATACTTTATTAAATTGGCTGAACCCTTTTCTCAAGGTACATTGGCCTATACTCATCAAAATGCATTAAAATATTTACATCTTAACGTATCATTTGACATAACACACTTCATGTTTTACTCAATCAAGCATATTGGATTTGAGGTGCTTACCTCCATATCAATTTTGAGGTGCTTCCACTAGATCGGGCTAGAGGTGTATGCTTACTACCATATTGTCCAAGAGGTGTATGCTTACTATCATATCGGGCAAGAGGTGTATGCTTACTACCATATCGGGCAAGAGGTGTGTTCTTACCACCATATCAGGCAAGAGGTGTGTGTTTACCACAATATCATCCAAGAGGTGTGTTCTTACCACCATATCATCCAAGAGGTGTGTACTTATCACCATATTGTCCAAGAGGTGTGTGTGTGTGTGTCACTTATATCGGGTTACTCAAGTGTAGGGTTTTGCTTATCGGGTTAGACCCTTATGCTCACACCTTTTCAAAACTTCAAAGTATCAACCTACCATGTGTTGAGTGATAGCCTAGACAACTGGTTAGTTCTTTTTTTACCAACCCAAATGTACAAAATGATAGGGTTGTGGGGTTTCAAGGTATAACGGATTTCATATCACCATATTGGGTTTCATTACCATATCGGGTTAGAGGTGCTTCAACTTGATATCAATTTATGCCATGATTATGTCATCATCATCAAGCTCTAGACTTTTGTCCCTTACTATTCTAGTTCATGGACAACGTCCTATGCAACTATTAGAACTCATAGAATCATCAATCATTCAAGAAAAATTGAAATTGAAAGTAGATCAAAATGTATAGCAAGATTGAAGGTGAATAATAACATGATTGGGTTCAAGTTATTTAACCCACCTCAAGAACAACTTCAAAGATCCAAGATCCAAAGATTCATGTTTCCAAGGTTGAAGATGAGCTTATCAAAGATCCAAGACTTGTTTACAACTCCTCTATATGTAACGAATCACCATAGATAAGAACTTGGTGAAGAAGAAAAGAAAGGAAGAATCATAACCTGAGATTCATGCTTCAACCAAGGTTGTAGATGACCATGTGATCGGCTTAAATCACACATCTAGAAAGGAGGCAGACTTAGAAGGAATCAAACTTTAAATTTATCACCTGAAACCTCCAAGGACCCCCACAACTTTATTACGGGGTTGAAGTAGATATACGGGACCGAACACATGGATGTGGGGATGCTTAAGATCTTGTTCTTAAGTCATATAAGCCAATTTGATAGTCGATAAAAGTATGGAGCTAGAAGTAGTCTAGCAGGTTGTGAAAAATTAAAACAAAACAAAGAAATGCAAATAAAACAGAGTTTGTAGGATTCTACTAATCTGAGAGGAGTTCCTGGCTATGTAACCACAAGTTGGGTAGTCTAAGCACCCGTTCTTAGGCGTAGACAACCCTTGAACACCCAAGATAGCAACCTGCATCCAAACATGGTATGTATTGTGGTGTCTGTTCGTGTGGGGTCATCCTATTCACTTTTGCATAGCGTGACTAAAACCCATCGATGATATGAAACCTCTCCCAATGATGACAAATCAACACCCTAGAATATTGTAGATACCCTCTTAGGTCTAGAATATTCTGAGATGCTAAGAACATGTGTGATCTAGGTAGAACCTGGTAGTGAACCCAGATCACTTGGAACCATATTCCTTTCATATTCTAATCCAAACTACCTTCTCTTATCTATTTCTACAACAAATCTCTCGGTATAGGAAGAAATAGAAGTTCAAGCAAGAAAGAGATCAACAAAACTAGAAATCATAACTAGAAAGAGAAGATAGAATAAGAAATGTACTAGATCTGGGATAAAACTACTTGCTTAAGATAAAAGTACATAAACATGCCCAAAACGGGCTACATAGCCAAGAAGGAGCTCAACTAGCCATGGATAAGCATAGTTGGCACCGAACAAAGATGGAAGATCATCATTTGTACAGAAATGAAGGAGAACAGTAGAAGAAAGGAGGACAAGAAAATATTTACCCATAGAGAGAGGTTGCTCTTTCTCCTTAGCCCCTGTATAGGATGGATCTTGTCCTTTGGGTCATTCTCCTTGATCTTCTAGACTCCTTAGCCCCCTTTCTCTCCAGATCTGCCCCGAACAGTAACTTAGTGAGTGCATGTAGGTGGAAAATGGTAGTGTATCGTAGGAAATGGGTGGAAATGGTGGAGGGTGGAAGCATGCTGAAGAGATAGGCGTAGGGTGAGCATTTCGGCCTTCTCGGACCTCTAGACCCTCCCATTGGGCTCTGGGAACCTCCCAATGTCAGAACCACTAGGTGGAACTGTCAAAAATCCAGAACTCCCCTTCAGGTGGAGAGGGGAGGGTATTTATAGGCCAAAATGATTTAGGTGTCAATCCGGGTCACGGCCTAAAGTACCACAACCTTTGTGGTGACCGTGTGTAATGACCACATTTGTGCTTAATTGGTAAACTAGGGTTTACCTGAATGATTGCATGCTTGATTAGATTGAACATCGTTTAGACTTGATTAATGATAGTAGATCAATTGTGATGTTTCAAACCTAAGAAGAAACTCTAACTATGATTTATAGTTTGAAGAATTAGGGTTTGAGAAATGTAAACCCTAATCGGCAAAAATTAGGGTTTTGATAGTACATGAATTTGGAATTTGATCAGGATAGTAGTGTGGTAAATGATTTTTCATATTTTCTACAAATTTTGTGTTTAATGGAATTTTGGATATGATATGGATAACTCAATCATACATATTTCAAAAATATTTCAGAATATTTGAGTGTTCTTTGAATGTGGTTTTCGGTCGAACTATACATCAACCAAAATATAGAGTGCTTTTCAGCAGTGTAGTGTTTTATTTTTAATTATTTATTGGTAACTCTAAATTATATGAAATTTTAATTGGAGATCTAAAACTCAATCATAAACAACATGTAAACTTTTCATAATTTTTGTATGTGTTTATATCTTATCAATAGATGAATTACAGTAATATTTTATGACAGAAAATTCAGCTGAAATCAGAGAAAGTATAGTGAGGGGTCAATGTGCAATTGACCCAAGCAGCTCAATTTCTCTATATGGTCAACCTAACACACAAGGAACTCTCATAATTCGTGATTCAATCTAGAGAAATGAAATCCTAAAAAGAGAGGGAGAGTTAGGGTTTGAGAGGAGAAAGTGATGGAGATGTTGACCTAGGGTTTTGCGGTCCGAGGAATGATGAAATCATGTATGTTTAGCTTCTTTGCATAGACTTTAATGGTGAATCTTCTCTCAAATGTCAAGTTTCCATCCCTCCTCTGATTTGATCTGAAATGGGGATGTCGTGAGTAGTATTGTACAATTGTTGTTGAATCTAGTCTTCCAACTCAAGATTGTTTTTATATTTGAGTAGCACAATAGTAAAATTCAAAAGAACATGGTGAACTCTCTTTTGTGACTTAGACGTAATACATAAAAATAGTACATATTGAGTCGTATGAATTGAGATAGTTGGATCAGATTATCAATGTTGAGTTAACACCTCAAGAGTATTAAAAAAAATATTTAAATGGTTGTTTCTCTCTCTCTCTCGCTCTGTTATGATTGATTGTGGCATAGAGAATTTATTTGTTGTCATTGAAAACTATTTCAAACATGTTGTGAATAGAAAAGAAATGAAGGACTTAATGTTGAAAACTGCATTCAAGTATGAAATACAAGAATGTAATGACATGTAAGATTTTAGAAGCTTAAAATAAACTTTGAATATACTTTGTTTGTGTATTTATGTTTCGGTGATGAGACTTTTTAAGGGGGTGAGAATTGTATTGACCACATTTGTGCTTAATTGGTAAACTAGGGTTTACCTGAATGATTACATGCCTATTTATATTGAACATTGTTTAGACTTGATTAATGATAGTAGATCAATTGTAATGTTTCAAACCTAAGAAGAAACTCTAACTATGATTTTTAGTTTGAAGAATTAGGGTTTGAGAAATGTAAACCCTAATTGGCAAAAATTAGGGTTTTGATAGTACATGAATATGGAATTTGATCAAGATAGCAGTGTGGTAAATGAGTTTTCATATTTTATAAAAAATTTCTATTTAATTTAATTTTGGATATGATATGGATAACTCGATCATGCATATTGGAGAAAAAATTCAGAATATTTAAGTGTTCTTTGAATGTGGTTCTCGGTCGAACTATACTTCAACCAAAATGCTAACATAGTGCTTTTCAGTAGTGTAGTGTTTTATTTTTTATTATTTATATGTAACTCCAAATGATATGAAATTTTAACTGGAGATATAAACTCAATCATAAACAAAAAAATTAAAATTTTCATTATTTTTGTATGCGTTTAGACCATATCAGTAGACGAATTATAGTAATATTTTTATGACAGAAAATTCAGCTGAAATAAGAGAAAGTATAGTGAGGGGTTAATGTGCAATTGACCCAATCAGATCAATTGCTCCATCTGGTCAACCTAACACACAAGGATATCTCATAATTCTTGATTCAATCTAGAGAAATGAAATCCTAGAAAGAGAGGGAGAGTTAGGGTTTGAGAGGAGAAAGTGATGGAGATGCTGACCTAGGGTTTTGCGGTCCGAGGAATGATGAAATCATGTATGTTTAGTGTTATGACCCACATTTCTTTTTAACAGTAAGTACCTTGGTTAGTGCACAATTGAACTAATTATGTTAAGATAAGTACTTGCTTTTGTTAATAGTGTTTTGAGCTTTGAGCTAGTGTTAATGTATCCTTATCTTGTTTTCTTGTCCTGAGATTGAGGGCAAGTTTGTGCTTAATCTGTTGCCGAAGAAATCATGCGAAACCGACCTACGAGTAAAAAGATATAAGCTTTTTAGTATGCAGGGACCTATGTGTAATTTCGGAAAGTTTTTGGGCAATTTACATCTGGCCCCCTGGGCGCCCTTCCTTATCCTTTTCTGTAGTTTTCCTTTATTAGTTCTATTAACCAACCTTGGAATGAACGTATCGTTCATTCCTTTGGTTGCCGCCTGAGAAAAACAGAGAGAAGGGAGAGGGAGAGAGCGAGCTAGAGGAGAAGCTAGGCAACCAAGCCCCTCCTTCTCCGTTTTTCTTCGATTCTTCATCTTCTCCAGCCAAATCAACCAGCTGCATCATCTTCTTCTTCTTCACCTTCTTCTTCCTCCTGCAGCCGCGAAGAATCCGACCATGGAGATGGTCTAGGGAGCGAACGGTGCTTCCCCTCCGTTCTTTCTTCTTGCCAACTGCCTGCTAGGTCATTCCGAAGCTATAGGAGTGATTCGGGTAAGAATCGTCCACCGAATCGACCCCAATCTCCTCTTTTATTTCTGCAATTTCCGTTTCTGCGCAGGTTGCACGGCGTGCAAAGTTACAGATAGCGGAACGCGTTTCAGCCCAGGTGCACGGCGTGCAAATCAGTTTGCACGGCGTGCAAAGGTGCAGAAAAATAGAACAGAAGTGCACTGGAGGTGCACGGCGTGCAGCCTAGGTGCACGGCGTGCACGCTGCTGTAAAGGGCAGAATTAGGCGTGGTTGTGGACGTTTTTCGGTATATACGAACACACCGAAGTGGGTGAGTGACAGTTCATTTAGAAATCATTATTAAACTCATTTTAAATGCTTATTTGCTTCAGTATCAGTTGATATGACTCTTAAACAGTGTAGCATGTACATTAAAGTATGTTAAGTTCATTGGAACTTGAAATGCATGATATGAATGATGAAAAAGAGGAAATTTCATGTTTTACAGTCGTAATGTGATATTTCTGTTAAACTGTATATATGTTAACTAATTAATAGACATAGGTGCCCTAACACCGTAGAACCCCTTGTGAGGTATGCACCTTGGGGTGAAACGACCTACTAGCGTGTGTCTAGATGGTCGGTGACTCGTGTTCAACAATAATTCGTGCGTGTGTTACGGTGGTAACCCAGACTCTCCGCCTGTGTGCTCAGGTTAGAGGAGGAGTCTAGAGTACACTCTTTGAGAGTGCAGTGAGGCCGTGTGAGCCTGAGAGTCCTGTAGCAGACCAGGACAGTAGTCAGACTTAGCATTTCCCGGGTGTGTCGCTAAGTCTTATACGGTGGGACCGTAGCATGAACTTGCTGCGGATCTTTATATGCAGAGTACACTGCATATATTTAGGGCATAATAATAATAATATGAATAAGTAATCATGTAGGATCACAGTAAATTTATATAACTGTTTATTTACCTGAATTATCTATTGATGCTTAGAAATGTGATTATTATCTGTATATCTGCTATGTTATTAGAACTGCCTTGCTTAGTTCTGCATTTATGTTTCATTTCAAATTTATAAACCTGATGAGTTGTTTAGTGATAGCTAAGTGAAATGCTATTCACTGAGCGAGTAGGCTCACACCTCTACTCAAACATTTTCAGGTCAGCATCAGCATCAGGGATCGGAAGGATCATTTCATCCTAACGCTTAGTCTGTAGAAGGTATATGTAGTTAGTAGTTAGAGGTCTCTTAGTCCTTTCCCCTCGATCTTTGGGACATGGTGTGGGTGAGAGAGAGTATGTTTGTGGAAGGTGTATAAAGATGTAAATTAACTGTTATGTTTACTTTCTGTTAAACAATGTTATATGTTGTAAACTTTGTTTATGGTCTCTAGCCAGGGTAATTGAAATGCTTCCGTAATAGTTTATTGTGTTTTAGTTTACAGCAATAATTCGGATATCATTACGAGGTTTTAAAAAGAAAAAGTTTTCAGCGATTTGTTTATGTGATAATCCCTCCGTCGCGCCCTAATCTCGTGATTAGTGGTTAGTGTGAGATCGGGGTGTGACAGTCTTGGTATCAGAGCGTAGGTTGAGTACATAGTTACTCAGAGTCCAAGTCAGGGGACGATAAGAGACCAATAGGATTAAGGTTTAGGTGTCTTTCTTCTATCTGTAGTTTTCTAACAGGAAATGTTCTGTTATATCATTGCAGATGGCAGGAAGAGGCTTTGATCGCGATGATCAGGCCGAGAGCCATGTTGGCCCTGATCCTTTGTACTTGGGTCCAGGTGGTGGTGACCACGTGGATGAAGCATCCCGGATGTACAGGATGTTCCTGGAGACCAAAGAAAAGTACAAGGCTGATAGGCGAGATTCTTCTTCTACCAGCAGTAAAGATCTGATGCGATCTTATGAGCTTGTGAAGAAGATAGGTGGCACAGAGTTTAGTGGCACCACAGATCCTGCTGAGGCTGATGAGTGGTTTAGACAGATAGAAAAGGTCTTTCACCTGATGGAACTTCCAAAATATAAGAAGATTAATCATGCAGTCTACCTTTTAACAGGCGATGCAGAGTTGTGGTGGCGTGGTGTGGAAGAAAAGAGGAGAGGTACAGAGCTTTCCTGGCAGGATTTCTCTGAGGAGTTTCATCTCAAATTCTATCCACCCACTTTTCTTAATGAGAAAATCAGGCAGTTACAGAATATCAAGCAAGGGAACATGACAGTTACTGAGTATGAAGCGCTTTTCACACGGTTAGCGAATTTCTGTCCACAGCTTGTTCCCGACAACATAGAAAGATGCAGAAGGTTTCAGGAAGGGCTAAGGCCAGAAATTCGGCATACAGTTTCTGCTACTAGCAGGAGGAATAGAGAGAACTTTGGTGAGTTTGTTGAGGCAGCGAGACAAGTTGAAGAATCTGTGAATGCTGACAGGGTGCCCGAGTCTAAGAAAAGATCTGTAGATTTCAGTAGAGGGCAATCTAGTAGTGGATATAGAGGTGGAGGTAGAGGTTTCTTTTCTAAGCTTGGGTGTGGCTTTGGTTGTTTCGGCAGGCAGAGATCTGAGGATGTCACTACTTCTAGAGGCAGAGGAGGATACAGCCCAGGGAGATGGGGCAGTGCGTCTAGAGAGCAGCCATCTGGATCATCTACTTCTGTGACTGGTCCACAGAAACAGGAGATGCGGGTATGTAATACCTGTGGAAAATTTCACTCTGGGCAGTGTTGGGGTTTAGATTATACAGGATGTTACCAATGTGGGCAGATAGGACATATAAAGAAGTTTTGTCCTCAGCTTCAACCAGCAGCATCACAAGCTTCTCAGTCTCAGTTTTATGATGTTCAGAGACAACCTCCAGCTGAAGGACCGAGTTCTTCTATGGCTTCTGGTTCCAGAGGCGGTGGAGTATCCAGTGGCAGAAGTGGTCAAAGAGGACAGCGTGGCAGAGGGAGAGCGGCAGCACGTTTCTTTTCTTTGACACCTCAGGAAGGTATAATTTCTTCACAAGTTGTTACAGGAGAGATGCTTTTGTTTAATAGTATACCAGTCTCAGTTTTGATAGATCCGGGTGCTACTCACTCTTTCATACGACGTTATTTAGTTGGTAAACTTAATCTGTTAACTCAAGAGTTGGTAGATGAGTTAGAGTTAAGGGTTCCACTAGGTGGACCAACAGTTTTGACTGAGTTCTGTCCCGGATGCTTGTTATCTTTTAGAGGTTATACCTTTGCTGCTAATCTCATACCCTTGAATGTAAATACTTTTCAAGTCATCTTGGGTATGGATTGTCTTGAGACATATCGAGTGCAACTCGATTGTTGGAAAAAGGAAGCTACCTTTCAACTAGGGGAATTTTCTTGTGTCTTTACTGGAGACAGGAAAGTTCTGCCTACGTGCATAATATCAGCTGTTGTAGCTGATAAGATGTTACAAAAAGGATGTGAAGCGTTCCTTGCTCATGTGGTTGACACCAGAGCAGAGAAGAGCACCGCCAGTGTTTATGATGTGCCTGTGGTTCGTGAGTTTTCTGATGTTTTTCCATAGGAGTTACCAGGCTTACCTCCTATCAGAGACATTGATTTTGAGATTCAGGTATATCCAGGTAGTCATCCAGTAGCACTACCAGCCTATAGAATGGCACCTGCAGAGTTGAAAGAACTCAAGGTGCAGCTGTAGGAGTTGCTGGATAAGGGTTTCATCAGACCCAGTTCTTCGCCGTGGGGTGCTCCAGTCCTATTTGTTAAGAAAAAGGATGGCACCATGCGTCTCTGTATAGATTACAGGCAACTAAACAAGATCACTATTAAGAACAAGTATCCTTTGCCGAGAATAGATGATCTGTTTGATCAGTTGCGTGGAGCGACGATCTTCTCTAAAATCGATTTGAGATCTAGATATCATCAGCTCAGAATAAAGGCTTCTGATATTCCCAAGACAGCTTTCAGAACCAAGTATGGACATTATGAGTTTATGGTCATGTCGTTTGGGCTGACCAATGCCCCAGCAGCCTTTATGGATATGATGAATCGGATTTTCAAACCGTTCCTAGATCAGTTTATTGTAGTCTTTATAGATGATATTCTGATCTACTCCAGAGATGATGGACAGCATGAGCAACACCTGAGAGTAGTGTTGCAGCTGTTGAGGCAACATCAGTTGTATGCTAAGTTTAGCAAGTGTGAGTTCTGGTTGGCTGAGGTAGCATTTCTTGGACATGTTATCTCGAGAGATGGAGTTAGTGTTGATCCTAAGAAAGTTGATTCTGTGCTTCAGTGGGAACAGCCTAAGACTCCTACTGAGATTAGAAGTTTCTTGGGATTAGCAGGCTATTACAGAAGGTTTATACAGAACTTCAGTGTGTTAGCATCACCCTTGACACGCTTGACGAGGAAGAATGCACCGTTTGTTTGGTCTGATAACTGTGAGAAAAGTTTTCAGATCTTGAAGAGGAAGTTGACTTCAGCACCAGTGTTGGTTTTGCCAGAAGCAGAAAAGGGTTATACAGTATTCTGCGATGCTTCTAGGAGAGGTTTGGGCTGTGTGCTGATGCAGGAAGGCAAAGTTGTGGCTTATGCATCTAGACAGCTTAAGAAGAACGAAGAGAACTACCCTACTCATGATCTGGAGTTAGTTGCTATAGTTCATGCTCTTAAGACATGGCGTCACTACCTATATGGTGAGACATGTCAGGTGTTTACAGACCATAAGAGCCTGAAGTATATCTTCACTCAAAAAGATTTGAATCTGAGACAGCACAGGTGGCTTGAGCTGATTAAAGATTATGATGTGACAATCGATTACCATCCTGGTAAAGCGAATGTTGTGGCAGATGCCTTGAGTAGAAAGTCAAGTTCAACAGCAAATGCATTTTCTATGGCATGTTTCAAAAGAGACTTGCTTGTAGATATGCGGAAGTTGAACTTAGACTTGGATGTGACTGAACAGAGTGGGTTGATTGCTCAAATGCAGGTCAAACCTACTTTCTATGATCAGATTAAGGAATTGCAGCAGAGTGATGACGAGTTATGGCAAGTTATGCAGGATATGTCAAAGGGTAAGAGATCAGAGTTCAGGTTTTCTGACGATGGTGTGTTGTATCTTCATGATAGGTTGTGTGTACCAGGGAACAGTGAGCTGAAAGAGAAAATTCTTGAAGAAGTGCATGCTTCTATGTATGCTATGCACCCAGGTAACACAAAGATGTATAGGAATCTCAGAGAGTTGTACTGGTGGTCTAGTATGAAAAGAGATGTGGCTGAGTACGTGGCTAGATGTGGAGTGTGTCAGCAGGTTAAAGCTGAGCATCAGAAACCTGCTGGTACTTTACAGTCGCTTCCTATACCTGAATGGAAATGGGAACACATCACGATGGATTTTGTGGTAGGATTACCTAGGACGTCTAGAGGTTCGGACTCGATTTGGGTGATTGTGGATAGACTAAATAAGTCTGCTCACTTTCTCCCTGTCAAGTCAACCTTTGATTTTCCAAAGCTGACCAAGATTTATGTGGAAGGGAGTGTTAAGGTTTGGCAAGAGGGGTAAGTTGACCCCTAGGTACATGGGCCCATATCCTATTGTTGAGAGGATTGGACCTGCAGCTTACAAGTTGGATTTGCCGTCTGAGTTGGCAAATCTTCATGATGTGTTCCATGTGTCTATGTTGAAGAAGTGTCACCCCGGTACAGAGAAAATATTAGATCCAGATCTGGCACAGCTTAGGACAGATGTGTCCTATGTGGAAGGACCAGTACAGATAGTTGATCACTGAATCAAGAAGCTTAAGAACCGTGAGTTATCTTTAGTGAAGGTTTTGTGGAAGAATCACAATATAGAGGAAGCTACGTGGGAGCTTGAATCAGAAATGCGTAATAAGTTTCCTTTTCTCTTTTAGGAATTTCGGGATGAAATTCTTATAAGGGAGGGAGATTGTTATGACCCACATTTCGTTTTAACAGTAAGTACCTTGGTTAGTGCATAATTGAACTAATTATGTTAAGATAAGTACTTGCTTTTGTTAATAGTGTTTTGAGCTTTGAGCTAGTGTTAATGTATCCTTAGCTTGTTTTCTTATCCTGAGATTGAGGGCAAGTTTGTGCTTAATCTTTTGCCGAAGAAATCATGCGAAACCGACCTACAAGTAAAAAGATATAAGCTTTTTAGTATGCAGGGACCTATGTGTAATTTCGGAAAGTTTTTGGGCAATTTACATCCGGCCCCCTGGGCGCCCTTCCTTATCCTTTTCTGTAGTTTTCCTTTATTAGTTCTGTTAACCGACCTTGGAATGAACGTATCGTTCATTCCTTTGGTTGCCGCCTGAGAAAAACAGAGAGAAGGGAGAGGGAGAGAGCGAGCTAGAGGAGAAGCTAGGCAACCAAGCCCCTCCTTCTCCGTTTTTCTTCGATTCTTCATCTTCTCCAGCCAAATCAACCAGCTGCATCATCTTCTTCTTCTTCACCTTCTTCTTCCTCCTGCAGCCGCGAAAAAGCCGACCATGGAGATGGTCTAGGGAGCGAACGGTGCTTCCCCTCCGTTTTTTCTTCTTGCCAACTGCTTGCTAGGTCATTCCGAAGCTATAGGAGTGATTCGGGTAAGAATCGTCCACCGAATCAACCCCAATCTCCTCTTTTATTTCTGCAATTTCCGTTTCTGCGCAGGTTGCACGGCGTGCAAAGTCAGATTGCACGGCGTGCAAAGTTACAGATAGCGGAACGAGTTTCAGCCCAGGTGCACGGCGTGCAAATCAGTTTGCACGGCGTGCAATTTAGTTTGCACGGCGTGCAAATCAGTTTGCACAGCGTACAAAGGTGCAGAAAAATAGAACAGAAGTGCACTGAAGGTGCACGGCGTGCAGCCTAGGTGCACGGCGTGCACGCTGCTGTAAAGGGCAGAATTAGGCGTGGTTGTGGACGTTTTTCGGTATATACGAACACACCGAAGTGGGTGAGTGGCAGTTCATTTAAAAATCATTATTAAACTCATTTTAAATGCTTATTTGCTTCAGTATCAGTTGATATGACTCTTAAACAGTGTAGCATGTACATTAAAGTATGTTAAGTTCATTGGAACTTGAAATGCATGATATGAATGATGAAAAAGAGGAAATTTCATGTTTTACAGTCGTAATGTGATATTTCTGTTAAACTGTATATCTATTAACTAATTAATAGACATAGGTGCCCTAACACCGTAGAACCCCTCGTGAGGTCTGCACCTTGGGGTGAAACGACCTACTAGCGTGTGTCTAGATGGTCGGTGACTCGTGTTCAACAATAATCTGTGCGTGTGTCACGGTGGTAACCCAGACTCTCCGCCTATGTGCTCAGGTTAGAGGAGGAGTCTAGAGTACACTCTTTGAGAGTGCAGTGAGGCCGTGTGAGCCTGAGAGTCCTGTAGCAGACCAGGACAGCAGTCAGACTTAGCATTTCCCGGGTGTGTCGCTAAGTCTTGTACGGTGGGACCGTAGCATGAACTTGCTGCGGATCTTTATATGCAAAGTACACTGCATATATTTAGGGAATAATAATAATAATATGAATAAGTAATCATGTAGGATCACAGTAAATTTATATAACTATTTATTTACCTGAATTATCTGTTGATGCTTAGAAATGTGATTATTATCTGTATATCTGCTATGTTATTAGAACTGCCTTGCTGAGTTCTGCATTTATGTTTCATTTCAAATTTATAAACCTGATGAGTTGTTTAGTGATAGCTAAGTGAAATGCTATTCACTGAGCGAGTAGGCTCATACCTCTACTCAAACATTTTCAGGTCAGCATCAGCATCAGGAATCGGAAGGATCGTTTCATCCTAACGCTTAGTCTGTAGAAGGTATATGTAGTTAGTAGTTAGAGGTCTCTTAGTCCTTTCCCCTCGATCTTTGGGACATGGTGTGGGTGAGAGAGAGTATGTTTGTGGAAGGTGTATAAAGATGTAAATTAACTGTTATGTTTACTTTCTGTTAAACAATGTTACATGTTGTAAACTTTGTTTATGGTCTCTAGCCAGGGTAATTGAAATGCTTCCGCAATAGTTTATTGTGTTTTAGTTTACAGCAATAATCCGGATATCATTACGAGGTTTTAAAAAGAAAAAGTTTTCAGCGATTTGTTTATGTGATAATCCCTCCGTCGCGCCCTAATCTCGTGATTAGTGGTTAGTGTGAGATCGGGGTGTGACATTTAGCTTCTTTGCATAGACTTTAATGGTGAATCTTCTCTTACATGTCAAGATTTTGTCCCTCTTCTGATTTGATTGGAAATGGTATAAAAACTCCTCTTTTCTCACTCTTTCTTCATAATCCCTCATGTCTAGGGTTTTCGATTTGAAAGGAAGAAGAATCGGGTGAATTTCTAGGGATTTGATATGAGATCGATTTTTAGGGATGAGCTACACTTTTAAGGTTTTTTCACACCTTAGGGTGAGTGGTCACTTCCTTTAAATAGTATATTGCACAAAAATTGGTTAAATCATCCATAATGTTCTATTGATTAGTATGTGACTACAAACCCTGAATTGTCTGTTTGATCTAAGTTGTTGCAAAATGATATGAAATGTATTCTTCCTCTGTTTGTTTGAATTTCAAATGGTAAATTCATATTAGAATTGTATACAATACATCCTAATGATAATTCATAAGTATTCACAAAGGTTATAAGAGTAAACTAAAATATAGGGAATTTGTCTGTGACTGAAATTGTTGGTTGAAAATAGAGAAATTTGTTTATCTGGATCCCCTTGGTTATGAATTATTTTTTATCAAAATGCATAGTACATATATGTCAGATACTATTTTGGATTTCATGTGATGTGAATAGTGTTTGCTTGATATCTTTGTAAAGATGGTGAAGCCTTATACGAGTGGAAATTTGGAAATTTGTGAATAAATATGGTGGAATCCATTTGAAATGTTTTTCTTGGCATCATAGACTCTATTTATGCAATGTTATTCTCAATTCATAACATCTCACTGAATGACATGGAAAACCCTAAGTTATCTCAATTCGAGGATTTCATACATATGTTGATTGTATATGACTTGTTTAAAGCAATCTGTATTTAGTGGATGTTTATGACATATTAAATCTTTATGAGAGCCATGTGATAATTGAATGAGGTAAATGAAACCCTAAGGATAGGGTGTTCAATGAATTAAGAATTTTGATTTCCATGTTCTCAGTATGAGATGCACAACCCAAGATTTGGGTCGATGTGCACGTTTTCCAAGAAAGTGCAAATAATTTATGAGTGCAAATGACGATTACTCGTATGCTAAGTAATTAGCTCTTATCAGTATATTAAGATGTTTAATTACATGATTATATTGTATAAGTGCCAAATGGGCATGCATTATGTTTATTTAAGTATTTCAATCTTCTTGCATGTATAGTATGTCGATTTCTTAGTATATTATAGTGTTTGAATATACTACTCTACCAAGTTCAGGATGATATACATGTTGTGTTATAAACTTCAAATAAATAGACACAGTACCATATAGATACCAGAGTCAAGTATAAGTAAGGGAAAAGATACAATATAGTAAGAGCTTTCCAAGAAAAATAAAATAATAGACTTAAGAGCCCTAAACACCGCAGATTCCCTATGAGAGGTCTGTGTTGTAGGGATGAAATGACCTAACCCTGGCAGTGTCCAATATACAGGGGTCAGAACGTACTAACAGGTGGTACCGGGGACGAAGCCCTAATGGAAGTCTCCTTAATATACAACATGTAGTGCCCAACATCAACTAGAGGTCCAGGTGGCACTAGAGTATAGAAAATCCAATAGGTGGCCTGACTCTCCGCCTGTGTGCTCAGGTTAGAGGAGGAGTCCAGTTTTTACAACATAATAGGTGTGCCAAGGCCAGAGAGCCATTTTCCTATTGCAGACCAGTGATGTAGTCAGGCTTAGCATTCCTGGGTGTGTCAGCTAAGCCTTATACGGTGAGATCATAGTTCGCTATGAGTCTTCATATGTAGAGTACACTGCATATGATCAGGGCATAAGATAAAACATGTTCATATAGGTTTAAAGAGTTTCTTATAAGTAAGAAAGGCTAAGAAAGATTTGAGTATAGTTTCCCAGCAATTATTCTTTGTATGTTTCTGAATTATTAGTTCTCATTGAAATTAATCAAGCATGCTCATATATTGATTTACTCTTGTTGATATCTAGAATATCCTACCATATTTATGATTTTCAATGATCAATCTCTTTAAAGCTTACTGTTGTTATAATTGATATCAGTTGCTCAAAAGTATATCCATAATTATATAAGTGCTTTAGATTGTTTCTTTGAAGTACTCATTCACTGAGCGAGTAGGCTCACCCATCTACTCATAATTTTTAGGGAAACCATGTGGACTTGAAGAAGGTCAAAGCATCAGAGTAGATCTACCACATGAGTTAAGTATGATATTAGTTAAGTTTAGTCGGTCCCTGTCACTCTAGGTCCTAGTATAGATGTGAGAGTGTTGTAAGTAATGTTTTGTATCTTTGTTTCCTTAATAAGAGAGAATGTATCTGATTATCATGTCATATGTACCTAAGAATGAATGTATGGATGTGTATCATTTATGTTGAGATCATATTAAAGAAATCAATGTTTAGATTCCCTTGTAAAGTTAGTTTATGTGGTTCAATGCGAGAAAACAAAGAGTTTGAAAAAGAAGAAAAAGTTAAGGGTGATCTTTGTATTATGTTAAATCCTCAATTTATGCCCTAATCTCATGATTAATGGTAATTGTGAGATCGGGGTATAACAACTTGGTATCAAAGCTTAGGCTGAGTTCCAGAGACGAAACCAAAACAAGCTCGCAGATTGGCTGGCAAAGCAGTGCTTAAAGCAACTGGAAGCCTCTTGTGCATGGGCAACATGCCCGACCCCTCTTCTTGCTCTCTACCAGGATGATATGCAGTCTCTTTTTTAGATTTTTAGTTCTTCTCCGTACATCATGTAATGTTTAGCTACTAGTCACTAGTTTTTCAAAAAAAAAAAAGCTTAGGCTGAGTTGTCAGGGACCATTAAGTTAGTAAGTTAGAGTCAAAAGTGTGGCAGATAGGAGATGTTATGATGTTAGGTTTGGAGATTTGAGTATTTGGATATCCTGGCCTGGTATCTGAGTACTTGGATCAACCAGTATCAAGCTACTCTATCTATTCTTTCATGTATACCCTGGCCAGGTATACAGTGGAAGGATGGTCTAGAGAGGAACCCTAGAAATATTAGGGTTAGAAACAAGATAAGTAACATTAATTAAGAGCATAAATATAAAATGAGATAGAACTTTCATTTCATATTGTTGTTTTATTGGAGATGAATAGAAAAGGTCTTATATGTTTGAATTCAGATATTCAGTATTTTGATATATATATGGGTCTTTAATATTTGTTGTACACTATGCAGTTGTAGCAATTATTGATTTCATTCTTTGCATCAAGTAGGCTAGAAATTGACTTCAAAAAAAAGTAGGCTAGAATTGATCTTTGAATGAGCTTTCATAAGTGGATAAGTTTTCTTCCACACATTTGAGATGAATAGGAGTTGAGTAATCCTGAGTAGCTCTTGGCTTCAGGATTGTAGGTTCGGCATGGTCTGGCTGGCAAGATGCATTACTTGGATCTAATGACTCCTATTAGTAACATAACAAGAGTAAATTCTGGATATATTAGATCCAAATTCTAGTATGAATGTATATACTCTAAGATTTTGAAGTATAAGGGAAAGACTGGGATAACTAAGAATCAGTTGGAACTGATATCTAAGATCCAACTTTGGGGCCTCATATGAGAAACCCTTAATTGGGAATAAAGGAACACGACATAAGGTTCAGATTAAGTTTAATTATTAGTATTATATGAACTCATAATATGAAATATGGAAACGATATGAGAAAAGTATGTAAGGGGCCAAGATAGTAAGAACCAATCATGAGGAATGGATTATATAACCGAGTACAATGTTTTTATGTACTCCAAAGCAAAGGGAAAATAGAAGAAAAGAGCATGGAATGTATACCTTTATTAATAAGTTTAATACATTCATCCTTATTGCCTTTGGATTCTAAGTCTTTACAGAACAACAAACTAGTTTCTAAAAGAAGAACAAAAGTGTAGCTAAATAAATGAATAAGTCATACAAATATAGACTATATTCAGGAAGGAAAAACTTGATTGAAAGAGAAACTATGTTTCACTCACACATGAGACATTTGATTTAAAATGAAGGATATGAAATGTATTAAACATGAGGTGATACTAGTAGAGAGATTATTGATTTAGAATTTCAACTTCACTTTAGTAGAAGGATAAAAGGAAATATATGCAACATGGTATACATGATCATACACATAAAAGAAGCAACATGATCATAAGAGAAAACTAGAAGTTAAAGATCACATGAGGAATAGTAGTATATGGTAAGGGGATTATGGAAAGTAAAGAAGGGTTTGAAACATAATGGAGTAATATAGATTATAAAAGAAAGAGGTTGCGAGATTCAAGAAAGTGCTAATTAGTCAAGTATCCTTCTTGATAATTAATTAAACCTACATATGAGAAATGTATTATTGAATGTTTGAAGATAAGAATTCTAAGTCTCAAAATCATCTTCTCTTTCATATCTTCCTTAATGAGAGCAATGTGGGAATGAAGTGATAAGAAAATGAATCATATATAATGCATAACCACCGTGGAAGAGACATCTATTGAATGTAATAATGACACACAATATGATGATGAAACCCTAGAAGGGTAATTGAGAATGTAATCTATTTGAATGTCCAAGTAAGAGAAAGGAAATTCAATTGATAAGATAGGGAATACTTTAATAAAACTTATGAGATCCAAAGTTTGACTTTCAAATTAAGGGATAAAAGTCACATCAAAATAACATCATGCTTCTGATAAGGACCAAACCCTAGAATGTTTTGAGTTGTAGTACTTCAAGGGATGTCAATAGTGATTTGAACTTGAATACTAGAATCTCTATAAAACAAGATCATGAGATTTGCACTATGAGAAGTAAACTAGCACTGATAGTAATCCAGGGCTTAAAGATACCTAATCTGAAAGGTAGATGAACAATATGGAAATGATTCGGAGTAAAGAGTAAGATATAAATTTGAAATGTAATAAGTATGTTTTGAACAGAAGGAGAAATGCAATATGAGTGAAGTGTGATATGAGATAAATTCTTGCAGTGATAGCAAGAATGATGAATAATCTATTTGTACTTTGCATGCTTCAATTTCAGGAATGTTTAATCTACATGATTAAAATGAGAAGAATAAGTAGCAAAAAGTAAGTAGTAGTGAATGAGGAGAGAGATAAGAGAAAACAATGGCTTTTAGTAATATGTGAATTTGTTTTTAGAAGTATAATTTGTTGAAGGTATATTAAGGAATGTAAATTGGTTCTACGTATGATTTCAGTGTACATGTGCAAGCAATATGTTAATTAAAGGTGTCTGATAGTTGTAGTCATTCATACCAGTAATCCATCTTAGTATTGTACAATTGTGGTATGGTGATATATGTTGAATAATGATGGAATAAATGGAGGATTACCCTGAATAAGGTAGTCTTACCTATTCACTCATATGAATAGAAGGGATGATAATCATATTGTATTAATATGTAACCCTAATGAGGTATAGTTTGTTATACCTAGCTTTAATATAACTAAGTGATGGTCATTGGGTATGAATAGTCCTTGAATGACTAATATAATCATGGAGTACTCTATTACTATTGTTGAAACCCTAGTATGCTATAACCCTATGGTTACATCTTGAATTATGTGTGGGTTCATACTTGAGAATAATATCGAATGTGATGGTAATGCTTCACCTTATGCATCCATGATGCAATGGGGATGTCGTGAGTAGTATTGTACAATTTTTTTTGAATCTAGTCTTCCAACTCAAGATTGTTTTTCTATTTGAGTATAACAATAGTAAAATTTAAAAGAACATGGTGAACTCTCTTTTGTGACTTAGAGGTAATACATAACAATAGTTCATATTGAGTCGTATGAATTGAGATAGTTGGATCAGATTATCAATGTTGAGGTAACACCTCAAGAGTATAAAAAATATTGAAATGGTTGTTTCTCTCTCTCTATCTCTCTGTTATGAGTGATTGTGGCATAGTGAATTTATTTGTTGTCATTGAGAACTATTTCAAAAATGTTGTGATTAGAAAAGAAATGAAGGACTTAATGTTGAAAACTGCATTCAAGTATGAAATATAAGAATGTAATGACATGTAAGATTTCATAAGATTAAAATAAACTTTGAATATACTTTGTTTGTGTATTTATGTTTCGGGGACGAAACTTTTTAAGGGGGGTGAGAATTGTAATGACCACATTTGTGCTTAATTAGTAAACTAGGCTTTACCTGAATGATTAAATGCTTGATTAGATTGAACGTCGTTTAGAATTGATTAATGATATTAGATCAATTGTGATGTTTCAAACCTAAGAAGAAACTCTAACTATGGTTTTATTTTGAAGAATTAGAGTTTGAGAAATGTAAACCCTAATCGGAAAAAATTAGGGTTTTGATAGTACATGAATATGGAATTTGATCAAGATAGCAGTGTGGTAAATGATTTTTCATATTTTGTAAAAAATTTCTATTTCATTTAATTATTGATATGATATGGATAACTCAATCATGCATATTGGAGAAAAAGTTTAGAATATTTGAGTGTTCTTTGAATATGGTTCTCGGTCGAACTATACTTCGACCAAAATGTTGACATAGTGCTTTTCAGTAGTGTAGTGTTTTATTTTTGATTATTTATTTTTAACTCCAAATGATATGAAATTTTAATTGGATATCTGAAACTCAATCATAAACAAAATGTAAAATTTTCATAATTTTGTATGTGTTTAGACCTTATTAGTAGATGAATTACAGTAATATTTTTATGACAGAAAATTCTGCTGAAATAAGAGAAAGTATAGTGAGGGGTCAATGTGCAATTGTCCCAAGTATCTCAATTTCTCTATATGGTCAACCTAACACACAATGAGCTCTCATAATTCTTGATTCAATCTAGAGAAACAAAATCCTAGAGAGAGATGGAGAGTTAGGGTTTAAGAGGAGAAAGTGATGGTGATGCTCACATAGGGTTTTGCGGTCCGAGGAATGATGAAATCATGTAAGTTTAGCTTCTTTACATAGACTTTAATGGTGAATCTTCTCTCACATATCAAGATTCCATTCCTCCTCTGATTTGATACGAAATGGTATCAAAACTTCCTCTTTTCTCACTCTTTCTTCATAATCCCTCATTTCTAGTGTTTCCGAGTTGAAAGGAAGAAGAATCAGGTGAATTGTTAGGGATTTGATATGAGATCGAGATTTTCAGGGATGAGTTGCGTTTTTAAGGTGTTTTCAGACCTTAGGGTGAGTGGGAACTTCCTTTAAATAGTATATTGCACGAAAATTGGTTAAATCATCCATAATCTTTAATTGCTTAGTATGCGACTACAAACCCTGAATTGTTTGTTTGATCTAAGTTGTTGCATAATGATATGAAATGGATTCTTCATGTGTTTGTTTGAATTTCATATGATAAATTTAAATTATAAATGTATACAATACATCCTAATGAGAATTTCCTAAGTATTCACAAAGGTTATAAGAGTAAACTGAAATATATGGAATTTGTCTGTGACTGAAATTGTTGTATAATTAAATAGAGAAATTTGTTTATCTGGATCCCCTTGGTTATGAATGATTGTTTATCTGAATGTGTAGTACATATATGTCAGATACTATTTTGGATTTCATGTGATGTGAATAGTGTTTGCTTGATATCTTCATAAAGAGGGTGGAGCCCTATATGAGTGGAAAGTTGGAAATTTGTGAATAAATATGGTGAAATCCATTTGAAGTGTTTTTATTGGCATCATAGACTCTATTTATGCAATTTTATTCTCGATTCATAATATCTCAATGAATGGCATGGAAAACCCTAATTTAGCTCAATTTGAGGATTTCATACATATGTTGATTGTATATGACTTGTTTAAAGCAATCTCTATTTAGTGGATGTTTATGACATATTAAATCCTTATGAGAACCATGTGATAAGTGAATGAGGTAAATGAAACCCTAAGGATAGGGTGTTCAATGAATTAAGAATTTTGATTACCATGTTCTCAGTATGACATGCACAACCCAGGATTTGGGTCGATGTGCGCATTTTCCAAGAAAGTGCAAATGGTGATTACTCGTATGCCAAGTAATTAGCTCTTATCAGTATATTAAGATGTTCAATTGCATGATTCTAGTGTATAAGTGCCAAATGGATATGCATTATGTTTATTTAAGTATTTCAGTCTGCCTGCATGTATAGTATGTTGATTTCTCAATATATTATAGTGTTTGAATATAGTGCTCTGCCAAGTTAAGGATGATATACATGTTGTGTTAAAACTTCAAATAAATAGACATTGTACCATAGAGATACCAGAGTCAAGTATAAGTAAGGGAAAAGATACAATATAGTAAGATATTTCCAAGAAAAATAAAATAATAGACTTAAAGCCCTAAACGTCGTAGCTTCCCTATGAGAGGTCTGTGTCATAGGGATGAAAAGACCTAACCATGGTAGTGTCCAGTATACGGGGGTCATAATGTACTAATAGGTGGTATGGGGGACGAAGCCCTAGTGGAAGTCTCCTTAATATACAACATGTAGTGTCCAACATCAACCAGAGGTCTTGGTGGCACTAGAGTACAGAAAATCCAATAGGTGGCTTGACTCTCTGTTTGTGTGCTCAGGTTAGAGGAGTCCAGTTTTTACGACATAATAGGTGTTCCAAGGCCAGAGATCCATTTTCTTGTTGCAAACCAGCGACGTAGTCAGGCTTAGCATTCCCGGGTGTGTCAGCTAAGTCTTGTACGGTGAGATCACAGTTCGCTATGAGTCTTCATATGTAAACTACACTGCATATGATCAGGGCATAATCTAAAATATGTTCATATAGGTTTAAAGAGTTTCTTAAAAGTAAGAAAGGCTAATAAAGATTCGAGTACAGTTTCCTAGAAATTATTCTTTGTATGTTTCTAAATTATTAGTTCTCATTGAAATTAATCAAGCATGCTCATATATTGATTTACTCTTGTTGATATCCAAAGTATCTTGCCATATTTATGATTTTCAATGATCAATCTCTTTAAATCTTATTGTTGTTATAATTGATATCGGTTGCTCAAAAGTATATTTGTAATTATATCAGTGCTTTAGACTATTTCTTTGAAGTACTCATTCACTGAGTGAGTAGGCTCACCCCTCTACTCAGATTTTTTAGGGAAACCACGTAGACTTGAAGAAGGTCAAAGCATCAGAGTAGATCTACCACATGAGTTAAGTATGATATTAGTTAAGTTTAGTCGGTCCCTGTCACTCTAGGTCCTAGTATAGATGTGAGAGTGTTGTAAGTAATGTTTTGTATCTTTGTTTCCTTAATAATAGAGAATGTATCTGATTATCATGCCATATGTACCTGATAATGAATGTATGGATGTGTATCATTTATGTTGAGATCATATTAAAGAAATCATAGTTTAGATTCCCTTGTAAAGTTAGTTTATGTGGTTCAATGCGAGAAAACAAAGAGTTTGAAAAAGAAGAAAAAGTTAATGGTGATCTTTGTATTATGTTAAATCCTCAATTTATGCCCTAATCTCATGATTAATGGTAATTGTGAGATCGGGGTGTAACAACTTGGTATCAATGGTTAGGCTGAGTTGTCAGGGACCGTTAAGTTAGTAAGTTAGAGTCATAAGTGTGGCAGATAAGAGATGTTATGATGTTAGCTCTGGGGATTTGAGTATTTGGATATCCTGGCTCGGTATCTGAGTACTTGGATTAACCAGTATCAAGCTACTCTATCTATTCTTTCATGTATACCCTGGCCAGGTATACAGTGGAAGGATGGTCTAGAGAGGAACCCTAGAAATATTAGGGTTAGAAACAAGATAAGTAACATGAATTAAGATCATAAATATAAAATGAGATAGAACTTTCATTTCATATTGTTGTTTTATTGGAGATGAATAGAAAAGCTCTTATATGTTTGAATTCAGATATTCAATATTTTGATATATATATATATATATATATATATATATATATATATATATATATATATATATATATGGGTCTTTAAGATTTGTTGTACACTATGCATTTGTAGCATTTATTGATTTCATTCTTTGTATCAAGTAGACTAGAAATGATCTTTGAATGAGCTTTCTTAAGTGGATAAGTTTTCTTCCACACATTTGAGATGAATAGGAGTTGAGTAATCCTAAGTAGCTCTTGGCTTCAGGATTGCAGGTTTGGCCTGGTCTGGCTGGCAGGATGCATTATTGGGATCTAATGACTCCTATTAGTAACATAACAAGAGTAAATTCTGGATAGATTACATCCAAATTCTAGTATGAATGTATATACTGTAAGATTTTGAAGTTTAAGGGAAAGACTGGGATAACTAAGAATCAATTGGAACTGATATCTGAGATCCAACTTTGGGGCCTCATATGAGAAACCCTTAATTGGGAATAAAGGAACACCACATAAGGTTCAGATTAAGTTTAATTATTAGTATTATATGAACTCTAAATATGAAATATGGAAAAGATATGAGAAAAGTATGTAAGGGGCCAATATAGTAAGAATCAATCATGAGGAATGGATTATATAACCGAGTACAATGTTTTTATGTACTCCAAAGCAAAGGGAAAATAGAAGAAAAGAGCATGGAATGTATACCTTTATTAATAAGTTTAATACATTCATCCTTATTGCCTTTGTACTCCAAAGAAAAGGGAAAATAGAAAAAAAAACTAAGTATACAATAAGAACATAGAAGTGAAGAGTCTTCAGAAGAATTAAAGTGAAGAGAACTAGATGAGCATGTAAATCATAAAACTAGGATAAGAAACTTAGTTGAAACAAAGAGAAATGTTGGAAATAATGAGCTTGATTAATGAATGAGGGTTATGATATAATTGAGAGCATGGAATGTATACCTTTACTAATAAGTTTAATACATTCATCCTTATTGCCTTTGGATTCTAAGCCTTTATAGAATAATAAACTAGTTTCTAAAAGAAGAACAAAAGTGTAGCTAAATAAATGAATAAGTCATACAAAGATAGACTATATTTAGGAAGGAAAAACTTGATTGAAAGAGAAACTATGTTTCACCCACGCATGAGCCGTTTGATTTAAAATGAAGGATATGTAATGTATTAAACATGAGGTGATACTAGTAGAGAGATTATTGGTTTAGAATTTCAACTTAACATTAGTAGAAGGATAAAAGGAAATATATGCAACATGGTATACATGATCATACACATAAAAGAAGCAACATGATCATAAGAGAAAACTATAAGTTAAAGATGACATGGGGAATAGTAGTATATGGTAAGGGGATTATGGAAAGTAAAGAAGGGCTTGAAACATAATGGTGTAATATAGATTATAAAAGAAAGAGGTTGTGAGATTCAAGAAAGTGCTAATTAGTCAAGTATCCTTATTGATAATTAATTAAACATACATATGAGAAATGTATTATTGAATGTTTGAAGATAAGAATTCTAAGTCTCAAAATCATCTTCTCTTTCATATTTTCCTTAATGAGAGCAATGTGGGAATGAAGTGATAAGAAAATGAATCATATATGATGCATAACCACCATGGTAGAGACATCTAGTGAAATAATGACACACAATATGATGATGAAACCCTAGCAGGGTAATTGAGAATGTAATCTATCTGAATGGCCAAATAAGAGAAAGGAAATTCAATTGATAAGATAGGGAAGACTTTAGTAAAACTTGTGAGATCCAAAGTTTGACTTTCAAATTAAGGGAGAAAAGTCACATCACAATAACGTCATGCTTCTGATAAGGACCAAACCCTAGAATGTTTAGAGTTGTAGTAGTTTAAGGGATGTCAATAGTGATTTGACCTTGAATACTAGCATCTCTATAAAATAAGATCATGAGACTTACACTATGAGAAGTAAACTAGCACTGATAGTAATCTAGGGTTTAAAGATAGCTAATTTGAAAGGTAGATGAACAATATGGAAATGATTCAGAGTAAAGAGTAAGATATAAATTTGAAATGTAGCAAGTGTGTTTTCAAAAAAAGGAGAAATACAATATGAGTGAAGTGCGATATGAGATAAATTATTGCAGTGATAGCAAGAATGATGAATAATCTATTTGTACCTTGCATGTTTCAATTTTAGGAATGTTTAATCTATATGATTAAAATGAGAAGAATAAGTATAAAAAAGGAAGTAGTAGTGAATGAGGAGAGAGATAAGAGAAAACAATGGCTTTTAGTAATATGTGAATTTGTTTTTAGAAGTATAATTTGTTGAAGGTATATTAAGGGATGTAAATTGGTTCTACGTATGATTTCAGTGTACAAGTGCAAGCAAAATGTTAATTAAAGGTGTCTGATAGTTATAGTCATTCATACCAATAATCCATATTAGTATTGTACAATTGTGGTATGGTGATATAGGTTGAATAATGATGGAACAAATGGAGTATTATCCAGAATAAGGTAGTCTTACCTATTCACTCATATGAATAGAAGGGATGATAACCATATTGTATTGATATGTAACCCTAATGAGGTATAGCTTGTTATACCTCGCTTTAATATAACTAAGTGATGGTAATTGAATATGAATAGTCCTTGAATGACTAAGATAATCATGGAGTATTGTGTTACTATTGTTGAAACCCTAGTATGCTACAACCCGATTGTAAAGAAGTGAAAACACCTCCTTACTAAAAATTTGAACAATAGAACCTCCAGTCCAAACATACTCAAAAGGTATGATGGAGTGGGTGTAAAATTTTCAAATCTTTATATAATGGTAATCAAAAGACCAATGTATAGCAGCGGAAGAAAATATTTGACTATTCAATTATGAAACAAAGGGTCACAAACTTACATCATAAGGATCCATGTAGAGGAAATCTAAACCACCTCAAGATTGTCTCCAAGCTCCACAAACTAAGTCTAGGTCACCATGCCATGCATCCAAGTCTTCCACCTAGGGTTGGAAGCATACCCCAGAAAAAGAGAAACAAAAGGAGACATCAGCAAAGGCTGGTATGTGCATACTAAAAAGCAAGTTGAGCAATATAAGGATATAAAGGACATCAAATGTAAAGGCTTCCCATGCAAGAGATAAGTATCACCCAAACGGGTATCAAGAGAAAGAATCATAACCAAAGGGATACTTTCCATAACCAACAAATAATAAGAATGTGCTATCAATATAAACATCCACTACCATGGTGGAAAAAAAAGCACATATATTCATCAACCTGCATGCATGTGAGATAAGCATAGCCCTAGAACAATATAAATAACAATGGCGGTCAAGAATCACACATCTTGAACCTGGTAGGACATGGGCCAAGAATCACACATCTTGCCCTGGCATGGGGAATCACACATCCACCATCCAAATATATATATATATATATATATAACATGGGCCAGGAATCACACATCCTGCCCGGGTATGGGGAATCACACATCCTCCATCCCAAAGATATCACAACGTTGCCATGTTGCATAATGAGACAAAACCAATGAAATTATACTACTCTAGTGCTACTGAATCACATAGCATGTTAATGTAGAGGCAAGTAGAAAAGTATAGTCAGAATTGTACAATGTTGCCATCACACAATGGACAACACAAACATATAACATCCACTTCAAAGTGGCACATATCAACAAGTAAACTTCCACATCACAGTGGGCATATAATATCAAAAGTCCAACTTTCACCAAGGCAACAAGTAAGATTATAAGAGAATATCTATGATCATAAGACTAATATCAAATAAAAGGTAGTTCACATGAACCATGATATCAAAAGATATGAGCAATGTGTATAGGCTATTGTCCATAGGACCAAGAGAATAGTAAAGATAGGTTATTGCTTAAAAAGGAATAATCGAGGATGAAAACATACCTCAACATCAGATTCAAACAATCCAAAGCCACTTTTAGGTCCAAGCCTAGGCTTCCAAAGCACCTATTAGTATATATATGGGATTAGGGTTAGATTTATATTGATTTCATAAACCCTAAAAACACCTTTTTATTATTATGTGAATTAAGTTATGAAAACTATTCCATATTTTAGGTTATATTATTACGAGTCTAAAACATATTTTATTATATTTTTCTGACTTATAAATTATTAGTTATGAATTTTAGAAGTTAATTCATCATTAATTAGATCCATTAAAAACACCTATTTAAAACATTAGAATCAAGAGATAAAACCAACACCATAAGAAAGCTTGCATTTTTCTAAATCCAACAAATATTTATTTATATTTTTCTGATCAGTAAATAATTAGTTATTGATTTTCGAAAATCAGCCAATCACATAATTACTTAATGCCACATAGGCGAGAAAATCCACAAAAACAGACCGGGCCCACACAACTTGGCCCAATCAGGGTTGGCAAAATCAGCAGTCAGCTACTCAGCTGAATCGCACCAAAGTAAAAGAAAACATGAGGAAATGACCAAAATACCCCTAATAGGGAAACGAAGAGGTAAAGAAACGATGGAGGGTATTCTCGGAAATCTACGAAGGACCGTCTTCTCCGCTGTATCCAGAACGTGAAGAAGTCCAGGCTACACCACAGATCAGGAAATCGAAGAACCAAAATAAGAAAGAGGGATTTGGTTTAATACCACTGATCCGGTGTATATGCTTGTCGATTAGCTAGAAGCAGATCCACCGGGACTTCTTGGATGCTCAGGAGGTCTCCCAACAATCAGGACCCCCGATACAGTCTCCGTCGTTGGTGCCTGGAATCCGATAGCAGAGGGATAAACCGCGAGATATCAAGCTGGCCCTCGTGAGAACTGGGAACGGTTGCAAGTCCATACACGAAGCACATGAGCTCATTACCTGGAGGTCCGAAAGCCAGGTGGCGCGAGGAGAAGAGAGGGCCGAGAAAACAGGGGCGAGAACAGAGGACTCTCGCGGCGCCTGTGGAACAAGGAAAAGGTGCCTTGAGCCCAAGATTTTATAGGGTCGTTGGGTTCGATAGCCAGTAAGGAATGTGGAGGCGAAGAGAGTGGTGAAAATATGGAGAGGAAAAAGGAGGAATCGGAGAAGGAAAACGCAAGGGAAATTGGTTTCCCAGTTCACACAGGCGCAAAGAAAATGAAGGTAGGGGATGCTATAGGAACCGTGCGATCTTGATCCGATGGACACAAATGCACCCGAAATCTAATAAGACTAGGAAAGCAGGCGTGACACATTAAATCAAAGTCGATTCTTATTAAACCAAGGTTGGAAAACATTATTTCCTTATTTTCTCTTTCTTAAATTGAGGGTCCAAACATTATCCAAATTAAACCAAATTTTGCACAGAGGCCAATAAAGGCAAGTAGATTCTGATTATGCACTTAGTTTTGCCTTTTGGAAACTTTTAATGTGTTAAATAAATCAAAACATATTTTCTCTTTCCTCCTTCATTTATGGTATTAGGATTATCCAAATTTTATGAAACTTGACCCACAAGTCATATTTAATATGTTGGATACGAATTTGCCATCAATTTTACATATTGGAGTTGTTTGCATATTTAATTAATATTTTGGAGATTCTACACACTTTCTCTCTCCTAATTTTACCTTTTAAGAAAACTTTCTCCAAATTGGATAAAAATTCACCCAAAGGCTATATTTATTATGTAGATCATGAATCTAAGATTATTTTCCTCTTTTGGAGTCAAGTATTATATTTATTTATTAATTACACCTTTTTGGCAATTTCTCTCTCCTAACTTACCATATTATTTCAAGGTTGTCCAAATTAAATGAAATTTGACATGTAAGCTTATTTTAATATGTAGATTACGAATTTGAAGTCTATTATTTATTTTGAATCTTTCTTACATGGATTTAGTCATATGGCCCATTAGAGGCCCATTAACTTCATTATGCATCCAATTAGATTATTTATCATCTTATTATCACCAAATGAATTATGTGACATATTATTTACATTATTCATGCATTAGATTAATAGGATCATCCTAACCTCAACCTTGTTTGGAAAATCACCAAAAGGTCAAAGTTCTAAGGTAGGGTCCAAGATCCGGTATGTTATAGTACTCCACCCCTTAAAAAGGATTTCGTCCTCAAAATCTATAGATTCAAACATCAACGATCAACTACTCTCCACCCCCCTTAAAGGGTTCAACATATCAAGTCAAACTAAACAACTTTTTAGAGCTACCTACATCAAATTGTGAGAAAGTTTTAGAGATTTATATTTTTCATGTATCCAACTATCAAGTCACCATCTAGGGTTGAGTTATAGGTCCTCATATCTCTAACCTATCAAGCCTAAATGAACATCCAAAAGTCATAGGGTAGGTCAACTACACATTTATATCAAACCTAGTCACAATACTAGGGTTAGATTCTACTCAAACTATAGTTTTTATTCATTGTGACTTAAATCAAGAAAACATCGACAAACCAGAGAAAATTTTGTACATATAGTAGTATACTTGAAAATATATTTTTCTTCGAAGAATCATGCGATATGAAACAATGGTGAGCTCAAAATCAAAGCAAAAACCAAGTCACAATATTTCCATAACAAGATCTCCTAACATATACTCATCCTCAAAACAAACCTTGTTACATAAAAGATCTTCATTGATCAAACTCTAGGGTCAACATCTCACTTAAAGGTAACTAACTAAAGTCAAGGGTTCTAACACGAGACAAAATTGAAATAGTCGATTCCGACTACCATGGGCTCTGATACCATACTATAACGAAGTGAGAACACCTCCTTACTAAAAATTTGAACAATAGAACCTCCAGTCCAAACATACTCAAAAGGTATGATGGAGTGGGTGTAAAATTTTCAAATCTTTATATAATGGTAATCAAAAGACCAATGTATAGCAGCGGAAGAAAATATTTGACTATTCAATTATGAAACAAAGGGTCACAAACTTACATCATAAGGATCCATGTAGAGGAAATCTAAACCACCTCAAGATTGTCTCCAAGATCCATAAACTAAGTCCAGGTCACCATGTCATGCATCCAAGTCTTCCACCTAGGGTTCCAAGCATACCCCAGCAAAAGAGAAACAAAGGGAGACATCAGCAAAGGTTGGTATGTGCATACTACAAAGCAAGTTGAGAAATATAAGGATATAAAGGACATCAAATGTAAAGGCTTCCCATGCAAGAGATAAGTATCACCCAAACGAGTATCAAGAGAAAGAATTGTACCCAAAGGGATACTTGCCATAACCAACAAATAATAAGAATGTGCTATCAATATAAACATCCACTACCATGGTGGAAAACAAAGCACATATAATCATCAACATGCATGCATGTGAGATAAGAATAGCCCTAGAACAATATAAATAACAATGGCGGTCAAGAATCATACATCTTGAACCTGGTAGGACATGGGCCAAGAATCACACATCTTGCCCTGGCATGGGGAATCACACATCCACCATACAAATATATATATATATATATATATATATATATATATATATATATATATATATATATATATATATATTACATGGGCCAGGAATCACACATCCTGCCCGGGTATGGGGTATCACACATCCTCCATCCCAAAGATATCACAATGTTTCCAATTTGCATAATGAGACAAAACCAATGAAATTATACTACTCTAGTGCTACTGAATCACATAGCATGTTAATGTAGAGGCAAGTAGAAAAGTATAGTCAGAATTGTACAATGTTGCCATCACACAATGGACAACACAAACATATAACATCCACTTCAAAGTGGCACATATCAACAAGTAAACTTCCACATCACAGTGGGCATATAATATCAAAAGTCCAACTTGCACCAAGGCAACAAGATAAGATTACAAGAGAATATCTATGATCACAAGATTAATATCAAATAAAAGGTAGTTCACATGAACCATTATATCAAAAGATATGAGCAATGTGTATAGGCTATTGTCCATAGGACCAAGAGAATAATAAATATCAGTTATTGCTCAAAAAGGAATAATTGAGGATGCAAACATACCTCAACATCAGATTCGAATGATCCAAAGCCACTTCTAGGTCCAAGCCTAGGCTTCCAAAGCACCTATTAGTATATATACGGGATTAGGGTTAGATTTATATTGATTTCATAAACCCTAAAAACACCTTTTTATTATTATGTGAATTAAGTTATGAAAACTATTCCATATTTTAGGTTATATTATTACGAGTCTAAAACATATTTTATTATATTTTTCTGACTTATAAATTATTAGTTATGAATTTTAGAAGTTAATTCATCATTAATTAGATCCATTAAAAACACCTATTTAAAACATTAGATTCAGGTGATAAAACCAACGCCATAATAAAGCTTGCATTTTTCTGAATCCAACGACTATTTATTTATATTATTCTGATTAGTAAATAATTAGTTATTGATTTTCAAAAATCAGCCAATCAGGTAATTACTTAATGCCACATAGGCGAGAAAATCCACAAAAACAGACCGGGTCCGCACGACTTGGCCCAATCAGGGTTGGCCAAATCAGCAGTCAGCTACTCAGCTGAATCGCACCAAAGCAAAAGAAAACATGAGGAAATGACCAAAATACCCCTGATAGGGAAACGAAGAGGTAAAGAAACGATGGAGGGTATTCTCGAAAATCTATGAAGGATCATCTTCTCTGTTGTATCCAGAATGCGAAGAAGTCCAGGCTACACAACAGATCAGGAAATCGAAGAACGAAAATAAGAAAGAGGGATTTGGTTTAATACCACTGATCCGGTGTATATGCTTGTCGATTAGCTAGAAGCAGATCCACCGGGACTTCCTGGATGCTCAGGAGGTCTCCCAACAATCAGGACCCCCGATATAGCCTCCGTCGTTGGTGCCTGGAATTCGGTAGCAGAGGGATAAACCGCGAGATATCAAGATGGTCCTTGCAAGAACTGGGAACGGTTGCAGGGCCATACACGAAGCACATGAGCTCATTACCTGGAGGTCCGAAAGCCAGGTAGCGCAAGGAGAAGAGAGGGCCGGGAAAACAGGGGCGAGAACAGAGGACTCTCACGGTGCCTGTGGAACAAGGAAAGGATGCCTTGAGCCCAAGATTTTATAGGGTCGTCGGGTTTGGTAGCCAGTAAGGAATGTGGAGGCGAAGAGAGTGGTGAAAATATGGAGAGGAAAAAGGAGGAATCAGAAGGAAAACACAAGGGAAATTGGTTTCCCAGTTCGCACGGGCGCAAAGAAAATGGAGGTAGGGGATGCTACAGGAACCGTGCGATCTTGATCTGATGGACACAAAAGCACCTGAAATCTAATAAGACTAGGAAAACAGGCGTGACACATTAAATCAAAGTCGATTCCGATTAAACCAAGGTTGGAAAACATTATTTCCTTATTTTCTCTTTCTTAAATTGAGGGTCCAAACATTATCCAAATTAAACCAAATTTTGCAGAGAGGCCAATAAAGGCATGTAGATTCCGATTATGCACTTAGTTTTGCCTTTTGGAAACTTTTAATGTGTTAAATAAATCAAAACATATTTTCTCTTTCCTCCTTCATTTATGGTATTAGGATTATCCAAATTTTATGAAACTTGACCCACAAGTCATATTTAATGTGTTGGATACGAATTTGCCATCAATTTTACATATTGGAGTTGTTTGCATATTTAATTAATATTTTGGAGATTCTACACACTTTCTCTCTCCTGATTTTACCTTTTAAGCAAACTTTCTCCAAATTGGATAAAAAATCACCCAAAGGCTATATTTATTATGTATATCATGAATCTAAGATTATTTTCCTCTTTTGGTGTCAATTATTATATTTATTTATTAATTACACCTTTTAGGCAATTTCTCTCTCCTAACTTACCATATTATTTCAAGGTTGTCCAAAATAAATGAAAATTGACATGTAAGCTTATTTTAATATGTAGATTACGAATTTGAAGTATATTATTTATTTTGAATCTTTCTTACATGGGTTTAGTCATATGGCCCATTAGAGGCCCATTAAATTCATTATGCATCCAATTAGATTATTTATCATCTTATTATCACCAAATGAATTATGTGACATATTATTTACATTATTCATGCATTAGATTATTAGGATCATCCTAACCTCAACCTTGTTTGGAAAATCACCAAAAGGTCAAAGTTCTAAGGTAGGGTCCAAGATCTGGTATGTTACACCGATGGTTACACCTTGAGTTATGTGTGGGTTCATACTTGAGAATAATGTGGAATGTGATGGTAATGCTTCACCTTATGCATCCATGATGCAATGGGGATGTCGTGAGTAGTATTGTACAATTGTTGTTGAATCTAGTCTTCCAACTCAAGATTGTTTTTATATTTTAGTAGCACATTAGTAAAATTCAAAAGAACATGGTGAACTCTCTTTTGTGACTTAGACGTAATACATAAAAATAGTACATATTGAGTCGTATGAATAGAGATAGTTGGATCAGATTATTAATGTTGAGTTAACACCTCAAGAGTATTAAAAAAAATATTGAAATGGTTGTTTCTCTCTCTCTCGCTCTGTTATGATTGATTGTGGCATAGAGAATTTATTTGTTGTCATTGAAAACTATTTCAAACATGTTGTGATTAGAAAAGAAATGAAGGACTTAATGTTGAAAACTGCATTCAAGTATGAAATACAAGAATGTTATGACATGTAAGATTTTAGAAGCTTAAAATAAACTTTGAATATACTTTGTTTGTGTATTTATGTTTCGGTGATGAGACTTTTTAAGGGGGTGAGAATTGTATTGACCACATTTGTGCTTAATTGGTAAACTAGGGTTTACCTGAATGATTACATGCCTGTTTATATTGAACATTGTTTAGACTTGATTAATGATAGTAGATCAATTGTGATGTTTCAAACCTAAGAAGAAACTCTAACTATGATTTTTAGTTTGAAGAATTAGGGTTTGAGAAATGTAAACCCTAATTGGCAAAAATTAGGGTTTTGATAGTACATGAATATGGAATTTGATCAAGATAGCAGTGTGGTAAATGAGTTTTCATATTTTATAAAAATTTTCTATTTAATTTAATTTTGGATATGATATGGATAACTCGATCATGCATATTGGAGACAAAATTCAGAATATTTAAGTGTTCTTTGAATGTGGTTCTCGGTCGAACTATACTTCAACCAAAATGCTAACATAGTGCTTTTCGGTAGTGTAGTGTTTTATTTTTGATTATTTATATGTAACTCCAAATGATATGAAATTTTAACTGGAGATATAAACTCAATCATAAACAAAAAAATTTAAATTTTCATTATTTTTGTATGCGTTTAGACCTTATCAGTAGACGAATTATAGTAATATTTTTATGATAGAAAATTCAGCTGAAATAAGAGAAAGTATAGTGAGGGGTTAATGTGCAATTGACCCAATCAGATCAATTGCTCTATATGGTCAACCTAACACACAAGGATATCTCATAATTCTTGATTCAATATAGAGAAACAAAATCCTAGAGAGAGAGGGAGAGTTAGGGTTTGAGAGAAGAAAGTGATGGAGATGCTGACCTAGGGTTTTGCGGTCCGAGGAATGATGAAATCATGTAAGTTTAGCTTCTTTGCATAGACTTTAATGGTGAATCTTCTCTCAAATGTCAAGTTTCCATCCCTCCTCTGATTTGATCTGAAATGGTATCAAAACTTCCCCTTTTCTCACTCTTTCTTCATAATCCCACATTTCTAGGGTTTTCGAGTTGAAAGGAAGAAGAATCGGGTGAATTGTTAGGGATTTGATATGAGATTGATATTTTTAGGGATGATCTGCATTTTTAAGGTGTTTTCACACTTAGGGTGAGTGGGAACTTCCTTTAAACAGTACATTGCACGAAAATTGGTTAAATCATCCATAATCTTTAATTGCTTAGTATGCGACTACAAACCCTGAATTGTCTGTTTGATCTAAGTTGTTGCAAAATGATATGAAATGGATTCTTCCTCTATTTGTTTGAATTTTAGATGATATATTTAAATTAGAAATGTATACAATACATCCTAATGAGAATTCTCTAAGTATTTACAAAGGTTATAAGAGTAAACTGAAATATAGGGAATTTGTATGTGACTGAAACTATTGTATAATTAAATAGAGAAATTTGTTTATCTAGATCCCCTTGGTTATGAATGATTGTTTATCTGAATGTTTGGTACATATATGCCAGATACTATTTTGGATTTCATGTGATGTGAATAGTGTTTTCTTGATATCTTTGTAAAGAGGGTGAAGCCCTATATGAGTGGAAAGTTGGAAATTTGTGAATAAATATGGTGAAATCCATTTGAAGTGTTTTTCTTGGCATCATAGACTCTATTTATGCAATGTTATTCTCGATTCATAATATGTCAATGAATGGCATGGAAAACCCTAATTTAGCTCAATTCGAGGATTTCATACATATGTTGATTGTATACGACTTGTTTAAAGCAATCTGTATTTAGTGGATGTTTATGACATATTAAATCCTTTTGAGATCCATGTGATAAGTGAATGAGGTAAATGAAATCCTAAGGATAGGGTGTTCAATGAATTAAGCATTTTGATTATCATGTTCTCAGTATGACATGCACAACCCAGGATTTGGGTCGATGTGCACGTTTTCCAAGAAGGTGTAAATAATTTATGGGTGCAAATGACGATTACTCGTATGCCAAGTAATTAGCTCTTATCAGTATATTAAGATGTTTAATTGCATGATTCTATTGTATAAGTGCCAAATGGACATGCATTATGTTTATTTAAGTATTTCAGTATGTCTGCATGTATAGTATGTTGATTTCTCAATATAATACAGTGTTTGAATATACTGCTCTGCCAAGTTAAGGATGATATACATGTTGTTTTATAAACTTTAAATAAATAGACATGATACTATAGAGATACCAGAGTCAAGTATAAGTAAGGGAAAAGATACAATATAGTAAGAGCTTTCCAAAAAAAATAAAATAATAGACTTAAGATCCATGAACACCATAGATTCCCTATGAGAGGTCTGCGTCGTAGGGATGAACTGACCTAACCCTAGCAGTGTCCAGTATGCGGGGGTCGGAACGTACTAACAGGTGGTACGGGGGATGAAGCCCTAGTGGAAGTCTCCTTAATATATAGCATGTAGTGTCCAACATCAACCAGAGGTCTTGGTGGCACTAGAGTACAGAAAAGTCAATAGGTGGCTTGACTCTCTGCATGTGTGCTCAGGTTAGAGGAGGAGTCCAGTTTTTATGGCATAATAGGTGTGCTGAGGCCAGAGAGCGATTTTCCTATTACAGACCAGTGACGTAGTCAGGCTTAGCATTCCCAGGTGTGTCAGCTAAGTCTTGTATGGTGAGATCGTAGTTCGCTATGAGTCTTCATATGTAGAGTACACTACATATGATCTAGGCATGAGCTAAAATATGTTCATATAGGTTTAAAGAGTTTCTTAGAAGTAAGAAAGGCTAATAAAGATTCGAGTATAGTTTCCCAGCAATTATTCTTTGTATTTTTCTTTTTTTTTTAGAAATAGAAATAAACTTAGTAGTACTACTACCATTACATGCATCTGTGTTGATAATATCAACAAGATGACTAGGTGGACTCCTATAGTAATAAGAGCCACAGTTTTTTTTAATATTAAACTTTGCCAACTGGTCCGCAACCTTATTCCCCTCTCTTTTAATGTGCGAGCAGACCCACCCCCGTTTGAACCTCTTTCTTGTAGCTGTTACCCATCTGGTCAGCTTTGGGTAGCCTGAGACTTTGCCTACCATAGCCTCCATGGCGATTAAAGTGCCAGTTTCAAAGAAGATCTTATCACAGTTCAGACCCTGCCCAACTTCAACATCTAGTATCACACTCACTCACGTTTGTAGATAACCTCGAGCTACGCCTGCGTATGTTTGGTGGATCTGGTGGTTTACTTTTTCCCTTCCTCTTCGTGTTTAGATTATTACTAGTACCAATTCTCCGAGGAAGGAGAGATTTCTCCTTTTCATGTGTTCCTTTCCTTGGCTTATCTTTCTTCAGTCTTGTCAAAATGGTGTTGTTTTCTGCCTCCTCGCCCACTCTAGCATCCCCCATATCCATCTCCTTCTCCATGAATATGTCCTCATCCTCGACAATAACCACTTCATCTACCTTAGGATTAACTATGACGTGGTTCTCTTTTCCTTGAGTTGCATCAGTAACCTTTGACATATCACTCACTGCAGTGGCCTGGTAAGTTATGTCCCCAAACACCGTTCTGCTGCTCTCCTGTGTGGTTCTTTTCTCTTGCACTTTCTTTTTCCTCCACACCTTCGTTTGCCTACCCTGCTCTACTTTGTCTTCTTTATTAAGATGTGTTATGTTTGTCTCTTTTTCTTGGTTCTCATCTTCTACAATATCCTCTAATCCTTCGAATCTGTTGGATGAATTAGCTCTTGAGTTGCTCTGCAGAACTTTATGTCTTCTGCCATTGTTCTTTCTCGTTTGAACATGCCAACCTCCATGACTGGATTTGTAAGGGATTTGCTGGTCAGTCTTGTTTGCTTCATTCTCCACATTGCTGTTCGTACCTTCATTACTCATCACGGCTTTACAGAACTTTGAAACATGCCCTTCCAAGCCACACTTGGCACATGCCCAGGGTAATCCTTCATAATAGACTTCAAACTCCTCCCCATTAATGAGGATTGAAGATGTTAGCTCCTTCGCTATTTCGATCTCTATAGCTTGACGTGCAAAGCGAATTATGGATCTGTTCTCAGTGTGGTTATCAATCTTCCCTAGGCATCCCAGCGCCCTCCCAATATATTTGAATATGGTACTCACATACAAGTGTAGCGGAAGATTGATTATTCTGACCCAGGTGACGATGTAGTTCGGGAGCGCCACCGTTGGTTTAAAGTTAGGATACCACTCCCAAACTACCAACGAGCAGCCAAAACTTTTCCAAGGGCCCCCCATTAATGTTGTCTCAAAATCATTTTGACATGAAAGCTGGATGACGAAGTGCCCATGCTCTAATTCGAACATGTTGAATCACCCCTTGATTTTCCATAACAGCTTAATCTTATCCCTTAGTGTCATATATCCAATATCTGTTCCGATTAGCCGTGTTACAACTGCATACCTCCATGGACTTACTAGTTCTTCTTCTACCTCAGGTTCAATAGATAAGAGAGGGACACCGTCCATCTCGCTCAACGAGACTGCCTCCAGGGGAAGGTCGTCTTCAAATAGTTTTTCCAGGAAAAACATGTTATTCTCATCTTTAGCATGATCCGTTGTGTTACCCACAGTGATATTTGTGTAGGAGCTTTGTGAGCCTGGAACGGCAGTTCCATGGTGCTTTTCTAGCATGCATCCAGTAGTCGTGGTGTCAGGTGACTGATCCCTGTGCGCTTCGCTGCCACTTTCCATATTGTCACGCATACCTGCCATATTGAATGTTATCCCAATCTCCGGCACTGTGTATGTGGCCATGCCTTTCCTCCGGTCCTAGTGTCTCCATGATCCAGCAAGACTAACTGTGCTCCTCCATTTCTTTTCCGCTGTGGCCCCAAGATCGAAGATCCTGGTTCCCTCATCGTCACCCGGGTCCTTTTCTTGATCATGTTCGATCTTGCCTCCCTCATCGTCATCGAGATCCTTTTCTTGACCACCCACACAATCTCTCTCCCTAGCCCCCTCACACCCTAGCCCTAGCGCCGCCATCTCGACATACACCCTATTTTCTTGATCCCCTATTCTTTGTATGTTTCTGAATTATTAGTTCTCATTGAAATTAATCAAGCATGCTCATATATTGATTTACTCTTGTTGATATCTAGAGTATCCTGCCATATTTATGATTGTCAATGATCAATCTCTTTAAATCTTACTGTTGTCATAATTGATATTAGTTGCTCAAAAGTATATTTGTAATTATATCAGTGCTTTAGAATGTTTCTTTGAAGTACTCATTCACGGAGCGAGTAGGCTCACTCCTCTACTCACAATTTTTAGGGAATCCACATGGACTTGAAGAAGGTCAAAGAATCAGAGTAGATCTACCACATGAGTTAAGTATGAGATTAGTTAAGTTTAGTCAATCCCTGTCATTCTAGGTCCTAGTATAGATGTGAGAGTGTTGTAAGTAATGTTTTGTATCTTTGTTTCCTTAATAAGAGAGAATGTATCTAATTATCATGTCGTGTGTACCTGAGAATGAATGTATGGATGTGTATCGTTTATGTTGAGATCATATTAAAGAAATCATTGTTTAGATTCCCTTATAAAGTTAGTTTATGTGCTTCAATGTGAGAAAACAAAGAGTTTGAAAAAGAAGAAAAAGTTAAGGGTGATCTTTGTATTACGTTAAATCCTCAATTTATGCCCTAATTTCATGATTAATGGTACTTGTGATCGGGGTGTAACACTGTGGGTCGCGGTCCTCCCTTGTCACGAGCCATGGTTGAGGTACCCTTTCTCGAGTCATAGTTTGCCCTCACCATGACTGTGGTGATGACCACGGGTTGTGGTGAGCACCTTGTAGGTCGCGGTGCCACATCATTGACATGGTTGTGGAAATTGGCCATGGTCGTGGTGATGAGGGTGGAGGCAGAAGTTGTAGGCCACGATCGAGGTGCCCTTCCTTGGGTCGTGGTCTGACCTCACCACAACTGTGGTGAGCACCTTGGTCGTGTCAAGTGTCGAATGGAAGCTTAGCCGCTGTAGAAACTATATATCGGGGAGAAATCCTTGGAGAATAGATGTCTATTCCAGGTTCGGTGCTTGTAAGTCCCAAAATTGGCTAGTTGAGCAACTTTATCTAAGAAAATATATAAATTACTAAAATATATGAATCTATGGTTATTTTGGGCATATCAAGGCTATATTGACACAAAACCATAATTGAATGTGTAGCATAGATGCCTAAATTTGGGTGTTATCAACCACCCCAAGCTTAAACCTTTGCTTTTCCTCAAGTAAGACTGTGCTCGATAACATCCAAATTAAGCTTGATGATAAATTTTATGGTTAAGAAAAATAGTTTAAAACATTAATTCTCCTAACCCATGTCATTTCAAAGAAAACCCCCACCAATCAAGCACAGTCCTACTAAAGTATGATCAAAGAGAATCCAGGAAAGATTATATGACTTCTCTACAACTTTTTGATACTCGTGAGGGTTTGAATCTTAATTATATGTTATAAAAGCATTGTCACCTAGGTGATCACACGGGTGATGAGCAATGATCCAACATCATGTATCCATGTAGACCAAACCGAAATAGCACACCTCCCACTTATTCAGGTCCTAAGAAGTAACAAAAGAAAAAATACTCTAATGACTTCTAAGGATCCCGATATGCGTCAGGTTGGTCCATGTAATGAGAAATAGTCCCTACAGTCTGAGCCAGTTGGCCCAAAGCAGTGAGACGTACTCCTTGTACTACGCTCAAACCAACCCTGCCACTTGGATGATCTCATAGGTCTCCTAGGGGTTCCTAATGACTCTCTAATGAGCCTTAGAGTGGCACTACCAGGCAAGACATACCCACGTTCATGAGCATAGTCATACATCGGTTGAGCACCATCCTCAACTCTTTTAAAAGAGAAAATAATGCTCATTTATTCACTCTCAGGATTTTATTCTCTACATCCTATTTTATAGGCTTGGGTAAGAACAATTTTTATATTTTTGGGATTTTTTGGGTGGACAACCCTCTTTTGCAAAGTTATATTTTTTCATCTTTTTTACTCAATCTAGGGTGAGAGAGCGCGCAGTCCATCGAGGAAAACACTACGACCTGATTGCAGCTCAAAACTCATCATTATCCGCTTGATACCTATGTGAAAGTAGTAATTATGATTCAATGATCCTTAGAGTAGAGGCGAGCTTGTGAAAAACACAGCATGGAGTTTTGATCAAACTATAGCTCTTTCCAACGGTCCTTTATCCTGGATTTGTCATTCACAACATAGATCAAGGGAATAATATTTTAATCTATGAAAAAGGAGTGTAACCTTAGATTTTATCACCAAACTTAAGGAAAGAGTCAATGAGTTAGTCAAGAAAAAGATAAAGAAGTTTAAGATGAAAATTGTGTATTTAGGCATAAAGATAAGCATTTAGTTCAAAGGTTTGCATCACGTGGCCTTAATTGCAAAGCTACAAATTACGAAACAAATTCTTACAAAGTTGGAAATTTATGATAAATGCAAGGATCATAGAAAATAAATGCATGCATGTAATGAAAGAAATAAAAGGGAAAGGCGAAAGATAGAGGGTGGTACACCCTGCCACCCCAAGCTTAAAAAAGTTTGCTCATCCTCGAGAAAATGGTGTGGAAAGAATTTTCTATTGGTAGTCATTGTTTATAAAGTGACCCAGATCGTCGATGCCGCCTGGTGGGTTCTCATAGCCCTGATGTATTCCTTGCTAAAAGTGGAAAGACTGACTGAAGTCCTGGGTTGTCTGGTAGAAGGGCCAGTGGGGTTGCTAAAATGGCTGCTGAAAAGTTAGTGGAGGCGGTGGAGGGAAGGCTATGTCAAACCTCTGTCTGAGGTATTGTACATCCTGCTCTAGCTTATCAAACTGTCTGTTGGAGTTAGCCCTGAAATTAGTCATGAACTCATAAAGGTTCCTTGAGTTGATATTTAAGGCATATTACTCCTGCTAAGGAGGTTGTTGGTAATCTACTGTAGGCATCTCTATGTAGGGCCCTCCCTAATATGGTATGTCATGGAAGGTTGCTCCTGTTTGCTACTTGGCCTTTTGAGTTTTTGGCACTGGTGGTGCTGATGTAGATGCTCCTACAATTTTGCTTGCCTGATGAACATTTCCCTGGGTGTCCAATAGAGAGACGTCCATCGGTGTTGTTTGACTTGCAAACTCTATATTTGCTAGCAGTAGTACTTTGTGCTTGTTGTAACCAAAGATATAAAGATATCTTGTGCTACAATGCTTGACCACCCCTAAGTGAATCAAGTGATCCAAGTCCAACTTGGACCACTCTGCCCTTTCCTACATAAGTGCCAATTGTCCATCTCCAATCCCAAGGTGGCATGCTATGAAAGTGATAATAATTGCCATCATCATGAATTGGACCTGCTTCTTGAAAGAGTTGTGAAAGTGGCAGATAATAAAGTTTCTCACATTCACTTTTCTTCCTATTGTTGCACACCACAAAATGTAGAGGTTTGCTAAGCTGAGTGCCCCTTGACTGTCTTAATTCTCCAAGACACAATTCACAATCATCTGATGCAGATAACAAAGTGTTGGGTTGTGGATGTGTGAAGCTTTGGCACTTCTAGAAACATATTGATCTTCCCCTGTAAGCATCTTTCATGCTTAAGCAGCATTAAATTTGTGGCCCCCTATCTCCAGTCAGCCCCTGGACATCTCAGTGTAATCTTTAGCAAAGTGTGAAAACCAGCTATTGAGGTGATCCTCTGTGACTTCATGGGTCTGGTTCATGAGGTGAAAATGCATGATAGCATGTTGACAGTCTTTTGGGGTCTCGAGCGTAGCATAAAACTCACATGTGAGTCTATGATAAGTATCACACTGAGCATATGCAAGGACTTCTAGGCCAACAACCGCAAGAAAATTGTCTACTTGTGCTTGTATCTTGAGCCTAATGCGTGTTATAGGGTTGGTATATCTTGGGCCTATTACCATGTGCTTGTCTTTATTTAAGGGATCAAACTGCTTCTTTTGCTTCATAATTCTGAATAGGGGAGAAGGGAGGGAGTTTTTGTTAACACCTTCAGGAGTGAGGTGGCATTGGCTCCCCTAAACTGAATCACACGATGAAGTTGTTCATCGTAAAGATGTCAACCGTTCGGGTGACTATCAATGTTGGTCCCCTACACATGAAGCTTTGTGCAATAGTGACGGGCTCTCCTAATGTCTCGTTGAAGTATAGAGCTCAGTGTCATGGTCTGCTCTTAACCTTCTCTCACTAGAGACTTCCTACAATGACTCACCACTGTAGGTGTCCATCGGAGTGGCAGACATGTGGCAGTACTCTGAATCGGTCCCTTGCGACCTGAATCCTACTAAAGTAGAAAGCATAGCTTCTTCTTCCTACATCGGGTTTGTGGTTCGCATGGTGCGGGATGGATATTGGCTCTCATGATCTGTCGATGATGAGGAGCTCCCTTCCCCTTTCTTTCGCAATACCATTTTCTTGAGGTTCTTAAGGCTATTTCTCATTGCTTCCATGGTGCTTATCTGGTCAATGCAATTGTGGTGAGGGTTGGTATTGTCATGCTAAGACACTTCATCCTCCCCTGCGGTGTTGACCGTGACTACTAAGGGTGTCCCGACCACTGCGACTGAGGTGTCACAGTCGCGATCTCTACCGCGACTAGGGTGACCGTAGTCTGGACGGCCACAACCGCAGTAACCACGAGCGTGACTTGTAGTCTGACCGTGACTTGTAGTCTAACCATGACGAGGACCACCACCATGGCCTTAATCACCACTCCGACCGCAATGAGGGGGACCGCGATTGAGGTGAACATGACTTGTACCCTGATTGCAACCTATACCCTGACCGCAATTGAGATCATGGGACCTGGTACAGCCTGGAGTAGACAGTGGTAGAGTTGGAGTAGCAGCTTGTAGTCACAGGTGGAGGGGAAGGATCTGGGGTAGTTGCTACAGCAATTGCCTCTGTGCCTGCTTCTAATTGGCCAACGAAGGAAGAGGGAAATGAGTTGAGGGTGGTGTGGAAGAGTGGAGAACTCAGGTGATGGGTTTGAGGAAGAAAGGTTGGGCCCAGGGATATTTATAGGTCGGGTGTGTTATCTCCACAGGGGGGGCGACCGTGCTAGTCAGGTGCCTAGCTGGCGGAAAAACCAGGAAGGTGCACAAAAACCCGGCCAAAGGCGGGAGGTCGGTCAAAATGATGGAATATTTGGTCAAAAGTGCTATAGTCAGTCAAAAAGGTAGAGACAAACTGACATATTGGTCAGTCAAGTCAACCCAAGTCCTGCACAGGCAGGCCTGCGATTGCGGTCGTGGAGACTCACGGTAACAGTTGCCAAGCCTGCGGTCGCGGTTGTCACAGGTTAACAACCTAACTCCACTGTACACCTCAGGCGCCAACATAAGGGGTACAATAGAGTTAAAGTTGCCCATCCCTGAGTGGATCAAACACATGAATATATAAATGCACCGAATAAAAAGCTTCCATACATAAACCAAATGTATTCATTACATAGGGGCCCGAAGGCATAGGAGTTCTACGGAAGAAACTTAATACATGAGAAACTAAATACAGAAGAAAAAGAAACATAATCTAAGAGTCCCAATTAGCTTTAGCATCCCCATGATAGATCTGATTTGTGAGCCAGCCTATAGAGTAGCAACATCATCTTCCTTTCATCATAAGCATCATAAGCAGAAGGTACCTATAAAACATATGTAATTGGTACGCGTCAGCACAATATATAAATATATTGTACTGAGTGCGCCTTCGCGTAAAAATAATTATACCTCACAATTACACTTGGCAACAGATCAAGGGAAGGTAATAATCACTTGGTAATGGAAGGGAAATACTTATAGCATATCAACAACTCACTTATTGCAAGGGAGAGAAACAAAAATATTAAAACACAAGAATATCATGTTTTTGCCATTTTCAACCAATATGTGAGTAATTGCTCAATCATATGCACTATTCTACCATAGAGATCTAGTGCTCATTGTACTATTCTGCCAAAGAGATTTAGTACTACTTTGAGGTGCACTATTCTACCAAAGAGATTTAGTGCTCATTGTACTATTCTACCAAAGAGATTTAGTACTATTATTCAAGGCACTATTCTACCAAGGAGATTTAGTGCTCATCACATGTCATTTCAGTTACATTTAATTCTTGATGATCATATTCACAACTTTAGGAAAACATGCAACACATATTTCTAGATTAGCAATTATATATACTCATAGGATTACTTCATTACATTTATACATTACAAACAGGGAACATAATGACCAAGTGGGAGGTAATGGCGTACCTTCTACTCAGAAGTGGGGAGTCCAGAGGTGCTCCTCACTGGTACCTTTGGTTTCCTGAAATTATTAGAGATTTGGCATTTATTAGATATATTGTTCAAATTACCCTTATTCTAAAGAGTATATAAAAAGGCCCCTTTATAGATTTGGAGTCATGAGAGTTGAGTAAGGATCATAGAGTATGGAGTTGAGTCCAAGGTTGTTATTGTCACATCAGAGTAGGTTCATAAAGTCAGAATCATGGTCTAAAGATCATATTAATTAATTATGCACATTTTGGTAGGTCAAATAGGGAAATGAGTGATAAATAGGTTTTATTGATAATTGAGTCATAATAAAAGGATCTGATCATTTCATGATGATAAGGATGCAAAAAGATGATTATCACAGGTTTTTGGTGATTTAAACAGATTCGAGTATTTTCCAAATAATTAAACAAGATATAAACAAAATAAACATGAGTGTTTATTCGGGTCAGATTTAGGGTCCAAAGATGACAGATTCATGATCCCTGCATCTTTCTGATCAAAATGGAGTATTTATTCGTATTTTTCTGACACTCCTACTATTTTTAACGAATTTCTCAAGATTAGGTCCTAAATGGAATTTTTGAGTTGATAAAAGAAAATAGCAAAAGCGTGGACCGTTGGATGTTCAGATCCAACGGTCGAGATCTCGTGTGCATAAACTTAGAAAAGATCTGCATTGCTGAGGTGGATTTACCTTACTGGTCGAACTAGACTTGGGCGGGTCCCTCTCTTCTTCTTGCTCGACGCTTCACAGCAGGCAGGGGAGGTGGACTCCGGCGAGCTTGTGTGACTGTTATGTTGCTTCTCGCGTGAGGACAAGGCCAGGATCACCTTCGTGAGGGTGATTCGAGTCAGGGCGGCTCACACTCAGGTCGTAGCTCCCCTTGCAGTAGTGTGCCGCCTAGAAGGTTGGAGAAACAGGTAGCTCCGCGGCAGAGGGAGGAGTTCGGGAGAGCAACGGGTGTCTTCAAGATCCTCCAAGGTGCCTCCTAGGTAGTTGAGAGCACCATGAAGCTGGGGGAAAGGTTAATTCGGGGTGAAGAGGGGAAGAAGGGGCTCGTCCAGTGTTTATTCCATGGAGGAAGCTACCGGAGGTGTTGGCTGTGGGTTGGAGTTGTCGAGGCTTCCTCGGTCGAATTGAAAGCAAGGGAGGACTAAAGAGGTGTCAGCGGAGCTATGAGGGAGTTTATATAGACGGGAGAGGGTCTGAGCGCGAGAAGCCCAATTCAAGTTGGGCGCGTTGGAGCCAGTTGCTACGAGTGGTAGTCATGGGGGAGGTTCTGGTCATCAGCGCGGGTCGTGTGAGGGGTCAGCAGGTTCGTGGAGGCGAGGGGAGATGTTTGCCTCGATCAGATTTGCGCGAGGTGGCACGGAAAGGCTGGGAGTGGGTTGCCCTTGCGCGGGGTGGCTGTAGCCACGTTCTCGCGGGGTGATCGGAGGTAGGGGATGATCGGTGGGCCGTCCGATCCACCCTGGATCCATGGCCATGCCATCCTATGGTCCAAATAGCTCGCGATGGGAGGACCGCGGATTGCTGACGTCAGCGCCGCGTGACTAAAGATCAAAAAGGCAAACTTTAGGTTAATTGATTTGAATCGTGACAATTATTAGGTAAACCTTAGTCAAATCTTGTAAAAATCGTAGAGGGAGCTAGGAATGTCCAAATGACATGAAATTTGGACCATAGCTCCAAAACAGCATACCCCACATTGTGGTAAAGTTTGGGCTCGAAATTCCAATCTTTGAGTGACTAACTAAACTTTAGGAGAATTAGGGTTTTGAAATATATATTGAAGATTAAAGGAACAAAGTATAAAAGAAACTAGAAAAGTCACTTTATCACAGCGGTCTTCACTGTCGGACCATGGTCATGGTTGTGGTCTAGGCTTGTAAAAAGCGATCGCAGTCCTCCCCTTGCCAAGCGAAAATCTAATAAAACCCCTTTCAGCACCATAAGAGGATAAAATGAGGGTGGTAGGTATTGAAAATAGCTTCACAATCAAATATCGTTGGAGAGCAACAAGATATACCAAATAACTTCTTACAAAAAGATAGACCAAAAGCAGTTGTCGGGGTGAAAAAGGAGGAAATGCATGAATTAAAGAGTAAAAGAAACTGAAATGATGTAAAGGAAACTAAATTTGAACAGTTAGAGGAAAGATAAAACTTGAATTGACTTTATTATGCAAAATTTTAAAAATTAAAGTTAAAGATAAATTGTGTAGGTAATAGGGGGTGGTTGCCCTACAACTCCTACACTTGGATCCCAAATCCGTAGTTTTGGGGTCCATGTTACTTGTGTCTCACCAATTGGACCCACCATGTAGGAGAGGAATAGGCAGAGAGGTGGGCCCTTCTGAGTCTGGAGAAGAAAAACAAAATCTACTGACTCAGTGAAGTCATTTCTATGCTGGGATTTACTTGAACTGTATTGAAATGAATTCTTCTGTAGAGCATCATCAAGGTACCCATCGATGTATGAATATGAATAGGAAGGCCCTAGGATGTCGACACAGGATGAGACAAAGTGAAGAGGTTGAAAATCATCTAGAGGGATCATCTCTTCTCTCTCCCCCCTTTGAACTTGAGGATAGATACTCAGATAAACTTGCATGTACAATCTGAATCTCCCAATCATCATCCAAATAAGAAGTATCCCCAGGTAAATCTATTTGTGGTTGTACTACCCCAAACTTATCACATTCTATGGGGTCTGGGGTGTCTTCATGCTCAGCAACCATGTTGTAGTGGACTGTCCATCCTGCTCCCTTGGTGTCAACTCTTCCTTGAAAAGGGATTGTGGATAATGTCTGCTCATGTTGGTCCAGTTTGTCGTCATCGTTATACTCGCTCCATAGGGATGAATTGTCATCATCACTTTCATCGAACAAATTGTTCCAAACCATGAATGGTTGACTGCTCAAAGCAAAGCGACAAGACTCCATATGAGATGTGTCACTTTGTTATGGATCAATGTCTGATTTAGGTTCTTCAAAATGACCTTCATGTTGTGAGGTTGTTTGACAACCCTGGTCATCATTATCATAGAACCATTCATGCTTATGGCTTGTAGCTTCCATTGGTCGATCAACTAAATCATCTGGATAGAATGAAGGGCTCCCCCTAGTGGGTTGGTCTTCACGGAAAAATCCAGGTGAATCTAGTTGAGGGTCTGAATAGGATGGTGAGGAATGCTCCAATTCATGCCCAATGGAGTGGTCCTGATGATTGTAATCTTCATGGTTGTCTAATGGAAATTGTGATTCAATGGTAAAAAAATTAATGATCTCTTGAAGCCCTTTACTTTGATCAACATCTTTTTCATGAAGTTGTTAGACTTGAGCAACAATGCTTTCAAGATTCATCAATCCTGCCATGCACTTATGTTGGAAACCCACTATATCAGACTGGTGCACTTGGACAAATCCTTATTCAACAGCTTGAATTATACTTCTACTATGGTTTGCGATCTCAGTGGCTACTTAGACCTAATGATCTTGCTTTTCTAGTAGTTGCTAGAGTGGATCGATTTGTTCTAGTGCGTTGACACTTTCTCCAACAGCTCCACTACTTTAATCCACCCTTGATTCCAAGTCAATGCGGAAGTCAAGGGTTGATCTGCCACCTCCTTGGTTGGAGTTTCAACATATGATGATGGTGGAGGTGATTATTGCTCGACTATCTATAGAGTACGACCTTCAATTATTTGCCAGAAGTTAGAATTGTGGAAAAACTTGGGGGGATAGGTGGACAAGATGACATGCCTTGCGGAAACAAGGTCCATGGCTGAAAAAGTATAAGAAAAAGAAAAAAAAAAGCTATTCGTTATATCTGAACAAGTTTGTATAAAACAAAAAGAAGAACTATGCATATATATGTAGGCTTATGGGTGACATAACAAAATCTTTGGGCGTGTAAACGTGGAAAACCATGTCCCCAGCAGCGGCACTAAAAGTTGATCGGCCTAAATCGCACGTCCGGAAAGGAGGCATACTCAGAAGGAATTGAACTTTAAATTTATAACCCAAAACTTCCAAGGACCCCCACAACTTTATTACGGGGTCGAAGTAGATATACAGTGTCAAACATAGGGATGTGGGGATGCTTAGGACACTTAAGATCTCATTCTTAAGTCTGATAAGCATATCTGATAGTCGATAAAAGTATGGAGCCAGATCACCTTGAACCGTCTTCCTTTCATATTCTGATCCAAACTACCTTCTCTTATCTATTTCTACAACAAATATCTCGATATAGGTAGAAATAGAAGTTCAAGCTAGAAAGAGATCAACCAAACTAGCAACCATAACTAGAATGAGAAGATAGAACAAGAAACATACTAGATCAGGGATAAAACTACTTGCTTAAGGTAAAGAGTACAATAACATGCCCAAAATGGGCTACATAGCCAAGAAGGAGCTCAATTAGCCATGGATAAGCATAGTTGGCACCGAAAAAGATGGAAGAACATCATTTGTACATAAACAAAGGAGAATAGTAGAAGAAAGGAGAAGAAGAGATTTAGCCCGTAGAGGAGCGGTTGCTCTCGCTCCTTAGCCCCTATATAGGCTGGATCTTGTCCTTTGGGTCATTCTCCTTGATCTTCTGGACTCCTTGGCCCCCTTTCTCTCTAGATCCGCCCCAAACAATAGCTTGGTGAGTGGATGAAGGTGGAAAATGGTAGTGGATGATAGGAAATGGTGGAGGGTGGAAGCACACTGAAGAGATGGGTGTAGAGTGAGCATTTCAGCCTTCTTCGACCTATAGACCCTCCCGCATGGCTCTGGGAACCTCCTAATGTTGGAACCACCAGGTGGAACTGCCAAAAATTGGGAACCCTCCTTCAGGTGGAGAGGGGTGGGTATTTATAGGCCAAAATGATCGAGGTGTTGATCCGGGTCACGGTCTTAAGTACCACGGTCGTGGTGGTGACCGTGGGTCGCGGTCCTCCCTTGGTCACAGGCCATGGTTGAGGTACCCTTCCTCGAGTCGTGGTTTGTCCTCACCACGATCGTAGTGAGGACCACGGGTCATGGTGATCACCTTGTAGGCCACGATGCCGCGTCATTGACTCAGTTGTGGTAGTTGGCCATGGCCATGGTGATGAGGGTCAAGGCAGAACTTGTAGGCCGCAGTCGAGGTGCCCTTCCTCGGGTAGTGGTCTAACCTCACCACGACCATGGTGAGCACCTTGGTTGCGTCAAGTGTCGGATGGAAGCTTAGTGGCTGCAAAAACTATATATCGGGGAGAAATCCTTGGAGAATAGATGTCTAATCCAGGTTCGATGTCCACAAGTCCCAAAATTAGCTAGTTGAGAAACTTTATATAAGAAATATATAAATTACTAAAAGATAAGAATATATGGTTATTTTGGGCATATCAAGGCTATATTGACACAAAACCATAATTGAATGCTTAGCATAGATGCCTAAATTTGGGTGTTATCACCATGGCTTCACCTTAAGCTTAAGGCTCGAGATCCTATTTGCTCCTCAAATATTATGCATGATATCAAAGAGAAAGAGAGTTGTAGGATTCAAAAAGTTTCACTAGTAGGTGAAAGGAGTGGTATATATAATTGAGTCTCATGAGAGAGAGTGTATAAGAGGTGTTGTCACCTTATACTACTAGGTGGCACGTGTCCATGCATGGGTTGATACATGTCCATGCATGCACACATATTTATACTGACATGCAAAACTCTTGAGGATAATCTAGGGATAATATTCCGGCAATTAGATATCTTGTTGAACAAGATATTTCAACCCAACATCACTTTATTCACAAACCGATACAACTTTTCCAAGGAAAGTTGTAAACTGATATCCATCACCTTCTTGAGGTGATTAAATCATCATGGCCTTTGCCAAGAGTTGAAAAAAAAAATATGGGACCTCCTCTATGGGTTTCTGGTCGATAGGCACTCCCATATAAGCTCTACAACTCAATACAACTCATTTTAGGGTTTCAACTATACAACTCTTCTTGGTCTTTTCATCACCAAGAATACCATCACTCAAATATGATTCAAACATGGTGCCTCTTTCTTTATCTCTCCTCTAGATGATTCTAAGAGAGATTAGGGACACTCAAGAGGTGGTTATTTGCATATAAACCCAACAATTTGGGTAAATTTCAATTTACACCAAAATTGGTACACAATGCACAAGCATTCTTCAAACAAGCTCCAACTTGGAACTTAGGCTTTCCACAAGCCACCCTGTAGAATTATTCTCTCTGTTATGATGCTAAAGAACTTGAGGCAAGTTCAAAATGTGACATATTGCAATATAACCCCTCATCTTGGGTAAATTGCAATTTACACCCAAACTGTCATATAATGTACAAACAGTTTGCAAATAAGCTCAAACTTGAAAATTAAACTCTCCTTGAGTCTTAATTACTTTTCAAAAGATTAAAACAAGTTTATAAATAACTTACTTAAGAAAAACTTTTAGGGTTATGGCATAACCCAAGTCAGGGATGTTATAATTATCAACCCCTAACAGGGATTTCATCCCCGAAATCTCAAGAGAAAAGAGAAGGGTACTTCCTCATTATTTCTTCCTCCAGTTCCCATGTGGCTTCTTCAATGCCACGATGATGCTAGAGAACTTTCACAAGAACTATGTCTTTCTTTTTCTACTTCTTGATTCTTCTATCAAGAATCATCATTGGACCTTCCACATATGATATATCTTCATTCAATTCTACCTCTACAGGTTGCAACACCAACTCTGTATCAAGATGACACTTTCTCAGCATAGATATATGAAATAGTGGATGTAGTCTATGTAGCTCAGGTGGCAACTCCAACCTATAGGCTACCTTTCCAATCTGTGTTGTTACTGGGTAAGGTCCCATAAATCTAGGAGCTACCTTACCCTTTTTCCCAAATCTGAGAACACCTTTCCAAGGAGAGACCTTGAGATACACCCTATCTCCAACTTGGAATTCTAAAGGTCTATGACGTTTATCGGCATATGACTTCTATCTATCCTGTGCAGCCTTCAACTGTTGTTGTATTACTTCAATCTTTTAAGTTGTTTGTTGAACTAATTCAGGACCCAGAAGTTGGTATTCTCCTGTCTCATACGAGCATAATGAAGATCTACAACATCTACCATATAAGGCTTCATATCGTGTCATATCAATACTAGTCTGATAACTATTGTTGTAGGCAAACTCTATTAAGCTCAAGTGTAAGTCCCAACTTCCTACAAACTGAAGAACACATGCCCTAAGCAAGTCCTCCAAAGTATGTATAGTCCTTTCAGATTGTCCATCTGTATGAGGGTGAAAAGTTGTGCTAAACTTTAACTGCACACCCAAGGCTTTATGTAGTCGTTCCTAAAAATGACGTGTTAACTGGGAACCTCTATCAGACACAATTGTGGCTGGAACTTTATGCAACCGTACTATCTCATCTATGTAGATCTGTGTGACTTTATAGCAGTATAGGTTGTTTTAACAGGAAGAAAATGCGCTGACTTAGTCAACCTATCAACTATCACCCAAATGGAATCATGACTTTTGGTTGTTCTATGTAGACCAACCACAAAGTCCATTGTCACGTGATCCCATTTACACTATAGTATAGGTAAGGGTAGCAATGTTCCTGTAGGCTTCTGATGTTCTTCTTTAACTTCCTGACCTATTGGACACTGCATAACAAACTTAGCTATATCCTTCTTCAAACCAGGCCACCAATACATATCTTTTAAGTTAGGATACATTTTAGTACTCCCTGGATGCATTGCGTACATGGATGAATGAGCTTCCTCCATAACTGTCTTTATTAAGTCACTGGCATCAGGTACTACCATCCTACCATGGTAACAGACTACCTCATCCTCTGGCTCATGGAAACCGTCCTGTTTCTCACTACCATACTCTGACCTGATCTACTGAATCATAATATCAACCTATTATGCCTCTTTAATTTGTTGTCTCAGAGTAGGTTTCACATGCATCTCAGCCAGCAATCCAGCTAACAAAGATACTTTTAACTGTACATTTATTTGTCTCAAAGAGACAAACATGTCCCATTTAAAGCACATTAAAGAATTCAACTGTACTTTATCTATGGGTGGAGATGAAGATTTTCTATTTACTGCATTTGCCACTACATTAACTTTTCCTGGATAATAATAAATTATACAATCATAGCACTTGGTTAATTCATCCAGTGACATTGTATCATATTCAACACGTGCTGTGAGAAGATGTACTTTAAGTTTTTATGGTCACAGAAAATCTGACATGTTTCTCCATAAAGATAATGCCTCCAAATCTTCAATGCATGGACCACTACAGCTAACTCTAGATCATGTGTCAGATAATTCTTCTCATGTTTCTTAAGCTGTCGAGAAGTAAAAGAAACTACATGATCACTCTGCATCAGCACACATCCTAGATCATTCTTAGAGGCATCACATAAAACTATGTAACCCTTTCCCTGCTCAGGTAAAACCAACATAGGTGCACTAGTCAACCTTTCTTTCAACAACTAGAAAGAACGTTGACATTTGTCATTCCAGACAAAAGGAACTTCCCTCCTGGTTAACCTAGTTAGGGGTAATGGTACAGAACTGAAGTATTTAATAAACCTTATGTAGTAACCTGGCAGACCTAGGAAACTATGAATCTCAGTTGGTGTCTTGGGTTGTTCCCACTCTACAACAGACTCCACTTTCTTAAGATCAACATGAATACCTGAAGCAGACATAACATGTCCTAGAAAAGACACTTCTGACAACCAGAACTCACACTTGCTAAACTTAGCATATAGCTTGTGTTGTCTCAACAAAGTCAAGGCTTGACGAAGGTGTAGTTCATGTTGTTGACCATCTCTACTGTATATCAGGATGTCGTCTATGAAGACCACTATGAATTAATCAAGGAATGGCTGAAAGATTCTATTCATCAGCTCCATGAATGTAGTTGGTGCATTAGTTAATCCAAATGACATAACTATAAACTCATAATGACCATACCTTGTCCTAAAGGCTGACTTAGGTATGTCATCCTTCTTGATACGTAATTGATGATATCCTGACCTTAGATCTATCTTAGAGAACATTGTTGCATCAAGCAACTGGTCAACTAGTTCATATATCCTTGGTAGAGGATATTTGTTCTTTATAGTCACCTTTGTAAGCTATATATAGTACATGCATAATGTCATATACCCATCCTTCTTTTTAACAAAAAGAACTGGAGCACCCCATGTTGAAGTACTCGGTCAAATGAAACCTTTATCAAGAAACTCTTGTAACTATTTATTGAGTTCTACCATCTCAGCAGGAACCATCCTATAAGATGTTTGGGCTATGGGTTGCGTACCCCAGATTAGATTAATCTTGAAATCAATCTCTCAAGGTGGAGGAATATCTAGAAATTCTTTAGGAAACACATCCTTGAATTCCCTGACAATACGAACTTTAGGAAGACTAGGACTTTCTACTTTGGTATCTACCACATGTGCCAAGAATGCTTCAAATCCTTGTTGCATTAGTCTCTCAGCTACCATTGTTGATACTAGACAGGTTGGAAGAATCTTTTTGTTCCCCTAAAAGACCCATGTCTCATCACTATCTGCGAACATAGCTTGCTTGGAACCACAATCCAAGACAACCTTATACTTTTCTAGGGTATCCATCCCAAGAATTACATCAAACCCTTGTATCTCAAGTGGTATAAGATCCATATAAATGTTGTGTTCTAAAAAAGAAAGATCACAAGGAGAACATGCCTCCTGCGACACTGCATATTCGACTAACAGAGTTTCTAATAACAAATTATCTACTCTACGACTGACAGTCATATTGTAGTCATGAATCACTTCTTGAGTAATAAAGGAATGTGTAGCACCCGGATCATTCAAAATAGATATGAATCAAGATGAAGACATATCAGATTGATACAATTCCATCTGACTTGTCATGACTCGTGGATTGACTACTACCTATGGATGATTCATAGCATAGAATCTCACAGTTGCATGTTGTCGACTCTGTGCTCTGTTGTTTGGTGCAGATGAACCTTCTTGGGATGCCTGTCCACATCCTCATGTGCCACTATTGAACTATTTCCTCTTAGAGCCTTGTTGACTCTGTCTCGGTGGTTGGGTTACCTCCATGTCTCTAACTGACCAATCCCTTATCATATGTCCTTCCTGCCCACACTTGAAGCAGTTTCTGTCCTGCTGTGGTCTAGATGGTCATGTTACTAACATTTATGTCGTACTATGAACTCCACTTGGCAGATAACTACGCCTATACCCTTTCTTGACGTCCACTGCGTATGTGAATTGAACCTTTGTGGTGCTAATAGTGCAGCAGACCTTGATTTCTTGAAACTTCCAGACCTCTATCCCAAGAACTGGGCAGGTCCTTTCCTACTATTTGCCTCACGTTTCTCAATTACAGACCTCTCTATCCTCCTAACTGACTCCACAAAAGTGGCAAACCTCTCTCTATTCTCTAGAGCAGCTATAGTTGTAGATAACTCAGCATTCAGACCCTTCTCAAAATGTCGAATCCTCTCCTCCTCTATAGTATCCATGTGTGGACAAAACCACAGAAGCTCCATGAACTCATCTTCATAGTCACTAATCTTCACTGGTCCTTGTTTAATCTACTCAAACTGTGAGATTTTCTCATCCAGATTAGTCATGGGAAAGTATATCCTGACAAACTCACGTCAGAACTCATGTTGTCCGACCTCAACACCAGGTCTTTTCCCTTCTTCAATGTCCCACCAATGGCTAGTGCTTCCTTTTAAAAGGTACACAGCATGCCTAACTTTTTTAGTTTATGGGATGCGAAGGATTCTAAAGGCTTTTTCCAGCTCAGTGAGCCATAAACATATGTCTGATGGGTCAGTTGTACCGACATATTTGGTTGCTCCCACCCGACTTAACCACTCAATGGTCTTACCATACCCATATCCCTCATTGGGAACTGGTGTCCAAGGTACTGGTGCTAGCATCTGGTCTGCCATATGCATTATTGTGATCATGAACTACCCAAAAAGAGCATGAAAGGTTGGGTTTTCTAGCATGTCTTCATCAAGATGGGGATTCTCAGGAACTTATTCCTCTCTTTCCTAATCCCTTGCACCTCCTCCTGGTATAGCAATACTACTCTCAGCAGCATGTTCTTTGTATGCTCTAGCCATCTTTCATCTTTACTTCTTCTCCTATATGAGTAGAAGTCACTATAAGATAAACTGGAGGACACTAGAACAGAATCAACAACCTTAATTCTATGTCTCTATAGACTCGACAAACCTCAGGCTCTAATACCAAAAACTTTTGATGACCTCTATCAAACCGACAACCAAATCATCACAGTAATTATGCAGAATAACCATTAGCAGCGGATTAACAAAAATCACTAAAAATCAAAACTATTTTTCAAAGAGATCCATTGCTAGGAAACTCTTAAGGGAAGAACCAAAGCAATATATACATCATGGTTCACATTGTACATACATTGTACCATCTCATCTCAAGGATATCATATACCAGTTGCTTTGCCAAAACATATACATAAGCAACATTAAACCTCGAGGCATACAAGCCAAAATCTCAAATCGTTTATAAAACCATTACATACTAACTCCCAAGGACCTGAGAGTATAGAGACAACACATAAGACTTATATCTACAAGACACAACAGACAGCACACTCAACCTGAGATGTTACTGCTATCCATATTACTACTATCCTCCCTCTACAGTACAGTCTCTACCTCCTTGTCCGCGTCCACCTAAAAATGTTGGGACCAACAGGGTGAGACAAAAGTCTCAGCGAGAGATATAACTCTCCACCAACAATATTATTATCTCAAGTAAATGATATAAAACTGAGCAGAGGATCTTTTATATTAATAATCAAGATTAATCAATTTTTATAAGTAGAACAGAGCAATATCATCTTTTAAAGCAATGAAGCTATCTATGATAGAGCAATAAATCATCTATTCACTTTATAAGGAATATGAAGAATACATATAACATCTATCCATTTAAGATGTATAAAAGTAATGTAACATCAACCAATGTTTCTGTATTCAATCCTTAAGCAAATACACTACACAGCTGATTACAAATTTACAATCACACTTATGCCCTGAGGAGATGAGGTATACTGCTCATGCTCCAACCAACCACCGCTTAGTCGAAATCAGTACCATACAAGGTCAATGGAAGAGCCAGCTTCCAAAACCTCACCTATCTTGGTCAGTACGAGAACACTGGAAGTGACATCACATGTCAAACTGCAATTAGTTTGCCAAGGTATAGTGGCATCTTCGCTATAGAGTTACAGCCACAGCATGCACTCTCTTTAGGGAGATCACACAGCAACCTTGGTAAATTTTCTTTGGGGAGATCACATATCAACCCCGGTATGAGGGAAAGATCACACAACAATCCCTATTTGGACATAAGGATATTTTCGCTCATCACCCCCACATATTCAAAAATATGCTCTTTGAGTTAAACTCATTTCCCCATTCAGCAAATTCTTACACTGAATGGATCTATGACCAGGGCAACTACATGATAAGGATCCACTTCATTAATTAGGTGCATTATAGTATCTTTTAGAAACATCCAAGTTACAAGCATGAATTATAACATATGCTACAAAGAAAGGTGTAATACATTTATCAAGTACTTTCATAATCTTTGGAACACATTGAATGCATAACCCTCGAGATCTCAGTCCCTTATCACATTACTGGGAATTCTCATCCCTTAGCATTATCATAATCATGATTTCTAGATCTGGGTATTGAAACCCTTAGTTCATCAATGAACATTATCACCTCTTATCACGTAACTATTACCTCTAGGTCCTCAGACCCAGGTATACATTATACTTGTTGCATAAGTATTTCACATGGCTCACAAGGCCCATTTAATTTGTATCATATGAAACATCATAGATCATACCTGGCTATGCTCATCATCTCATGATACCTGCATGGTCAGTATTTCATGATAAAAACATATCAAGTACATATCATCGCCATGCAATATAAGAGAAATACAACCTTCCCATTATTAGGATTAGGGTTTCCCTTTTTAGCTAATTAGGGTTTCAAGTTCATATTATCAAGAATCAAAACCCTAATTCATATCTCCACACATATTAGGAGCATACATTGATATCATAAGTATTTAATCATACTTTTTTATTCTCATCATTTATCATTAAATGATTATCACACAAAGTATGAGCTTCTCTCTCATCCTCACTCGCATATTGATTATATCATACTTTAAGTTCGATCAACCCTTTTCTCAAGGTACATTGGCCTATACTTATCAAAATGCATTAAACTCTTTACATCTTAATGTGTCATTTGACATAACACACTTCATGTGTTACTGAATCAAGTATATCGGATTTGAGGTGCTTACCTCCATATTGATTTTGAGGTGCTTCCACCAGATCGGGCTAGAGGTGTATGCTTACTACAACATCATCTAAGAGGTGTATGCTTACTACCATATCGGGCAAGAGGTGTATGCTTACCACCATATCAGGCAAGAGGTGTGTACTTACCACCATATTGGGTAAGAGGTGTGTGCTTACCATCATATCGTCAAAGAGGTGTGTGCTTGCCACCATATCGTCCAAGAGGTGTGTGCTTACCACCATATCATCCAAGAGGTATGTACTTATCACCAAATCATCCAAGAGGTGTATGTGTCACTTATATCGGGTTACTCAAGTGTAGGGTTTTGCATATCGAGTTAGACCCTTATGCTCATACCTTTTTAAACCTTCAAAGTATCAACCTACCATGTGTTGAGTGATAGACTAGACAACTGGTTAGTCCATTTTCAACCAACCCAAATGTACAAAATGATAGGGGTGTGGGGTTTCAAGGTATAACGGATTTCATATCACCATATTGGGTTTCATTACCATATCGGGTTAGAGGTGCTTCAACCCGGTATCGATTTATTCCATGATGATGTCATCATCATCAAGATCTAGACTTTCATCCTTGTTGTTCTAGTTCATGAACAAAAATCCTATGTAACTATTAGAACTCATAGAATCAACAATCATTCAAGATAAATCAAAATTGGAAGTAGATCAACAAGTATAGCAAGATTGAAGGTTAATAATAACATGATTGGGTTCAAGTTATATAACCTGCCTCAAGAATAACTTCAAAGCTCCAAGATCTAAAGCTTCACATCCCAAAGTTGCAGATGAACTTATCAAACATCCAAGACTTGTTTATAACTCCTCTATATGCAAAGAATCACCATATATAACAACTTGGTGAAGAAGAAAAGAAAGGAAGAATCACAACCCAAGATTCATGCTTCAACCAAGGTTGAAGATGACCATGGCTTCGCCTTAAGCTTAAGGCTCGAGCTCCTCCTTGCTCCTCAACTACTATGAATGATATCTAAGAGAAAGATAGTTGTAGGATTTGAAAGTTTCACTAGTAGGTGAAAGGATTGGTATATATAATTGAGGCTCGTGAGAGAGAGTGTATAAGAGGCGTCATTACCTTATACTGCAAGGTGACACATGTCCATGCATGGGTTGACATGTGTCCATGCATGCACACATATTTATCTTGACATGCAAAACTCTTGAGGATAATCTAGGGATAAGATTTCGGCCATTAGTTATCATGTTGAATAAGATATTTCAACCCAACATCACTTTATTCACAAACTGATACAACTTTTCCAAGGAAAGTTGTAAACCGATATCCATCACCTTCTTGTGGTGCTTAACTCATCATGTCCTTTTATAAGAGTTTAAAAAATTATATGGGACCTCCTCTATGTCTTTTTGGCTGATAGGCACTCCCATTTCATCTCTACAACTCAATACAACTCATTTTAGGGTTTCAAATATACAACTCTTCTTGGTCTTTTCATCACCAAGAATACCATCACTGAAATATGATTCAAACATGGTGTCTCTTTCTTTCTATATCCTCTATATGATGAATAGAGAGATTAGGGACACTCTAGAGGTGGTGATTTTCATATCAACCCTACATTTTGGGTAAATTGCAATGTACACCAAAATTGGTACACAAGGCACAAGCATTATTCAAACAAGCTCCAACTTGGAACTTAGGCTTTCCACAAGCCACTCCTTAGCATCATTCTCTCTCTTATGATGCTAAAGAACTTTAGAAACGTTAAAAATGTGACATATTGCAAGATAACCCCTCATCTTGGGTAAATTGCAATTTACACCCAAACTATCATATAATGCACAAACAGTTTGCAAATAAGATCAAACTTGAAAATTAAACTCTCTTTGAGTCTTACTTACTTTTCAAAAGAATAAAAAAGTTTATAAATAACTTACTTAAGCAAAACTTCTAGGGTTATGGCATAACCCAGGTCAGGGATGTTACACAAATGTTGCCTACCTAAATAATCACATTATGGGGGATCAGCCAAAGTTGACTCATGATGTGATGAAATATGGATGTCGGCTCACTGGATGAATGTACAATGCAATCTTCCAAATAGATAAGTGAGGGTTATCAATTTGAAAACAATAGTGGGAGAGATAATTAATATCGTTAAATCTTATTTTTAATCAAATCAAATCAAAAATGTTTTGAAAAACTATAAATTTCCCTTGTAGAATAAAATGATGACAAACAACATGTTTTCATTGTGATCGGTCCTTGAGAAGGAAAAATTAAATGGTAATAATCTCCATGACTGTTTTAGGACACTGAGAAATGTTCTCAGATAGGAGTGCATGCTCTATGTGTTGGAAACACCAAAGCCATATGTACCTATTCCTGTTGCGCCTAAGGCTGACAAGGATGCTTACAAGAAGCACTTTGAAAATTTCGTGCATGTCAAATGCTTAATGTTGTACTCAATAAACTATGAGTTGCAGAGACAACATGAGAACATGGATGTGATTGATATGGTAACATGCCTAAAGAATAAGTACCAAGATCAAGAAAGACAAAAGAGATATGATGTCTTCAAGGCATTGTTCAAGTGCAACATGGTAGAAGAAGACCCAGTAGGTCCGCATGTACTCAAGATTATTGGGTATGTGGAGAACCTTGCTAGATTGGGATTTCCTTTGGGTCAAGAGTTGGCCATATGTGATTTTTCAGTCACTGCCAGAGTCATATAGCTAGTTTGTCATGAACTACAACATGAATAATTTTGACATTTTTCGAATTTCTTGGTATGTTGAAAACAGATGAAGTGCAAATGAAGAAAGACAAGCACAAGTTTGTGATGATGATCATCAGAAATGGGAATTTGAAGGGAAAAGGAAAATCTAAGAAGAGTTCTCAAGCTGTATAGAAAGACAAGTCTTATTTACTCAAAGTAAATGGAGGGGTGAATAAGGGAGGCAATTGTCACCAGCCTAGACATTAGAAAAGGAATTGCCCTCTCTACCTGGAGGAACTGAGGAAGAAGAAGCAGGGTATAGAGATCTCCACTTTAGGTATATACATTATTAAGATAAATTTGTCTACTTCTTCATTTGGGTACTAGATACTGGATGTAGATCTCGCACATGCTCAAATATGCAGGATCTAAAAATAAGTAAGCCTTTAAAAAGGGTGAGGTTGAATTGTACGTTGAAAATGGAGCAAAAGTTATTGCTACTACAATTGGAACCTATAATTTATCTTTGCCCATGGGGCTTGTAATAGAGTTAAAGAACTGTCATTTTGTACCTACCATAAATAGGAATGTTATACATGTATCTTGTATAGACAAGGATGGATATGAATTTCATATAAAGAATGGTCGATGTTCTATTTCAAAAGATGAGATCTTTTATGGTAGTACCCTGATGTCCTATGGTCTTTATTTATTAGATATTGAGACAATTTTTTATAATGTAAATACCAAAAGGTTAAAACTTGATAACTCAAACAAAACATATATTTGGCATTGTCATATAGGTCACATCAATGAGAAATGCATATCTAGACTCCATAAGGATGGTTATCTAGACTCTTTTGATTTTGAATCAATACAGACATGTGAGTCTTGTTTTTTGGGAAAGATAACCAAGACTCCCTTAACTGGAAATAGTGAGAGGGCTAATGATCTATAAGGACTCATACATACGGATGTATGTGACCCTTTTAGAACAAATGCTAGAGGTGGTTAATAGTACTTCATTACCTTTACTGATGACTTCAGTAAGTATGGTTATGTTTACTTGATGAAACATAAGTCAGAAACTCTTGAAAAGTTCAATGATTTCATGAATGAAGTACAAAACCAACTAGGTAAAAGTATTAAGGCACTTCACTTTGATTGAGGTGGAGAATACTTAAGCCAAGAGTTTGAGGAACTTCTATGATCCCGTGGTATCGTATCACATTGAACTCCACCTAGAACACCATAGCACAATGGTGTATCAGAAAGAAGGAATCACATATTGCTACATATGGTGCGATCAACGATGATTTTGTCAGATCTTCTGACTTCCTTATGGGGTTATTCTCTAGAAACTAGAGTGTGTATACTTAATCATATACCTTCTCAATCAGTTCAAAAGATACCATATGAGATATGGACTAGGAAGTGTCCTAAAATGTCTTTTATGAAGATTTGGGATGTGAATCATATGGCAAGAAAATGTTTCTTGAAAATCTTGGCCCTAGATCAGATAAATGTTATTTTGTTGGTTATCCCAAAGAAACCAAGGGGTAATACTTGTATAACCTAACTGGCAACAAACTGATTGTTGTCAGGGATGATGCATTCCTAGAAAAGGAATTCATTTCCAAAGGAATCAATAGGAGGAAAGTAGAACTCAAAATAGTTTGAGTCCAATAAGAAATAATTGAACCTATAGAGGTATAAAAGGAGCATAGAGAATCACAACCCATTATGGAATCTCATATTCCTCATGTGACATAGGAACCTCATAGATCTAGTAGGACATGCCTGGAGCCAGACAGATTCGGTTATCTACTGACTCCAGAAGGCGATGAGTTGGTCATTGAAGATGAGCCAACTACCTACCTAGGAGCTATTAAGGGATTTAAGTCCAAGAAATGGCTTGAGGCCATGAGATCTAAGATGGAATTAGTGTACAGCAACAAGGTATGGACCTTGATGGATCCACCCAAAGGGGTAAAACCCATAGGGTGCAAGTAGGTCTTCAAAAAGAAGATCAACATGGATGGTTATGTACAAACTTACAAAAGTTGATTGATTGCAAAGGGTTTCAAACAAGTTCAAGTTGTTGACTATGATGAAATCTTTTATCTAGTTGCCATGGTTAAGTCCATAAGGATCATTCTTTCCATTATATATTATCATGACCATGAGATTTGACAGATGGATGTTAAAACCCCATTCCTAAACTAAAATCTTCTTAAAGATGTGTATATGACACATCATGAGGTTTTATAAATCCAAGGGATGCAAATAAAGTTTGCAAGTTACAAAGGTAAATCTATGGATTGAAGCAAGCATCTCAAAACTAGAATCATTGATTTGATGAAATAATCAAAGAGTTTGGATTTAGTCAAAATGAAGATGAACCATGTGTTTACAAGAAGATTAGTGGGATCATGATTGTATTCCTCATATTGTATGTGGATGGCATACTAATGATGGGGAATGACATCCCTACTTAATAGAAATCAAAGACCCGGCTAGAAAATACATTCTCCATGAAAGACTTAGTAGAAGCATCCTACATCCTAGGAATCAAGATCTATAGAGATAGATCTAGATGACTTCTTGGACTAAGTTAGAGCACATACATTGACAATGTGCTCAAGAGGTTCAGCAAGAAGAACTCAAAGAGAGGCAACCTACTCATGTCTCATAATGTTACCATCTCTATAGCTCAATGTCCCAATTCTTGTGAAGAAAGGGAGTTTGGATCTATCATGTATGCAATGTTATGTACTCATCCAAATGTTTCATATGCCTTGAGCATGATGAGCAGATATCAGTCAGATCTCGGTGAAATTCATTGGACTATCATGAAGAACATCCTTAAGTACTTGAGAATAACTAAGGATCAGTTCCTTGTCTACATTGGAGAGGAAGAGTTGGTGGTAAAGGGTTACACCGATGTCAACTTCCAAACTGAAAAAGATGGCTATAGATCGCAATGTGTATTTGTGTTTTGCCTCAACAATGGATTTGTGATTTGGAAGAGTTCCAAGCAAGAGACAGTTGCATATTCTACAATGGAGGCCAAGTATATTGTTGCATCCAATGCAGCAAAGGAAGCTATATGTATCAAGAGGTTCATCTCATAAGTTGGGGTGATTCCAAGCATCAGCTATGCAATTGAGATATATTGTGACAACAATGGAGCTACTGCAAAAGTTGAGGAACCTAGATCGCATTAATGTTCCAAGCATATACAAAGGCGGTTCCATCTCATATGAGAAATCATATAGCGAGGAGATGTGAATATTTGCAAAGTACCAACTGAGAGCAATGTGGCTAACCCCTTGACAAAGGCATTGTCCTAGCAGAAGCATGAAAGTCATGTTAGATCACTTGGGATTAAGTTCATACGTGATTGGATCTAAGTGCAAGTTAGAGTCTATTGGTATGTATGACTAAAGAGTCAATCATATGATGCTTATAATGGCATAACTTGTAAATGATTTGATTAATAATAAGGAAATCTTCTAGCTTATTTTATTTTGTTCAGTTATGAGATAATGATAAATGTCTAAAGAATGATATTACTCAATATTGTATGTCTTCAAGTTGAGGACCTGAACAATGAGATCATATGGATTTCAAGAGTTTATGCATTCTTGTTATGTCCCTAGTCATATGTTATTGTGGAGGGCTAATAGATAACACTTAAGACTAGAGTGTGTGTTGGTTGATGATAGAATCTCATTAGTCATCATATCTTATATCAAACCAAGCACATAAACACTTGTTTGAGAGTAGTGTATCAGATAGACCCACCTTGGGAGCGACACATGGAAACCACAATTGCTATTCAGAGTGATCTCTCATAGTGATGGTGGTGATTGTGGTTCTTAGACATGAAATCACTACACTCATCACATGCCATTTGGCGTACTTTGACATCACCCATTGTGATCCTGAATAAGGGTTTCCATAAAGGTGGTTCTCCGGTGCACTATGACACATGGGGATGACTGTGAGGATGTAGATGGGATTTTTCCCTCCTACAGAAATTTGATATCCTAGCCACTTGATAAGTGAGACTGAGAAATACATGGCCATGCTGGTGTGAGTCAATATGTGATATTGAGCTTACATGTATCTCAAACAGTCTACTCTAGTTCAAGGAACATGCATTGAATATTGAAGAGGATGATGATTCCCTACCTTGAGTTCAATTCGGACATCATAGACAAAGGAACTATGCAATCACTATAACATTAATAATAGATTGTAAGTTAAGTTGTTCTCTAATTTCTCCAATTACTTGGGTAGAATTAAAGTCTTTCTATATACCAATCATTGCTTGTGAAATCATAATAGAATAATGAATATCACCACCAACATAATTGGAGCCTACCACATCACATGCATAGGATGTTATTGTAATAAGAGTATAATTGTGGACGTAATTGGAAATGTTCCAAATCAAACTAGTTATTAAATTTTTTAGGTAATCTACTTGATTAATATGGAATGTAATCTGAGTTAATTGGATAAAGTTTTGAAGCCAATTAATTAGATTCCTTTGTTAAGATGGTTGGCTAATCCTGAGTGATTGAGTAGAATCGGATGACAAAGATTAGTTAATCTATTAATATGATTAATTGGTTAATTAGTTATTTCAAAAATATTCTTTTAATGGTCTACGAGTGCTTGTTTTAATGCAGTCACAGCCTTTTGTTTCCAAAGGGTTTTTGGAAAACCTTGCTTCCTTTATTCTGCTATTTATACGGGCATGACAGATGGATTTTTAAGAGGATGCCCAAGGAGACGTGCTCTTGTACATGAACCCTAGTCATCTTTGTCCCCATGTGAGAGAGAAGGAGAGAAACTGATGCTAGCACATCATCAAGCAGAAGGCTACTCCTTCTTGTCGGCTTGAGAAGTGTGGCATGGAATTCTAGTCCATCTGTGTGGACATAGTAGAGATGCGGACACTAAGTTGAATGTGTTTGGAGGATGGATGAGGACCGTGTATGCATGAGAGGAGTAAGGCATATCACCGCACCAAGGGACATCACCGGACTTGCTCTGGGACAAGGTATATGCATGCACCCTCTTTTGGAATATGCTATTATTGATGAGATCCTCAAGTGGGGTATGTGTAGAAAACTTTTGTTACTTCCTTCACATCTATCGCTTACACTAAACCCAACATGGGCATCCTTGAAGATAATAGGCCGTAAGAAACCACATTGAAGGACTTTAAATGCAGTTTTCATAGAGCTCATATCGTAACGGGCCGTTTTCAAATTAGTTCACTAATTAAGGTTGACTTGGATGACTGCATGCTTAACTAGATTGATCATTGCTTAAGCTTGATTCATGGTTATAGTTTAATTATGATGTTTTGAATCTAATGAAAAACTTTAACAATGCCTTGTACAAATCATTAGGTTTTGAGAAATGTAAACCCCTAATTGGCAATATTGGTAATTTTTATTGAAAATGTGTTAAGTATAGTAGTGTACTAAATGTTTTTCAATATTTCATATATAACTCTCATTTACTAGAAATTTTGATATGGTTTGTATAACTCAATTATAAGTGTTAATGAAAAATTTAGACTCTTTGGGTGTTTTTTGACTTGTTTGATGTCTAGGTGTCTCCAGGACAAACTTTGTCGATAATGCATTCTTGTTGAAATATAGTAGTCCGATATTTGATTTTTTTAGCTTTTATTTGTACATCCAAATGATCTAAAATGTTAATGGTTGCATTTAAACTCCATTTGGGAAATTTACAAAATTGTTATAAATTTTGGATGATAATGAGTACATCCAAACAACCTGCATAGAGGAAGTAGTAGCCAGATCCAAGGAACCCACATAGGGGAATTACATCACAACAATAGCCAATCTTGATCAACAGATCTAAGAAACCCACATAGGGACAGAGATAGCAGAAGTAGATTTGGATAAATAGATCTGAGAGACCCACATAGGAGTATTAGATAGAATAATAGATCTGGATCAAAAGATATGAGAAACCCTCATAGGGGTAGTAGAAAGAAGGAAAACCTACACGGCCATGGTGTGAGATTGACTCCAACATGCGGCATATGCAGAAAGAGAGGTGGTACTTATAGGTTTTCAACTTGTTATTTTGGTACTAGTTGGAAGATGAATCCATGAGAGGGTGGAGGTTGATGGGTGGAGGTCGATGAGGTGTAGTTATATGGGGGTAGAGTCAATGGGTGGAGGTTAATGGGTTGAAGATCAATGGGTGTAGGTCAATGGGTGGAGGTCGATGGGTGGTAGACAAAGGGTTGATCGATGGGTGGAAGTCAATTGGTTGGGGTCTATGGGTGGAGGTCGATGGGTGGAACATGAAGGGTTGATCGATGGGTGGAGGTCGATGGAGATTGATGGGTGGAGGTCCATGGATGGACTATGAAGGGTTGGTCAATGGGTGGAGGTCGATGGATCGAAGGTGGTGGTGATGAAGGTGATGGAGGAAGAGGGTGACTAGGTGGTGGGAATGGTGGGGATTGTGGAAATGGTGGAGGTAGTGGGGGTTGATGGTAGGGGAGGGGGGTCGATGGGACGGTTTCGGAAGGATCGAACATGTATGATACTGTATACAATGGGAAAACCTTTATTTGATATCTCTAAAATAATTACAATGCACTCTCTTTTATAGGACAAGAGAGCAAGTGGAGAATTAAAACCAAGAATTATGGCATACAAGAAAAGGTAAAGACAATTAGATGTCATGGGTGATCAACGCCTAATCCCATAATACAACAACATAATATACATTATTTGATAAAAAAAATGAAACCTAAATATCTTTCTCTAGGAACCTTATTTGATTATGAACTTTAAGTAGTTGCTTTATTATCATCCAAGCTACATCTCACCAAATCTTGGTCCCAATATATTGATATTTAGCCAATAAATTAGAACTTCAAAAAGGCATAAGATAAGAGATCTTAATCATGGTATCCAACACTTAAAGTTTTCCAAAGCAGACTTGGAACTCTTACTGTCACTTAATCATTGAATTCACTTGTGTGATTAGACATCTAAAAGTTCACTCCATCACATCCTACACACCTTAAAAGAAATTTCGTCCTCGAAATTATGCCAGAAAAAACACTTTGTCACATCATATACATCTTAAAAGAACTTTCGTCCTCGAAAGTACACCATACTCATACTTCCAGGAAAAGCCTTATATTGCCTTCATCCACATGTAGGCACTATTCTATGTGTAACATATCCACAAAGGTTACCTAGAACCATGCATCCAAACCACTATTAGGAGGTTTCAAGAGCATCAAGGGTGAAACCTCACTCTATAGAAGGCCCAAACAAGGGTTTAGAAGCTTAGGTTACATCATGACGTATCTCATATGTTAGGGTTGCATCTTTATCTTTAGCCATGCATTAAGGTTCCCACATCATATTACCATGTTCTAAAGGAGTTAACTAGAATTAACTCATACATCAAGGTGTCATCAACATTTTATTGAGCTAATTATTAGAACATGTTCAACATTAACATATGCCTTTTAGGTGGGAGTTAACTAAAGTTAACCCACTCTATCCATCTAGATCATATCAGGGTATCATAAACATTATGTTGTTCTAACTATCAAACTATACTTTTCATCTTTATTAAGCACTTAGATTAACATCTCATGTAACATGTTTCATTTCATATGATTTTATTTCCTTGCTCGAAATAAATTGCATCATTCACTAGTGATTATGTGATCACAAGATTAGCCAACAGTTTCACATTATCATCATTGTTCACATACATGGTTAACCATTTATGCATCACTATGTATTAAACCATTTCTAGATTTCCATCATATTATGTCTAAATATCACATCTCGAGATTAGATCACATCCTTACATATATATATCATAGTTGTGTTAAACAAACTTACATGAGTGGCTTGTCAAACATATATCAAAACTTCAATTAGTCCAGCTGAGGTTCTCCTGACCCATATCATGAGGGTAATGTCATGCTCAGTCACTCTAAGCTAACTCAACCATATGTGTATCTCATAAACAAAAACTTATCTTCCCTCTCATAGTCTAGGGTTCACATGTATACCTCATTGGCACTAGAGATAGCTTTACAAGCTCTAGCCACATATGCACAAACCAAAACATGCTATGACATACTATTCATAGGTCCTCCACCCATGAGACATACTTACCCAAAAACTCTCTTATACATACTCCACTAGAGTCCTACATGGAACCACCAACCCGGGCATGAGGCTGTCCAGAAACTAAAACATAGTTACCTCCTCCAGGGTCTTGGGACTCTCTCTCCCTCACCCAGATGGTAGGTTCTCATATACTCATATTCACATGCACATAGATCCATCCTCTCTCTGTCTTTAAGGTTTGGTCCTCCCAAGGACATCTAGGGTTCAAGAACACTATAGGAATCATGCATTAGGCAACTCAACTCATTCACTTAGGAGTATTCTAGTTTAGGACATATCATATCACATATCTCATATTTCTCATATCGTGGAGTCTAGGTTCTCTGACCTTCTCCCTGTGGGTCTCACTCTCTCTTGAGCTAGCCCCAAAACTGGTCCTAACACTAGAGGTCCTCCTTCGTAAAAGAGACTGAGGCTCTTGCTGATTCACAACCTTGTCTTAGCTTAACATATCTTATCTCATAAAAGCCTAGTTACTTGCATCATCAGAACTTATCTCAAGTCCTCAAACTAAACTTAAGCCCTCAAAGACAAACATAAATCATCCTAACCATCTTATGTCATCTATATAAGACATACATCATATCATCAAACTTATATCATCTATTCCATCTATCAGATATACCAACAAGGCTCTAGACATCTAATCTAGACTACTCTCTCTTCTAGACTGATGTCATCACCTTCACTTAGGTTGCATGACCACCTCCTACTCGTACATGTGTGGGGACACATTTTTGTAATACATATACATAATAAAATATTATATAGTTTTTCTCCGATAAAACAAGCGTCAGAGAAAACTATCACGGTTCGATCCGATTGGAATCTAAAACCAAATCCTGAAAACGAGTGCCCCACACATAGTAGAGAGTACACTGTCATGAAAACTAAGGAAAGGGGTGGTAACATGGTGTAGACTAGTGTAGCTACTCTAGACAACGTGCGCAATATGTCTAGGGTTTCTCTTCCCTTGATGCACATCATTTCCAAATAGTGCAACGTCCCATACCGCTACACTACAAGGAAAGAACGACATCTAAGGACTTGCTACTCAACAAGCACTAATCTAGACCTAGTTCTCAGACATCTAGGTGCTAACCTAGAGGCTAGGTCAGATCTAGTCTCTAAAAGACGACTAATCTAACCCTAAAGAATTATTAAGGTTCAAGGTTCTTTAGTTTTGAGTTGCATAATTAGCAAATGTCAGGATTTGCTATTGTTCATGCTCTGATACCACCTGTGACATCCCCGGATTTTCTAAAACTTAATCTGATGTGCGACGTCCAAATTGAAACCCTCACCTCAGCGAGAATCCCAGTTTAAACATCCCACACAAGGCTAAGAAGAAGAAAATCATAGGAAGTCAAAAGGAAACACAGTAGCACATGTACATGAACAATAATAAAACCATACACACATGTTCACCATTCAACATATAGTTACAACATGAATTGTTACATCACTTGATATTACATATTGAACAGCAAACTATACATATACATGTACTACCACTAAACTACAGGATCTTAAGACAACATGTCCACCTGTACATCAGCTCGCCACACAACTCTCACTATCCTGGATCTTCAAGAGCATAACCACAACCTAAATAAAAGATTACATGTGGTACACGTCAGCACAATATTTCATGAATATTGTACTGAGTATGCCTACGTGTCTTTTATATACCTCTCATCATATCTTGGCAATAAGATAAAACTAATACTTGGCAGTAACAGAAGAATATAAGAAAAGCGTATACTTGCACAAAGATATTCATTAACAAAAGAGAACACATATTTTAAGCTTATTTTCCATTATATATCAAGGCCTTTATGATCACTACCAAAGAGTTAGATCATTTGTACAAGGTGACCACTACCAAAGAGTTAGGTCAGACCACTACCAAAGAGTTAGGTCATATGTACAATGTGACCACTACCAAAGAGTTAGGTCACTTCCAAGCACACTACCAAAGAGTTAGTGCTTTCATATAATGGAACAGATAAATTATGTTTGATGTGTTCATAACAATAAGTATGAAAAGTTCAAACAACATAGTATATAAGAATAATCATTTCAATCAATACCATATGCCAAGTCTTTACTACTATATAACACAAGCATATTGTATAATAAGCCAAGAAAGAGGTAATGGCATACCTTCCAAAGAGATATCCTAATCACATATCACTGATTTCAACTATAAGATTGGTCAAACCTGATCAAGACAAGACCACATATACTGTCATCAGATTCTCATATTATTATATCTCATCTTAACCCTAATCGTGTTCATATTAGGGTTTGCTTATCTCATTATGATATTCTCATGATTACTTGTATTCTTGCCTTATATTTATCTTACTGATGTCATATTCTAGATTATGATTCATTATCCGAACATTATCTTCCATAGTATTTTTGTTCACATTAATTAACCCTAGGTTACACCATTAACCTAGATTAGGGTTTTATACCACATTAAGAGCAAACATCATTGTATAACATGGATTGTGGGTATCATCCTGATCTCATATTTAATTCTGAGGTTCCAGGTACTGATATGAGATTACTCTGTAAATTTCATCAATTCTTGAGCATGCATGTATTTAATACATTTTATTTAGGGTTAGTAGCCCTAATTAGCCATATTAATCAAATTATATGCTTTTGTGCACCAACATGAACATATCTGAGATCATATGCATTCTATATGTAATTATGGACTTACTGATATTTTTTCATGATTTTATGTCAGCATTAGCTATTTATTATCCATTAAACGAGCATTACACATCTTTCATGATATCACTGAGATTAAAGCATAAAAGTGCTGATATTATGATTCTACTATGTTCTATTCATTTTCTAAGAATTTTGGTGCCTTATTTATATTTTTCTGATGAACAAGCTATTTTCTACGAATTATCCAAGATTTCAGTATTTTCTTGAATTTACCTTTTCCTGGCCAATAGCCCACTGACACTTGGCTCTAGAGCTGCGCAGCTCCTTTGCTGTGCAGCGGTCGGTCCTTCTCCTGGTTTGTGTGGGGCCGACCGGTTCTCAGGTCTGAACCCGGTTTGCTTCTCTTCTCCTTTCACGCGATCCGTCTTTCCTCGCGTGAACGCCAGGGTGCTCGTCGTCCGCGTACGGTGTCCCCCGAGATCACGCCGCCACCGAGCTGCTGTGATCTGTGAGCAATGTTGACTCGTCATCCCCTCCTTGACAACTAGTGTCTTCTCATGATCTCCCCGTCAGCACGTTGTGCCCGCCGTCGTGAGGTCGGATGCGGCGCTGCTTCAACCACCGATGTCGGCGCTGACAAAACTTCGAGCTCCTCGATTGGGCGCCACCGCTGAGCAGAACTCTAGGGGGGGATTCGATTATCCACCTCATTGGCTTCGACATGGCTCTCATCGCCTAGCTGGCAGGCTATCACCAACATTGCTCTGCTCCTCGACTCATCATCGACTTACCCTCCTGCTCAGCACCGCCCATCACTCTAATCCACCACTCTCGTCGTCGTGCGTGAGTGCCACTGTTGGGGCTGGGTCTGATGCTGGACCCACGTGGTACCTCCTCTTTGGTACAAGATCAATAGGGATCAGATGTTGCTCATCATCTGAAGCCTACGCGAGCCTGGCATATGTTACCATGCCGCCGTCGGGATATCACCATCACGGCTAGAAGTCTCTGGCTTCTCCCATATCGGCACAGACTACAAGCCATGGAGAGGAAGAGCCCAAACCCTCCTCACCAATAACACCCCAAAAGAAGTGTCGAACTACAACTCTCAACAAGTCAGGAAAACGGCCAGGATTGGTTCTCTCCATCGTCCACTCTTTCTAGGTCGTGGCTTAACGGTTGTACCACCACTCTTCCACGTCTCAGCCCCCACAACTCCAACGTTGAAGGTGAGGTGTTGGTCCTTGGATCCATCACCAATGTCCTGGGTCGATTCCAGCTACAAGTTGATCCGTGGGACTAGCCCAGTCGCATCAGATGTCATGGGTGATCAACGCCTAATCCCATAATACAACAACATAATATACATTATTTGATAAAAAAATGAAACCTAAATATCTTTCTCTAGGAACCTTATTTGATTATGAACTTTAAGCAGTTGCTTTATTATCATCCAAGCTACATCTCACCAAATCTTGGTCCCAATATATTGATATTTAGCCAATAAATTAGAACTTCAAAAAGGCATAAGATAAGAGATCTTAATCATGGTATCCAACACTTAAAGTTTTCCAAAGCAGACTTGGAACTCTTACTGTCACTTAATCATTGAATTCACTTGTGTGATTAGACATCTAAAAGTTCACTCCATCACATCCTACACACCTTAAAAGAAATTTTGTCCTCGAAATTATTCCAGAAAAACCACTTTGTCACAGCAAGCTTCCAATTTATTCTGTTTATTCAATTTTGAGATAATGAAGTAACATAATAAATGTCTAGAGAATGATATTACTCGATGACGTATGTCCTCTAGTTGAGGACTTGAACAATGGGATCATACATATGTTAAGAGTAGATACATTCTTGGTATGCCCCTGATCGATTGTTATTGTGGAAGGTAAATAAATAGAAATAACACATAAGATCAAAGTGTGAGTTGGTTGATGACAGAATCTCATTAATCATGATATGGCAATATCAAATCAAGCACACAATGACATGTTTGAGAATAGTGTATTAGACAGACCCACCATAAGAGTGATACATGGAAACCTTAACTAGGTAAGTCAGACTCACATCTTATAGTTATGATGGTGTATGTGGTTCTTAGACCTAAAATCGTTGCATTCATCACATGTTATTCAGTATGCTTTGACATCATCAAACTCAATTTTAAAGCATGGGTTGTTATAAAGGTGATGATTGGGTGACTGTGACACATGGAGACTGGTTGTGGGTGATAGAGATGGGATTTGCCCCTCCTAAGGGAGTATGATATCCAAGGCCTCTTGAGTAGTGAGACTAATAAATGTGTCGCCACACACGCTTACACATGTCTCAGTCAGTCTACTCTAGTTCAAGAAACAAGATTGAATAATAATGAAGATGATTGGCCCATGCCTCTAGTTCAATCTGGATATCGGTGAAAAAGGAACTATACAAACACTATAACATCATACATAGACTGTAGGTTTAAGTTGTTGTCCAACTTTCCATTTACTTGGGTAGCAATGATGTGTGACTAGGTACCGCTCATTGCTTGTGATGTCATAAGTTGTTATGGACATTCACTACCAATGTAATATGGGACATGTAGGGTCAGACACATAGGAACCCATCTAGAAGAGGAGTTTGATCTTGAATGATGACTAGATTGATTACTAAAGTGTTTAGGTATTCAATTCATGCAACAAATCAGTTGACTGGACTGTGAAATGATAAGTTCTAGTGTTGAGACAGTCGTTTGGAGTAACATGTTGATTGTATTGTGCATTGGCTAGAATTCATCTTGACCTGGCCTGGGAGATTCTTGTCTCACTTGTTTGAGAGGACCATCTCATGTGGTGTGAGACACATGTCTCACATGCACCAAATGGCCATCTCGGGGGTGCAATTCAATTGCATTAAGGATTGGTGATGATGTCATGATGTGCACTAATTGGAATTGAATTGCCGACATATGTAGAGAACTAGGAAACTATGAAATGACTATCTCGTAGTGTGAGATGACCGTCTTTCATGCCTAACGGTCATCTGGGTTTTCCAAACATATGTTTCGGCTGTCACAGGTTGCAAAGTTTCCAGAATTGATGTGAAAATTCAAGATCTTCCAGTCTTTTCCACAACCGCATAGACTGGGAACCCTATCCCTAACCTCACCTATAAATAGAGGGGTATTGGGGGCTTCCCATAGTACAATACAGACAATTGAGAATCAGTTGCTCTGATAATTTTTGTCATCTCTGGTTGTGGTAACCAAGATAGCCCAAGAAAGTCCTACCCGAATAGGGAGGGATAGCTATGGGAGAGAAACATGTGAGGATCTTGTTGTGGGATAGCAGGTTGGTGACTAGTACACCAATGGGAGGTAAAACTCCTTTATGTCTGTTCTAGTAGGATGATTGGAGTTTTAGTTGGTCTGTGTTGACTTCTCCAGAGGCAATGTGTCATTTGCCCGTCTATATGGAGGATGATGTCAGTCAACATTCTATGGTGATAGAAGTTGTTGCAGATGACGACGTTCGAATCTACTCTATGTGGAATAGTAGTCAAATGAGTCCTATTACTATCCTTAGAGGTGCAGACAGACAGTCGTGTGCAACTAGGAGTTGCATAGGCACCGTCCAAGACAGGTCGCACATCTACATCGACAAGGATTGTCGCTGGCCTTGCCCAAGACTAGGTTTATCTTCAGGAAACCATCATTTCTATTGCATAGTTATTGATGTGATCCATTGTTAATTATAAATATGTTAGTAAATTTTTTATATTTTGTTGCCTATATGATGTCATATTTCCCTACAATGATATCAGAGCGATGCCAATTAATTATGTTTTAGAACAATCAATATGATCAGATTTTTGGTTTTATTGAGTTTATTTATTGCATGCGATGTGAATATTTAAACTGGTTGATATGCATGTCCAACTAATCACCACATAAGAACACAAATGAATATATATATATATATGCAATTTACATGTGTCATCCTGAAAGCACGTTTTGATGGAAGATGTGTAGCATGGTCATGGCCAATAACCCCTATTATCTATGCATGGTTGTGTGGTTGTTTTATCATGTTTGTCTCGGTCTATCAACCAAGCCTCTCTCTTATCTTCCCAATATAAAAGTATTTTTCTCTTCTATAGTTGCTCCCTTTGAATGTAACTCAAGGTTTCTCCACAACTATGTAAAAATAAGATAGTTTACTTTCTTATTTTAACGAAGAAGAAAGACACCAACCGACCACATGGAGGATCCCAGTCGACCGGCTGGAGGGTCCGAGCCAACCGGCTGGTGGGACTGAGAAGACTGTCTGGCGGGGCTGAGATGATTGGTTGGCGAGCCGACCAGGAGCCCAAAGGACCATACGAGATGACAGTCTGGAGGATTCTAATGATTGGCTATAGGACGACCAACCTATCATTTGGAGGAACCAGATAAGTGGCCAAAGGTGACCAATCGAACATCTAGGAGGCGAGCCTATCGGTTTAAAGGTTGAACCAATCAACCTAGATTGGAAAGCATGGATCACCAACAACAATAGGTCTCTTCATGTGATGTCTACCTAGGTTGTGATAATTCCTTGTGGAACCAAGAAATTACATTAGGTTGGTCATAACAACCACTTTCATTTATTGGATGTTTTCGTTGTGGGTTATAACATGTATAAGATATGTATTATATATGTCATGATTGGTTAATGTATATGTATTTATACAAACTCCCTCAATTAAAATATTAAGTCTTAGATGCTTATTATAAGTAGTAAATGTGAAAAGATTGATCTACTAAGCATGGGCACGACCTAGTGTGGTGTGTCATCTATCTTGTAGAAGTATGATGGTAGATATGTAGGTCTTCCCTATCAGGGTGCACAGTCTATCTTGTTGACTTTTGGGTTAGGCTTAACTAGGTGATCTTAATTGGATTAAGCACCTAGAAGCATATAGATGATCAATGGCAAGGAGTTGTGCATATCATCTATACAAGAGTTGCATATGACGCAATTGGCAAAAGTTTCCTACCTGATAGAATCAAGTTGTGGGTGATATCCCTAGTTGGCTCATGATTTAATGAAATTAGGATCTTGGCCCAGTAGAATATCATACGTTGCAATATTGTGAATTGATATTGAGGGATATCAATTTGAATAAAATAGTGTGAGTGATAGTTAATTAAAGACCTAAGTAATATCGAATTATCAAATCAAATCAAAAATGGTTTTTGACAAATGAAAATTTTCTCTTGTAGAATAAAATGGAAACACTCAATCATCACAATCAGATGAATTAAATGAGATTTATTTCCATAACTAGTTCAGGACCTTGAGAAGTGTTCTGCATGTTCTTGAAACACTAGTGCTAGTATCCACTCCAAATTCGCCCAAGATTGACATGGATGCTTCTTTGAAGCATGCCAATGATGTTATGAACATCAAGAACCATATGTTGGGCTATATGAACTATGACTTGCATATACTATGTGATATGCATGAAAGGTATACTGTCTCTAAGGTGCTATTTGAGTGCAAACTTGACAGAGGCAGATCCCGTAGAGCCTCATGTGCTCAATATGATTGGGCATATGAAGCATCTTGAGAGACTGGGATTTCCCTTATGTCAAGAGTTAGTCACGGATATGATTTTTTAGTTATTTCCTGAATCATATAGCTAGTTTATTGAGTGTTATCACTTGAGTAATATGTCTAGACCGTTGTCAGAGTTTCTTGATATATTGATAAGTGAAAAAGCACAAATGAAGTTGGACAAATCTGTGATGGTGATCATCAGAGTCGAGTCCGAGGACAAAGGTAAAGCCAAGAAGTGTTCTCTAGATAAGCTAAAGTCCAAGTCTTCTTCACTCAAAATAAGGAGAATGATAAGGGAACCAAGGAAGATGAAGCAAGGGATTGAGATCTCTACTTATGGTGTATACATTATTGATGTGAACTTTACTAATTCATCGTCATGGTTACTAGATACCAGATGTGGATCACAAATTTGCTCAAATGTGAAGGATCTAAAAAGAAGTAGACCTTTATAGAAAGGTGAGGTAGAACTTCAAGTTGCAAGTGGCGTAAGAGTTGTAGACAGTGCAGTTGGGACCTATGAGTTATCTCTACTAAGTGGGATTTTAATAGAGTTAGAGAACTGTTATTTCGTACCTTCTGTTAATAGGAACATCATTTTTGTATCTTGTTTGGACAAGAACGGATTCAAACTTCTTATAAATAATGGACGATGTTCTATTAGTAAAGATGGGATGTTTTATGGAAGTGCCCCAATGTCTTATGGTCTATACTTGATAGATCTAAAGACAAGCATATATAATGCAAATACAAAAGATAAAAACTCAATGACTCAAACCAAACATATCTTTTACATTGTCATCTAGGGCACATAAATGAGAAATGCATATCCATACTCCATAAAGATGGTTATCTGGACTCTTTTGATTTTGAATCAATAGAGACATGTGAATCTTATTTGTTGGGCAAGATTATTGACTTGAGAGTTATACATTGTCCATATTTTGATAATGACTTAACCTTTCCATTCATATGTATCTAATGTGTTTGTTTGAGATTGATTTCAGGCATTAGGTAGATGAAAAGGATTGAATCCCTCAAGCCCTAGCTTGTCCAAGTTCAAGTCAAAAGCAATGCAAATGCACTTCTATGGAAAACACTCCAAACCACCTTAGAATATTTTGTATTCATTTATATTGATGATATGACTTGTAACTAATATGATAAAAAATCAGGGACACTTGATTCCATCGTTTGATCACTTAAAAATCATTTGGGAAAAATTTTCACAGCAACTCAATCGGTTGAGTTTGAATCTCAACCGATCAGTGATGGATTTTTGGAAATGATTGGATCAGTTGAGTTGTACGCTCACAAAAATCGACCGACCAACTCTCTCACCAAAGTTGATTTTAGTTGATCGATCGAGTTACCCTGGGAAAAACTCGATTAAAAATTGTCTTTGTCAGATAGTAGATCGATTGAGTTACCTTTATTGAAACTCAACTGAATACATTGTATGAAAATGCAGAAAAAGTTATTCCAATCGTTGGAGAGTTGTAGAAATAAAAATAGATCCATTGCAAGTTGCAAAATGGCTATTTTTTGTTCTTAAGTGATCCCACACTCAATGAAACACTCCTAGCTATAAATATGACCTCTTGGAGTTCATTCCAACATTGCTCATTCATACTATCCTTGGTCCTTGCTATACTTGAGTGTGCTAAACTCCATTGAGCCCCTTTCTCTCTCTCTCTCATTTACAAAGCATTTCATTATTATGAGTGAGTTAGGCATGTTTTAAGAGAGATACCTCATTGTTACCTTGTAAATCTCTCCATTTTCTACTTCCCAATCCCCTTTCCCAAAGAGCAAAGTCTGAAGTGATCTTCTCTGAGTGAAGGAGGAGTTGATGTTCTTCTTCAAGGCTGAAGAAGGTGTGAAGATCTTATCCAAGTGAAGGAGAAGGATGAGGCAGAATATCCAAGGAGCTTGGTGGGTAAATCCTCAAGGATGAAGACTTGTTGCAAGGAGGAGATGTCGAAGGAGAAGGACTCGAGTTGCTTGCAAGAGTGGGTAAGACATGTTGTGAGGTAGAAGACTAGATCTTGGATAAGTAATCCCTTGGATGTAAGGTGGTCTTCTTGTATCTCTTATAATGGAATATAAGTATGTGTGGGTTGCAATGTCCTAGAGGTTGACCTGACAGTCTCCTGGTTTGGAGATTAGAACCACTCTAAACTCCTTATCCAAGTGTTTGTTTCAATCTCTCTCATCCTTGCTATGCTTGATTAGATAGGACCTCAAATTCGCTTTTTACATTTGGTTTTTTTCAATTGATATAATTTGAAGGTCTAACTATTCTTGTGCAAGTTTTGAAGCTCTATTCATCCCCTCCTCTAGATCCCTAGATCCAACAAGTGGTACCAGAGCAAGGATCTTCTCCAACAAATCTCCTATGAGATGAGAAGTTGACTGAGAACCTACTTGGTTCCCTCAACCTAGAAGGAGGCTTCTCTTGCACCCCCCGGTCTTCGACGGTACCAACTTCCTCTATTAGAAGTGGCAGATGCAATTTTACATTCAAGGAATGAACTTTAATATGTGGAAAGTGATGATTGAACCCTACAGGAGCCGGTAAAAGCAGTATCTATGTGGGATGAAGCAGCTCTAAAGAATGTGCAACTCAATGCCAAAGCAATTAGCATCCTCTATGAAGCCCTCACTCCTTTTGAGTTCAAGCATATCTCCTCATGGGACACAGTCTATGAGATATGGGACAAGTTGTGCATCACTTATGAAGGCGCAAATCAAGTGAGGGAGGAAAAGATATACATGTTGAACAACCTCCTAGAGAACTTCAAGATGGGGAAGAAAGAAGGAGTTGATGAGATGTATTCAATACTCAACATCATCATCAACGGCCTAGATGCTTTGGGATATACTTTGGATAGAGGAGAAATTAACTCAAAGATCCTAAGGTCTCTTCCAAATATATGGGAGTCAAAGGTGACCTCCATAGAAGAAGTAATAAGTCTTGGTGATCTTCCAACTGAAGAGCTTATTGGAAATCTACAAGCTCATGATCCAAGACTTAACAAGCAAGAACAGGAAGCAAAGTAAGAAGAAAAATAATTAAGGAAGATCGAAGATAGTTCCTTCAAAGCTCAAGTGGAGGCTCTCATTCTTCAACAACAACTTGCCTGCCAGACCTCTCCCTCCTCTAGTGAAGATAATGGCCCTAGTGAGCATGAAGCCAACTTCTCTAAGGGAAAGCACTTCAAAGGGAAGCAATCTTCTTCATCTACTCTAAGGTGCTATAAGTATGGTCAAAAAGGAGACTACAAGAGTGAATTTCCTAAGGCTAGAAAATCACACCACAAGAGAAGCTCCAAGAAGGAGGAAGACTACAAGAAAGATAGAAAATACCAGAGGAAGGACAAGAAGGAGAGGAGGAACAAATATGTGGCTCATGCCACATGAAGAATCATCCTCAAGTGGCTCAAGCTCTGATGAAGATGGAGAATGACATCTTGCACTCATGGCCTCCACAAGTGAAGACATTGGTAAGGTAAGTGAGGTAAGTGAGGTAAGCTTGCATGATTTAGCTAAAGAAACTCTTATTAACATTCTTAATGCTACTCTTTCTTCTTATTCTGATTGTAAATCTAAAAAGAAGAGATTAGGTAAAATTATTGATAACTTCTTGCTAAGCTTGATATTCTTGAGCAAAATGATAAAATTCATCTTGAGAGCATTGATTCCTTGCAAGGCCAATTTCTTGATCATGAGCTCCAATACAATGGAGTTGAACTAGATAATGGTGTCTATCTTAAGAATATTGCATCCCTTAAGGAAGATAACCAAAAGTGCCTTAATGAGCTTGAGTTACTTAAAATTGAAAATGTTGAACTATAGCTTGTTAGTGATGCTCGTAGAGATGAAAGAGATGTTTATATAAAAGAAATTCAGTTACTTAAATCTTAAAATTCTAGGCTTCTTGGTCAAGTTAATGACTTATATTCTAGACATATTTTGCCTAGTAATGATGTTGCTTCTATTCCTCTTGAAAAGGATTTTTATTTGAATAAAGCCCTCTATTTAGATGTCGACCTTGTACATGCTAGAGATGATCTCACTAGTTTGTCTTCTACTGTTATCTCTCTTACTGATGACAATCATAGACTTAGAGTCTCTCTGTAGAAATTCCTCAAAGGGAAGAACTCCCTAAATGAAATTCTTGATCACTCTACCAAACAAAGTGGTACTAGTGGTTTGGGATTTGTAGGGGGAATCCCTATGGGTAAGAGTAAGGCCAAAGGTAACAAAACGAATAAGGAAACTCCTTTCTTCCATGGAGAGTCTTCTAGATCAAAGAACCCTATTATTTGTTCTCATTGCAAGAGTTATGATCATTATTCTATTTATTGTCTGTACAAGCCTAAGGGGACCAACCCCAAGATGAAATGGGTCCCCAAGATAACATCAGATCTAAAAGTTTGAGTTGGGAACTGACATTCTCTTTTCTTGTAGGAAAAAGGGAAATGGATTGTTGATAGTGGTTTCACAAAGCACATGACAGGTGACATAAGCCATTTCAACAATTTCACAAAGAAGAAAGGATGATCGATTACTTTCGGGGACAACAATAAAGGTAAAGTAAGAGATGTAGTAATTCCTATCTCAAAAGAACACAACATCACTCAAAAATAAAAAGAGGTGGAAGCTCAAGAAGAATAGAACGATGAAGAAAAGAAGGATCCAACTCCTCGCTTTGCAAAGAATCAACCTAAAGAGATAATCATAGGTGATCCCTTAAAAGAGTGAAGACACGGGCTGCCTACAACAAAGAACAAGTCAATAGTGCCTTCATCTCACAACTGGAGCCAAAGAATGTCAAAGAAGCTCTTGGGGACAATGAGTGGATCCTAGACATGTAGGAAGAACTGGAGCAATTCAAAAAGAACAAAGTATGGACTCTCGTGCCAAGACCATGTGATAGAAATATCATTGGCACCAAGTGCGTCTATAGAAACAAGCTAGATGAAAGTGGGAAGGTTGTAAGAAATAAAGCAAGGTTAGTGTCTCAAGGCTACAATCAATAGGAAGATATAGATTTTGATGAAACATATGCACCTCTAGATAGATTTGAGTCCATCAACATGTTAATTTCTTTTTCTGGTTACAAGAATTTCCTTCTATATCAAATGGATGTTAAAAGTGTATTTCTAAATGGTACAATTGAGGAGGAAGTGTATGTTGCACAACCCCCGGGCTTTGAACATGATAACCTGCCTAACCATGTTTATCTATTGCAAAAAGCTCTCTATGGTCTCAAACAAGCACCTCGAGCTTGGTATGAGAAACTAAAGAACTTTTTATTAGATCATGACTGTATCATGGGCAAAGTAGATTCTACCTTGTTTCTTAAACATACTTCTAACAATTTTCTTATCATTCAAATTTATGTTGATGATATCATTTGTTCATCATTTTCTTCATGATCACATTGCTAAAAAGGATATTTATATCATGCATGTGGACACAGAAAATTAGTTGGCAGGCATGTTTACTAAACCTATACCTAGAGAGAAATTTAATTTTTTAGATCTAAACTACTCATAACTGCTTTGGATGATGTTGATCTGCCATCTAGCTAGGTGCTATCTATCCTATATGCTTTTCTCATGTCTTGATCACCTTTGCTTGCTAAAGCGCTAAAATTTCATGTTCTTATGCCTTTTTCTTTTTGCTTGTTTTGGATATTTTTTTGCAAACAATTGTTTTATCGATAAATAGTACCCAATGATGAGTGATATGCACCTAAATATGTCTAAAATGCAAAATGGACTAGAAAAGTAAATTTAATTAGTACTCAAATGGATAGAATCTAGAATTTCTAAGTTTGGGATAGAACGTGTATCGGTCGAGTAGGTTTTTTGCAAACGATTATTTTATCGCTAAATAGTACCCAATGGTGAGTGATATGTGCCTAAATATGTATACAATGCAAAATGGGATAGAAAAATAAATTTAATTAGCACTCAAAAGGCTACAATCTAGAATTTCTAAGTTTGGGATAGAACTTCTTTCAATCAAATTGCCAACTCGACCGATTGGTGGTCGAGGGCTTTTGTAAAAAGTCATTTGGTCGAGTTTCTTTCTCTCAAAAATCGATTGATGGTGAAGCTAGTCCAATTCTTAAGTAGGGTTCGATCGACTATTCTCCCTCTTAACTAGATAAAGTCAATCGATCCTCACTCTAGCTCTCTCAAGCTCTCAACCGTAGCCCCAACCTTCCCTATCTTAGCCCTAGCCAGCCTTTGTTTGACCTACCTAGCACCTTTTCCTATCTTCCCTAGGTGGTTAGACGATCTTTAGTGGTTTTTATCTCTTGTTTGGTCTCTCAACCTTCTCCATTTCTCCTCCATGGCCTCAAATAAAAGATATAGGGCCGCACCAGCTCGAGCGCCATCGTCATCCTCCAAATCTCACCTCATTCTTTACAATGACACCTTCTTTGTTTCAACCAAAGCTCTAAATAGGTACAAGGAGATCCTTCCTAGGAATCCTTTTCCCTTTCATGCCTTGTTTGAGCCTTGTCCGCATTAACAAGAGGTGATAGATGAGGTAACTGATTTGCTTTATGACTACCACCTAACAGCAGCCCTGACTATCGAATGTCGGTGCTTTCATCATTCCATTACAAGAACTAAGGCGATCCATGAATTTTATACCAATTTTTATAACTATGACATTCTTGTACCTCTCCTAATACTCAAGTTATTATCACATCCATGATTGTCAGTAAGAAATTCACTATCTGAGAAGATGCCTTGAATATATTTCTCAATGGTATTGAGGTAACCAATACATTGAGGAAAGATTATCCTGAGTATTTTGACTTGCTTGACCCTGAGCCCTTCTAAAAGCACTATGGACTTACTCTCCCTTACATCCATAAGTTCTTGAAGAATCCTTAGACACCCTATAGTAAGAATTCCACCATCCCATCCTCTTCTTTGGGTTTTAAAAAGTCGCATACTTGCTCTGGTAGTCATCTACAATATTCACCTTCAAAAAACTAAAATGGCAGAGAATATCATAGTAATTATGTACTGTCATTTGAAGAACATAGGAGTCAAGTGGTCTAGATATACTCTCCACCACATGACCTGCTTCGACTCTGGGAAGAATACCTGAGGCACCCACCCACCCTACCCGGGCTTGATCTATGGTCTCTTCACCTTTGCGACTGAGAAGTCACTTTTTCATGATCTTCATTACATACCCTCTAGAAAAGGAGTTTGTATCAGTGAGACCACAATCAAGAAAACCTTTTTGCCCACATCTTCTTCCACCACCCATGGAGCCTCTACCTTCACCCAATAACCTCCACCTCCTCCACCATCCTGACTTGTTCGTGCCTCATTTCATGTATCCAATGAAGCCATCATGGGTTACATGGTGCATCATCAAGCGTACAACCTATAGTTTTAGGAGAACCTGCATCAAGATATCTTCCATATCATGTCGACCATGTACCTATCATGTGCTCATCCTTACCCTCCCTACCATCCCTATCCAGGTGGTAATTATGCTTCCTATGCATACAATAAATTCTACCCAGCCCCTCCAACTGCTCTGCCACTTCTACACCCTCTACTGCTAGTGGACCTACCCCTACACCTACACCTAGAGTGATTCCTCTTCCTATTGGCCCCATAGCTACCCTTCTTGTCAGCCTTGGCACTTCTACTCCCACTTTCCCTCAGGACAGGGAGCTCCATGATCTTAGAATGACTTGGGATGAGCAGAATGCCATGTGGCCCAGTCACAATTTCAGTCCTTCTTCCTATGAGGAGATGCCCAACTAGACTGATTAGGAGGTTGCTAATGATGAGGAGGCCACTAAGGATGATGGCCCTTATGATGGTTCTGGTGGCTCTGGTGATGAAGGTGAAGTTGTTATCTCTACCACACCTTCAGATGGAGACGAGGACTACAAGCTCGAGGATGATGCATATGATGATGTTCTCGACATAGATAGCCTCGATGTTAGATGTTTTACTTTTTAGTTGTTAGATGATGATCATATATATCTTTCTAGACTATTTTGTACTAAAGACATCTGGGCACATTATCTGAGTTATACTATTTCTATCATCATGTTGTTTTCCGCTCTAGCTTGTATTTGTTTTGAGAACATGCTTATATGTTTTAATCTTACTCCTATGTATCATAACTCTATGTGTTCTCTATCATATGATTTATTGGTATGCTTTCCATATATTGATTATGAGCTATGTTGCCTGTTTCTCTCTCGTCTTTCTTTGATGTGTGTTATGTGGTTGAATGATTTATCTTCTGACCACATGTTGTTTGGTTGTGCTTGGAGAAGATTTGTTTTTATGCTCTTCTACCCCCCCCCCTTTACTTTTTTATAATGTCAAAAGGGGGAAAGAAATTTGATGTTTTGAAGCACAACCATATTGTTTTTACACCCCTATGTGATCCTTTTCTTGTGTAAACATACATTTTATCATGTTACTTGCTAAAGGACCATGTAGTATACATGTTATATAGATTTGGGTAGAAAGACTAACTATGTAGGTAAGAGTGAGCATAGATTGAGGGGGAGCAATTCACATTGTTAAAATTATGAATCCCCTTGCAATTCACAAGGACAAGGTATAAATTTATATATCCTTTTGAATATGTTGAGGAATGATTTGTCATTGTCAAAAAGGTGGAGAATGTTGACTTGAGAGTTATACATTGTCCATATTTTGATAATAACTTAACCATTCCATTCATATGCATCTAATGTGTTTATTTGAGATTGATTTCATACATTAGGTACATGAAAAGGATCAAATTCATCAAGCCCTAGCTTGTCCAAGTTCAAGTCAAAAGCAATGCAAATGCACTTTTATGGAAAACATTCCATACCACCTTAGAATATTTTTGCAATCATTTGTATTGATGACATGACTTGTAACTAAGATGAGAAAAAATCAGGTACACTTAATTCCATCATTCTATCACTTAAAATCATTTTGGAAAATTTGTCACAACAACTTAATCGGCCGAGTTTGAATCCCGACCTATTAGTGATGGATTTTTGGAAATGATTGGATCGGTCGAGTTGTACTCTCACAGAACTCATCCAACCAACTTTCTGACCAAAGTTGATTTTAGTTAATTGCTCGAGTTACCCCAGGACAAAATTGACTGATAGTTTGAAAATTGGCTTTGTCGGATAGTGGATCGGTCAAGTAACCTTTATTGAAACTTGACCAAATACACTGTATGAAAAATGCAGAAAATGAGATTCCAACCATTGGAGAGTTGTTAGAAATGAAAACATATCCATTACGTGTTTTAAAACAGCTATTTTTATTCTCAAGTGATCCCACACTCAAAGGAACACTCTCATCTATAAATAGGACCTCTTGGAGTTTGTTCTAAGGTTTCTCATTCATGCTATCCTTGGTCCTTGCTATACTGAGTGTGCTAAACTCCTTTGAGCCCCTTTCTCTCTCTCTCTCATTTATAAAGCATTTTGTGATTATGAGTGAGTTAGGCATGTTGTGAGAGAGATACCTCATTGTTACTTTGTAAAGCTTTCCATCTTTCTACCTCTCAATCCCCTTTCTCAAAGAGCAAAGGATAAAGTGATATTCTTTGAGTAAAGGAGGAGTTGTTCTTCTTCTTCAAGGATGGAGAAGGTGTGAATATCTTCTCCAAGTGAAGGAGAAGGACAAGGCAGAAGATCTAAGGAGCTTGGTGGGTAAATCCTCAAGGCTGAAGACTTGTTGCAAGGAGGAGATGTCCTAGGAGGACTCGAGCTACTTGCAAAAGTGGGTAAGACATGTTGTAAGGTAGAAGAATATCTCTTGGGTAGGTAAGCACTTGGATGTAAGGTGGTCTTCTTGTATATTTTATAATGGAATATAAGTATGCATGGGTTGCAAAGTCCTAGTGGTTGACCTCTCTAGGTAGTGGACTGACAGTCTCCTAGTTTGGAGATTGGAACCACTGTAAACACCTTGTCCAAGTTTTTATTTCAATTTCTCTCATCCTTGCTATGCTTGATTAGTTAGGACCTCAAATTCACTTTTTGCATTTGGTTTTCAATTGATATAATTTGAAGTTCTAACTATTCTTGTGCAAGTTTTAAAGCTCTATTCACACCCCCCCTAGATCCCTACATCCAACCAATATGACCAAGACTTCATTCACTGGTAGCAGTGAGAGAGCTAGTGATCTGTTAGGACTCATACATACTGATGTATGTGTGCCTTTTAGAAAAAATTCTAGAAGGGGTTATCAGTACTTCATTACCTTCGCTAATGATTTCAGTAGGTATGGTTATGTTTACTTAATGAAACATAAGTCAAAAACTCTTCAAAAGTTTAAAGAGTTTATGAATGAAGTACATAACTAGCTTGGAAAAAGTATTATGTCACTACCATCTGATCGAGGTGGAGAATACTTAAGCCAAGAGTTTGAGGACGTTCTGAGATCTCAGGGTATTGTATCACAATGGACTCCACTTGGAACACCACAACATAATGGTGTGTCAGAAATAATGAATCTCACATTACTGGATATGATGCGATCAATGACGAGTTTTGTTGGTCCTCCAACTTCCTTCTGGGGGTATGCCCTTGAAACTTCCGTATTTACACTAAAATGAGTACCATCTAAGGCAGTTCAAAAGACACCATATGAGATATGGCATGGGAAACGCCCCGATATGTCTTTTATGAAGATTTGGGGATGTGAAGCTTATGTTAGGAAAATGTTTCCTGAAAAGCTTGTCCCTAAGTCTGATAAATGTCATTGTGTTGGATATCCCAAAGAGACAAGGGGATACTACTTATACCACCCAACTGACAACAAAATAGTTGTTGTCAAAAATGTTGTATTCCTAGAAAAAGAAAATATTTCTAGAGGAATCTATGGGAGTAAAGTGGAACTCAAAGAGGTTCGAGACCAATATGAGATCATAGAACTGATAGATGTACAAGAGGAACAAAGAGACTCGCAAGTTATTGTGGAATCTCAAATTCCTCAAGTAACACAGGAACCTCATAGATCTAATAGGATGTGCCTTGAACCTGAGAGATGTGGATATCTTGTGACTTAGGAAGGCAATGAATTAGTCATAGATGATGAGCCAATATCCTATCAAGATGCTATTGGGGGACCAGTGTTTGAGAAATGGCTTGAGTCCATGAGATCTGAGATGGAATCCATGTATACCAACAAAGTATGGACTTTGGTGGATCCATCTAAAGGGGTAAATCATGTAGGGTGCAAGTGGGTCTTCAATAAGAAGACCGACATGGATGGAAAAGTTCAAACTTGTAAGGGTAGGTTGGTTGCAAAGGTTTTCAAGCAAGTTCAAAGTGTTGAGTATGATGAAACCTTTCCTCTAGTGGCCATGGTTAAGTCCATCGGGATCATGCTTGCTATTGAAGCTTATCATGACTATGATATTTGGCAAATGGATGTCAAAACTGCATTCCTTAATGGGAATCTTGTTGAGGATGTGTATATGATACAACTTGAGGGTTTTATAAATCAAAAGTTTTCAAATAAAGTATGTAAGCTACAAAGGTCAATCTATGGATTACAGAAAGCATCTCAGAGATGGAATCTTCATTTTGATGAGATAGTCAAAGAATTTGGCTTTGTTCAAAATGAAAACGAACCTTGTGTGTATAAGAAGGATAGCAGGAGCATGGTATTATTCCTCATATTGTATGTAGATGACATACTATTGATGGGGAACGACATACCTACTTTACAAAAGATAAAGACATGGCTTGGAAATACATTCTCTATGAACTACTTGGGAGAAGCATCCTACATCTTGGGGATAAAGATCTATAGAGATAAATCCAGAAGGCTTCTTAAACTAAGTCAGAGCACAGACATTGATAAAGTGTTGAAGTGGTTCAGCATAGAGAACTCAAAGAGAGGAAACATGCATGTGTTTCATGGAGTGACCATCTCTAAGAGTCAATGTCGTAGTTCTTGTGAAGAAAGGGAATGCATGAGTTTGATTCCATATGCCTCACCAATTGGATCAATCATGTACACAATGTTGTGCACACATCCAAATGTCTTGTATGCTTTGAGCATGATGAACAAATAATCAAACAGATCTAGGTGATGATCACTAGAAAGACATGAAGAACATCCTTGAGTACTTGAGAAGGACTAAGGATCAATTCTTGGTCTACCGTGGAGAGGAAGAGCTAGTGGTAAAAGGTTACACTGATGCAAGCTTCTAGACTGACAAAGATGATTGAAAATTGCAATCAGGATTTGTGTTTTGCCTAAACAACAGAGCTGTAATTTGGAAGAGTTCCTAGCAAGAGACAGTTGTCGATTCTACAACAGAGGCTGACTATATTGTTGCATCAAATGCAGCAAAGGAGGTTGTTTGATTCAAGAAGTTCATTTCTGAACTTGGGGTTGTTCCAAGCATCAGTGAGGCAATCAAGCTATATTGTGACAACAATGGTTCTATTTCACAAGCTAAGGAACCCAGATCGCATATGTGCTCAAATCATGTACAAAGGCAGTATCATATCATACAAGAGATCTTACAGTAAGGAAATGTAAAGATTTACAGAGTACCAACTGAGTACAATGTTGTTGATCCCTTGACTAAAGCACTTTTGTAGCAGAAGCATGATGGTCATTTTAGGTCACTCGGAATAAGATTTATGGGTGATTGGCTCTAAGTGCAAGTGGGAGTCTATTGGTATGTATGCCTAGAGAGCCAATCATTTGATGATTGTAATGGCATAACTTGTAACTGGTTTGATTATTTATAAAGTCAAGCTTCCAATTTATTCTATTTATTTAGTTTTGAGATAATGAAATAACATAATATATGTCTAGAGAATGATATTACTCGATGACGTATGTCTTCAAGTTGAGGACATGAACAATGAGATCATACGGATGTTAAGAGTATATACATTCTTGTTATGTCCAGTCTAGAGAATGATATTACTCGATGACATATGTCTTCAAGTTGAGGACCTAAACAATGAGATCATAGGGATGTTAAGAGTATATACATTCGTGTTATGTCCCTGGTCGGTTGTTATTGTGGAAGGTAAATAGATATCAATAGCACATAACATTAGATTGTGAGTTGGTTGATGATAGAATCTCATTAGTCATGATATGGCAATATCAAACCAAGCACATAGATACATGTTAGAGAACAGTGTATTAGACAGACCCACCATAAGAATGATACATGGGAACCTCAACTAGGTAAGTCAGAATCACGTCTTATAGTGATGGTGGTATTTGTGATTCTTAGACCTAAAATCAATGCACTCATCACATGTCATTTAGTACGCTTTGACGTCATCAAACACAATCCTAAAACATGGGTTGTCATAAAGGTGATGATTGGGTGATTGTGACACATGGAGATTGACTGTGGGCAATAGAGATGGGATTTTTCCCTCCTAAGGGAGTATATATCTAAGGCCTCTTGAATAGAGAGACAGATAAATGTGTGGCCATGCACATGTGAGTCAATATGTGATATTGAGCTTACACATATCTTAGCCAGTCAGCTCTGGTTCAAGAATCAAGATTGAATAATAATGAGGATGGCTGCTCCATGCCTCTAGTTCGATCTAGATATTAGTGACACCGGAACTATACAAACACTATAACACCATACATAGATTTTAGGTTGAAGTTGTTCTCCAACTTTCCATTTACTTGGATAGCAATGATGGATGACTAGGCATCGCTAATTTCTTATGATGTCATAAGTTGTTACAGACATTCACTACCAACATAATATGGCACCTATAGGGTCACACACATAGGAACTCATCTAGAAGAGGAGTTTGATCTTGATTGATGATTGGGTTGATTACTAAAGTGTTTAGGTATTCCTTTCACACAACAAATTAGTTGAGTGGACTGTCAAACAATCGATTCAGGTGTTGATACAGTTGTTTGGAGTATTAGGCTGATTATATTGCGAATTGGCTGGAATTCAGCCTAACCTAACCTATGAGATGTTTGTCTCACTTTTGTGAGACAATCGTCTCATGTGGTGTGAGATGCCTATCTCACATGCACCAAACGGCCATCTCAGGGGTGCAATTTGATTGCATCAAGGATTGGTGTTGACGTCATGATGTGCACTCATTGGAATTGAATTATCAACATATGTACATAATCGGGAAACTACAAATTGAATGTCTCGTAGTGCGAGACAGTCGTATTGGATGCCATACAGTTGTCTGGGTTTTCCAAACAGACATTTTGGCTGTTGTAGGTTGTGAAGTTTCTAGGATTGTTGTGAAAATTCAAGATCTTCCAGTCTTTTCCACTCCCGCATAGACTGGGAACCCTAGACCTAACCCTATCTATAAATAGATGAGTATTGGAGGCTTCCCAGAGCACAACATTGAAAATTGAGAATCAGTTTCTCTAGAAATTGTTGTCCTCTCTGGTTGTGGCAACCAAGAGAGCCCAAGAAAGTCCTACCTGACTAGAGAGGGATAGATACGGGAGACAAACAACTAAGGATCATTGTTGTGGGAGAGCAAGTTGGTGACTAGTACACCAATAGGAGGGACAACTCCTTTCTGCCTATTCTAGTAGGATGGTAGGAGTTCTATTTGGTCTGTGTGGACTTCTATAGAGGCGAGGTGGCCTTTGCCCATCACTAAGGAGGGCAACATCAGCCAGCAGCCTGTGATGATAGGAGATGTTGCATACGATGATGTTTGGGTCTTTTCTTCATGGAGGAGCAGTTAGATGAGTCCCAGTATTGTCCTTGGAGGAGCAATTAGACGAGTCCTGGTGCAACTAGGAGCTGCACAGACATCGTCCAAGATAGAGTGTGTATCTACATCGATGAGGATTGTCACTAGACTTGCTCCAGGACCATGTATATCTTTGTGAAACCATCATTTCCATTGCATAGTTATTTACGTGATCCGCTGGTTAATGGGAAATATGTCAGAAATTTTTTTGTTTCTACTATCTATCTGATGTCATATTTCCCTACATCAACTTCATGTCAAAAATGCCTTCATGTATGGTGACCTACATGAGGAAGTCTATATGGAGCAACCAGCTAGTTTTTCTAGTTAGGGGGAGTGTTCCAAAGTCTATAGACTCACGAAGGTGATATATGGCCTAAAACAAAGTTGACGGGTGTGGTTTGATAAATTAAGCCAGATACTTCTCAAGTTTCAATTTAGGCACTCATATTCTGATAATTCTATGTTTATTAAAAAGACTAGATATGGACATGTGTACTTATTGTTTATGCAAATGACATCACTCTATCTGGTAAAGATTTTGAAGGCATTGCCGCTACCAAGCAATATCTAGAACAACATTTTATTACTAAAGATCTAGGTAAACTCAGATACTTTTTGGGAATTGAAGTATCCAGATCATCCTCTGGTGCCTATCTTTCACTTCACAAATATGTGGTGGACCTTCTGACAAAAATAGGTATGCTTGGTTCTAACTTGCTAGTACTCCTCTAGATCCCAATACCAATTGTGATGATGAATCTTCACCTCCATACCCTTATAACCATCAATACCAACGAGTAGTTGGTAAGCTTATGTATCTCACTGTGCCAAGAGTTAATATTAGAGTTGTTGTTGAACTTGTGAGTAGGTACTAGGACAAAGCTCAATAATATCATTGGGATGTTGTTTGTCACATTCTTAAATATATAAATCTTCTATAAGAAAAGGTTTACTATATAGCAGACATGGGCACAACAAGCTTATTGGGTATTATGACTATGATTATGTTGGTAGTCGATGTGGCCAGAAATCTACTTCTAGATATTGTTCTTTTGTTTGAGGAAATCTAGTTGCATGGTGTAGTAAAAAGAAGACTGTGGTTGCCTAGTCAAGTGCGGAAGCAGAGAATAGAGATACGGCTCATACTATTTGTGAACTGATATGGTTCCAAGGACTCCTCAATGAATTTGATATTTCTAACTCTGGTTCTACTCCTTTGCACTATGATAATAAAGTTGCCACTTCATGCCAGAAATCTTGCTTTCCATGAGTGCAGAAAGCACACCGAAGTTGATTTCCATTTTGTTGAAGAAACAGTTCTCTCTGGACATATTTGTACTCCTTATCTTTGTTCAAAAGATCAAGTTGTTGACATTTTTACCAAGATACTTCCCAAGACTCACTTTTCTACACTAATGGACAACTTGGGCATGGTTGACATATATGCTCCAGCTTGAGGGGGAGCATTAGTATATATGCTTATGTGTTAGCCTATGTTGTGTTTTTTTATCAATTGTTATGTGTTTTGTTATCATGTGTTTTGTGTTTTGTTATGCGAGTAAGACCCATCTTATTATTATCTTTTCTATTATCCCATATTGATTGGTTTTGGTTCTCACTTATCTCTTATCCTATAAAAGAGAGTGTGTTGTAACTATTTTATATATCAAATAAAGGTTTTCCCATTTTATAGTTATAAGCACCTCAATTCATCTGTGTGATCAACCTAAAACCTTACTATCTCCCATAATTTGTGGATCTTATCCAAGATATGAATCCTAGAGAGAGAGGGAGATTAAGGTTTTGAAGGAGAAATTTTTTGGAAGTGATGAAGTAGGGTTTTGGCTTCCTATAGCTTGCAAACTTATGTAACTTCATCAAATTTAGATACAATTTCATGATGAATCTTCTCTCTTATGTCTAGATTCCTTCCTTCCTCTAAAATGAAACAAAATGATAGAAAGTCACCATCTTTTCTCTTTCTTTCTCTTATATTCTCCTTTCTAGGGTGTTTGAGTTGAGAGGATCTAGAAATGGGTTCGTTTCTTAGAACCTTAATGAATTTCTAGAAATTTAGATAATATGGGACGTTTTTAAGGTGCTTGGGACCTTAGATGAGTTTTTATCTCCCTCTTAAGCTTTGTAACCATGTTGAAGGCCTAATTCTATCCGGCTAAAATAAATAAAATAATTTCTAATATTTGTATGCGATTGAGTAATCAATTGGGATGATTTTGGGAAAATAAATGCTACTGATTTAGATCCTTTCTCATTGACTTATAATTATCTAGTTCTTGATCTACTTATTTAAGTTCTATGAATAATCTTGTGGATATGTAACTATGTAATTTTATAGAATATTGCCTAAAGTCAACCTATTAAATGATATGCTTGAAAATTGAGTTGACATATATAGAAGAATTATATTAGAGTGAATTACACAAGTGTAGTGTTGAATAATACTAAAATCTAAAATGACATATTCATAAGGGTCAATATGAAGGTTTGTGATGGTGATTTCCTATTTAGGGTTTGTGTTGAGGGATTGACTTAAATGATCCAACGAATCGATGCATACTTATAATTGGATGAATTATTGTGGAGATGGAAATTAGGGTTTCCATGTATGTGTGTGGATACACTAATGAGTCAATGTGCAACCTAATGATATTATTGAGTATTATAGTTCTTATGATATATTGAATTTTGTTGACTTCTTGAAAACCATAGAAATTTAGTATGAACACTACTGTGAGATGTAAAGCCTAAAGTTTTATATAATCTTATAAATGTGATGAAATGCCAAACTGTAGGTATTATTACTTTAATTGAATGTGATAAATCATATTATGATGATTAAGCTCAATGCATGTATTCTAGTATAATTTATGGAATAATGAGTAAATCTTACATGAATGCAAGTCCTTTATACAAGTTACATAATAATGAATTTAGAAGTTGACTAGAGATTAAGGTGTAAGAATGAGTATTGATCCATTCTTTTTTCAAAAGTGAGTAGCTTTATAAGAAACTGAAAGGTTTTTTTTATTATGAAAATTTCATTAGAAGTCAATAGCATGGTATCCACATACAAATATAAGAAAGGGAATGGACAAGAATGAAATCAATAGTGAAGACAAGTTATGGATGAAATTAATGAAATGTGTACAATGAAATTTATAATCTTTTTATATAGTTATATGTGGGCTGACCTAAACTGAATGAAATATGACAAAATCATACTACTAAGGATTTCAATGAGAGGAAAACTTTATTCATTAAGTAAATTTAGAATCATTTATTGCTATATTAGAGGTGACATGAAATGAAAGAAGTTAAAACTAATGAATATGAAACGAATGGAAAATGATGAAAACTAGTCGATGAATCTGTGAACCTAACTTTAACCCTAAAATGATGACATGTGTAATTTTAGTGAATAATAATGTCAAAATAGGAAATAAGAAATGCACATAAGTATAGTTCAAATCAATTACAACATGAGGTTAAGTATGTGAATTTGTCACAAGAATGTGTTCCTAGATTATAATTGTTTATTAGAATACTTGTACCGTGAGAATGGCCTATTTTGATGGACTTCATTTGAGAATTAAATATATGTCAAATAGTAATCATAACTAAAGAATGATAAAAAGTAAAAGATGACTGATAAGTGTGCTATGCACACTTATGCTTTGAGACTTATTTATATCAATAGAAACTGGATAGAATAAGTATATGTTTAATGATAAACCTATTCTGAGCATGATGATTGACATGATATGTCTATATACTTATATAGTTTATATTTCTAATGTATCCATATATATTTTATGAGAACTGTAATATAGAATGAAATGGCAAGAAATATGTTGAGATGGAATCAATTTGCATTGATTACTTTTGAGAAACCTTGTTTAGATTAAATGTTGGATGACGAGATTATGTCTTGGGCTGAAAGTGTACTAATGATTACTACTATAATATGGTGTGGAAATTGATAGAATTATGTGTGTGGGAAATTTATATATGTGTTGTGCTTCTTGTTTTCATCATTGCCTTTCTTAATAAGCTTAATCTAGTTCATTTCATTCTAGTTGTGTGTGAATACACACACATCATAAATAGTGATTTGAGTTCTATTAAGATGAGTAAAATGGATTAAATAACAAGTGAAATAATGACACATCTAGTTAGGTACCTTGAACATTGTGAGTTTCCCTCGAGTGCCACACTAGTGAAATGAAATAGACCTCATTGTAGCAATCAAAGTACTATGAGAAGGAATTTCAGAGTGTGGATGTAGACCTTGAAGGTTAGAAAACTAGGATTTAGGGATGAGTCATCTAGTGTGATTCTATCCTAAATCCTCTACTCTGAAAGTCTATGTCCATGATGAATTGACTTTGATGTAATGAAAATTGTGTAACATGTGAAACGTAATGATATGTGATATTTTGATATGATGTTATGTTTGTTCCTATCTTGTGTACGTAAGATGAGGACCTAAGCCTATTTAGGAAATCCTATGGTGGACCAGGGTATGTTGATAATGTTATAGGGTGGTCGGATGAACCTAAAGATAGTGAAGATGGGTCATTGACAAAAATCAGGTGTGTTGACTTCTACTCGGTGAGGTACAAGACAAGTAGTTTTGGGGTAAATGAAAATAAGATGACAATCCATGTAGAATATGATTTGAATGTTTGTTGCATGTTTTTTACTGCTAACTGATAAACTTATCATTGTTGTTTATATTTCTTGTTGTGAAATTGATCATTATTTTATAAATATGATGTATTTCCTTATTCTCATCTATCTGGATTGGACTCTGACCTTAGATGTTGCAAGTATTTGATGTTGGGATTTAATGTCGTCTCTAAATATGATTAGTATATACTTGTCATTTGAATATTATTTTTTGGTATACATGTCTTATATGGACTTCATCTTCAGGAGTGCATAATGTGTTCATGATCGGGTAGTGGGGTGTCACAAGGATGATGTTATTGTTAGATGTTGACTCTAATTGTTTTGATCTTGAATTATTACTCATACTAAAGTATTGTCGCTTAGAAGTAAGTAGTATCCACTAACTTGATCACATATGTGCTCTTAAATATATTTTAAAGTTGAGTCAAGCCCAAGTGGATAACTTATCTCATTAAATTGGATTATTGCAATAGAATGGATGTGATAAATGCTAGAACTATTTGTTAGATTTAGCAATATTTGTAAGATTCTTAAAAGCTTAATATACTTAATCTGATGCTAATGGATGTACTCAGATTGAGTGGGATGTATTTACTCATTAGGGCTCAATGTGAGTCTCATGAGGTTGTTTCAAATGTTTTTAGGTATAATGATATCCAACTCAGAGTTTGTGACAAAGAAGATGTAAATGCAATACTCTATACCAATTTTAATGTATGTTTACTCTTTTGTCAAATAGGCAGTATGTTGAGTTTGTTCTTTCATGTATATGTAACTGATGTAAAGTGAACTACATATGAGTAATAAGATTTGATTCTGAATTTAGTGGAGTTTAAAAAGACTTGTGATAATGTGACATTATTTTATGAGGTTTAATGAGAAAGCAAAAGGAAAAAAAATGTGTTTTTTGTATATTGTATAAATCATGATTGTTGAGAATTAGTTGTTTTTTTCCATAATCTAGATTTACTTTTAGGGTTTCCCTTTAATGTTTGGCATTTATGTTGATCAAAAGAGAGATTCAACAATGTGGTACAACATCTTAGATTAGATGAGTCTACAAGGACAATAGGATCTATGGATAAATAATAATATGAATATTAACATCACGTGAATGATATATGTTGGTTGTTTACACTAATGAGTTTCAATCATTAAGAATGACCTTTTACTCAACTAGATATATCCTGCAAATATACGAGAGTAGTTGTAGTTGAGGTCGAACACAAGGAGTGTTGGTTAGTTAGGCGCAAGAGTTATGATTTTTAATAATCTAGATCGTTGTACACAAGATGATTGGATTAGAACAACTAAATTATATATTTAAAACAAAATAGTAAATTATCACTTAAGAAAGGTTAAGATTCATATTTGGAAGGATCTTAGACTTGGGATTTCACTATCACATCATAGCTTATATTAAAATATGAATTTAAACTTGTTAATTAACTTGAAAAGGAAGTTTGTAGTCATCACTCACCTCCCGGTGAAGTGATGACGATTTTAACTCCATACATCACTCTCGTGTATGTATTTCATTTCAAATCACAAACCTTGCTCCTCAACATAATCCTAGCCACTCTCGTGGTCAAGGACAAATTGCCAAAAGAGTAACTCCATACTCTCAAACACATCTTCTCAGATTATGAAAGAAAGTATAAAACATGCAAGTATGATGCCCAATCACACAAACAAGCATTTCAGATCTGAAACAACTCTTGGAATATGCAAGAAACTAACATTTAGTACGAAATTTATATGTTCATACAAGCTATGACATGGGAGTTACTCTCCCATGCCCAAGAAAAAGAGTCTACTCGTCCATAATGATGTACAGTAGAAAATGTGCAGAAATTTCAGAGTTAAACATGGTTTAGAGAAGGAAAAGCTAAGCAATCCCAAGTTGTAACCAAAGGAAGGTAGAATTCCGACTTGAGGATGAAATCCCACTTCTACAGCTGCTCCAAACCAGACAAACTTCCCTCCCGAGAAGCATTGTAGAGTGAAGAAGCTCTGCTGCACCTCCGGAGAAGAAAATGGAGAAGAAGAGAAGAAGAAATGGACTCTTTTGGCAAGAAACCACCTCTTTTCTCCTCCAAATCACCCTCCTCTACTCTAGGCTTGCTCTGGGATGAGGGAACTAACACAAATGACTGAGCATCACTGCCCATTAAGTTCCCACTTCGTTTTAAACAAAAACTCGTATTTTTCAAAATGCTAAAACTGTCAGGTGTACGTCGTGCACCAAAAGTGCACACCGTGCAACTTTCCAGAAACTTTCAATTTGCTCTAGAATGCACTGTGCACGGCGTGTGTTGAAGAAATGCATGCCGTGCAACTTTCCAGAAACATTTATCTCCCATGTGCATGATGTGTACTAAAGAAATGCACGCCATACAACTTTCCAGAACTTTAAGTCTGCTCAACTCTCCCAGGTGCACGGCGTGCACTTTTGGTGCACGGCGTGCATTTTTGGTGCACGGCATGCACTGTTGGTGCACGGCGTGCACTTGGCTGTTCTGAGCTGTTGTGTATTCTACTCATAACTTTCAGCGTGTAAGTCCAAATTACATGCCGTAAAAAGTGGTATTTTCGTAGTTTCAAACCCCAAAACATATAGATACTTGAGGAGTGATCCAATAAGAGATAATATGATATATTCCTCATCATTTCATTGCAAAATATAGTACCTACAATCCAAACCATGAGACAAGTAAGAATAGCTAAAAATATAGAATCTAGCATGAATGATAATGATAATTGAGTCAAAACAATATGAATATGCAACCAAACATGATACAAAAGATGATATGATTTGTGCACATCAATATACATACTAACTGAACTCATTATTCAGCTACTCTGGTCAAGTATTTGAGTATTTGGATAAGTTAGTATGGAACTATCAACTGTACTTATTTTGGATGCCCTGACCAAGCTTCTAGATGAAGACACTTTGGGAGTATAGTAAGATGCATGATGGTTAAAAAATGATTAAATGGAGAAACAGAAAGGATTATATAATTAAATATGAAACCTAAGACAAACTGAGAATTTTATATGAGAAAGATGAATGAATTTAATGGATTATGAAAATAATTCCCAATGAATCTCAATGTTATACTCATAAGTAAGCATGCGAACTGATAACGATTATGTAAAAAAATGATCTTTATTATGAAAAGAACTTATGATGGAGATAGTAATGAAGGGTGTCTTTTAATCTTGATCCATGAGAATCATAATAAAATTTAAAAGTATATGAAAGGTGATGTGAATCATATTTGGATAGTGATGCATTACCAAGTTTTTTGAGAAAAGCATTTACAATTCTCAAAGAGGGATATGATGATGACAAGGGATGAAATGTTCGTGTAGCTAGTAAATTCAGTATTCCAATGTAATAGATCCAAGAAGAGAAAATTTTGTAATATCAAATAACAATAAACTCAAATATAACTCTAACATGACATGGAGAGATATTATCAATTTTATATGTAATGATCTTCTTCCACATATTTTCTTTAGTATTGAAACAAAATCCTAAATCAGGGTAGAGTTTGTAATGGCTTGTTTCTAAATTAGCCATCCAATAGGGTATCTTTGGATGATTGCATTCTTAACTAGATTTATCTTTACTTAAGCTTGATTCATAATGACAATTTAATTATGATGTTTTATATCTAATGTCATACTCTAGACATGCCTTGTTTCAAATAGTTAGGGTTTGAGAAATGGAAACCGTAATTGGAAGAATTGAGAATTTTGATTGAAAATGTGTCAAGTATAGTGGTGTGCTAAATGTTTATTTATATAAAACTCTTGTTTACTTGAAGTTTTCTATATGGTTTGTATAGCTCAATTATAAGTGTTCTTGAAAAATATAAGAATTTTTTACTGTTTGCTTACTCATTTTTCGGCAGAGTTTCACCAACAAACTCAGTTGACCATACATTCTTGATGAAATATAGTAGTCTGTTATTTGATTTTTCTATTTTTATTTGTACATCCAAATGATCTGAAATTTTAGTTATTGATTTTAAACTACATTTAGGACGTTTTATAAAATTTTGATAATTTTATATGATATTGGATATCGATAGACTTTAGTATCAACCGAGTTTCTTATGAGTAACAACTCATCTCACCAACTAGACTGAATAAACAAAAAAGAAGATTGAAAATCAATTTTGAACTTGTTTCCAATGTTATAGGCCCCCCAATTCATATATATGATCAACATAACACCCTAGTAACTCTCATAATCTATGGATCCTTTCCAAGATATGAAAACCTATAGAGAGAGGGAGATTAGGATTTTGAAGGAGAATATAGCTGCAAGTGTTGAATTAGGGTTTTGACTTCCTATAGCTTGACAATTCATGTAAGTTCATCGACCATAGATATGATTTTATGGTAAATATTCTCTTTTATCTCTAGATTCCATCATTCCTATTATTTGAATCAAAGTGATAGCAAATCACCATATTTTCCCTTTATTTCTCTTCTATTCTCCTTCTTTAGGGTTTCTGGATTTAGAGAAGGAATAAATGGAATTGCTAGAACCTTGATGGATTTCTGGAAATTCATATTGTAGGGGACATTTTTTGGGTGCTTGGCACCTTAGATGAGTTTTGCCTCCTTCGCATGTTCTATAATCATGTTGAAGGCATAATTCTATCTGACTAAAATAGTCAAGATCATTGTTAATCTCTATATGCAATTTAGTATGAAAATGATTATGCAGCATAATGCCTAAAGTTGTATATAATCGTAAATGTGATGAAATGAACAATTGCGGGTTTTATTACTTCAATTGAATGTGATAAGTTATATTAAGATGATTAAGCTTAATGTGTGTATTCTAGCATAATTGATGGAACAATGAGTAACCTTACATGCATAATAATGAAATTAATGAAATGTGGACAATGAAGTGTATAATATTTTTATTTTAATTAAATGTGGGTTGACATAAATTGAATGAAATATGATACAATCATAATATTAAGTATATCAATGAGAGATAAAATTTATGTATTAAGTGCAAATTTAGAATGATTTGTTCCTAAAGTAGAGGTGAACATGAAATGAAAGAACTTAAACTAATGAATATGAAATGAAGGGAAAAACATGAAAATTAGTAAATGAATATTAGAACCTATACCTAACCCAAAAATGATGACTTGTATAATGCTAGTGAATCATGATCTCAAATGATGGATTAAGAAATGCACATAAGTAAATCTCAAATCAATTACAAGATGATACATAAATATTTTCTTGGATTGTAATTGTTTTTAGAATACTTGTACTTTGAGAATGGTCTATTCTGATGGACTTTATTTGAGAATCAAATTTGTGTCAAATAGTAACTCTAATTAAAGAACAAGAAAGAGTAAAATACAAATAATAAGTGTGTTATGTACCTTTATGCTTTGGGATTTAATCATACATATGGAAATTAGATGGAAAAAATATATGTTGTATTATAAACATGTTCTGAGCATGATGAATGACATGAGATGTCTAGATGCTTATATTTTTTCTATTTCGAATGTATCAATGGATATTTGATGAGAATTGTAATGAACTAAAAAGAAACATATTGAGATTTAATTAATATGCATCGAATACTTTTAAGAAACAGTGTTTAGGGTAAATGATAGATAATTAGATTATGTATCAGGGTGAAATCCCACTGCTGATGACTGCTATAATTTGATGTGGATATGGAAAGAATCATATATGTGTCAAATTTATAGACTTCTTGTGGTTCTTGTTTTAATCATTGTCTTTTTTATAAGCCTAATCTGATTCATGTCATTTTGGTTGTGTGTGAATATACACACATGATAAATGATGATTTGACTTCTTTTAAGATGAGTAAAATGGATTAAATAACAAGTGAAATAATGAAACATCTAGTTTGGTGCCCTAAAAACCATGAGTTTCCCCCAATTGTCAGATTGGAGAAATGAAACAGATTTCCTTACAGTAATCAGAGTATTATGAGATGTGTTTCTAGAGTGTGGATTAAGACCGTGAAGGTTAGACTACCAAGATTTAGGGATGAATCATATGGTGTGATCTTTTCCTAAATCCTATGTTGTGAAATTCTATGTCCGTGAGGAATACACTCTAATGTAATAAAAAAATTCTAAAATGTGTGAAATATAATGAATGATATGTGATATTTTGATATGATGTTATTCTTTTTCCAGTATGGTGTACTCGAGATCAAGACCTAAGCCTCTTTAGGTACCATGTTTTGTTGTTGATATCTTAGGGTGGCTAGCTAAACCCTAAGATAGTGATGGTGAGTCGTTGACATGAGAATCAGGTGTGGTGACTTCTACTTGGTGAGGTACAATCCAAGTAGTTTTAGGATGAATGAAAATAAGATGACAAGCTATATAGAATACGAGTTGAATGTTTGTTGCATGCCTTTTACTGATAGTTGATAAACTGGCCATTGTTGATTATAGTTCTTATTGTGGAAAATAACCATTCATTAATAAAGATAATCTATTTCCTTATTCTTGTTTGTTTGGTTTGGAACCTGCCTGACCTTAGATGTTGACAAGTGGTTGATGTTGGGATATTACATCTACTTCATATATGATTTGTATATACTTGTTATTTGAACAGTCATTTTTTGTTTAGGGATTATGTTTAATGCTTAGCATTAGTTCTAATCAAAAGAGATGTCCCAAAACATATGGTCCCTAGTTGGACCATATTGATATTGTTCTAGAGTAAGAGGAGCTTCCCCTTCAAAATGCACTGAGGGTAAAGGTTGTATTGGCATAATCAGAAGAGATAAGGCTCATCCCTATAGTATTGATGAATTTCTAATGTGAACTTCTTCTTATCATTCCCTATGCAATATGGATGAAGGACTTTCACATCTATGTAGCTTACTAAAATTAGTATACCACATGGTGAAAGTAGACACCTTCAACATGTGGTCTTCAAGCAAGGAGTCGTTGATTGGGTCATCTTCACCGTTGTGGATGTGTAATTTGCTAAAATGGTCACCAAAAATGTTCTAAATTCCCTTTTTATGATTAATTTCTAAATCAAACTCTTGTAATAATAGGATCCATGTGATCAACCTAGGCTTCCCATCCTTCTTTGAGATTAGGTATTTGAGAGTAGCTTGATTAGTGTAGACAATCACTTGTGAACCTATGACATAGGAGCAAAACTTTTTAAGGGATATTCGATAACAAGGATCTCTTTTCTATGATCACATAATTTATGTGTGTGTCATCCAATGTTTTGCTTGCATAATACATGACATGGTGTTTTTTGTCAACACACTGCCCCTGAACAGCCCCCATGACATAGTCATTGGCATCACACATGATATCAAAAGGAATAGACCAACCTGGAGCATGAAGGATGGGAGGGGAGATGAGAGCTTCCTTGAGAGTGGTAAAGCTCTTCATGCAGTCAGAGTCAAAATAGAATTTTGCATCCTTCTTGAAAATATTTTTAAGGCCTTGGTGATCTTGTTGAAGCCACAAAAAAACCTCCTATAGAACCTGATATGTCCAAGATGCATGCACTTTTCTGAAAGTAGTTGGAGGAGATAGTTTAGCAATCACTTTGATATTCACTTTTTCAACTTCAATGCCTCTAGAGTCTGCATTGTATCCTAGAACGGTGCCCTCCTTCACCTTGAAGTGGCATTTTTCCCAATTTAGCACTAGATGTACTTTACAACATTCAAGGACATGGGAGAGATAGTGTAGGCATGATTCAAAAGAATATACATTGACTGAGAAGTCATCTATGAAGATTTCCATTATTGTCTCCATAAGTCCAACGAAGATGGTAGACATGAAATGTTGAAATGTGGCAGGTGCATTGCATAGTCTGAAGGGCATCCAATGGAAATCATACGTGCCTAAGGGACGTGTGAAGGTAGTCTTTTCTTGATTGTTGGGATGAATGGGAATCTGATAGAAATCAAAGCACCCGTCCAGGTAGCAAAACAATTCCTAGTGTTCAAGCCTCTATAGGACTTGATCAATAAAGGGTAGAGGCAAGAAATCCTTTTGAGTTGCATTGTTGAGATTCTGATAGTCTATGCATGTGCCACCTGGTAATAGTGCATTTGGGGATAAGCTCATTCTTATCATTTAAACTTTTAGTAGTGCCTTCCTTATTTGGAACTACTTACACAGGACTCACCCATGGTGAGTTAGAGATGAGATAGACAATCCTAGGAAGCATCAAGTTTATCACCTCCTTGCACACAACTAGTCTTAGGATCAGATCAACTTGCGTTGAGACGTAATGGATGGCTTGTATTTGTTGACCATGTTGATGTGATGCATGTAGAGGTCTTGGCTCACTCCAATAAGACTAGTCATCTTGTATCCTAATTCATTCTGCCTCTTCCTCAGTTATATTAACAACTTGTCTTCTTGCTCAATTGTGAGATCTGAATTGATGATGATTGGGCAGACTTTCTTCTCATCTAGGAAGACATATTTTATCCTCTAAGGTAGAGGTTTTTATCTCTGGTGGGTTAGGTTCCTTGTCTTCTTTTTCAACAATAGAGATAGGCTTTAGATCTCCAAACTCATCCTCAAGGTCTTCCTTGGTAGAGTCTAAGTGCAGAAGAAATTTATTGACTTGTTTATCATGTAGGTCATGAGTGCTAGGGTTGATGAGTAGGGTCTCAAGAGAATATTCAAAAGTAAGATCCACCTATGTATATGAGTCCTTTTATTGACATAATCAATCAAATAGCATTTATCCATGGAAGAGGGCCCCTGGGGACTCTCAAAGACCATCAACATCAATTAAGGCTCGGAAAGTTGTTGGGAATGGAAACCCAAACATGATAGGATATCTAATATCCTCCTTGATATCCATGATGATAAAATCACAAAGTAAATAGGATTTGAGACCCACTTTCATTTACATGTCCTCTATAATACCCATAGGGGTGTTCACAGAAGAATCAACAAGTTGAGTCATAATGGCAGTGGGAAGGATATCAGTGGTGAAGCATAGTCATTTACATATGTTGTAGGGTGTGATAGAAATGCTTGCCCCAAGATTAGCTAGTACCTTTTTGCATGTGGAGTTCCTAGCAAATCAAGAGATGCCATAAGATCCTGAATTCTAGAGTTTTATAAGCATCTTTCTTTGGACGATGTTTGATGCCATCCATGCTTGTTTCACAATTTCAACTTCCTCTGTTAGGTACTTGCAAGTGAGGAGAGTCTTGAAGAAGTTCATCCAATAAGGATTTTTGTCCAAAGCGTCAAGGAAGGGAATATCAACATGTAGCTTATTCGTTACTTCCCTTGACTGCATAAATCTCAAATCTAGCCTCATCTAGATAGACAGATCTGATATGGGTACTCAAGTTTTTGAATAGGAACTGTTGGGATAGGAGTTGTTGGTGCAATTTCTAGTGCTTCCTTTGGTTTGGGAGAGTTTCTTGTCACTGGAGGTTCAACAAATGGTTCCACGTGTATAGATATTTGTATAGCTATTGGAGTGACTCCATCTTTGTCATATTCAAGAACTAAACTAGTTGGGTATGGAGGTTCTGGTATCACACATCCAGAATGCATGGTCATAGGTTGCAACTGATCATCCTAATGCTTGGGGTTACCTTTGGGTTGTCCTACAAATGAACCCACTAGAGGGCGAATGGAAGTATTGATTTGTGCTAGTTGAGTATATGTAGATTTATTGTAAGCTTGTTGCCTTGCTAATATATTCTCAATGGTATACAAGCGACTTTGTTCATTGGAGGTAGGCATGTTTTACTGACTGCCCTACCCTAGGAGTAGTCATCCTTGTTGATTGTAGGGTTTGTGTCCTAGATTATAATTGTTGTGATGTTGTCTCAGATTTTATTATTAGATAATAGTTTTGGTGTTGTTATAAACCGGGAGGACCCAAAACTTGATTCTAATTGTAGTCTTACTTGAGCTGGTGAGTGTTTACTACTCATTCTCAATTTTTGTGCTGGAAGCAAGGATGGTTTCTTGGCATGTTGGGCTTTAGAACCCTTGTCCTGGAATAGAGTTGACAACATCGACTTCTTTAAAGATTGGACTATTGTCAAATTGAGGTTGATGCATGTTCAAGCGGACTGGTATATTTGATTGTACTTTAGACTAGTGTCGCCTTTTGCACTACTAACATGGTAGACTTCTGGGGCTAAACTAGGTTAAAAAGAGGATTGACCTCTCTGTCCATTCCTTAGGAGAGTTGAGTCGAGCTTTCTTGTTTCAGAGTGAGCAACTTCATAGATTCAACAACTACCTTTAGCTCAGATCAGTCTTCTTCCATGGCCACCTTGAGAACTCCTTTCTTGTGTGAGGATCCCCAAATGGCTTGGTTCTTAGGTCTCTTGCTGACCACCTTCCATGTGTCATCAAAGCTTTTCTGCATGAAGTTTCCATTGGAGTCAGCGTCTAGAAACTTCTAGATAACATCATCAACTCCCATATAGAAGGTTTCAACAAGTTGTGCAAAGGAGATGTCATGGTGAGATCACTTGCATAAAATTTCCTTAAAACATTTATAGGATTCATAGAGAGTTTCTCCTGGGAGATATTTGAATTGAGTAATTTTCCCTCTATTATGGTAGGTGAGTGAGGGAGAAAAGAATTTCTCCAAAAAACTTGTTCAAAGTTCCTCCCAAGTTTTGATGTTATAGTTGTCTAAGGAAGTGTACCATACCCTAGCCTTGTCAGTGAGGGAGTATTAAAATTATCGTAGCTTCATGGATTCATCAGATGCACCAGTTTGCTTTCTTAGTCCACATAATAGGGTGACCTTTTGTAGATGATTATGTGCACCCTCGTTGGTTCTACCTGCAAAACTATTGTTTTGCATCATTGTCACCCATTGTGTCTTTATCTCAATGTTAGGTGCCACAATGTCTAGTTGGATGATTAATTTGAGGATGTATGCAGCTTTATGGGTAGTAAACTCTTGTAGTTCTCTTTGTCATCCTACTTCTTTGGCTGCTTGCAATTTTGCTTGCGCTACAAGTCTAGCTTTGACTACAACTTTATCACATTGTGTTGCTAGTGTTTCTTCGACTCTATGGTTGATATCTTCTTTCGACATATGTGCCTTGTGCTCTTGAAATATAAGGTTCTTTCAATCTTAGGGTCAAAGTTTGAAATGGAGTCCGTGCTAGAGGATCATCACATGCACAACAGATATCACCTGAGAAGTGAATGCAACCAAAATCAGACAATTTGAGAAAAGTTGGGTTCATGATGATTTTCAATATTATTAATTGAAAATAAAAGTCATAACTAATCCAAGTTGGTTAGAATAACTAGAAAATTATTCTATCCTGGGCAACAATGCCAAACTTTAACTTGTGTGATATTGCACATGTAAATTCACTAGAGGTGAAATCCCTAGCATTTACCTTAACCAATGTATAACAATCACCCCTTACAAGTGAACGGATCTTATCATAGAATAGTTCAGGATCAAACCCAAAGGGAAATGTTAATAAGGATTAATTGATCAAAATAGCTTCATGAGAACTAGTATTTAACACGAGATGGTTGATTGTTGGTTATACTAAGATTTGGAAAATAGAAGTGTTGAATTAAAGGTTGATAAATCAATGGATGAGGATACTAGGGAGGAATGGGTTTCACCACTTCTACCTGTCATTTACTCTCTTGATGCATTATGTTAAGCATGAGCATATATATGTTGAGGATAAGTAAATCCCCCTTTTGACTTTAGGATTAAAACACAAACAAATATCACTCTACACTCATTGTCGTATTACCTCGAGATCATACACCTATCACCTAAAAAAATACCTATTTTAAGTTCTCATAAAGGATTTAATAAGAAACAATAGATATCCTAGATAGATCTTGAGTTTATAGTTCTCTACACCCCATATCATGAAAAACATGTAAACCTATTTATTAGACAAGAATACAAGCATTAAATGATTGATTCTAAACATAAAATGATTTGTACAATAATAGATTCAATTAAGAGAATGAAATCAGGTAGCGGGGCTACTCCTCACACCCTAAAGACGGGACTACTTGTTCATGGAAGAAGTCAAAAAACAACAAGGGAAGAAAGAGAGAATATATGATCAAAGAAGAAGAAGAAGAAGAAGTTGCAACCTTGGTGTGCAGAAGCAATTCTTAAGAATCTAAGATGAAGGTGTCAATGAACAAGAAACAAAGCCTTTAAATGTTTGTAAGGTATTGACTCAAAGTGTTGTTTATTCTTCCTTATGAATAGGATTTGTTTCTATGTAGAAAAAGAAACAGGCTCACAAAGCGGAGGTTGTCAACTGATGGATGAAGGTCCGACAAAACAAAGCTCCTTGGATTTCAGAACCTTGGTATCATTAATCAATGGAAATGGTTGAAGGTTTTTGGAGGTGGATGATCGAAGTTCATTTTGGTAGTATGTCGGCATCGAATGGTGGATCCTTTTTCTAGAGGTGAGGGCCTTGTGTACATAGGCAAAGGTTAGGGTTTGCAACCCCTCCTAGCCACCATGGAGTTAGATATTTGGCCTCTGTGGAGGTAAAGAGACAATAGAAGAGGTAGACGAAGGGTTTGTGACATTCAATATCTCTATCGGTAGGTGAGGGATCAGGACGACCATCAGAAGGAAAAGAAGAAATTCCATCGAAAGGCTAGGCTAAAGTCCCTTTAGAAGGCAGAGTATGGCTGACCATTGAAAGGTAAGCGCTAGGCTTCCTATGGAAGACGGAGATGGGACTCCATTAGTAGGTGTGTGCGTAGAACCATCAAAGGGCAATCACTACGCAGCCATCAGAAAGTAGGCATAGGAAATCCTTCAAAAGGTAGTGTTGAATTTCCTTTGGTTGTGGAGTGCAGGTCAGCCTTCAGGAGGAAAGTGCATTGGATTCCCTTTAGTTGTCAACAAAAGGAGATATGGAATGATGAAACTCGAAGGTTTGGCCAAAATATGTAAACCAATAGAAGGCTTCCATTAAGTGCACGTCCACCATAGAAGGTGACCATGGGTAGGCAGGCATCGGGTTTTCTTCAGTTGTCAATCAATGGAAGGTAAAAGTGATGTAAACTGAAGGTTTTCCAGAAGCAATGCAAACCAATTGCTTTGCAGATGTAATCCAAACTGATGGCTCTGTAGATGTAAGCCCACCTTAAGGGTCACTATTGTCATGTGTCGAAGGGTTTGCACATGTAAAGCATTAAGCGATGGAATCATCAACTAATGGAGGGACAGAACAATGGAAATCTAGTCCATTTTGTCAAAACAAATCTTAGTCCATCTATTTGTTTAGTAGGTCCAGCACCTCCTATACTACTAGAATGTAATGAAGTTCAAGTTTTTCATGAGAATAAAGGATTTTGATCAAAACCTTATAAATTACTTTAAAATATGGAAACATATATGCAACATAATTCTAACATAAAATGAGAGAATTAGGTGCAAAACTAAGATTAAAATGTTCATGAATTAGTATGAATATTCATTCATCATTCAAGAAGGTAGGACCCAAAATTATTTTTTCGTTGGGTTCACATTGAGCATATTTGATCTAGCCTGAGTTGACCCAAAATAGGACCCGCTCAACCTAGACTCGATTTCCATCCCTAGTTTTGAATGTTGAGAAATGGATTTTGGTGATTATACTAAGGGTTTAAATAATTAAAGAGAGAAAGAATGAAATCTTAGTTAAACTATGAGTTAGGTCTAATTAACTAAGCAAAGAAGATAAGTAACAATAGATCACAAAGAGAAATTTGAATGATCACTAAGCAAGACAACTAACTAAGAAAAAGAAAGTAAGACTACACTAAGCAATTGACTAAAAGTTAACACAAGCAACTAGAAGAAAGAACTAATTATTGTAACAAGAAATAATTATCATGAACAAGCAAATGGGTTATGTGACAGAGTGAGTTTTCCTATATATATATATATATATATATATATATATATATATATAAAATTCATTTTTCTTTCCTACAATTTTTATTATTCCAATTATGCCCTCAATTTTTCCCTCACCAAATTGATTATCAATTTCACTTAATACCATCCATAATATCATATAAAGACAATAATACAAGCATTATGACATTTAGCCAATTGACATAGTCAACAATCAAATTTTGACTCCAATTTTGTAGCTTAGATACTTAATGACATCATTAAGCTACTCCAAAAGTTTCATTACAATTGGGACAACCAATTGGGAGATATGACCAATTGGAATTAGGTACATATTCCATTCATTGTGGACCTAGGACCTAAGTTTTGATTTTATTTGACTAAATAAATGTCACGCGGTCATTAAGGTTGCTGGGGCGCGGACCACTTACTGGGATTTGACCCCAGTCGTTCGATTGGAAGAGCATGGATCTGCTCATGGATCCAAGGGTCGAGGACCCCGTCTTCTACCTCCTGCCTATCTCGGCCTCAACCCTAACAGAGCAACGATTTTGTGCTCCCGACTCCCACAACACCCGCACAATATTTTTGGAGGATGAACTCCTCTCCTCAAACCGAACTCAATGACTATCACCCCGTCACCCATCTCCCTCATATCAGGGAGAATGACCCCCCACTTCTCCACACCTCTCACCGGTGGCGACGCCCCTTTTAGGGCTTCCCTCTACACCCCCACTTACGGCCTATTTAAGATCACCATTAGCACCGCCTACCCTCCTTTGATCATCTAGCGCCCTCAATTGCGTAGAGAGATGTTTTCATCACCCGAACCTGAGCCACCTCACCTTGTCTGACCCCGACCTCCTACTTCACTCTACAAGACTCCAACTTCCAATCAACTAAGTTTGCACCTTCCTGGGATCTCAACGAGCCGATCACTACCCAGGTTGGAGCCAAAAAGGTCTGGAACCATGGGTCGACTAGCCGCTATAGCTGAGCTCAAAAGCTCCATCGTCAGCAAGCTCAAGAGCACGTCGAGCCGCAAGGAGCATTCGTCGAGCCTCACAAACATCGTGTGGAGCTTATTGAACCCTCAATCCAACTTGAGGGCAGGTATACCCCCGAAAACACCATTCCTCTATTCATCAGCTTTCATTGATTGGAATCAAGATGTTGACCACAGCCGACGCCCTCCTTTAGTTCTCTGAAACCGATTTGATGTTGTGAGGCTTTTCCACCCCAAAGCACACTTCCTCTATCTTTCCTTCACCTGCTTATCCAACGGCCTACTTCCCCCATCCTCGCTACTGCCATGGTGCGCGAGCAGAACAATCAAAGGGGTAGGTTTCCTATTTTACCCATGCTCCGTCACGGTGCGCATGAGACCCTCATGGGTATTTATGTCCATCACAACAAGCCTTGACCCAGTTGACCAAGGCTGACTTGCGGGTTAAGGAGAGGATCTGTGGAGTCGGATCCCTCTTCTGCTCCGTGAGGCCGGCCACCTTTTTGTTTTTTTTTCATTTTATTCTTCTAAAAAAATTACCTGATTGGTCAGTATTGTAAAAACATTTATAAATAGCTCCAGTGTCTGAAAAATAGCCACAAAATATCCCTATTCTCAGAAAAATGAGAAGAACATGTGTAAATTATCATATGTACCCAAATCCAACCCTAGACCGAAGCATCCTCTGTATGAATTCGTTTTATGTCCTTTTTTACTTTAATTATGGAATATAAATATGGAAATAAAGGAAAATACTTTTAGTAAGCTCTTTTAACATTGTATTTGACCTTTTTCCCCCTAAATCGAAACCCTAGAATAATGATTAATAATGGGCTCACATTAAAGACATATGGATGACCCTTATCCTCTCTCTCTTCATATTGTGATTTATGGAATAACCAATTTCCAAATCCACTCTCAACCCTCCAAATACTCTGATCTGACCTAATTACATTAAAAAGACAACACTAGTGAGTCAAAAAAACTAATATGAGGTGTTGACAATACATAATGACATTAGGTATTTATTTTCCTTTCAGGGTGATCTATTTGTTGTTCTTCTAGACTCTTGGATTCTCGATCTAATCAAAATAGGTATGTGGTCTTATAAGTATAAGACTAGATTTCTAGTTGCCTATGATATGTAATATCTTGAATGCTCCTATTTGGATATGATTGCTTGGTTGAACTAGTACAAGTTATACTTCGCCAAATCTAATAGAACATAAATGATTATGATGGGTTGTAGCTACTAGAGCACTTAGCCTGGTGTGAATGTATGTTTCCTAATATGGATGTATGATTCCTTGGCCCATGTTAGACGTATGATGATATTATATTGCCCACACTAGATGTAAGTCAAGTGCAAATATGTGTAGTACAACCGCATCAAAATGAATGTAATAAAAAGGATGTTTACCTAATTTTTCACCTTAAGAAATGGTTTTATCTCTCTTCCTTCTTTTTCAAATATTTTCCTTTATGCAACCTTATTAGTGTAAATTTTACCATGTACCAACTTTGTTGATGCTTTTGTTTCTCGTATTTTTCTAGGTGCAAGGAACAATTGACAAACAAAGTCAAATGCATGCTCAAAGTACCTGAAGGCATAAATTAATAAGAATGAAGGATATATTAGATAGATCTATTCCTCTTATCTCATTCTTCCTAGATGTTAGTTTTTTTTCTTAGTTGATGTTGAGGATGACTGAGATCCTATGTAATAATGTTATCTTTCTCTAGAACAATATTTTCTCTCTTTATGTAATGACTTTATTTTATCCATATGAATGAATGTTTGTGTGGCTTTATGAGATGATGTGTACTTTTATCTTGGCTCAATCTCTGATATAGTTGATTACCTTAATCTCTTATATTTTCCCTTTTGACATCTATAGATATGAGTGCACGCATATCTGTGAATGTCACTATGAAAAGTATATAGAAATTGGGGTCGTCACAGTTGGTATCAGAGCCAATGTTCACACATCAAGTTAGATGAACTTCATTCACACTATTTCGAGTCTAGGCTAGTCCTTGAGTTAGGGATGTGAAGGGTGGAGGTGTCTTGGATATCATTTGCCATGGGTCTGACTAAAGTCTCCGAGCCACTTAGCTTGGCAATCACGAGGCTCCCTTTATGGCAGTATAAGTCTACCTGGCTGATACCCTAAGTGTCCCCTATTCTTGGGCATACCTTAATTTAGGAACCTTCTCATCTATAGATTTTCCCTCTCTTCTCTTCTATAGGGAAAATTTTCCCTCTCATCTATGTTTTAAAATAAATTTTCCCTCTTACCTCTATTATAAGGTTAGGAAGGAGTCTCTCTATTTAGAAAGTCCTAGGATTGACTAATAAGTATTTAGGGTATCCTCCACTCATCATGACATTAAATTCATGAATAATTAATAAAGGAGAATAATGAAATTCAAAAAAAGAAGGAAAATGATGAATGACAATAATAATGATAAATATATGATAATTGGAAAAAAAATCTAATATGCTCCATTAATTTTAGGATGCCTCCAAAAACTCGCAACTCAAAGGCCTCGGAGGAATCATCCTCTAAGAAGAGAAAAGATCTTAAAACCTCTGAAGTACCTGATCCTGATGCCACGGCCAAGGAAAGGTGGGAGGAACAGAAGAAAATCCTTCTAGACTTTATGGAAACCCTCACCACAAAAGGAACCCCTGAACCTAGCTCCTCTAGGAAAAAGGAAGTGATGGTGATAGACTTCATTAAGCTCAACTGTGATTCCTTTTGGGGGGAAGATCAGCCTGAGGTCATGGACAAGGTTGAGGCCTGGGTCCTTTTTGTAGAAAATGCCTTCTGTACCGTAGAAGTACCCGAGGAAAAGAAGGTCAAATTCGCCACCCATCTGCTTAAGGGAGGGGCGAAGATCTGGTGGGAGAATTATGGTGGGAACCGGGGAGAGGAAGTAGACAACTTGGGGTGGGAAGCCTTCAAGGCCCTCTTCACCAACTGTTTCATGCCCATAACTTAGAGGAAGAGGAAAGAGAAGATGTACATGGAGCTTAGGCAGGGCAGTCTCTCAGTGGTCGATTATACCCAGACGTTTAGGCTTCTGGAATGTTATGCCCCTATCCGGACTGAGGACCGCCTCACTGAGCATTATGCAGACTGCCTCTTCACATACCTAAAACCCCTAGTTATAGCCTCCCGTCCCCGAAACATTGATGAATCCCAAGACATGGCCCTTAAGTAGGAAAGGGAGCAAGGATTGTAGAAGCCTTCTAGTATGGGATATTTAGGGTTGACCACCATCAAGGAAGAGAAGTTCAAGAAGTTCCACCCCGGCCATAATAAAGGATCAGGAAAAGGAGGAGGTTCAAGGAAGAAAGGACATAAGAACATCAAGCTGATGGATTACCGCAACAAATGCAAGACTTGTGGACGAGGACATGATGGACCTTGTCGCTAAACCAAGCTGGTCTGCTACAACTGCAAGAAGGAGGGATATTTCCTTGCCAAATGCCCCAATGCTTCTATCCTTGGCAAACCTCCAGCGGGTGCTCCGCCCCCTCAGGGACACCGCAATGCTAGGGTATTCGCAATAACAGCAGAAGAGGCCAGGGCAAATCTGAACCAGCTTGTCGAAGGTAACCTTAAATATTTTTCATATATCAAATATCTCATTCAAATGCTTTCAAATACTTAAAATATAATTATACTGTGTAGGCATTGTTTTCTTGAATGGACATCCTGTTAAAGCATTGTTTGACTCCGGATCCACAAATACATTTATCTCTCGAAACCTGGCCTCAATGTTGCACTTACAGATAAGGGACTTGGGATATATTCTGGATGTGTGACGTGTATTTTACTACGCGCTAAAACGCAAGTATATGCGTCGAGTAATATAGGCCTTGTGAGGCCCGAGTCGAACTCAGGGATACGTGAATTATTGGAGACTTCTACTAACTAATCGCAATCAGCTAGACCGATTAACAAAGTAGGGTTTTGTGTTCAAATTAAAAAGAAAATAAAAATCAAACAAAGAAAACAATCGATCAAAGGTTAATTTAATCAATTCAAAAGGATATCTTTAGGATGGCGGTTTCACCGCGGGTCAACATTGTATTAGGTTTCATATAATTCCTCACACTTCTCTCTCTATCCGGGTAGTGGCCTGAAAACAGAATTACCCACTGTCGTGGTGTAATTCACTACTTAGATTTAGGTTGATTCCACCGTCGTAGTAATCATTCCCCTAAACTAAGTGCAGTATAAACGGTCTCTCAGTTCCCACCATTAATTTTACAACTCCTTTGTCAAGGGTTTTATTGATTAATGTAGAATTCGTCTCTTTTCAACCGTTAATCCTTCTGTCGAAGTGATTAAGGGTGTTAAATTATTATTTTGGTGATCAAGCATAACAATAGAATTGGAGAAAATGAATCTATACCACGGATTTGAGAGAAAAATATGAATTATTAATATAAAATTGTCATACAATGCATTCCCGGGCTACTCCCGGTCCTAAAGATTGAGGGTTTTAGCCTCTCATGTTCATCTCACACGAATACATGGTAGAAATTGGGGAATTCATAAGGAAAACGGGAAATAAATGGGAAAATCCCTGAACGGAGAAGAAGCGGTGGATCCTTGGCGTAGAACACGAGCTTCCCCGCCTGTCGGTGGTGGAAATCATCTTCGGCAGCGTCCGAATCACCCGGGATGAGCTTCTCGGCCTCCGTTCTCCTTTCTCTCCTCCTCGGCACTCGTGCAATCCAAAAATGAGATGATCGTCTCGTCTAGGCGGCCGTCATTAGGTATTAGTCCCTAATTAGGTCGTCAAATAACAATAGCCGTCCGATCGAGATCAAAACAGATCCAACGCATATCTGCCGGCGTCGATACCATCGACGCGGGTCGATGGTATCGACCCGGTGGATTAGCGGCAGCTTTCCTTTCTTTTATTCTGAGCGCCTGTGGTGATCTCGATACCATCGACTTGGGTGTCGATGGTATCGACTTCTTTAGCGTCGGTTGTTGTCGTTTAGCGACGCTGTAGCTCTCCTTGTGTCAATGGCATCGACTTGGGTCGATGGTATCGACAGTTTCCTCGCCAGCAACTTGAAGGGATCTTGATACCATCGACTTAGGTGTCGATGGTATCGACTCTGTATTGCTCTTCTCGGCTGACAACCTGTGGCTTGGTCGATGGTATCGACTTCCGTCGATGGTATCGACGGAAGCAGATACTTGTTTTTCCTGAAATTTCACAACAAGACCAAGTAAATCCACACAATTTATAATAAGATGATAAATAATGCTCAACATAGTAAAACAAAGGGGATTTGATATAAAATGATGGCAAAGACCAAATAAAGTGAATTATGCAATAATATCCATAAAAATGAGTAATTAAAGCACAAAACACATATGAAATAGGTCTCTAAATGCGACTCAAAATCATCGCATCAAACTCCCCTAAGCTTAAACATTGCTCGCCCTCGAGCAACTAATCCTTAGAATAAGATTGCAGATGTCAACTAAAAATCAACACAGCACTCCACATTCCACATGACTCCCACTGAACGTTCTCAAACCGGCCTTTCCTAATCACAGAACAGTAATTACCCTACAGGCGACAATAATCATCAATAAAAGAAATTATCCTTCAAACCGATGAACACTATCACATAAGGCAGTTAACATAATAAAATTTGCCGATTCAGCATTAGTGCATCTTGTGATCGCCTACACTACGTTGCTCGCCCTAACTACCATCTACATGGAAGCAGTTCTCCTGATAAACATGAGTGAGGAGAAAATCATGGTGGCCTACCAATCCGAGCAACGGGTGGATGGAATGGGTGGTTCATGGAAGAATTTGGAAGTATTACACAGTTTCAAAATGCATACAACAAAATGCCCTAAATGATGCAAATGCACATTGAAAATGCCCTAATGCTTAAAATTGGGTGGAATGATGCATGCACTAACCTTCCACCTCAAAAAGAGATAGAAATCTAATTAAGCCACATCATGTACTCAGTTTCCTTGTTATGCAAGTGATATCATGTTCCTTTCTCCCTCTTATTCCATTTCCTTCTAAATTCTTTTTTTTTCTCTTTTTTTTCAGATTTTCAGATTTTTTTTCTTTTCCTCTTAGCCCACATATCCATAATTGCTTAGAGATACATGTGTTAGGCTATTTTCTTCATGATTGGAAATCTTTGTACTATTTCGAGGGTATGGAACATATGGAACAATTTAGATCACTTTTCAAGACAACCTGATGTACATGGTGTACTTATGCATGAAAATCATGAAAGTTATGAGTGCAACTACATGACATGCACCTAAAGGTAATGTGCATGAATCACTATACATTTTTTTTCATTTTATGCAAAAATATGAAAATAACAATGCAAATCCTATCTACATGCTATGCACGCAAGGAGGAATTAAAATTGTACTTTACTTCCAATTCTTTGGTAGATTATGGAAAAATATGAAGTGGGATGATCACAAGATTAAGTTACTGAACCTTAGAAAAATATCATGTGTCCCTCCTTACTGACATGTGTAGTAGTTCAAAGGGTTCTTTCTCTTATATCCAATTAAGGTCTCATTACCATTTGATTAGGTTAGGCTCAAACAACCGTTACTATCCACTTTTCATGAGTCAATGGGGGTGTGGGTGTGACATATTGCTTTAGAGTTGACATAATCAATCATTTTCATAGGACAAGTTTCCCAAGGACAACCAAGTTAAGCTATCCAAAAGACCCAGAAATTTTGAAATTCCCTTAAATTTCCCATGAAAAAGTGAGATGACAATTTTTAAGACATCCACAATTACACTAGATAGATGTGGATCCTAAACAAACTAAAATTGCAAGAACAAATTAAAGCAAAAACTAAAACTAACTAAAGAAAAGATAAAAGATAGAGTTGTTCCAGCCACCCCCCTAAGCTTGAAATCGACTATGGCCTCATAGTCAAAAACCAACTTAAGGGTGGAACAGTGATACCCTGATCAATCTTGCGGAGGCGGTGGTGGATATTGCGGTGCCGTAGGATCCCAAGACGGGTACTCCCCCTGGAAGCTTGGATCATATTGGGTCCTCGGCGGAGGCTGTGGATAGCCTCCAAAGTAGTCTTGACTCCAGTAATGGTCAAAGAAGGGCTCATGTTGCGTCTCTATCCGCTGCAACCGGGTGTGCATTTGCTCTTGGTTGGTGAGGATGAGCCGCTCGTTCTCGAACATAGCCCGTTGGTTGTCAAGTACCCGGCTCGTAGTCTCATGAATGTCGGTATACATACCCATGTGCTGCTGCTGAGTCTGCTGGATGTCCTGCAGCATGGTGTACATCCCTTGCATGGAATAGGGATCCACGGATGGCTGCTCGTACTGTGGTGATGGCGGCGGGGGCTGAGATGATGAAGATGCACCCGGATACATCCTAGGATGCTTCCGTGGTGCCACACGTGCTCGAAGAGGTGTGAAAGCCTCCTCTTCCTCTGCAGCCTCGCCTTCTTGCTCGTCACCACCGTCGTCTTCCTCGGAGGACTCGATGGCTATGATTGGCCACCGGAAGTGTTGCTTGCCCTCGATGTTGAAGACGTTGTCCGGTAGGGAGCTCTCCTGATAAGCTTGGTTGACGTGGCAATGAGCATACGCCAACCCGTCCCGAAAAAGAATAAGGTTTGAACGGTGCAAATGTTGCACGTTCACCTTGCTCCTCGTAAAGATCGGAGTCATGGACTGAAGGTTCAGCCCCAAGTAAAGCGCCAACTTGGTGACAAGACCACCAAAATGAATTGGAGCCCTCCTTGTACTCCTTTTCACCGCCAGGACGCGTTGTAGCCAGAACGCCCCCCAGTTGCACTCTTGACGTTTCAGGAGTGCGTAGAGAAAGAACAGGTCACTCTCCTGAAACTTGCTCAAAGCAAGATCGCTTCGAGCGAAGAAAGTCAAGCTCAACATCCTATGCAGGACCCGGACGAACAGGTGCTCAAAATCCGCTACCGCTGCATTATGGTAGCTCACAGTCTTTCATGCCGGCACTGTAACTAGCTCGGCGAAGATTTTGTCGTAGTCGGTGTGGGCGTCGGGGCGTCGGTGATCGTTGCGGCTGTGGTTCCAGTTGAAGATGTCGTTGAACTGCTTCAACGTGATGTTGTAATTGTTGTTGAAGAGTCGGAAGGACACCCTTCCCCTGATCCACGTCTGGTCTGATGGTACCACGTCATTTGGTACGACGCAGATATCAAGAGACGCCATGAACTCAGCCACCAGTTCCTTGTATGTGGGCCATTCGCCGAAAAACGGCTGCCCATCCGTGTGACAGTCGATCTCATAAAGGCGATTGGTGTGCCGCGCTTGCCCGGCCAACACATAGGCCAAGTTGGCCTCGAACCCCAGCTCCTGGATCATGCCCCGGTCCACATACCGGGTGGGCTCGAACTTTCGCTTCATAATATCCTCGTAAACCTTCCTCACATCCATGTTGGCATGAATTAGGCGTGGACGAGGGATGGAAGCGGGTGGGGGAGGAACAAACTCCTCGATCTCCAAAGGGTGAGCACTTGAGGACGACGCTCTGGCGGTGTGCACCATGGTTGCGAGAAAAGATGGGATTAGAAGAAAAGAGCTCGGTGAAGATGGAGAAGAAATTCTCCGCTCGATGAAGATCTCCACTCGATGACGCTTCTCTTCAGTCTTGGAGGGCTCGGGGGAGTGCTCGGCGCAAAGGAGGATACTTGCTCTGAAGGTGTGACGTCAAGTGACGTTGCAAGTCCCCTTAAATAGGCTTGATCGGCGCCCCTGTTGACCCGTCGATACCATCGACGCGGGTCGATGGTATCGACACATCTCGCGGGTATCCGCCTCCCTCGCGAGTATCGACGGCTGACGTTTGCTGGATCGAGAAACCCGGATTGTTGACGTGTCGATACCATCGACGGAAGTCGATGGTATCGACGCAGCACCCGGATCGTTGACGTGGCTGTTGCGATCGTCGTCGATGTCTGTATGCGGATCGGTGACATGTCCGTCGATACCATCGACAGATGTCGATGGTATCGACTTGCTTTTATTGCGACACCGCCGTTGTGTTGCATTCAACCTGTGATGATGTTGATACCATCGACGAGGCCGTCGATGGTATCGAGTTGACTGAGCAAAATTCGTCTGAATATCTCCAGAGATCTCGATGGTATCGACTGGGGTGTCGATACCATCGACACTTTTATTGTGACCTGTCTGTGACCATGTCGATACCATCGACGGGGGTGTCGATAGTATCGACGCAGTGCGATTTTTGCTGGTGTCAACCTGAACCCAGGTCGATACCATCGACGGGTGTGTCGATGGTATCGACCCTGCCTGTGCCTGCACATTCAACAAACGGATCAAGGTATCATTTTTAAACTAAAATTTAAACAAAATAAAAGCAATCTATGACTAAAATTAAACTATCCTAATGTACCGATGGTTGGGTTGCCTCCCAACAAGCGCCCTTCTTTAACGTCTTAGGCTAGACGTATGACAGTCATCATATTTTCACCTTGGGGACTGCACTTAGAGGATCATGCGGTAATTTGAATTCAACACGATCTCCTCCAATGCCCAAAGACAAAGTACCTCTCCCTAAGGCAGTCACGACATCTGCCGTTGCTTGAAACGGTCTTCCTAGGAGAATTTCACAGCTCTGGAGTGGTGGCATATCCATGACAACAAAATCCACCGGAAATATGAATCTGTCCACTTTGACTAGAACATATTCACATACTCCATAGGGTCTCACAGTAGACCCATCCGCCAATTCAATTGTTGCAGCCAACTTCTTTATCTCTTTTAACCCCAGCTTTTGAAATGTAGCCAAAGGCATGAGATTTATACTAGCGCCGGAATCACATTGTGCTTTAGAAACATGTTGACCACCTACTGAACATGGTATGTAAAAACCTCCTGGGTCCTTTCTCTTCTTTGGTGAACTCCCATGAATCATAGAGCTCACTGTCTCATTCATCCAATAAATTTCATCGTCTTTTATCCGCCTCTTCTTATTGATGATTTCTTTAATGAACCTCCCATAGGCGGGTACTTTCTCGATCATCTCCACTAACGGAACGTTGATGTGGAGTTTTCGGAATATCTCCAAGAATTGTTTAAAGTGACGATGCTATTTCTTTGACTTAGGATTAACCACATTTGAAACATCTGCTGCCTCAACACGCCTATGAGATGGCACATAAGAGCTTTTCGGGGGTACCTCCCCTAAGCTTGCTTCAATTATTCCCTCGGACGTGGGCTTTGGCGAGACATCATCAATAGTAGCAGCTTGTTGTGGTTCCTCTCTCGCCTCAGATGTCTCCACATGTGCACAAACAACCTGCACCTGCTCCTCTTGCCTAGATGGAGATACCATACTCACAACTCTTTCTGATTTTCTGAAGAAATGGTTTCCGCCCGGCAATCTATAGTAAGTGTGTGGATACGGTATCGCCGGTGTTGCATTCACATTGAAAGTCATTTTTCTTTCTTCTACAGCTTCTTGCACCTGAGATTCCTCCTCAGTGCTTACCACAGACATGTATTTGACCTGATGATGTGCTTGTGGCACATGCGCAATCTCAGCCGGTTTCTGTTGATTGGCGTGCTTGATGGCCGCCACTTCACTCGAAATCTGAGCCACAATGGTCTCTAATGCCCGCATCTGTGCTCCATGGCTTTGCAGCGTCTGCCCAAATTTGGTTAGAATGTCACCTTGAGATTGCAATTGTTTACCAAACATGGCCATCATCTCTTGGTTTTGCTGAACCATTTGACTTAGCAATTCAGTGTTCTTGTCCTCGGTCCTCTGTTGTGGCTTGGCATCTGGATCCTGCAGAAAATTATTCGGATCCTTCCATGAAAACTTTTTATCCTTTCTCCATGCATAGTCATTGTTTCTATAGCCCTGTTGTTGCATGTACTTTACTTGGGCTTCCTCATCCTTAGATGCATCCTCCTTAGTTAACACCTTCTTGGCTAGAAGATCTAACTTATCATTGAGCTCCCTCACTATTCTGGATTCACCGGCAGCCTTGACATGTTCCACTGCACCTCTGTCGCCCCATGACTGTTTCCTAGCCATGTTCTTTAATATCTCCCAGCATCTTGTATCAGTGTTGTTCAAGAAAAATCATGAACCGGCCGAGTCCAAATTGCTTCTATCATGCTCGGAGAGAGCAAAGTAGAAGATCTTCACTTGGGTTTCCTTGTCCAGTCCATGGTGTGGACATCTCCTCAACATGACTTGGAATCGCTCCCAAGTCTCAGAATAAGTTTCACCCGCCTGTTGGGTGAAATTGTGGATCTTCCGGATCATATCATTGGTCTTCTCAGGAGGGAAGAACCTCTCGAAGAAAACCTCCACCATGTGATCCCATGATTCAACAAACTCGTCGTCGAGGTTATGAAGCCACTCTCTTGCTACTCCAGCCAAGGAACTCGGGAATAACTTGAGGTACAGCACATCCTGTGGAAATCGATCTATCTTCACCATATCGCAATTTTCAACAAACTGACTAATGTGTGCCACTGGATCTTCATTTTTCAGTCCGTGAAATGCGTTGGATTTAACCAGGTTAATCAGTGCTGGATCGATCTTGTATGTAGGTATGTTTAGCCCCTGTTTCTTTATAGGCCCCTTTGATGCCGAGGAAGAAGACGCCTTGATCTTCTCCCATATTGTCTGTGCTTCAGCCATTACTTCTTCATGTTCTTGCTCAGATTCAGAATTTATATCACTGTGGTGTTCCTCCTCGTAGTAGTCCTCGTCCTCTGGTCCCGTAGATGGAACCTCAGGTGTGCGATTCACGTAGTCTCGACTACGTGTGTGCACCATGCAAAGTACCTGAAAAATGGAAATAGGGGTTCAGTACAATGCTTTGAACGAGTCAACACAATTATAGAGAAATAAAGGAATTTTTTTTTTAAAATTGTTTTAAAATAAATAAAAAAATGTGGCCTAGAGTGGCCGCTCTTAGCACTCAAAGTGCCAATAATTCGCCGTATCCCCGGCAACGGCGCCAAAAACTTGACGTGTATTTTACTACGCGCTAAAATGCAAGTATACGCGTCGAGTAATATAGGCCTTGTGAGGCCCGAGTCGAACTCAGGGATACGTGAATTATTGGAGACTTCTACTAACTAATCGCAATCAGCTAGACCGATTAACAAAGTAGGGTTTTGTGTTCAAATTAAAAAGAAAATAAAAATCAAACAAAGAAAACAATCGATCAAAGGTTAATTTAATCAATTCAAAAGGATATCTTTAGGATGGCGGTTTCACCGCGGGTCAACATTGTATTAGGTTTCATATAATTCCTCACACTTCTCTCTCTATCCGGGTAGTGGCCTGAAAACAGAATTACCCACTGTCGTGGTGTAATTCACTACTTAGATTTAGGTTGATTCCACCGTCGTAGTAATCATTCCCCTAAACTAAGTGCAGTGTAAACGGTCTCTCAGTTCCCACCATTAATTTTACAACTCCTTTGTCAAGGGTTTTATTGATTAATGTAGAATTCGTCTCTTTTCAACCATTAATCCTTCTGTCGAAGTGATTAAGGGTGTTAAATTATTATTTTGGTGATCAAGCATAACAATAGAATTGGAGAAAATGAATCTATACCACGGATTTGAGAGAAAAATATGAATTATTAATATAAAATTGTCATACAATGCATTCCCGGGCTACTCCCGGTCCTAAAGATTGAGGGTTTTAGCCTCTCATGTTCATCTCACACGAATACATGGTAGAAATTGGGGAATTCATAAGAAAAACGGGAAATAAATGGGAAAACCCCTGAACGGAGAAGAACCGGTGGATCCTTGGCGTAGAACACGAGCTTCCCCGCCTGTCGGTGGTGGAAATCGTCTTCGGCAGCGTCCGAATCACCCGGGATGAGCTTCTCGGCCTCCGTTCTCCTTTCTCTCCTCCTCGGCACTCGTGCAATCCAAAAATGAGATGATCGTCTCGTCTAGGCGGCCGTCATTAGGTATAAGTCCCTAATTAGGTCGTCAAATAACAACAGCCGTCCGATCGAGATCAAAACAGATCCAACGCATATCTGCCGGCGTCGATACCATCGACGTGGGTCGATGGTATCGACCCGGCGGATTAGCGGCAGCTTTCCTTTCTTTTATTCTGAGCGCCTGTGGTGATCTCGATACCATCGACTTGGGTGTCGATGGTATCGACTTCTTTAGCGTCGGTTGTTGTCGTTTAGCGACGTTGTACCTCTCCTTGTGTCGATGGCATCGACTTGGGTCGATGGTATCGACAGTTTCCTTGCCAGCAACTTGAAGGGATCTCGATACCATCGACTTAGGTGTCGATGGTATCGACTCTGTATTGCTCTTCTCGGCTGACAACCTGTGGCTTGGTCGATGGTATCGACTTCCGTCGATGGTATCGACGGAAGCAGATACTTGTTTTTCCTGAAATTTCACAACAAGACCAAGTAAATCCACACAATTTATAATAAGATGATAAATAATGCTCAACATAGTAAAACAAAGGGGATTTGATATAAAATGATGGCAAAGACCAAATAAAGTGAATTATGCAATAATATCCATAAAAATGAGTAATTAAAGCACAAAACACATATGAAATAGGTCTCTAAATGCGACTCAAAATCATCGCATCAATGTGTCAACCCCTAGTGGAAAAATATTCACTACATTACAGAAAATGGATGCCCTCCCTCTAAAATTTGAAAATCATGATATGCCATTTGAATTCATTCTCTTAACCATGGAAGACTTTGATATTATTCTTGGCATGATTTGGCTATATGCATATCATGCTCACATTGACTATAGAAACAATATGGTAGTTCTCTCTCAGCCTCATTCCTCTCCTGTGGTGATCCCTTGGGGAAGCGGATTCTGTAATAATGTAATAATTTCCTCTCTTAAATCTAAAAATCTCATATTTGAAGGATGTAAAGTCTTCCTCACATTCGTCTCAGAGACCAGTCCTAACAACAGGCATGTAGAAAGACTGGAGGTGGTATGTGATTTCCTTGATGTATTTCTAGAGGAGCTTCCTAGGCTGCCTCCCAAGAGTGACATCGAGTTCTCCATAGACCTTCTTCTCGGAACCACTCTGATTTCTAGGGCACCATATAGGATGGCACCTGCTGAGCTTATGGAGCTGAAGAAACAATTACAAGAACTTCTTGATAAGGGTTTTTGTTGGTATATATGCCCTGAGAGCCAATCATGGGATGATTGGTGGGATACATTAAGATTTATTTGATAAACATCAAAGGCAAGCTTCCAATTCTTTCTAGTTTAGTCATATGAGATAATGATAGAACAAATTGAATGTCTAGAGAATGACAATACTCAATGACGTATGCTTTCAGGTTGAGGACCTGGACGATGAGATCATATGGATGCTAAGAGTTTGTACATTCTTATTATGTCCCTAGTCAGATGTCATTATGGAACGTAGATAGACAAAAATGACACACAAGACTATATTGTGGTGTTGGTTGATGACAGAATCTCATTAGTTATAAATGCACTCGATACGTGTCGCCCTTAAATGAGTTTTATGGTGGATGTATAGCATGGTTATGGCCAATAAACCCTATATTTGTGTGTGGTTGAATGTGGTTGCTTGCATCTCGGTCTGCGCACTGATTTCCTACCTCCTTATTTCTGATGTAACTTGAGATAACTTGAGATTTCTTTCCTACCTCTACTCCCCCCGAATGTAACTCAGGGTTTCTCAATTCACATGTAAATAGGATAGAACTTTTATTTCCTATTATGTCAAAGAACGGAGGGCAACCTGACGACAACTAAGATGATCGGTTCAAGGCGTGAACTGATTGGTTGGCATTCTAGATGGCCGGTTCGCGGAGCGATATGAGTGGGTGGCGGCCATGAGGAGATGCACGGCGACCAGATGAACCGATCGGTTGGAGGAGCCAATCGATCGGCTGGTGGCACCCAACCGACCGGCCTGATGGTGAGCCGATCAATCATGGAGATGAGTTGATCAAACCCAGTAAAAGCAAAGCACAGAGTTCATCATGTACAGGTTGCATGAGATGTAGACCTAGATGATCATGATTCCTCTTGGCTCAAGGAATCACATTAGGATGGCCATAATCATCACTTTTATTGTTTCACATGTTTTCTGTGGTATATAGCATGTATATGATACGTACTATGTATTGTGGTGATTGGATATGTATATGTACCTATAAAAACCAAATCTCTCATTTAAATATTAAGTCTTATACGCCTTCCATTAGAGACACACATGAAAAACTCGATCGACCAAGTGTAGGTTATGCCAAAACATGGTGCGTTGTCCATCTTGTGAAAGTGTGAAGGGTAGACATGTAGGATCTGCCAAAGCAGGATACATGTTTACCGTGTCAGCTTTTGGGTTAGACTTAACTGGTGATTCTTAGAGCATCTAAGCCCAGAGGCATGGGATGAATGGTAAAGAGTTGCACATGTCATCTATCTAAGAGTTGCATATGATGCAATTGGCATAATGGCCTACCTAAATAGTCAAGTTGTGGGCGATCAGCCAAAGCTGACTCATGACTTGATGAAATATGGATCTTGACCCACTAGAAGATTGTACACTGCAATCTTCTGAATTGATGGTGAGGGCTATCAATTTGAACAAAATAGTGGGAGCGATAATTAATTAAAGTCCTAATTATATCGTCAACTTTTCAAATCAATCAAATTTGAGTTTTGGACTAAATTGCATATATTTCCTTTTGTAGTACAAATGACAACAAACAACAATCACTTTTCGTTGCGATCGGTCCTTGAAAAGGACAAGCTGAATGGAACTAACTTCCACGACTGGTTTAGGACATTGAGAATTGTTCTCACTCAAGAGTGAAAGCTCTATGTCTTGGATACTCCAGCTCCAGAGGAACCTGCTCCTACCACACCAAAGGCAGAAAGGGATGCTTATAAGAAGCATTCTGAAGATGCCATTGATGCAAAGTGCTTGATGATGTGCTCCATGAACCACGAGTTTCAGAGACAACATGAGAACATGGGTGTCATTGAGATGATTCAGCAACTCAAGAACATGTATGAAGATCAAGCACAGTAAGAGAAGTATGATGTCTCCAGGGCGATGTTCAAGTGTGTCATGACAGAAGGAGATCCAGTTGGTCCACACACACTCAAAATGATTGGGTATGTGGAGAACCTGACAAGACTGGGATTTCCCCTTAGCCAAGAGTTGGCTACTGACTTGATACTGCAATCATTGCCAGAATCCTACAGTCAGTTTGTGATGAACTACAACATGAACAACTTTGACAAGATGTTGACAAAGTTGTTGGGCATGTTGAGGACAGTCGAGGCACTGATGAAGAAGGACAAGCCTAAGTTTGTGATGATGATCAGGAACAAGAAAGGCAAGTCCAAACACAAGGGTAAGGGAAAGGCTAAGAAAGGTTCTGATGCTAGCCAGCAGCCCAAGTCATCTTCAACTCTCAAGGCCAAGGGAGGCGTGACCAAGAGAGGCAATTGCCATCATTTTCAAAAGTCAAGACATTGGAAAAGGAATTGTCCACTCTATCTGGAAGAACTAAAGAAGAAGGAGGCGACAGACATCTCCACCTGAAGGTGTCATGAAATAAACTTATAACATTATATGATACCAAGATATAAAGTTTAAAGCACCCAATAAATGGGGCAAGTGTTTCTGTCATAGATAGGAGTACTTTAGTTTATTTTCATCCTTGAAGGCATGTAATAGAGTTATGAACTGCTATTTCATACTTGCCAATGGATAGAAACACCTTAATTTTTGCATATTGTATGACAATGATGGCAACTAATAAAGTTGATGTTTCAATCTTTGTGGTAATGACTTGTTTATCTTGTGGTACTTGGTAGGTATAAGATAAAATGATACCTAAAAGTTATTAATAACTCAAACAATCAAATTAGCATAAATCATGCGAAATTCATTTCTAGTTTTCATATGATGGATAGGTCTAGACTCTTTTTGGCTAGAGAATTAGTAAGAGACATGAATCTCATGGACATGATCAATCTTCACTAGTCATAGTGGGAGATTGATTATCCTATTAGGTATAATACATGTGATGTATTTACATACCTATTGGACTTAATGCTAATACTTCAAATGATGTTTAGAGAAAAACCAATATGAATATCTTGAATTGTTCAAGAATATCATAGATGAAGTGTGAATTTGGTAAAGTGCTAGTTCTTGATGAGATCAATAAATAAAATACTTGAATCAAATGTTTGAGATCCTTAGGAGTAATTATGATAGTGTATCATAGTGAGCTCATGATTAAGGCATGGTGATGTCTAAATCAAAAGGAGTCATACTCTAAGGAGTTAGAGGATGATTATCAAATAACTAATTTCTTCTTAAATAAAGAATACCCTACACTAATAAAGGACATTAAGAATCACAAAGGGTTGTGAGTTCTTATATCCTTGACAGATACACCCCGATTATCTATGTGATGAGTTGGTCATGTGATGAGTCAACTATCTAGAGGAATATGAGGAACTGGATTTTGAGCTATGCCTGTTACATCCTAAATGACTTCCATGTGAACCATAAGGCATGACCTTGATGGTAGCACCCATTGGGATGAAATCTATAAGTGTGAATGAGTCTTAAGTGTTAAGACACATGGATAACATTTTGAGAAGGATGATGCTTGTTGATTGCAACTTAATGACTAAGACATTTGGCATACGGATACTAAAACCGCATTCCTATGAGGAATAAAACAAGGATGTGTACATAACACAACCTATAAGGTTTATGAATCCATTAATGCAAATGAAGTCTATAAGTTACAATGGACTAATCAAAGTGATTGATTGAGTACAAGAAACTCAGAGCTGGATCTTTACTTTGATAATATAGTCAAAGGGGTTTGACTGATATGACAAAGATAAAGAAGGGATTTGTGATTTAGTGGGAGCGTATTTGTATTCCACATGTCGATGAGGAATGAGATGTTCTAGAATGGAATCTTTTGTGAAAATTATCTTTAGGGAAGATAGAGACATTTCCTATGTGATAGTAATAGAGATCTATAAAGATAGTTCTCAAAAACCTCTTGACCTGAAAAGAGAAAGCATACATTGGCAATCTATACTGAAGGGTTCAGTGTGCATAGATTCAGTGGGAGAAAACTTGTCTGTGTTACATGGAGTTAGTATCCCAAGGCCAAGTGTTCTATTCTTATGAAGAATGGGAACACTAAGAATAGATATGAATCTATCATGTATGTAATTATCCCATTATCTTGCATGTATGGACATAGTAAGAATAAAATGCATTCATCATCTTATATGAAGGACATGACAATATGATGTGTGCATCGTGATAACTTGTATGTGGGACATGACGAGTGCATGTCTGTCTAGTTCCAGTAAGGGTTAATGGAATACCATAAGAATTTGATAAGTACTTGAGAAGTAATAGTTCTATGGAAATAAGGAAGGGTTCACTGTAAATAATTACACTGATGCGAACTTCGAAAAAGGACAGAAAAATTAATCGCAAAATATATATGAGATATAAAAGTTTGTTTGTTGATAAATAAAAATGTTCCAATAAAGTCGTTAAAAGGAAAAACTGAGTATCTATGTGTTAGAGAACATTAGTGGATACTATATGGATCTGGAAGTTCATGAGATGAACTTGTAGATATTCCGATCATTGATGACAAATAAGGAGTGTTTGGTCATGCAATGTGGCTAAAGGTTAGCAAAGTAATACTAGATCGCATATTAGGTAACTCCATCTCATACATGTGACGTACATCGAAGAGATGAGAGACATGCAGTTAATACCGACTTTGGCAAGGTGTTGCCATAACTCACTGTGTAAGCACTAGAGGATAGTAACATGTGAGACATATTTGAAGATCACTAAGAATAAGATTCAAGGGTGATTGGCTCACAGTGCAAGTGGGAGTCTGTTGGTATGTATGCCCTGAGAGCCAATCATGGGATGATTGGTGGGTTACATTAAGATTGATTTGATAAACATCAAAGGCAAGCTTCCAATTCTTTCTAGTTCAATCATGTGAGATAATAATAGACAGATTGAATGTCTAGAGAATGACAGTACTCAATGACATATGCTTTCAGGTCGAGGACCTGCACGATGAGATCATACGGATGCTAAGAGTTTGTACATTCTTATTATGTCCCTAGTCAGATGTCATTGTGGAAGGTAGATAGACAACAATGACACACAAGACTAGATTGTGGTGTTGGTTGATGACAGAATCTTATTAGTCATGATATGGAGATATCAAACCAAACCCATAGGTACTTGTTAGAGAACAAGTGTACTGGACAGACCCACCGTGAGTTTGACACATGGAACCATGACATGGTAGAAATAGTCAGTTCTCACAGTGATGGTGGTGAGTGTGATTCTTTGACTTGAAATCACTAAACTCAACACATGTCGTTGGGTACACTTTGACATCATCAAACGCAGTCCTGAAACATGGGTTGTTATAAAGGTGATGATTGGGTGCTTTGACACATGGGGCTTTTGAGGGGTGAGTGATAGATATGGTATTTATCCCTCCTGAGGGAGTTTGATATCCATGGCCACTTGATGAGTAGGATTGAGATAGGCGTGCGCACGCATGTGTGAATCAGTATGTGATATTGACGTCATACATATCTCCTCCAATCTACTCTGAGATCAAGAAAGTGAATGAACGTTGATAGGATGACTGTTCCATGCCTTGAGTTCATTTGGGATATCAGTGACAAAGGAATTATACATTCACTTTAACACCATTCACGGATTGTAGGATTGAAAGTTGTTCTCTAACTTTCCTTTTCACTTAGGTAGCAGTGATGTGTGACTAGGCACCACTCTTTTCTTATGAAGTCATAAGTGTTATGGACTTTCACTGCCAATGTGAAATGGGCATGTAGGGTCACACACATAGGATTTAACCTGGAAGAGGAGTTTATCCACAAATGATGTTCAGATTGATTACTAAAGGAGTTTAGTAGTTCAATTAAACACTCAATTAATTGATAGCTCAAAATCATAGTGTTCAAAGTGTTGGACCAGATGATTAAGAGTATCAGATTGATTGGAACTGCAATTGACTGATTTACACAGTCTACTACCCCAACCGATCAGCTCACAGGGTTGAACCGGTCGGCTTAGGTTGACGAACCGATCGGCTCAAGTGGTGAGTCGATCGGCTCATGTGTCAATGAAACGATCGGCTTAATTGTTGAACCGGTCGATTCGTGTGACCAACCGAGACCGTTTGCAAAGTCAGAAGACTCTTTTTGCAAATACATATTTGTTTCACTTGTACAAATTTGATTTGGATAAGGACTAGTATTTGATTAGTTGGAAACAAACATGGAAAGTCAATTCAAGTTGGACCAGGACCATGAACCGATCGGCTCATGCTTGAACCGATCGGCTCATGCTTGAACCGATCGGCTCAGGTGTCCCAACCAATCAGTTCAGGTGTGAACCGATCGGCTCAGATCCCCAACTAATTGATTCATGCTTGAAACGATTGGTTCAGCTAGGGCAATTGGTTGTTTTGTGGAAAAATCTCGAACCCTTCTACTCCTGCTTTAATCTCACATTGCCCGGGGTAGAGAACTCTGTCCCATGACCCTCCTATATATAGGGGTATTGGGGGCTTCTCAAAGAACAACTCAGAACACCAGTTGCTCTACAAAGTTGTCATTCTCTCTGGTTGTGGTAACCAAGAGAGCCTGAGCAAGTGCTACTCGATAAGGGAGGCACAGTAAGGGAAAGACAACTATAGAAAGAAACTAGTGGCAGGAAAGTGTGTCGGTGACTAGTACGCCGACAGGAGGGTGTGACTCCTTCTAGTGCCTTGTGCAACAAGGTGATCAGAGTTCCAGGTGGTCCATGTGGACTACAACAGAGGTGGGAGACTTCTGTCGCTCGGTGGATAGCTGTCAATCCTGACAGTCCCAGTGAGACTAGGAGTTGCACAGACACCGTCCAAGACTGGAGGTGAAGACCGCACAAGCCGCGAGGTAACATCTTCGAGCAAGCCTCGGGACAAGGTATGTCTCTACAAACCATCCTTCCTATTGTATAGACATTGATGCGATTCCTTTATATTGGATTCGAGGAGAAGAAATTTTTGTTTCCGCTTCCTTCTATGTCTCCTTTAAAACCCAACAGTGGTATCTTCCCTAGTGTTTCCCCTTGGGGTGCACCTGTCCTTTTTGTTAAAAATAAAGATGGTTCAATATGGATGTGTATTGACTATCGCATGTTGAACCAAGCCACGATTGAAAACAAGTATCATCTCCCTCGTATTCATGACCTCTTTGATCAACTTCGTACTATTAAAGTCTTCTCCAAAATTGATCTTCGTTTTGTCTACCATCAACTTAAGGTCAAGGATTCAGATATATCTAAGACTGCTTTTTGAACTCGTTACGGGCACTACGAATTTCTGGTGATGTCATTCGGGTTGACCAACGCACCTGGCATATTCATGAACTTGATGAACAAAGTCTTCCAACCTTATCTTGATGAGTTTGTGGTTGTCTTCATTGATGATATTCTGATATATTCTGATTCTATGGAGAAACATCGAGAGCATTTGAAGTCTTTCCTTGAGATTCTTTGAGCCCAGAAATTCTATGGCAAGCTTTCTAAATGTGAATTCTGGATTGACAAATTCATGTTTCTTGGTCATGTCATCTCTAGGGGTAATATATTTGTCGAACCCGCCAAAGTCTCTGTTGTACTTGATTGGAAACCTCCCCAAAATCCTTCTAAAATCCGTAGTTTCTTAGGTCTAGTCAGATATTATCATCGTTTCATCCCAAACTTTTCCAAAGTTGCACTTCCTTTGACCAAACTGACTCGGAAGGACGAGCATTTCATCTGGTCAACTGCTTGTGAGTCTAGCTTCTAAGAGCTCAAGCAGAAGTTGACGTCAGCACCAGTCCTTGTTCTACCATCTGGAAATGAAGTATTTGTGATATTTACTAATGCTTCCCGACATGGACTACGGTGTGTCCTACATCAGAATGGGAAAGTAGTGGCCTTCGCTTCCAGATAGCTGAAACCTAATGAGCTGAATTATCCTATGCATGATTTGGAGTTAGCTGCTATCATCCATGCTCTCAAAATCTGGAGGCACTAATTGTACGGGGTAACATTTGATATCTTCACCAACCACAAAAGCCTCAAGTACATTATGATGTAAAAGGATCTGAGTCTGCGACAATGATGGTGGATAGAGTACCTTAAGGACTACGACTTCACCACTAGCTACCATCCAGGCAAGGCCTATGTAGTTGCAGATGCTCTTAGCAGGAAAAGAGCAATATGTGAATCTCTATCTGTACCTGAATGGAGGAACATAGAGGACCTAGCAAGCTAGAGACCACAATTCCTGGCTGATCGTATGCATGTCAATAACATCTCTATCGCATCCAACCTGCATTCTAAACTTCTTGAGGCACAAAAGGCTAGTCCTGATCTTGTAGAGCTCTCTTCTCTCCTATCAAATCCTCAAACACATCTGTCTGTGGGTCTTAATGGTGGTCTTCGATTCAAGAACCGTCACGTCCCTGGATTTTCACCTTCTCAAAACCCCATGGAGATGAGAAGACAAAATCTGAACACATTAGGCAATTGTTTTAGAGAGAGATGTGGAAGCATAATAAGCATACATGAACATACAACCATAACATTTCTCAACAATAACATGTATATTTACAACATGAATTATTACAACTTGGATTACATTTACATATTGAAAAAAATAGAAAATTACACATTCTAAACATGTATGCTAACTAGGATCCTAGGCAAAAGGTAACCTGAACAACTTGCTCACACCCTGTTCTTTTATCCCACGCTATCTCTGAACCTAAAACATACGTGAAACAACGAATCAACACACAAGGTGTTGTGCACGTGGGTAGAAAGATACATATTAATATGCTTGCATAATTGAAATAATTTTTAGAAAGAAAGAGTAAAAGAAAACATTGTTTAAAGCAATAATCAGGTAAACACATATTTTTAGATGCCTTTTGATGCGTTTGTACTACTAAGTGGTGTCGTACTTCATTTTTCCCCGCCCCTTGGGCTATGGGGACCGAGTGCCGACCTTATATTTAGAGGGGAGAGAATGAGATGTCGCACTTCATTTTTCCCCGCCCCTTGGGCTATGGGGACCGAGTGTCGACCTTATATTTATAGGAAGAGAGAGAGGATTGAGGGAGAGAGAGAGCATATATCCACTCAGTAGCTACAAACCATCTATATTTTTTTTGTGTTCTTTAATGTTTTGTAGAGCATAAACTACTAATACACATCCAAAAATTTATGTGCAAACACAAGCATCCAAAGTACATCATATCATTATGCATTCATGAAAACTAGTCTTATACTTAATAAAACCCACGTACCTGAGTTCAGAGATTCCTATTTATATTTTGGATCATTTACATCTCTGGTCATCACCTGATTAAATATAATTGAGCATCATTAATACATGATCATCATTATTCTTAGCATATTTTGGTCCAAATTAGGGTTTAGCCAAATTTGGGTTCAAACTAGTCTTAACTGATTTATGATATTTTTGTACTGATCTAGAGGTCATTATTTAGGTCTAGTTCAGTTTTCATAATTTTCTGATGATTAGTCTATTTTATGGAATTGAAATGAGGTTAAAAGCATCTAAATAGTCATTAATACAAAATGACCTACTATTTAGAAATATTATTCAGATCAGAGTGGAAAACTAGATCTAAATCATCAGTAGGGTTTTAGGAGAATTTTCTGAGAATTAATATCAATTGGATATTGTTTATTTTATTTAATGAACCCTAAATAGGAGTATCATCTAGTAATTTAAAAACCATGAAGATTACTACTTCAAAGGTCTAATTTAGGTGTTTAATAAGAAATTAGGCATTTTTCTGAGTCTACTGATATTTTGTGGCAATTATTTGACCATGGGAGCTATTTTTACTCATATTTATAAGTTTGGGCTATTTTCAGAAAATGTATAATGATTTACCTTCAAAATGAAGCGGATCTAAACAGTGATCCGCTACATGTAGGATCCATTGATCCGTCACTCCAAGATCCTTTTCCCCATTCGTTCTTGCGTCTGCCTTGTGCAGTTTCTAGCACCGCCGCGGCCTGGGTTCATCGCGAGCAACCTCACCTCTGCTAGCATCAGACTCGAAGACAGACGAGCACTTCAGCTCTACCTCGACACTCCAGGAAACCCATCAGCACCTTGTCTACCCAGGAACCTGATCCGCTAGGTGGATGGATCCGCCACCTGTGCAGTGCCCTATTTTCTCTACAAAACAGAGTGATGTGCCCCTTCCGCTTCGGTGGGATTGTGCTGGCTGTCCGGCCACCCTAGGCTCATGGAAGAAGAGTATGTAATGCAGGCACCTTCCTCATCACGGATGCCTCCTCTGTGAGTCGTTCACAATGCCCGCCGGTGTATGGGTGGAGGAGCAACTTGTGACCTCATCTATATCCTTGGGCAGCAGGAAACCCATTCGCTATAGATGATGAGAAGGGGATGGAATGTTTTCTACAGCTCCACCCACCTTCTCGTATCAGTGTAATGGTTATCCCTCTCTAGATCCTCTAGTATTACACTCATAGTTCCTCTCTAATCTCTGGTTGGTCACCACAAGATGCAAGGGAGAAGTCTACAAAGAAAGAGGGCCGATCAACTCTTTTGGGGGTCGACCAACTGCTCCCTGCATTACAGAGATTATCATCGAGCTATCATGTACCCAGCCTTTCCGAGAGTGATGGATGGGGTGACAGGTGGGAAGCAAGCTCAGTCATCCGCAATGGGCGGAGCTTTGAAGATGAAGTCAGATCCATCGACTCATCTCAAACGAATATAGGGGGGCATCTTACCAGAATAGGGGTCACGCCTAAAAGGAGTCGTGCCCCTGCGATGAGTGGGCTAGAAGCATGATATAATTGAAAATCAGGTTTAGTTCTGAAATCATTTGAAACGTTCGTCATTCAAGCATCTTCAAGGATCCAATTATCTCAAATGGCTGATCCCAATCATATGAAATCTTAGCCCCGAGTTCCTCATAATGTAATCTATCGTTAAGCTGAGTTTCAGACCAAAATATAACATATGTCTATAAAACTTAGTTCCTCAAATAACCTCAAAAATAAATTTGTAAGGACCTTGAATACATACTGATTAATCATCAAATATTGATGAAACAAGTACCATCCACCTAGTTTCATCATTATGCTCTTAGGTTCCATTATGTAATAATCTGAATCCATACGTCATTTGTATGATTGCCTTAATATGTACTCAAAGTCGACTCATAATTAGCATTTGATCATATCCATGTACACAAAAGGCCCTAGATACATATTATGGTTTCTTTTATGGCATTGTAGTCATAGTTGTGGGTCAATGAAGTCTATGCCATAATAAGTGTCACCTCAATTTGGGAATAACCAAATAGGACTATTCATGGACCTCTAATATCATATTAAGTATTAAGACCCTACATTTCAGGGTCATCACATTCACCCCAACTTATATGGAATTTCGTCCTCGAAATTCAACTAATGCCATGCTTAAGATGATATCAAAGTGTTCAACTTAATAAAGGTCACCATTTCTAGGTACCAAAGTTCTCATATTTCTATATGTATCCCAATTTGACATGTTATCAATTATCTAGGGTGTACCCACCCCACCTTATATAGGTTGAAGCAATACACTTTTTTTTAATTGAAAAAAAAAATCATTTAATGGCTTAGTCATAACTTAATATTCTATCATTCTAGAGTTTACAACCCTTATTACCCTAATAATTAGGGATTTATTTACTCATATAGAGTTGAGAAAGTATTAATAAGGGTTTCATCTTTCACACCATTAAAGTGTGCAAGGTGATATCAAGATTCTATGTCATCTAATAATAGAACATTCACACTTAACATCACCATGAGGTTTATGATCAACATCATATTAAGATTTCATCATTAAGGGAAGATTTTTTTAATGCTTAAATGTTATGATGTCACCACATTATGAGGGTTGTTACCAAACTAGGATCTTAGATTCAGAAGACTTGAGGTTAAGAACTTTATTTGAGATCCTTTAATCTGTGATCCAAAAATATCTTTATTTCAAGATCAAATTATATCTTTCATGTATGATATGAAGGGAAAGAGAATATACTAAGTCAGGCTTATCATGATTTAGAACTTGAACAATATAGGAATGATATAGGATGGGAATATAGAATAGGTCAAGCTTATACAAGTGACTCCTCATATACAAATCATCTATATAGCTCAAGTGAGGTTTCTAGTATCATTTCTTAAGGAAGAGAAGTGGAAGGAACAACATTTATGAGTATCTTATGCACAAGGCATTTTACTCTCAGAACCAGAGTTCATATATTACCTCACTTGCAGCTAATGATGAGATTCACACACATATGTCACTTAAGATAGGACCTAACTCAATCAAAAGGATTGTTTTCTCATTATGAGTCACCTACCCATCATTTTTAGGACACATCATTTCACATATTTTCATATATTGTAGGGTAGGTCCTATGACCCTCTCCTTGTGGGTCTCACTCTCTCTGGAGTTCACCACATATCTTTTCCTAACACTGAGGTTCTCCTTTGTAAAAGAACTTGAGGCTCATGCATATTCAACTTTATCTTAAGCTTAGATCATCTTAAGTAAGAAAAGGGAATATATTTTTATCATCATGACTTAGCATAAATCCTCTAAGAGTGGATTCGTCTCATATGCAACTCAATAAGGAAACTTATACCATCATAGATCAACTTAGGTAAGATTCTATATACTTATTTCCTTCATCTTTCTTTTGTCTATCTATCTATCACATAACCTTATGAGGCTCTAGACATCTAATCTAGATCTATTCTCTCTTCTAGACCGATGCCACTCCCTTTCACTTAGATTGCATGAACACCCACTACTCTCCTGTGTGAGGGACACATTTTTATATTTACATATATCTAACAAAATATTATATAGTTTTTCTCTGAGAAAGAAGGCGTTAGAGAAAACTATCGAGGTGTGAGACGATTGCGAAACAAAACCAAACCAGCAAACTCGAGTGTCCCACACATAGTAGATAGTACAATGCCATGTAACCTAGTGAAGTGGTGAGAACAGGGTGTAGATTAGTGTATCTACCCAATACATGTGAGCTCTATATGCAAAGGGTTTCACACACTTGTCTAAACCTAGTTCTCGAACATCTAGGTTCTAACCTAGAGGCTAACTCAAACCTAGTCCTTGTATAACAACTTACTAAGTTTCTAGGTTTTAAAGTGAAAGGTGAAATTTATTTTTATGTTTCATGGTGAGCAATTGTTAGGTGTAGCTATTGTTCATGCTCTGATACCAACTGTAACGTCCCCGGATTTTCACCTTCTCAAAACCCCATGGAGATGAGAAGACAAAATCTGAACACATTAGGCAATTGTTTCAGAGAGCGATGCGGAAGCATAATAAACATACATGAACATACAACCATAACATTTCTCAGCAATAACATGTATATTTACAACATGAATTATTACAACTTGGATTACATTTGCATATTGAAAAAAATAGAAAATTACACATTCTAAACATGTATGCTAACCAGGATCCTAGACAAAAGGTAACCTGAACAACTTGCTCACACCCTATTCTTTTATCCCACGCTATCTCTGAACCTAAAACATACGTGAAACAACGAATCAACACACAAGGTGTTGTGCACGCGGGTAGAAAGATACATACTAATATGCTTGCATAATTGAAATAATCTAGAGAAAGAAAGAGTAAAAGAAAACATTGTTTAAAGTGATAATCAAGTAAACACATATTTTTAGATGCATTTTGATGTGTTTGTACTACTAAGTGGTGTCGCACTTCATTTTTCCCCGCCCCTTGGGCTATGGGGACTGAGTGCCGACCTTATATTTAGAGGGGGGAGAGAGAGATGTCACACTTCATTTTTCCCCACCCCTTGGGCTATGGGGACCGAGTGTCAACCTTATATTTAGAGGAAGAGAGAGAGGATTGAGGGAGAGAGAGCATATATCCACTCAGTAGCTACAAACCATCTATTTTTTTTTTGTGTTCTTTAATGTTTTGCAGAGCATATACTACTAATACACATCCAAGAATTTATGTGCAAACACAAGCATCCAAAGTACATCATATCATTATGCATTCATGAAAACTAGTCTTATACTTAATAAAACCCATGTACCTAAGTTCAGAGATTCCTATTTAAATTTTGGATCATCTACATCTCTGGTCATCACCTGATTAAATATAATTGAGCATCATTAATACATGATCATCATTATTCTTAACATATTTTGGTCCAAAATAGGGTTTAGCCAAATTTGGGTTCAAGCTAGTCTTAACTTATTTATGATATTGTTGTACTAATCTAGAGGTCATTATTTAGGTCTAGTTCAGTTTTCGTAATTTTCTGATGATTAGTCTATTTTATGGAATTGAAATGAGGTTAAAAGCATCTAACTAGTCATTAATACAAAATGACCTACTATTTAGAAATATTATTCAGATCAGAGTGGAAAACTAGATCTAAATCATCAGTAGGGTTTTAGGAGAATTTTCTGAGAATTAATATCAATTGGATATTGTTTATTTTATTTAATGAACCCTAAATAGGAGTATCATCTAGTAATTTAAAAACCATGAAGATTACTACTTCAAAGGTCTAATTTAGGCGTTTAATAAGAAAGTAGGCATTTTTCTGAGTCTACTGATATTTTGTGGGAATTATTTGACCATGGGAGCTATTTTTACTCATATTTATAAGTTTGGGCTATTTTTAGAAAATGTATAACGATTTACCTTCAAAATGAGGCGGATCTAAACAGTGATCCGCTACATGTAGGATCTGTTGATCCGTCACTCCAAGATCATTTTCCCATTCGTTCTTGCGTCTGCCTAGTGCAGTTTCCAGCACCGACGTGGCCTGCGTTCATCGCGAGCAACCTCACCTCTACTAGCATCAAACTCGAAGACAGACGAGCATTTCAGCTCTACCTCGACTCTCCAGGAAACCCGTCAGTGCCTTGTCTACCCCGGAACCTGATCCGCTAGGTGGATGGATCCCCCACCTCTGTGGTGCCCTATTTGCTCTGCAAAATAGAGTTGTGCGCCCCTTCTGCTTCGATGGGATTGTGTTGGTTGTCCAGCCACCCTAGGCTCACGGAAGAAGAGTATGCAGTGCAGGAACCTTCCTAATCATGGATGCCTCCTCTGTGAGCCGTTCATAATGCCTGTCGGTGTATGGGTGGAGGAGCAACTAGCGACCTTGTCTATATCTTTGGGCAACAGGAAACCCAGTCGCTGCAGATGATGAGAAGGGGATGGAATGTTTTCTACAGCTCCACCCACCTTCTCGTATCAGTGTAATGGTTAGCCCTCTCTAGATCCTCTAGTATGACACTCATAGTTCCCCTCTAATCTCTGGTTGGTTGCTACAAGATTCAAGGGAGACGTCTACAAAGAAAGAGGGCTGATCAACTCTTTTGGGGGTCGACTAACTGATCCCTACATTACAGAGATGATCGTTGAGCTATCATGTGCCCAGCCTTTCTGAGAGTGATGGATGGGGTGACAGGTGGGAGGCAAGCTCAGTCATTCACAGTGAGCAGAGCTTTGAAGATGAAGTCATATCCATCGACTCACCTCTAACAAATACAGGGGGCAATCTTACCAGAATAGGGGTCACGCTTAAAAGGAGTCGTGCCCCTATGATGAGTGGGGTGGAAGCATGATATAATTGAAAATTAGGTTTAGTTATGAAATCATTCGAAACGTTCGTCATTCAAGCAGCTTCAAGGATCCAATTATCTCAAATGGCTGATCCCAATCATATGAAATCTTAGCCCCCAGTTCCTCATAATGTAATCTATCATTTATCCGAGTTTCAGACCAAAATATAACATATGTCTATAAAACTTAGTTCCTTAAATAACCTCAAAAATAAATTTGTAAGGACCTTGAATACATACTGATTAATCATCAAATATTAATGAAACAAGTACCATCCACCTAGTTTTATCATTATGCTCTTAGGGTCCATTATATAATAATCTGAATCCATGCATACGTCATTTGTATGATTGCCTTCATATGTACTCAAAGTCGACTCATAATTAGCATTTGATCATATCCATGTACATAAAAGGCCCTAGATACATATTATGGTTTCTTTAATGGCATTGTAGTCATAGTTGTGAGTTAATGAAGTCTATGCCGGAATAAGTGTCACCTCAATTTGGGAATAACCAAATAGGACTATTCATGGACCTCTAATATCATATTAAGTATTAAGACCCTACATTTCAGGGTCATCACAAGAACCGTAAGTGGGTTCCTAAACAGTCAGCTGCAAAGACAACAATTCTTAGCGAGGCACATGGGTCCCAGTACATAGTCCATCCAGGCACGACGAAGATGTACAAAGACCTACAATGCCAGTTCTGGTGGAGGGGCATGAAGCATGATATTGCCAATTTTGTGTCCAGGTGTCTGACATGCCAAAGGATCAAGACCGAACATCAGAGACTAGGAAGTCTACTACAACCCATTGAGATTCAGGAATGGAAATGGGAACACATCATAGTAGATTTTGTGGTGGGTTTACCCAGGACCAGGATGGGATACGACGCCGCATGGGCCATAGTGGATCATCTCACCAAGTCAGCTCATTTTCTCCCAGTGAAGACTACTGCGAAAGTTTTTGAGTTGGCTGACCTCGACATACGGGAGATAATACATCTGCATGGAGTTCCAGCATCCATTATCTCGGACAGGGACCCAAAGTTCACTTCAAAGCTATGAAAGTAGGTCCAAGAGGAATTGGGCACTGAATTGAACTTCAGTATACCCTACCATCCACAGACAGACGTGCAGTCAGAGCGTACAGTGCAGATTCTGGAGGATCTTCTACGAGCTTGTGTTCTCGATTGGGAAGGCTTGTGGGACTACTACTTGCCTTTAGCCGAGTTTACCTATAATAATAGCTATTAGGAAAGCATTGGGATGCCTCCCTATGAAGCTCTTTATGGTCGACCATGCAGATCTCCATTACACTGGGATGATGTCAGAGAACATACCCTGATGAAATCTGAGGAGATGCAGTTGTATACTGATAAGGTTGCACTGATCAGGTAGAGGATGAAGTAGGCACATGATAGATAGAAGTCTTATGCAAATGCCCGTCGTCAGGAACATCAGTTCAAGGAAGGTGACCATGTTTTTCTGAAGATCCGACCTATTCGAGCTTTGGCCAAGAACAAAAGAAAGCACAGTCCTTGTTATGTTGGAACCTTTGAGATTCTGGAAAGGGATGGTGAATGTGCCTATCGTCTTGCTTTGCCACCTCAGTATAGTGTCATGCATAATGTGTTTCACGTATCTAATCTAAATCCCTATGTCAAGGATCCCAGTCACATTTTGAATCATGAGCCTCTCGAGTTGAAGGATGATCTGTCATATGTTGAGTCCCCAGTCAGAATTATCAACTTCAAGTCAAAGGAGCTTCGTAGTAATCGACATATATATATGGTGAAAGTTCTCTGGATCCACCATGATGAAATTGATGCCACCTGGGAGCTAAAGACTGAAGTCAAGAAGAAATATCCATAAATTTTCAGGCTGCATGAATTTTGGGGACAAAATTCTTAAAAGGACGGGAGAATGTGACAGAGTGAGTTTTCCTATATATATATATATATATATATATATATATATATATATATATATATATATATATATATAATTTATTTTCTCTTTCCTACAATTTTGATATTCCAATTATGCCCTCAATCTTTCCCTCACTAAATTGATTATCAATTTCACTTAAGACCATCCATAATATCATATAAAGACAATAATACAAGCATTATGACATTTAGCCAATTGACATAGTCAACAATCGAATTTTGACTCCAATTTTGTAGCTTAGCTACTTATGACATCATTAAGCTACTCCAAGAGTTTCATTACAATTGGGTCAACCAATTGGGAGATATGACCAATTGGAATAGGTACATATTCCATTCATTATGGACCTAGGACCTAAGTTTTGATTTTATTTGACTAAATAAATGTCATGCGGTCATTAAGGTTGCTGGGGCGTGGACCACTTACTGGGATTTGACCCCATCCATCCGATTGGAAGGACACGGATCCGCTCAGGGATCCAAGGGTCGAGGACCTCGTCTTCTACCTCCCACCTATCTCAGCCTCGACCCCAACGGAGTGACGACCCAGAAGCGACTTCGTGCGCCCGACTCCCACAACGCCCGCACGAGATTTTTGGAGGACGAATTCCTCTCCTCAAACCAAACTCAACGACTATCACCGCCTCACCCATCTCCCTTAGATCAGGGAGAACGACCCCCCTCTTCTCCATGCCTCTCACTGGCGGCGGCGCCCCTTTTAAGGCTTCCCTCTACACCCCACTTACAGCCTATTTAAGAGCACCATTAGCATCGCCTACCCTCCTTTGATCATCTAGCTCCCTCAATTGCGTAGAGAGGCATCTTCATCACCCGAACCTAAGCCACCTCACATCTCCTGACCCCGACCTCCTACTTCACTCCACAAGACTCCAACTTCCAATCAACTGAGTATGCACCTTCCTGGGATCCCAATGAGCCGATCACTACCCCCGGTTGGATCCGCAAAGGTACAGAACCCTGGGTCGACTAGCCGCCGCAGTTGAGCTCAAAGCTCCATCGTCGGCAAGCTCAGGAGCACGTCGAGATGCAAGGAGCAGTCGATGAGCCTCACAAACATCGTGCGGAGCTTCTTGAACCCTAAATCCAACCCGAGGGCAGGTATACCCCCGAAAACAACATTCCTCTGTTCATCGGCTTTGCTTTATCAGAATCGAGATGCTGACCACCACCGACACCCTCCTTTAGTTCTCTGAAATCAGTTTGATGCTATGAGGCTTTTCTACCCCAAAGCACACTTCCTCCAGCTTTCCTTTACCTACTTAGCCTACATACTCCTTGCCCCGACCCTTGTTGCTGCCATGGTGCGCGAGTAGAACAATCGAAGGGGCAAGTTTCCTATTTTGCCCATGCTCCATCACGGTGAGCATGAGACCCTCATGGTATTTTTGTCCATCACAACAAGCCTTGACCCAGTTGACCGAGGCTGACTCGCGGGTTAAGCATAGGATCCGCGAAGTCAGACCCCTCTTCTGATCCACGAGGCCGATCACCTTTTTCCTTTTTTTATTTTCATTATATTCTTCTAAAAAATTTACCTGATTGGTCAATATTGTAAAAACCTTTATAAATAGCTCCAGTGTCGGAAAAATACCCACAAAATATCCTTGTTCTCATAAAAATGAGAAAATCATGTATAAATTATCATCTATACCAAAATCCAACCCTAGACCGAAGCATCCTCTATATGACTTTGTTTTATGTCCTTTTTGACTTTAATTGTGGAATATCAATATGGAAATAAAGGACAGTACTTTTAGTAAGCTCTTTTGACATTAGATTTGACCATGTTCCCACTAAATCGAAACCCTAGGATAATGATCAATAATGGGCTCACATTAATGACATATGGATGACCCTTATCCTCTCTCTTTACATATTGTGATTTATGGAATAACCAATTTCCAAATCCACTCTCAACCCTCCAAATACTCTGATCCGACCTAATTACATTAAAAATACAACCCTAGTGAGTCAAAAACCTAATATGAGGTGTTGACAATACATAATGACATTAGGTGTTTATTTTCATTTTAGGGTGATCTATTTGTTGTTCTTCTAGACTCTTGGATTCCCGATCTAATCAAAATAGGTATGTGGTCTTATAAGTATAAGACTAGATTTTTGGTTGCCTATGATATGTAATATCTTGAATGCTCATATTTGGATATGATTGCTTGGTTGAACTAGTATGAGTTATACTTCGCCAAATCTAATAGAACATAAATGATTATGATGGGCTGTAGCTACTAGAGCACTTAGCCTGGTGTGGATGTATGTTGCCTAACATGGATGCATGATTCCATGACCCATGTTAGATGTATGATGATATTATATTGCCCACACTAGATGTAAGTCAAGTACAAATATGTGTAGTACAACCGCATCAAAATGAATGTAATAAAAAGGATGTTTACCTTATTTTTCACCTTAAGAAATGGTTTTATCTCTCTTTCCTTCTTTTTCAAATATTTTCCTTTATGCAACCTTATTAGTGTAAATTTTACCACGTACCAACTTTGTTGATGTTTTTGTTTCTCGTATTTTTCTAGGTGCAAGGAACAATTGACAAACAAAGTGAAATGCATGCTCAAAGTACCTAAAGGCATAAATTAATAAGTATGAAGGATATAATAGATAGATCTATTCCTCTTATCTCATTCTTGCTATATGTTAGTTTTTTTTCCTAGTTGATGTTGAGGATGACTGAGATCCTATATAATAATGTTATCTTTCTCTAGAACAATATTTTCTCTCTTGATGTAATGACTTTATTTTATCCATATGAATGAATGTTTGTGTGGCTTTATGAGATGATGTGGACTTTGATCTTGTCTCAATCTCTGATTTTAGTTGATTACCTTAATCTCTTATATTTTCCCTTTTGACATCTATAGATATGAGTGTACACATATCTGTGAATGTCACTATGGAAAGTATATAGAAATTGGGGTCGTCACAGTTGGTATCAGAGCCAATGTTCACACATCAAGTCACATGAACTTTATTCACCCTATTTTGAGTCTAGGGTAGTCCTTGAGTTATGGATGTGAAGGGTGGAGGTGTCTAGGATATCATTTGTCATCGGTCTGACTAAAGTCTCCGAGCCACTTAGCTTGGCAATCACGAGGCTACCTATATGGCAGTATAAGTCTACATGGCCGATACCCTAAGTGTCCACTATTCTTGGGCATACCTTAATTTAGGAACCTTCTCATCTATAGATTTTCCCTCTCTTCTCTTCTATAAGAAAAATTTTCCCTCTCATATATGTTTTAAAATAAATTTTCCCTCTTACCTCTGTTATAAGGTTAGGAAGGAGTCTCTCTATTTAGAAAGTCCTAAGGATCGACTGATGAGGATTTAGGGTATCCTCCACTAATCATGACATTAAAGTCATTAATAATTAATAAAGGAGAATAATGAAATTCAAAAAAAAGAAGGAAAATGATGAATGACAATAATAATGATAAATATATGATAATTGGAAAAAAAATCTAATATGCTCCATTAATTTCAGGATGCCTCCAAAAACTCGCAACTCAAAGGCCTCGGAGGAATCATCCTCTAAGAAGAGAAAAGACCCTAAAACCTCTGAAGTACCTGATCCCAATGCAGCGGCCAAGGAAAGGTGGGAGGATTAGAAGAAAATCCTTCTAGACTTTATGGAAACCCTTGCCACAAAATGAACCCCTGAACCTAGCTCCTCTAGGAAAAAGGAAGTGACGGTGATAGACTTCATTAAGCTCAACCTTGATTCCTTTTGGGGGGAAGATCAGCCTGAGGTCATGGACAAGGCTGAGGTCTGGGTCCTTTCCATAGAAAATGCCTTCCGTACCCTAGAAGTACCCGAAGAAAAGAAGGTCAAATTCGCCACCCATATGCTTAAGGGAGGGGCGAAGATCTGGTGGGAGAACTATGGTGGGAACTGAGGAGAGGAAGTAGACAACTTGGGGTGGGAAGCCTTCAAGGCCCTCTTCACCGACCATTTCATGCCCATAACTGAGAAGAAGAGGAAAGAGAAGATGTACATGGAGCTTAGGTAGGGAAGTCTCTCAGTGGCCAATTATACCCAGAAGTTTAGGCTTTTGGAACGCTATGCCCCTATCCGGACTGAGGACTGCCTCACTGAGCATTATGTAGAATACCTCTCCACACACCTGAAAACCCTAGTTATAGCCTCCTATCCCCAAAACATTGATGAAGCCCTAGACATGGCCCTTAAGTAGGAAAAGGAGCAAGGAATGCAGAAGCCTTCTAGTATGGGATATTTAGGGTTGACCACCACTGAGGAAAAGAAGCTCAAGAAGTTCCACCCAGGCCATAATAAAGGATCAGGAAAAGGAGGAGGTTTGGGGAAGAAAGGACAGAAGAACAGTAAGCTGGTGGATTACCACAACAAATGCAAGACTTGTGGACGAGAACATGATGGACCTTGTTGCTACACCAAGCCAGTCTGCTACAACTGCAAGAAGGAGGGACATTTTCTTACTAAATTCCCCAATGCATCTATCCTTGGCAAACCTCCAGTGCGTGCTCCACCCCCTCAGGGACATTGCAATGCTAGGGTGTTCGCAGTAACAGTAGAAGAGGCTAGGGCAAATCCAAACCAGCTTATCGAAGGTAACCTTAAATCTTTTTCATATATCTAATATCTCATTCAAATGCCTTCAATTACTTAAAATATAATTATATTATGTAGGTATTGTTTTCTTGAATGGACATCCTATTAAAGCATTGTTTGACTCTGGATCTACAAATACATTTATATCTCGAAATTTGGCCTCAATGTTGCACTTACATATAAGGAACTTGTGATATATTCTAGATGTGTCAACCCCTAGTGGGACAATATTCACTACATTATAGAAAATTGATGTCCTCCCTCTAAAATTCGAAAATCATGATATGCCCTTTGAATTCATTCTCTTAACCATGGAAGACTTTGATATTATTCTTGGCATGGATTGGCTATACACATATCATGCTCACATTGACTGTAGAAACAAGATGGTAGTTCTCTCTCAGCCTCATTCCTTTCTTGTGGTGATCCCTCGGGGAAGAGGATTATGTAATAATGTAATAATTTCCTCTCTTAAAGCTAAAAAGCTCATATCTATAGGATGTAAAGTCTTCCTCACATTCGTTTCAGAGACCAGTCCTGACAATGGGCCTGTAGAAAGACTGGAGGTGGTGCGTGATTTCCTTGATGTATTTCCAGAGGAGCTTCCTGGGTTGCCTCCAAACAAAGACATCGAGTTCTCCATAGACCTTCTTCTTGGAACCACTCCGATTTTTAGGGCACTGTACAGGATGGCACCTGCTGAGCTTATGGAGCTAAAGAAACAATTACAAGAACATCTTGATAAGGGTTTTATCCGCCCTAGAGTTTCCCCTTGGGGTGCACCTGTCCTTTTTATTAAAAAGAAAGATGGTTCAATGCAGATGTGTATTGACTATCGCATGTTGAACCAAGCTACCATTAAAAACAAGTATCCTCTCCCTCGTATTCATGACCTCTTTGATCAACTTCGTACTGCTAAAGTCTTCTCCAAAATTGATCTTCATTCTGGCTACCATCAACTTAAGGTCAAGGATTCAGATATATCTAAGACTGCTTTTCAAACTCGTTACGGGCACTATGAATTTCTGGTGATGTCGTTCGGGTTGACCAACACACCTGGCATATTCATGAACTTGATGAACAAAGTCTTCCAACCTTATCTTGATGAGTTTGTGATCATCTTCATTGATGATATTCTAATCTATTTTGATTCTATGGAGAAACATCGAGAGCATTTAAAGTTTGTCCTTGAGATTCTTCGAGCCCAGAAATTCTATGGCAAGCTTTCGAAATGTGATTTCTGGATTGACAAAGTCATGTTTATTGGTCATGTCATCTCTAAGGGTAATATATCTATCGATCCTGCCAAAGTCTCTACTGTACTTGATTGGAAACCTCCCTGGAATCCTTCTAAAATCTAGAGTTTCTTGGGTCTGGCCGGATATTATCGTCGTTTCATCCCAAACTTTTCCAAAGTTGCACTTCCTCTAACCAAACTGACTCAGAAGGACGAGCATTTCATCTGGTCAGCTGCTTATGAGTCTAGCTTCCAAGATCTCAAGAAGAAGTTTACGTCAGCACCAGTCCTTGTTCTACCATCTGGCAATGAAGGATTGGTGATATTCATCGATGCTTCCCAACATGGACTAGGTTGTGTCCTACAGTAGAACAGGAAAGTAGTGGCCTTCACTTCCAGACAGTTGAAACCCAATGAGCTGAAATATCCTACACATGAATTGTAGTTAGCTGCTATCATCCATGCTCTCAAAATCTAGCAGGACTACTTGTACGGGGCAACATTTGATATCTTCACCGACCATAAAATCCTCAAGTATATTCTAATGCAAAAGGATTTGAATCTGCGGCAATGATGGTGGATCGATACCTGAAGGACTACGACTTCACCATTGGCTACCATCCAGGCAAAGACAATGTAGTTGCAGATGCTCTTAGCAGGAAACGTGCTATATGTGCATCTATGTCTGTACCCGAATGGAGGAACATGGAGGACCTAGCAAGCTGGAGACTACAATTCATGGATGATCGTATGCATGTCAATAACATCTCTACCGCATCGAACCTGCATTCTAAACTTCTTGAGGCATAGAAGGCTAGTCCTGATCATGTAGAGCTCTCTTCTTTCCTGTCAAAGCCTCAAACACATCTGTCTGTGGGTCTTGATGGTGGTCTTTGATACAAGAACCGTATGTGGGTTCCTGAGCAGTCAGCTGTAAAGACAACAATTCTTAGTGAGGCATGTGGGTCCAAGTACATAGTCCATCCAGGCATGACCAAGATGTACAAAGACCTACAACGCCAGTTCTGGTGGAGGGGCATGAAGTGTGATATTGCCAATTTTGTGTCCAGGTGTCTGACATGCCAAAGGATCAAGGCCGAACATTAGAGACCAGGCGGTCTACTACAACCCCTTGAGATTCCGGAATGGAAATGGGAACACATCACCATGGATTTTTGGTGGGTTTACCCAGGACCAGGAAGGGATACAACGTTGCATGGGTCATAGTGGATTGTCTCACCAAGTCAACTCATTTTCTCCCAGTGAAGACTACTACGAAAGTTTCAATGTTGGTCGACCTCTACATACGGGAGATAGTACGTCTGCATGGAGTTCTAGCATCCATTGTCTCGGACAGGGACCCAAAGTTCACTTCAAAGCTATGGAAGCAGGTCCAACAGGAATTGGGCACCAAATTGAACTTCAGTATAGCCTACCATCCGCAGAAAGATGGGCAGTCAGAGCGTACAGTGCAGATTCTAGAGGATCTTCTATGAGCTTGTATTCTCGATTGGGAAGGCTTGTGGGACTACTACTTACCTTTAGCCAATTTGCCTATAATAATAGCTATCAGGAAAGCATTGGGATGCCTCCCTATGAAGCTCTTTATGGCTGACCATGCAGGTCTCCATTACACTGGGATGGCGTCAGAGAACATACCCTGATGAAATCTGAGGAGATGCAGTTGTATACTGATAAGGTTGCACTGATCAGGCAAAGGATGAAGCGGGCACAAGATAGACAGAAGTCTTATTCAGATGCTCACCGTCAGGAATGTCAGTTCAAGGAAGGTGACCATGTTTTTCTGAAGATCCGACCTATTCGAGCTTTGGCCAAGAACAAAGGAAAGCTCAGTCCTCGTTATGTTTGACCCTTTGAGATTTTAGAAAGGGTTGGTGAATGTTTCGATCATCTTGCTTTGCCGTCTCAGTATAGTGCCATGCATAATGTGTTTCACATATCTAATCTGAAGCCCTATGTCAAGGATCCCAGTCACATTTTGAATCATGAGCCTCTCGAGTTGAAGGATGATCTGTCATATGCTGAGTCCCCAGTCAGAATTCTCAACTTCAAGTCAAAGGAGCTTCACAGTAATCGACATATAGATATGGTGAAAGTTCTTTGGGGCCACCATGATGAAACGGATGCCACGTGGGAGCTAAAGACCGAAGTCAAGAAGAACTATCCATATCTTTTCAGGTTGCATGAATTTTGGGGACAAAATTCTTAAAAGGAGGGGAGAACGTGACAGAGTGAGTTTTCCTATACATATATATTATTTATTTTCTCTTTCCTACAATTTTGATTATTCCAATTATGCCCTCAATCTTTCCCTCACTAAATTGATTATCAATTTCACTTAAGACCATCCATAATATCATATAAAGACAATAATACAAGCATTATGACATTTAGCCAATTGACATAGTCAACAATCGAATTTTGACTCCAATTTTGTAGCTTAGCTACTTAATGACATCATTAAGCCACTTCAAAAGTTTCATTACAATTAGGTCAACCAAGTGGGAGATATTACCAATTGGAATTAGGTACATATTCCATTCATTGTGGACCTAGGACCTAAGTTTTGATTTTGTTTGACTAAATAAATGTCACGCAGTCATTAAGGTTGTTGGGGCACGGACCACTTACTGGGATTTGACCCCAGCCATCAGATTGGAAGGACACGGATCCGCTCAGGGATCCAAGGGTCAAGGACCTCATCTTCTACCTCTCGCCTATCTTGATCCCAACCCCAACAGAGTGTCGACCCAGCAGCGACTTCGCGCGCCTGACTCCCACAACGCCCGCACGAGATTTTTGGAGGATGAACTCCTCTCCTCAAACCGAACTCAACGACTATCACTGTGTCACCCATATCCCTCAAATCAGGGAGAATGACCCCCTCTTCTCTGTGCCTCTCACTTGTGGCGGCGCCCCTTTTAGGGCTTCCCTCTACACCCCACTTACAGCCTATTTAAGAGCACCATTAGCACCGCCTACCCTCCTTTGATCATTTAGCACCCTCAATTGTGCAGAGAGACATCTTCATCACCCGGACCTGAGCCACCTCACCTCGCCTGACCCCGACCTCCTACTTCACTCCATAAGACTCCAACTTCCAATCAACTGAGTCCACACCTTCCTAGGATCCCGATGAGCTGATCACTACCCCCGGTTGGAGCCGCAAAGGTCCAGAACCCTAGGTCAACTAGCCTCCGCATCTGAGCTCAAAAGCTCCATTGCCGACAAGCTCAGGAGCATGTCAAGCTGCAAGGAGCGGTCGCCGAGCCTCACAAACATTGTGCGGAGCTTCTTGAACCCTCAATCCGACCCGAGGGCAGGTATACCCCTGAAAACACCATTCCTCTGTTCATCGGCTTTGCTTGATCAGAATCGAGATGCTGACCACTACTGACGCCCTCCTTTAGTTCTCTGAAACTGATTAGACGTCGTGAGGATTTTCTTCCCCAAAACACACTTCCTCCATCTTTCCTTCACCTGCTTAGCCTACGGCCTCCTTGCCCCGACCCTCGTTGTTGCCATGGCACGCGAGTAGAACAATCGAAGGGGTAGGTTTCCTATTTTGCCCACACTCCGTCAGGGTGTGCATGAGACCCTCATGGGTATTTATGTCCATCACGACAAGCCTTGACCCAGTTGACCAAGGATGACTCATCGGTTAAGGAGAGGATCTGTGGAGTCGGATCCCTCTTCTGATCTGCGAGGCTAGCCACCTTTTTCTTTTTCTTTTCATTTTATTCTTCTAAAAATTTTATCTAATTGGTCAGTATTGTAAAAACCTTTATAAATAGCTCCAGTGTCCGAAAATACCCACAAAATATCCCTATTCTCAGAAAAATGAGAAGAACGTGTATAAATTATCATCTGTACCCAAATCCAACCCTAGACTGAAGCATCCTCTGTATGACTTTGTTTTATGTCCTTTTTTACTTTAATTGTGGAATATAAATATGGAAATAAAGGATGGTACTTTAAGTAAGCTCTTTTAACATTGGATTTGACCGTGTTCCCCCTAAAGCAAAACCCTAGAATAATGATCAATAATGGGCTCACATTAATGACATATGGATAACCCTTATCCTCTCTCTCTTCATATTATGATTTATGGAATAACCAATTTCCAAATCCACTCTCAACCCTCCAAATACTCTGATCCGACCTAATTACATTAAAAAGACAACCCTAGTGAGTCAAAAACCTAATATGAGGTGTTGACAATACATAATGACATTAGGTATTTATTTTCCTTTTAGGGTGATCTATTTGTTGTTCTTATAGACTTTTGGATTCCTGATCTAATCAAAACAGGTACGTGGTCTTATAAGTATAAGACTAGATTTCTGGTTGCCTATGATATGTAATATCTTGAATGCTCATATTTGGATATGATTGCTTGGTTGAACTAGTATGAGTTATAGTTTACCAAATCTAATAGAACATAAATGATTATGATGGGTTGTAGCTACTAGAGCACTTAGCCTGGTGTGGATGTATGTTGCCTAACATGGATGTATGATTCCTTGGCCCATGTTAGATGTATGATGATATTATATTGCCCACACTAGATGTAAGTCAAGTGCAAATATGTGTAGTACAACCGCATCAAAATGAATGTAATAAAAAGGATGTTTACCTGATTTTTTGCCTTAAGAAATGGTTTTATCTCTCTTTCCTTCTTTTTCAAATATTTTCCTTTATGCAACCTTATTAGTGTAAATTTTACCACGTACCAACTTTGTTGATGTTTTTGTTTCTCGTATTTTTTTAGGTGCAAGGAACAATTCACAAACAAAGTGAAATGCATGCTCAAAGTACTTGAAGGCATAAATTAATAAGCATGAAGGATATATTAGATAGATCTATTCCTCTTATCTCATTCTTTCTAGATGTTAGTTTTTTTTCCTAGTTGATGTTGAGGATGACTGAGATCCTATGTAATAATGTTATCTTTCTCTAGAATAATATTTTCTCTCTTTTTGTAATGACTTTATTTTATCCATATGAATGAATGTTTGTGTGGCTTTATGAGATGATGTGGACTTTGATCTTAGATCGATCTCTAATTTTAGTTGATTACCTTAATCTCTTATATTTTCCCTTTTGACATCTATATATATGAGTGCAGACATATCTATGAATGTCACTATGGAAAGTATATATAAATTGGGGTCGTCACAGATTAAGTAAGTAAAAGATAACTAGATAGAAAGAGAGCAGTTAGGGTTCTAGTAGGTAATTGGTATAGTGGGATGTTTGGAGGGATATGCAACCACCAACCTTGTGTAATGGTCCTACTCATGCACATACATCCAACAATTAAGTTGTAAAACCAAACAATGAGGAATGATTTAGAGGATGACTCCTACCCTATTAGTTGGCCACATGTGGTATGGTGTTGTATGAAGTAGTCCCTATCACTTCTCATCCAACCTTATGAACCTTTATTTACTAAGGGGTAAGTATACTTTAGTTTATATTATCAAAGTCTAGGTTTCTAGGTAGGGTTCTCCTAATACACTTAGGGACAAGGAGTAGTGTGGGGGGTAGAAGAATGATATTTCACCTCCCACTATCCCCATACAACCACTAAACCTTCCCTTTTCTGCATATGGAGGAACAAACCTAGTCACTTAGATCTATCATCTAGGGCTAGTATAATGGAGGGATAAAGGGGGAAGGGGAACAAGATAAGTTTCCTCTAGGGAACTTTAGAGTTTTCCCACCAAATAGCCCAAAATAACCATGCTCTCTATGCCTTAGGTGAATCCACAACTCAAATAACCATATCAAGAGGTAAGGGAGGATAACAAGCAAGGATTAGCAATAGATAACAAAATTAGGGTATAGTGCATAAATATTTCTAAACATGGTATCATAGATACATTTTTCCACTAAATAGCCCACAAATGGGGTTTAGCTACCCATGATGAAGGAATAACAAAAACAAAGGACGAGAAGATAGAAACTCAATGAATGTGGGTGGAGAAGCTCCAATATTCACCTCCAGCAGCTCCAAGCATGGCCCTCTCCTCTATGTGTGTGGAATGTCATAAAAAGTGAAAGTGGAGTGGCAAAAACCCTAGAAAATTAGGATTTTAATGTAGAATATGGAAGAATATGGTGTGAATGAGGTAGGTAGGAGTGATTGTTAGCTTTTCTATTGTGTGGTGCAAACCTTTGACTCCCAACCGCCACTAGTATATATATAGTGTCCTATGGGGGTCTAATATTAAGTGGGGGTAAAGTGGTAGTCGGTAGTGATAAGGTTAGGTGGGTATCATAGTTGTGGTGTTCACCACTACCATGGTGGGTAGGTCTAGGAACAATCATGGTGGTGGAGAACACTCATAGTGGTGAAGGGAATAGATCTGATTAAAATGTGGTGTAATGGAGTGGGGTAGCAAGGTCTTTGTGGTTTGAGGGTATCATGACCATGGTGAAGTAGGTATAAGGAGGTCATAGCCTTGGCAACAACCATCCATGGAGGTTTCTACAATGGTCATGATGGGCAACACAAGTGTTCTAGGTCCTATACATCACATTCATTTTGATGACCACAACTATGCTGGTTGAGCTATTTTGACTTGCTTTCAACCTGACTTCAATATGTAATTTTCATTCTAGTAGCATTTGGTTGTATACAACATACATTTGGTGTCTTTGGTGTGCACTTGAATCTTATAAGTGCCCATATATGGTGCATTTTGCTTCAACATGATCCTTGGTCACTTGTGGTAGGTTTGGATATCTTTAGGGCTCATTTTGGCTCCTTCATGGGTGAGGAAGTCAAAAAATCGCCACCATCCTCTCATTTCATTCAATTAGTGTGAAAGTATATATGAAAACATGCAAGACCATCCATACGTGCATTTGTCATAAAGTGATAACTTGATAATAGCATGCATTATAAACATCATGATGTGATTAAGGATAAAAAATACACAAGATAGATACCCAAACCTAATTCTCCATCACCATCCCAAGCTCAAAACATACTATCCTCAAGTATGCTCAAACTATGTTCAATTTTATCTATTATGGAACCAAACCCAAATCTATGTTCAATTCTATCTATTACGGAATGATAGTGCACTCACTGGCATTGGTATTTGACTAGATTAGTTCTTCCTTGAATATATGCATGCAATTCATTTCTCTCTTCTTTTCTTTCAAAGTTTGAACAAAAATAAAGTGCAAAGTGTATAGACTACTCATATAGGGTGCCACAACCCATGCGAGTGACATGATACGATCACAAGTTTGTGGGTAAAACCATTTCATTATGTATATTTGACTTAAGTTGTTGGGAATGTGGTTTTCATTTGCATGCTTTCTCCCCTAAGGTTCAATCCACACTCAATGACCCACTTGGCTATGTTTGGGAATGGAGGACTAGGGTTGATTTTTCCCATTCCAATAGGAACTAAATTGGAAGAAAGGGTTGTGGAAGGAAGTTGGGGTGCTATTACATAGGAGCATTTTTACAATCTTTTACTTTTTATTTTAACCCAGTGTAGCTAGGGCATGTATTGGTAGAATGAAGTAGGGAGATGATAGTTTGGCCACCCCAAGCTTTTGGAGGGTGGCAAGGTAGAATATGTGCTCTTTGGTGTCCTTTCATGAGGCGGCAAGGTAATAAATGTTGGAATAAATGTGTATCAAAGAGGGGTCAAACAATGTAGATTTTCCCTGTAGGGGTTCATGCATGCAAATTAGTCTCAAATTTTTCACAAACAAAGGCAATGTATAATGAATTGAGCAATTGTGTCAGTCACATTTTTTCATAAGCTATGATCAAAGGCCCTAAACATTGACAAGTTGATTTAATTTCCTCTCCCATTTTTATCCAATCAAAGAGAAATATATACATTTATAAAATCAAGAATGCAACTTTATCATTCAAACCATCATACAAGGGTGGTGGTGAATTATGTTCATGAAAGTTCATTCATTAAACTCAAGTTCAAAAAAATCTATAAATTAAGCTAGAACCAGTTTTAGATCAATATGTCTCAAGTTTGGGAAAAATGGTGCCAAGTGCCTCTATTCACATACAGACCTAGGATAAAGCGTAGAAATTGACATGAAAGTAAATTCTACCTAATCACGCACAAGAAATTAGTAATATCTACATGTAATACAATGTGGATGGGTGGCATAGCAAAATGTTAAATTTTTTAAACAATTATGCAAAAGTATTGAAATAAATTGTGACAAGCCAATGCCACACAAGCGAGATTACTCAAAACAAAACACACGATCAACAACTAAAGAACCATGTTACATAGAAAGCAGTAAATAAAAACTGATTTCATATAATCACTATGTGTGGAAACATATTATAGAAAGGTCTATCAACATGTATCACATATCATACTGTATCAGGTATTTACATTTGTTCAATGGTCATCTGCCACAAATCTATATACAAAAGAGCATATGTTTTATATATATACATGCCACTTATACAAACACGAGCATACTACCAAAATCCACATATCGTTATACATATCACCTACAAAATGCATCCCTTCCTGAACCTGAGAGTAAAAGGATGACACTAGGACTCTACTACACAACTAGAAGGTATTCAACCTTCTATGTCTACTCATCTCCAAGATGCTCTTCCTCCATAGCACGATCCTGCCCACACCACTAACGACCACCTAAAAGATGTGGTGACCCACAAGGCGAGACCAACGTCCCAGCAAGAGATATAACTCTCAGCCAACGGTTATTGAAACATGGCAAGATATATTATTAAATAGGATGAGCATATTCAGCTAATTGAATAATTTAAACTAGTTGCGTGTGTTAAGAATGTTAAGTAGTTGTAACATATAAGCATAGCATCATGATTAGAAGGAAAATGAAGAACATGTATAATAGTTAACTTCTCTTACCACATTATACAACAATTGAGAAGTGTAAGAAACAAGGCAAGGGTAAACATCCAATGTGAAACGTGTTCAACCCTAAACATATATACTACAATGTTGTAAGACATCTTTTAAGCCATGAGGAGTTTGAGTCGTACCACCCATAGTCCAATTGGTCGCTGCTAAGTTGAAATCAGTGCCATATAAGATCTAGGAGAGTCTGACTCCTATAATCTCATCTGCCCTCAGTCAGTACGAGTGAACTCTCTAGTGACATATCAATCAAACTGCCATCGGTGACATATAGTCAAGCTAAAAACACCTAGTCCGCCTTGGTAGAGGTCACAACACTACATACCATGGTATACAAAACCCTGCCACTGAGGTACAACTGTAGTTGTCCTCAACATATCACATATACAAATCTCCAAGACACAACTATAGTCGTTCTCACACCAAGGCATGACCGTAGTCATCCTCTAAAGACCTGGGTCAGGATGAAAAGTACACACAATCTCTTGCACCCCACATACCCAACAGTATGCGCTTTGAGTTTCCTTTAGGAATACGGATTTCACCATCCAACAAGTTCTAACACTAGAATGTATCTCGTGGCACAGGGCACTACATGATTAGGGTTTCACTTGATTAGTTAAATCCAATTGGGTATCTTTTATTTGCATCAATCAAGTTATATACAACCCTAGAAAGATTCTACAAAGATAACATTAGATTGCAACTTCAGAAGATATAAAATGTATAAAGCATAAACATGTTACATAACCATATGGTATTGTTTCACTGCCATACATGAGACCATCACCATTATCACATCATCATGGGATACCAATCACTTATCACATCATCATAGTATATCACCTCAAATAGGGTAATTAACTCTGTCCAAGTTCATAAGACCATTCACATTATCCCATGCAAGAACATTATCATTTCTCCATGCCTCAACAAGGATCATCACCATCACCATACATGTGATATATAAGCACAAACATAATCTTACATTATGCACCATGATGCTTAAAAGATAGAAAATTAGGGTTACAACATTAAGAGAGAGAAAGTACTCTATCATCATGCTAATAACATAAGAAGGCTAAGCATTATCATCCAGTACTTAGATTAGGGTTAAGTTCAATAAGGTATTCAAATTAGGGTTTCAAAACAATAATTAAAGATAAACCCTAATTACCATCATCTCCAACATCTTTGAAGCAATTAGGTCAAATATCATCAACACGGAGTCATCAAGGCCTCATGACCACATAAACCAAAAAACACCATCGGTCGCATAGGATAGGTGGTGTGTTGACTGTTGAAGATAGGTCACACTACCTTAGTGACCGTTAGGTCAAAGCATATCATGGACCGCTAAGAAAGGAGTGGGTTGGTGACCAAAGAAACTAGGGTACAATCCCTTCATCAACTGCTGAAGATGGACATCTCATCGACCACATAGACCCAAACTTGGCAACTAAAGAGAACCATGAAAAATCTCATCGATTGAAGAGAGTTCAACACTCAATCAACCCCAAGGGTGAAACCTTGGCAACCGAAGAAGCATGAGCTCAGCGACCACATCACATAAAACTTGGCAACCACTATCATCAACATATAGGAGACCATAAACTCATCATCCACAAAGATACATAGATTAATCCCCATCATGAAACTAAAACCACAAAGGTGTAAACCATAAGAAGAAAATCAGCTTCAAAACCCTAATTCGACCACCAACATGAGAGAAAACAAAGCCATGATGTAGAGAGAGAAAACCAAAACACATGCATGAAAGGATCACAACCTCCATTATCAAAGAAAATTTTGTGCACCAAGATTAGGGTTTATCAAAAGGAAGATATATACTCAAGATCACCATGAAAACATAAACCCTGGATCAAGAATGTCATCACTCTACTTGTAACCATGATTTAAGGTAGATTATTTGCATGCAAGATAAGTGTAAGCAATAATAGTGGAGAAAGTTATATAACTCACCTTAGACATGAAGAACAACTCCAAAGCAAGGAAGCTTCAAGAAAAGAGAGAGAAAACCCTAGATTGATCACCTCTCACAGCCAAGCTAGCTCCATATCCAAGAAGGAAACAAAACCCTAGGTCAAAGAGTAAGAAGGAGAGAAAAATCCTAGGTATGATGGTAAGGAAGGGAAGTTATTCAACCTCAACTCGAGCACTACCATGGAAACCCATGGGTTCATCCAAAAATAGAAAGAAGAAGATGGTAGAAAAGGAAAAATAAAGATCAAGAAAGAGATCTCACTTAACAATGTCAAGAAGAGAGCAAGGGTCACCAAACGATCACCAAGGAAGGGTTGCTTCAAAGCCTATCTCAACATGCAAGAGATTTGGACACCTTTACCAAGATCAAGCTCCACCATTACCACCAAGAATAAGGAATGAGCTCCAAAGAGATTAAGAGAGAAAGAAAGGGTGAAAAGTGTTTACTTCATGCAAGGAGAGAGGTTTATACAGCCAAGGGTTGGAGAGAGCGAAGGGAGGTCAGGTGTCATGCTAACACATGCCATGTGTCCACCAAAACTCATCCATGCAAGAACCACACTTACACATGCAACATGGGTGATAAAACCAAGAAAAGCAAGTGACCACTTAACATAGGAAAAACCATCGACCGTTGAAGATCTTTAGCGGCCAAGGTGATCAAAAAGCTCAACTACCGCTAAGATCAAACCCTACAGTTTCTTGGAGACCAAAGAGGGTTCATGGCTTCATTGACCACCAAGATGAAAGGTTACACTTAAAACATCATATACCTTCAAGAATCATGGACCAAAGATCATTTTTGACCGCCAAAACTAAAGCTCAAGGGTCAAACATACTTCAAGGTCACCCATCCACTTAAGGTATCCAAGCAAACCCTAAGACTCAACACATGATATCACCACATCAAACCAAAGTACAAAAAGGCACCCTAAAGCACCATCTCTCCAACATGATGTCAAGACATGTGAGGCACATCAAGCATGTGACAAATTGCAAGGAAAATCCTAAACATGGTAAAATTGCAATTTGGTCCAAAACAAGCACATATAAGCATAACTAGTTCAAACATCATCCAAACTAGACCAAATTGAAAACATAAGCATGTTACATGTTATCAAAGCACATCATGAGGTTAGGTTAAGGTTTTAAAAATCTAATTATGCTAAGACTGCAAGACCAACTATAAATCTAGGCAAGAGTCTTACATAAACTATATAGCAGTATACAAGATGTAAAATGGACGTATAAACTAGACAAGTACGGGTTTAGTCAAGTAGCTTATCATATCAGGTATAATTTAGGACAACATAACAAAGAAACACATGCTTACTTCCATACCACTCCATGGTTTTAAGCCATGTTTTCCTCGTCTTGAAATAAAGGATTAGGATGATAAGGTAATTATCATGGATTTTTGGTTTCTAAACATCAAGAGGAGGGGAGATCTAAATCACACAAGTGGGGTGGCCTAGAGCCACCATGGGAGTTTTATGGAGAATGGTTTTTCTGGCTGGTTGGCACACATTCTTACTATATCTTTTCAGTTCAGTTCACATTCTTCTCATTTAAAGTTTGACCTTCCTCATCACTTGACTACTTCATGTATGATTCTTCCATCTAGGTTCTTTTTCTAAGATGAATAGAAAACAACAAATTTTCAAGTGTATCGTGTGTGTATATTTCATGGAAGTATAAAAACATAAGTATAATAAAAATGGGGCTCAAGTTAGAAAGATCCCAAACTAACATGGGTTGCCTCCCACTAGAACTAATTTATTCCCTTCATTCGAGTAAGGTGCCCTTCTTCTCTATCATTTCATTGGTGAAACTCAATGTCACATTCTTTAAGTAAATGGCTTCTCATTGGCATTCAACAATTGTTCTTCAATCCACTAGTGAAGGAGTTCTTAAAGCTTACTCTTTAAACTTGTCCTTCTTTTTCTCATCTAGTGGTGATAATGTCTTGAAAATGTTGAAGGTCAATCTCAAATTTGAAGGTAACCTTCATTATCCCAATGTGCACATGCCTTTTGATGTTGATTATAGCCAAAAAGTACCATCCAAATTGATGGGAATATTCTTGTCCTCCGAATCCATATCTAGAAAAATGAAGTCTGATAGGAATATCATTATTATTTCTGCATCAAATATCACAAGCACATCATCCACACTGGCCTTTAGGACTTTGATAGATCACTCATCCAATTGTAGAGTATAATTTTCCAGCTTCAATTTGTTAAAGCCCAATTCAAGATACGCACTATAGGGCATGAGGTTTGCACTAGAACCCAATTCAATCACAGAATTCTCAATAAGATGGCCACCAATGTGACATGGGATTAGAGGGGCTCTAGGGTCCTTTTTCTTGATGGAAAGGTCGTGTTGCAAAGAAGAGATCACTTACTAAGTTAACTTGATTCTCTTTGGGATCCTTCCTATTACTTATTTTTAGAAGTGCAAGAATCCTTTAATGATTTTGGAATATGCCAGAATTTGCTTGATTGCATCAAGCAATGGGATGTCACTTTGACTTGCCTAAAGATTTCAATGATTTCAACAAGTTGTTTGTGACTTCTTTTGGATGAAATCTCATCCAGATCATCATGAAATGGAGGCTTACTAGTAGTCTCCTTGCTTGCATCAACTTGATCAATTTGAGGTGTCTCAGGAGGAGCTGAGTTACTTTGAGAATCACATGAGAGCCTTCACTTGTTAATGGTGGAACTGTCGGCATCATAAATGCAACTTAAGGACTAGAATCACTCCCAATTGGAGTATATGGTGGAGCACTTGGTATCTGAAAATCAACATAAGGTGTTGGAATAGAACTTTCTGGGTTCAAACTTTATCACAAAACCTTTCTAGCAGTGTTTTGAAACTTCGTCATGCTAAACAAGATTACTCAAAACACAAAACATGATTGACTACTAACTAACCACATATCTAGAAAAGCAGAAGAACAAAAACCATCATAAACAAGTTAGAAAACATTTTCACAATCGTCCATTATTTTCCATAACTCATATACCATAATAGTTGTTTACATAGATATCTAATGGTTGGGGTCACAACCTGCATACAAAAGAGATATTTCCACATGTACAAGCCATATATATAATCACTGGCATACTACTAAAAAACTTGTGTCGATACAAGTATAACATCTACAAAACACTTCTCATACCCAGAACTGAGAGTACATGGATGACACTAAGACTCTACTACTAATAACAACATTTGTCCAACCTTCTGTGTCTATTGTTCACTAGGTTTCTCCTTTACTACAGCATGATCTCGACCATGTTGTCGGTGACCACCTAAAAAGATGTGGTGACCCATAGGTGAGACACATGCCCCAACGAGAGATATAACTCTCTCCAACATATATTGATTACAAATGGTTATTTAACAATAAATAGACTGAGCAGATTGAAGTATTTGTTAAGCAATTGAGTAGATCTAACAATTTAAACATACTAAGAAAGATAAACAGATAAGCTTAGCAACAAGTATAATTACTCAGATTTCATAAGATTTCATCATATAAGAATTGTGTAATAAAAAGACAAAGCAAGGCTAATAAACCAATGTGAAACTTGTTTAACCCTAGTAAATATACTACACAGCTTGTATTACGTCTTTTATTACTATTATTATTATTATTATTATTATTATTATTATTATTATTATTATTATTATTCCATGGGGAGTTTGAGTTGTACCACCCAAAGTTAAATTGACCACTACGAAGTGGAAATCAGTTCCACACAAGATCTAGGAGAGTCGAAATCCTAAGATCTCAACTATGTCTTGTCAGTACTGGTCGAAATACAACAACATAACAGTCAAGCTGCCCACAGCGACATACAGTCAAGATGATAATAACTAGTCCGCCCTTGCAACATGTAACATCGCTAGACATTAGGGTATGCAAAGCAATTCCCTACCACCTGAGAAATGATCGCAACATACTCAGTCACATCATAAATACAAATATCTGACACATGACTGCATCCATCCTTCATAAAATGCAATTGTTGATGACAAGTATATACAATCAACTTGCCACCCCCACATACTCGATAGTATGTGCTCTGAGTTTCCTTTAGGAATACTCATTTTGCCATCCAAAAATTTCTGACACAGAAGATGGTTTTGCGGCTTAGGGCACTACATGATTAGGGTTTCACTTGATTAGTTATGCTAATTGAATGAATTATGGCTTCATCATACAAATGGACATACAGCCGTAATTCATTTCTAAAAAAGGTATCAATGTAGAAACTTCAGAAGATAAAAAATGTTTAAGTGTAAATCTGAATCACATTACCACAAAATGCGTGTTTACTGAATTTAATGAGACTATGCTAATCAACATACCACCACATGGTACAATTCCACACTACAGCAATCTGGGGTTCCAACCCTTATTATGTTTATAAAGAGGATAACACCTACAATAGGGATTAACCATTCTCAAAGGTCAATAAGGCCATCACCTCAATCTCTACAAGTTCGTCATTATCTTTCTGTGTTTTTATAACAAAGCTCAACAAGTCATCAACACACATGTGACATATAAGTTTAACATAGCAAGGAACTGTGATATTCATGTATCACCATATGAGAGTTTCAATCAACAATAAGAGAGAATTTCATTATTTTAGAAATCATTCAATAGGGTTGATTACAACTCAATCACCATCACTTAGTCACATTAGGGTTAGGTATAATAAGCTACATCTCATTAGAGTTACACATCCACTTATTATGGTGATCTGTTAGATATTTTGTATGAGGGCGAAGGTAAGATTACAAGTTAAAGGCATTGAACCATCAAATTCACATTATTAGAACAAGCACATTATATTATAGACTTCATTATAAACCATTGGATGTTGAAGCATCCAATCACAATCATTGGATCAGTTTTAACATTTCAAAACCTTCGACTGATGTGTAGGTTATGTGTCATATAACCAAAGAAGCCATCAGATTAGGGCTTAATTGAAGCAACATTTGAGACCCAGACTTACCATCATTTGTGGTAATCTGAACCACCATCAGTTGTGACACATTATGTCACCATCGGATAATGGTATCAATACTATTATCATTGAACACCATCCAGTGTTGAGCTAAAATCATCATTGGTCCATGTTATCTTTAGGGCACTAAACCATCAATCATCCAGATCCAAAAGAGTGTTGAATTGACCTAAGGTGTGACCATTAGTTGACACCACTGGTTGTCACCATTGGTCATCACCATTAGCTCAAATATAAGGTCATCCATTGGTTCATGTATAAAGTTGAAAAATAGCCTAAAAATTCTAAGTATAAGCCAACGTCTGGTAGGTGTTGAGCACCATTGGTTGCTATGGAAACATGATCTAAGTCTTCTTATACCTTAGGAAGATCATGTGTCATGACCCACAAATTTTAAATTTTAAATAAATATGATCATATATTTAATCCCGAAGTTTTTCAATATTTAATAAAGGTGAAACCCTAAGTTGAACAAATTCATCTTACATTTGTTCATTTAAGTTGAGACCATGATTATTTTGTATGCCAAAATGAGTTAATACAACACCAAGATATAATGTGAACCTTGAATGAATTATATACACAATGCATCATCACCTATTCATATCAATGTCAATTAACGCACAAAACTTAACCCTAATTATGCAATGGTGACTAGTTAGGTTTGAATGATAGATTGGACCCACATACATGTATAATGTATCCACTGTTTGGTGTATGAATGGATAATAGAATACTAGAGCTTCCATCAAATTTTGGTAACACAATTCCTTTTCAGTGATTAGTGATGTGTTAATTACTTTAAGAAGCTAATAATATAGAACGCATGTTTCCCTAACTCATATCTAAAATCTAATTGTATAATTGAATTCCTCATGGTCAAGTTATCAAACCCACCAAATTTGGCTAGATTTGGATAATCCTAAATTCTCCAAATGATATTAGGAGATAACGATAATATTTGACCTAAGTGTTTAATAATATACATGATTAACCTAAGTTCAGGATAATAGGCTTAGTGTAGCCTATTACATGTTGCTTTGAGGAACATGGCTTCTTTTCAGAGTCCTTGAATTAGGATTTAGTGGGAGATGCCTTGTCCCCTACCTCACGTAGGAGTCCGCTCAGAGGAGGGAACAACTCCTAGACTCCTAACCAATGGATAACTCCACTTGCTTTCAACCTCTTCGACGGATTTGGACACCATTATCTTTGGGAGACAATCCCAAGATCAGGGAACTCTAGCATCGCCCCTATATCTAGCCCTGTGAGTAACGCCCAACTTGCCTTCTTCTTTAGTTGTGTGACCGCCATCCCCACAACACCACACTGCATCAGACCAACATCCAAGCATACCTGGAGCATCGTACGAATTCCACAGGATATCCTTCTTTGTCAATTTTGAACGATATTAGTCCAGCATCTGCGAAAAAGTCCAGTTTCATTACTGGTGATGACGACCTAGACCCAGGATATCTGGCTATCATTATCAAATTGGTTATGTAGTGAGTTTCTTTGCCTCATTTTCTCCATCTTCCATATGCTATTTAACGGTGTTTTTCACCCTAGTTGGGCCTCTAAGCCCCGGATATCTTGCCACCGGTGCAGTACTCGACGAGTTTCTCCAGTAGCAGTTTTTTTTGTGAAACCAATTTCTTTGCCTCTATTGATCGCCTCGAACCTAAAGATGTCCTTGGTTCGAGATTTTTGTCACCATTTCAGTGAAATTCATTTTCTATTTCAGTTGCCTATTTTGGCCATGGTAGTACATGCTTGGTTCTGTCCTTGTTTGACTATGTTGATTAACCTCTTGAATCCCTATGGACTTTTGTTGATTTCTTACAAGTTCCATGTCATCATGATGATTCCTGATGCTCGAGTTGGACTCGAGCTTCATGCTCCGCAGAGCATACCAGAGCAACTCGATGCCATGGCTAAGAGAAGAAGCCAGTCTACAGTTTTACCCTTTTGCTATTGGGATTTTCATCTCAAAGTCACACAACCTAGGGTAGTATAGGGATTTTATTCTCGAATATATTGTAGATAAACAGTGTAATGATGTAAATGTATTTGTGAATATGACAGTCCTTGTAACGCCCTTAGTTAGAAAATAAAATAAAGGGCAAAACAGTTTCTCTAGCCTCCTTGTCAGCCAATTTCCCAGTATTTGTTTGACCAATTTATCTCACTTCTGATTGGTCAATTTTAGTATGATCTTTAATAAATCATAGAAAATAATCTAGAGATCAAATGAGGATGATCCACTATGGTTTTTGATCAGTTTTTTGAGACCCATTGAATGGTCAATTATTTAGACCCAGATTTTCAACCTACATTCCATGATCAATTGAAACCCTAAAACCCTAGGTGTAGCCATGACAACTAATATATTTATATGTTGGATAGGATAATTAGAAACAATCATGACTCACCATATTTTTAGTATACATCCTCAGTCTCAGGTGAGTGGATCATGCACACTGAGTTAAATTCTAGGGTTCTAGGTTTACTTTATTTGTTTATGTGTTTATGATTACTCCATTAAAGTGTGATTATGTTATTACTCTGTTATGCTCATGAAGATCATGCACATGTTATCAATTTATGTTTCCTATTAATTTAATGATTATACTTTCCCTTGGAACACTACGAATCACTGCCATGCTAAATATTCAAGAAATCATGAAAATCATGTTTAAGTATATGAAACCATTTTATGTTAATATAAGTCCTCTCAATCATGTTATGTGAGCCTTAATCGACCTTATGTGATCCTTAAGTGGTCTTATGAGCTCTATGGGAGCATTATGTGAGCCTTAACCGGCCTTATGTGAGTCTTAATTGGCCTTATATGCATTGTGGGTGCATTAAGAGAGAGAGAGAGACTATGCTAACTCAAGTTAAACTGCACACCATTATTTATCATGTCAATTTAGTAAGTTTCAAGAAATAATGTTCACCATTTTAAGTCACTAGTTTTTCAAGCTATCTCATGTCATTTCAACTATATGTTATTTTCATGATATAACTACTCAGTGCCACTCACATAGTTTTATGTTGCCTTGCATGGGCTAAGGACGAGATGTCTGTAGATGAGGAGAAGGAGAAGAAGTAGATCTCAAGGACATCAGCTCAAGCTCAAGGATAGATCCTACATGGTTGGGTGCCATTCTATATAGTTATTATTTCCTTTAGTTATGTTATGTTGGAAGTTTCATTCAATGAACTCATTTACATTTGGACTTGTAGTACTTGTTTATGACATGTAATAAGGCACTCTGGTGGTTATCTCTTTTTATTCTATGGATTTTGCTTGGTTAATGATATCATTTCACATTTTGTCATGATCTCCATTATGTGAAAATGCTTCCTCTATGGTTGTGTTAGTTTTAGAAAGGAGGTCGTGACATCATGCACATAGTTTCAGATTCATCTAGAAGTGGAAACTAAGCAAGAAACAATATTAAAATCGAAACCCTAGGCATGCATAGCTTCTCTAAGATTTAGATCATCGTTTTAGAGCAAAAATTTCAGCAAACAAGCTTGTCGTAAGCAAAAAAAAGTGAAGAGGTTTATAAAAATCACCTCTAAGAAGAAGATAAGACTCCAAGCAGCAAGAAAACTTGAGCAAGGAAGGTAAAGAACCCCTAGTATAAGCTCGGAACTTGACCAAGTAGTACCTTTCTCCACAAGAGAAGCAAACCCTAAGCATAAGAACAAGAAAGGTGGGTCCTGTGAGCTTTAGAGCAAAATTTACCATGTAACAACATGGTTACATCTAGGAAGAAGGTAGGAGGAAGAAGAATAGTAAGAGAAACTAAGGAGGGAAGGAGAAACTTACTAGCTTAGGTCAAGACCACCTAAAGGAAGCCCTAGATGATCTAACAAGAAGATCGGCTGTCTTCTTCAACCTGGGGCACCCCGATCACCACTAAGAAGAAGATGAACTTTTAAAGAAGAGGGAAAAGATAAAGGACCAAAGTTTTCATTTTTGAGCTAAAGGATAGGTATATAAATCTTATGGATAAGGAAAGAGAGAAGCTTGAGGTGTCCTAGCAGCTCTCCATGTGTCCATGGCCATGCAAACAATAGCTCCATCAATTGTGGGATTCTTCTAGACCATCATACGATGACCTCCCAAGGTGTCCATTGGTTTCCAACATATGATAAGCATCAGTTCTTGAAACCCTAGCTTACTAGGTGATGAACCATCATTTGATCACCTCCTTTAAGTAAACCATCAGTCCAAAAGAACCCAACCAAGAAAACCATCAACCTACCACCTCTAGAGATCACCACCGATTTTCACCACCTGGTGATGGCCATCAGATGTTAACCAAATAGGAGAACCATCGGTTTATGGCCTCTCAAGGTGGCTCATCCATGAAGGGGTAAACCATAAGTCACCATTAAAGAGAAACACCATCAAACCAAGGTACAACTAGGTACCTCATGGCCTAAAAAGATAAATCATGATAAGAAAACATATAAGGAACATAAATCATGTGACAAATTGCAAATAAAACCTCAAATGTTGGTAAATTGCATAAAAGTCCAAAATGTGCACACAATTGTGCATAACTTGCACAAATGGTGTCCAAGTTGGACCAACCTTGAAATTTAAGCTTGTCACATGATACCAAAACATATCAAAAGCTTATATTAAGGTTTAAAGCACTCAATTATGGTGATTAAGCATGTTCCACACTTTAAGCATGGTCAGGGGTCTTACAACTATAAACCCCTAACAAGGATTTCATACTTGAAATCCTACCTAAAAAGAGATGGATACTTTCTACGCATCTCCTCCTCTAACTCCCATGTGGCTTCCTATACACCACGGTGATGCCAAAAACCTTCACTAACATTATATCCTTCTTCTTCATCTTCTTCTCCCTTCTGTCCAGGATCAACACAAGACCCTCAACATAGGAAACATCCTCATCTAACTCAACTTCCATTGGTTGGATGGTCTGCTCTGTATCTGGATGGCATTTTCTCAGCATGGAGATATGAAAGACATTTTGCAACCGGTGCAACTCTGGAGGTATATCTACCTTGTATGTTACCTTTCCAACATGAGCTAAGATAGGGTATGGTCTCATAAACCTAGGAGCCAACTTACCCTTCTTCCCAAACCTCAACACCCCTTTCCAAGGAGAAACCTTGAGATACACTTTGTGTCCTACTTCAAACTCTAGTGGTCTATGATGGTTATCTACATAAGATTTTTATCTATCATGTGTTTCTTTCAACTATTGTTGTATCACTTTAATCTTTTATATAGTCTGTTATACAAGCTCAGGACGCATGAGTTGATACTCATGTGTCTCATACCAGCAAAGTGGAGATCGATATTATCTCCCACATAGAGCCTTGCAAGGTGCCATATCGATGCTTCTCTGATAGTTTTTGTTGTACGCAAACTCTATCAGACTCATATGTTAATCCCAACTACTAAGAAACTACAACACACATTCCCACAAGATATCCTCTAAAGTCTGAATAGTCCTTTCAAACTGGCCATCAGTCTACGGGTGCAAAGTTGTGATGAACCTCAGTTGTGTTCCCATCGCTCAATGCAGACGTTGCCAAAATCAACTTTTAAACTGTAAGCCTATGTCAGAAACTATAGTTACTGGAATGCCATGTAAATGGACTATCTCATTAACATATACATGTGCCAAATTTTCTATTGTAAATGTCATCTTGATAGGAAGGAAGTGAGCTGACTTAGTCAATCTGTCTACTATCACCCATATGGAATCATGACCTTTGGCTATCCTATCAAGACCAACCATAAAGTCCATACTAATATGATCCCACTTCCACTACAGTATTGGCAACGGTTGTAATGTCCCTACATGTTTTTGGTGCTCAGCTTTAACCTGCTAAAAAGTTGGACAATTTCCAACAAACAATGCCACGTCACGCTTTAGTCCTGACTACCAGTACATGTTTGTTATGACAATCAACAAAACTATTATTGATTAAGCGGAAATAAACATAAACAGTGGATTAATGAAAATCACTAAAAATTAAAACCATTTACAAAGAGATCCATTTCTAGGAAACTCTTATAACAAGAACCAAAATATTATATACATTCTGGTCCACAAAGTACATACCATGTACCTTCTCTTCTCGAGGGTTACATACAATAGTTGCTCTGTTAAATCTACATAAGCAATCATAAAACCTCGAGGAAATCAATGCCAAAATCTCAGATCGATCATTAAAGCACTAACTACTAACTCCAAGGACCTGAGAATACAGAGACGACACATAGGACTCATATCTACAAGACAAGACAGTCAGTATCTCCACCTGAGATGTTACTGTTGTTTGATGTTGATGTCCTTCCTCTGTTGTATGGTTCCTGCCTCCTCGTCTGCGTCCACCTAAAAATGTTGGTGATCAATGAAGTGAGACAATTGAAATTATCCCAGCGAGAGATATAACTCTCCTCCATAAATATTATTATTGCAGATAAATAGTAATAAACTGAGTAGAGGAATCTCTATTGAAAAGCAGGATTGAGCAATATCATCTCTTAAAGCATTACAGCTATGAATGATAAAGCAGTACATCATCTATCCATTTTAATAAGGAATATGAAGAACATGTATAACATCTATCCACTTAGGATATAATAAGCAATGTAACATCAACCAATGATTTCAATAATTCATCCTTAAGCAAATATGCTACGTGGCTGATTACATTTTACAATCATTCTTATGCCCTGAGGAAGTGAGTCGTACTACTCAAATCCAACCTTTAGGTGCAAAACCCAAAGTCGATGCCATACAAGATCAAAGGAAGAGTTGGACTCCTCGATCTCATCCATCTCGGTCAGTGTGAGACCACAAGTAGGACCGCAGTATCTTGCTTAAGTGAACTTAGTCATAGGGTTAGCTCTCATAGGCTACCCATTCTCTAGCCCGCCTTAGTACAGGTCCCGCTGCTAGTAAATCTGAGCCATGGGCCAGTTCACTATGCTCTCTGAGCCATGAACGCATTCATGCTCTATCACACTAATCCATGGGCATGTTCATCGTGCTCTTAAACATATCTTGAGTCTACAACCGAAGTTGCACTCTAATCCTCCTATTTTTGACTAGGAGAAACCCCCACATATTCAACAATATACGCTCTGGATTAACCAGCAGGAGAACCCATTTCACCATCACCAGCTACTGACGATGATGGATCTATGGCCAGGGCTCTACATGATAATATTCCACTTGATTATTTAAGTACATTACCATATTCTTTTAGCATCAGTCAAGTTTTCAAATAAGAATTATCATGACAATCGCTACAAAGAAACATGAAACATATAATACTTCTATCAAGCACTTTTTAAAACTTTATAAAACATTGGGATCTCAATCCCTTATCTCATTATTGGGAATTCACAACCCTCAACAATATCATCATCATGTTTACTGGATCTGGGTATTCAAACCCTCAGTTCATCATTGAACATGGTTACCACTATCAGGTAACTATTACCTCCGGGTCATCTGACGAAGGTATTCATGATACTTGTTACACAAGCATCTCACATAGTTCACCAGGCATGTTCAACTTCTTTTTGTCACCTCTCACTAGGCAACAAATAAAATAATGGCTCACAAGGCCCATTAACATCATAACTCATACTTGGTTACGCTCATCTTCTCATGATACCTGCATGGTTAGTATACTTGATAACGACCATATCAATTACACATCAACATTACACAATACAAAGATAACATCACTATTCCCTCATTAGGGTTAAGCTTTCTCATCTTCATCAATTAGAGTTTCACATAACATCACCCTATATTAGGGTTTCACATAACATCACCCTATATTAGGGTTTCACATTCCATTTCAATTAGGGTTTCTTAACCCATTACCCAAAATTAGGGTTAGGGTTTCTCATCTTCATCAATTAGGGTTTCATGATCACATTATCAAAGATCAAACCCTAATTCAAAACTCCGTGTATCTTGGAGAATGCATTGTTATTACAATTAATATCCAAAACCTAACTCATTGTTCCACATGTCTAGAATTACATAATACCTTCATAAGTATTCAAATAAACTTATGAATTGTAATTTTCTTTATTCATTAGGGTTTTATGATTACTTCATTAATCCAAATCCTAAGTCAGTGCTTCCACATATCTTGGAGCACATATCATTATTTATGTATTTAATCATACTTGTCATTGTTCCATATACTAGGAACACACATCATCATCATACCTTATTAGGTTGACTTAACCTTTCACTAAGTACATACACTTATGCTTGTCAAAGTGTATTGAGTTTATTACTTTCATAGGCACTAAGTGATAATCACTTTAATTATACTAATCACCTAAGTACTTTAGAGGTACTTCCATTTGAAACAACCTTGAGATACTCTTCAACCACTTATGGGGTTACTAGTACTTACATGGTTTGAACCAATTAGACCTTCAAATGGTCTTGGACCAATTGAACCTTCAAATGGTCTTGGACCAAAACTCCAAACGGTCTTGGAGCAAACCTCCAAATGATCTTGGACCAAACCTCCAAATAGTCTGAGACCGTTTAGGCCTTCAAGCGTTCTTGGTCCAATCCTTCAAACAGTTTGGGATCGTTTAGACATTTAAACGGTCTTGGTTTAGTTGAACCTTTAAACAGATTGAAGACTGTTAGACCTTAAATGGTCTTGACCTCTTTCTTATCAAACAGTTTGAAGACTGTTAGACCTTAAACGTTCTTGACCTCTAATCCCTCAAATGGTTTGAAACCGTTTGGCCCTCAAACGGTTTGGGACCGTTTGGTCAATTCAGAGTTGAAACCGATTGAACCTAAATTAGGGTTTTGACATCAATTGATCTAGGGTTTTGAAGTTAATTGAGTTTGATTCTAGGGTTTTGTAACCAATTGAATTTGATTGTTTTAAGTTATTAGGTCATGATACCAATTGATCCTTGAATCCATTGAAACCGTTTGGTCTCTAACGGTTTGAAACAGTTTTACCTCTAACGGTTTTGAAACCGATTGGTCACCAAACGGTTTGAAACTGTTTGGTCTCTAACGGTTTGAAACCGTTTGACCAACCAAGAGAAATGGTTTGCTTCTAATTTTCTTGAGGTGTGTGCTAAGATTATGTCATCATCATCAAGCTTTAGACCTCCGAATTCTACTATAATATATATGAAAAATTCATCAATTGTTCAAGCAGAAAACAAAAGATCAACATATGATGAGAAATTAAAATCAATAATAACATTGATGGGTTCAAGTTATATAACCCGCCTTCAAAGTAGATTCAAAGCTTTAAGCTACTTGTCTCTAATTGTGAAAGAAGCTCCTTCAACTATCCAAGGTCCATTTCCAACTTTTTGGATGCAAAAGATAGCCAAGGTTGAGCATTGGATAGAAGAGAGAAGAAAATCAATGTTGAAATCCGATTTCAACCATCAATCCAAGGTTGAAGATGATTATGGAGCTTACCTTCAGCTTGGGGAATGTTTTCCTCCTGCTCCTAAGCTCCTTGGTTGTTGACCAAAGCAAGGGAAGAAAGTGGTTTGCAAAATAGCCTTTCAAGTAAGGAGAAAATTGAGTATATGTAATTGATTTTCTAGGAGAGAGAAAGTAGGAGGAAATTCATCCACTTTCTTGCCACATGCCCCCTCCCTTCCTTGCCTTCGAAGCCATCTTCCTTTTCCCTCAATATCCTCTCAATTATCCTTGAATTAAAAGCAACCACTTAAGCACCTTAATTATTATAATACTATTATCCATTTTTAGTGGACATTACTTTTTAATTAACAAATGTGAGTGGATTTCTTCACCTACTTAAGATATTTCGGTGTAACTCAAGGCATTTGGACGTCCTACCACTATAGGATTTCAACCACAACCTTTTTTAGTTGATGGGCACTTCAATTAATATATTTATTTTTGCTACAAATAAATTAGGGTTTCAATTATGCTTAAATCTTGATTATTTTATTATCAAGATTATCTCTCCTCAAAAGTAGTTTAAACAAGATGCCCCTTTCTTTTTATTTTCTCTAAATTATACCAAGAAATAGTAGGGACATAATGGAGGTGGTATTTTACATATTCAACCCTAGATTTTGGGTAATTTGCAAATTACACCAAAACTAGTTATTCAATGCACAAACATTATTCAAACAAGCTCCTTCTTGGAACTTAGGCTTGTGGAAGCGATACCTCAGCATCATTATCATTCTTATGATGCTATAACACTTGAGGAACATTTATCATGTGACATTTGCAAGGTAACCCCTTAAATTGGGTAAATTGCACTTTAGTCCAAAATAGGTAAAATATTGTTTCAACATTATTCAAATAGGACCAAAATTGAAACATAAGCTCTCCTTTACTTTTTAAAAGATAAAGACAAGAATCTAAATGACTTACTTAAGCAAAACTTCTAGGGTTAAGACATAACCCAGGTCAGGGATATTATAATGTCTTTCAGATTATGGTACATCTTGGTACATCCAGGATGCATCGCATACATCTAGGATTGAGACTCTTCAAGTACCATCTTCCTTAACCCATCAACATCAGGAACTACTATCCTATTGTAGAAACAAAATGTACCATCATCTACCTCATGGAAGCTATCATTCTTCTCACTGCCCAATTCTGATTGAATATTTTGTATCACGATATCATTTTGTTGTGCATCACAGATCTATTATCTCAAGGTAGATTTGACTTGTAACAGTTCCAACAAACATGTCAACAAGAAAACCTCCAGTTGTACATTCATCTGGCAAAGAGACACCAACATGTCTCATTGTAGCACACTAAGGAGCAAAATTGTTCATGGTTTGTTGATGACGACGAAGATGACTTCCCGCTTAACGCATTTGCTACCATGTTTTCCTTTCCTAGATGGTAGTATATTGTGCAATCATAATCCTTTATTAACTACATCCATCTCCTCTGCCTCATATTCAACTCTCGCTTCAAAAAGATATACTATAGATTCTTGTGGTCTGTAAAGATCTGAAACTTTCTCCACAAAGGTAGTGTCTCCAGATCTTCAAGGCATGTACCATCGCTTCAAGCTCTAGATTATGAGTTAGGTATTTCTCCTTGTGTTTCTTAAGTTGTCATGAAACAAAAGAAATCATGGTGTTATCCTGCATCAGTACGCATCCCAGTCCATTCTTTGAAGCATCACGAAAGACAATATAGCCTTTCCCTTATTCTAGTAGCACTAACATCGATGCACTTGTCAACTTGTCTTTCAATTGCTAAAAAGAATACTGACACTTGTCATACCAAGAAAAATAAACATCCGTCTTGGTTAACCTAGTTAGGGGTAATGCTACAAAACTGAAGTTCTTGATGAACCTCCTATAATATCCTGCCAAACCTAGGAAATGGCAAATCTATGTCAGTGTCTTGGTCTATTCCCACTCTGGAATAGACTCCACCTTCCTAGGGTCTACACAAACACCCTTAGTAGATATAGCATGCCCCTAAAAAAATACTTCAGACAATCAAAACTGGCACTTGTTAAACTTAGCATATAGTTGTTGTTGCCTCAATAAAGTCAACACATGTCGAAGGTGTTGCTCATGCTGCTGGATATCCTTAGAGTATATCAGGATATCATCTATGAGCATGACCAAACGCTGATCTAGATATTGTCTAAACACCCTATTCATTAGATCCATGAATGTTTTTGGTGCATTGGGTGGCCCAAACAGCTTAACCACAAACTCATAATGACCATACCTAGACCTAAAAGTTGACTTAGGTATGTCATCCACCTTTATCCTCAACTGATGGTAACCTGATCTCAAATCTATTTTTGAAAATGCATTGGCACCTCTCAATTGATCAAAAAGGTCATCAATCCTTGGTAACAAATACTTATTCTTTATTGTCACATTGTCCAATAGTCGATAATCTATACACAACCTCATTGAACTATCCTTTTTTTTGACGACATTGAACTGTCCTTCTTTTTTACAAACAACACGAGAGCACCCCAAGGGGAAGTGCTTGGCTTGATAAAGCCCTTCTCTAATAGTTCATGCAATTGTTTCTTTAACTCATACATCTCTGTTGGTGCCATCCTGTACGGTGACTATGCTATGGGTTGTGTTCCAGAAACAAGATTGATCTCAAAATCAATCTCTCTAGGAGGGGGAATAATAGGAAACTCCTCAGGAAAAAAATCCTTCAATTCCTACATAGAACGTCACCATAGAACGTCATCATCATAGAACGTCACCACCTTAGTATTATAGTCCAACACTGTCTTGTACTTTTCCAAGGTATCCATTCCTAGGATCACATCGAATCGATGCATATCAAATGTGAGATCCACTTGATTGTTGCATCTTGAGAAACAAAAAAATGCAGGAAGGACACACCTCCCACAACTCAAAAGATCCAACTCATACTAGCTCATTGATGGTCATCGCTCCTTGACAAATCTTCTCAAACTGAGAGATCTTTTCATCTAGATAGGTCTTGAGAAGTATCGACTGTCAAACTCCAGTGGGAATTCCTCTCATCCTATGACAACTCTTGGCCTCTTTTCCTATTCTATGGCCCACCAATGGCCAACACTACCTTTTAACAGGTACATAATGTGTTTGACCTTATCTTCTTCAGGGATGTTTAAGATTTTGAACGCCTTCTCTGACTCTATCAACCACATGTCAATGTCTGCCCAGTCAGAATTACCCACATATTCAATCACCCCTATATGCCTCAGGTATTCAAATGTTTTCCCGACACCCTGAGATTCCACATTAGGTACGGCTGCCCTAGCTGGAGGTGTTGGTGCTTTATCTGCTAGATGTGTAATTGTGGCCATCATTTGTCCAAACATGGACTAAAACGCATGGTTGGCCATAGTTGTCGGGTCAAACTGAGGCATCGCGGGTTGCTCTGGCCCCACTTCTAACACTCTATCATCGTGTGCCTGCCTCCTAGCATCTCCTCCTGGTGCAACATAGTTGCTCTCAACATGTTCTTCTTATCCTCCAGACATATCTGCATAAGCATCAGCTATGATCATATATCTTGGATACATAATAATAGACTCAAACCTAAGTCATATGTCCCTATAGACTCAAAAAACCTATATCTCTAACACCAACTTAATTGTGACACCTCGTCATTGATTAATGCATATTCATCCTAGTTTTAGTTGCATTTTCAATCTAGTTTAGCATTTATTTAGATTACTTTTCATTAGAATAACTTTGTTTCATCTACCTAGGTTTTTATGTTAATTTGTAGGAATTTGATACTTTTCTTGACTCCCTTTTTAGGTTTTGAATTCTATCACTCTGAGCACTTTCAGAAGGCAGATCGATACACAAAATTTTCTCCAAGACCAAAATTGATTTGTCGGTCGACATGCCAATCAACGTTTTATTTTTGACAAATGTCAAGCATCGGCAGACTTATCGACACTTTGGTTGATACTAATGCTTGACAATTTCATCATTCCACCAGATCGACATACAATCCATCAATAAGCAAGGTCGACACCTTTGCCAACCCCTTTGCTCATCAACATCATCGACCAACAGTTGACAAGAGATCATCCCATCAGTCGACAATCCTATCAACACGCTTATTGACATATACAACTACTCGATAGCCTCATCAACCCTCAAGGTCGATAGTGACCAATAGACTTGTCGATCAACAGCTAATGGTCGATATCGATGGAAAGAGGTAAGCAACCTCGACCCTATAAATAGACCCCCAACGCAGACATACAAATGATCTCAGAAATTATGGAGATAGAAATGTTGAAACACTACCGCTGAGATCATAGCAAGGTTGAGACATATCAACCAAGCTGTTATATCAACCTAGCTTGGAGACACCTATCAACCTCAAGAACATATTGAAAGATCACTTTTATCCACAACTCCAAGTTTTCGACCTCCCTTCATGGGCGATCAATCTCTTCCCCGCGCTATTGTTCGTTCCCCTGCTTCTGCTGTAAGTCAGGGTTAATACCTAAAGGACAAAGAAGGAGGGAAGTATGCCATCACACACCCCATCGAGCCACTTTTGTTGCCATCATGACAATGATGGTGTCCTCTTCCTCTTCTTGTGATATTAATCTCGCCATGTTGAGGGAGTGGTCTTTTCACCGGGGTGTGGGGACTGGCCCCACCTCCCATTTCTTGTATTTTCATTCATGTTCCAATTCTTGTATGAACTCATATAATTCATAGCTAATCGTTTATTGCATGTTTTGTGGAGTCATCAACCGCTCTACATGATTTATTTTAATCTTTTATTGTGAGAACTTCAACATATAAGAATTAAATACTGATTAGCTTTAGTTGACACCCTAACAAGAACTTCCAATAGAAAATATGTGGAGTAGTGGATAGAGGATCCGTAAGTAACAAGACATCGAGCTTACAGGGATATTTACTCATACAATTTTTTGACGCCAAAAGGGGAAACTTGCATAACTCCAATTATATCTTCATACATGTTTGGATTTGAATGATTACGTAGATTTGAGTAGTGGCGGTGAAACCCAGTTCCACCCTATTATTTCCATCCATTAATAACTAGAACCTTAATTTATCTCTTTTTATTCTTATAATTTTAGATTAACTAAACCAATCTCAACTTTTGTGATAAATACTAGTTCTTGGTAAGTTACTTCAATTAGATAATTCTTAAACAAGTTGTCCCTTAGGATGCAATCCTCAACTGTGTTGCGATAAGATCCTCTGCTTGCGGGTGGTATTATTGCACTTTGGTTTTGGTAAACTCTAGGAATTATATTCCTAGTGGATTTGTGGTGTGATGATATCCACGTCAGTCACACTAAACAAGATTACTCAAAACATAAAACATGATTAACTACTAACTAACCACATAGCCAGAAAAGTAAAAGAACTAAAACCAAATTCACATCATAAACAAATTCTAAAACATTTGCACAATCATCCATTCTTTTCCATAACTCATATACCATAATAGGTATTTACATTTATATCTGGTGGGTGAGGCTACAACCTATATACAAAAGAGATATTTCCACATGTACAATCCATATATACAATCATTGGCATACTGGCAATAACTCGTGTCGATACAATTATAACATCTACAAAACACTTCCCATACCCAAAACTGAGAGTACAGGGACAACATTAGGACACTACTACTAACAACAACATATGTCCAACCTTCTGTGTCTACTAATAACTAGGCTACTCCTCTTCTACATCATGAACTCAACCACGTTGCTGGTGTCCACCTAAAGATATGTGGTGACCCACGAGTGAGACCCATGTCCTAGCGAGAGATATAACTCTCTACAACATATATTGATAACAACTGGTTATTTAATAGTAGATAGACTGAGCATATTGAAGTATTTGATAAGAAATTGAGTAGATCGAATAGTTTATACATACTAACAAAGATAAATAGATAAGCTTAACAACAAGTATAATTACTCATATTTCATAAGATTTCATCATATAAGAACTGTGTAATAAAAAGAAAAAGCAAGGCTAATCAACCAATGTGAAACGTGTTTAACCTAGCAAATACACTGCATGTCTTGTATTACATCTTTTATTATTATTATGTCCTAAGAGTATGGGTCGTACCACCCAAAGTCCAACTGACCAATGTGAAGTCAAAATCAGTTTCGCACAAGATCTAGGAGAGTCAGAATCCTAATATCTCAACTATACCCGATCAGTATGGGTCAAAATACAGCAACATAATAGTCAAGATGCCTACAATGACATATAGTCAAGCTGATAACAACTAGTCCACCCTTGGTACTAGTAACAACACTAGACACCAGGGTATGCAGATCAATTCCCTGCCGCATGAGAAATAACTACAGCGTACTCAGTCACATCATACATACAAATATCTGAGGCATGACCGCAACCATCCTCCATAAACCTATAATTGTGGATGAAAAGGATATACACTCAACTTGCCACCCCCACATACTCAACAGTATGTGCTCTAAGTTTCCTTTAGGAATACTTGATTCACAATCTAGCAAGTTCTGACACTGAAGATGGTTCTATGAAACATGGCACTTAATTATTTATGCTAATTGGATGAATTAAGGCTTCATCATACAAATGTACATACAATCCAAATTCATTTTGAGAAAAGGTATAAGTATCACATATTTAGAAGATATAAAATGCTTGAGTGTAAATCTGAATCACATTACCATAAAACACTTGTTTACTAATTTCATGAGACTGTACCAATCAACATACTTTTGGGAAATATGGTACAGAGCAGGCAGCGGAATTTAAAATTTTATTACCATATTCCCCATAATCAATAGATCGCGTCAATAATAATAATGCAGGAAGGATGGTTTATGGGATATACCTAGTCCTGGAGTAAGTCTAGTGACAATCCTCATCGTTGTAGATGCACAACTTTGAATCCTAGTAGCACTGGGACACATCTGACTATTGCTCCTACTGGTCGGCACCACAGACTACATCCATGAATGTCTTCTTCTTCAGCGGCTCCTCTTGTCACAAACTGTTGGTTGACGTTGTCCTCCGAGCGGCAAACAATGGCTTCCCACCTCTATGGCTGTCCACATGGATCGCCTAGAACTCCTGTCATCCTATTGGAACGATCAGGAAGGAGTCTTCCCTCTCCGTCAATGTACTAGTCACTGACTTGCTCTCCCACAATGACAACTCTCAGTTGTTCTCTCTCATGTCTATCCCTCCCTTGTCGGGTAGGACTTGCCTTGGCTCTTGTGGTTACCATAACTAGAGAGGATAATAGTTGTCAGAGGAACTAATTATCAGTTCTTGATGTTGTGCTCTAGGAAGCCTCTGGTACCCTTCTATTTATAATAGAGGTCAAGGTCAAGGTTCCCAGTTGCTATCCGATACGGGATTAAAGTGCAGGAGTGGAAAGGACCAAAAGAATTCAAATTTTCACAACAATTCTAGAAATTGCACAACCTGTGACTGTCAAAATGGCAATTTGGAAAAAGCCAGATAGTCATCTTGCACGTGAGATAGTCGCCTCGCACACGAGATAGTCGTCTTACACTATGAGATGGTCATTTTACAGTTTCCAGTTATGCATGAATTTGGTAAATCAATTCCCATAAATGTTAGACATTGATTTCCTTGTGCAATAAGTATTTCTTAAGAGAAATGAGTAGGGAAACATATAGAACCTTCCCCGTACGAACTGGACCATCTAGCCCATGTGAGATGGTTGTGTTGATTCACCCAGACGGTCGTCTGGTGACCCGAGTCATGCCCATTTGACTGGGTCAATTTGATCCTTAGCCAAATTCAACTCACAACTAGCCTGACACCCAGATGCCCCTCTCAACTCTTGAGACGGTTGTATGACACTTCCAGACGGCTGTCTCAACACTTGAGATGGACATTTGGAAGCGTTGTCAGCCTATTTGTTGCCTGATTCAAATACATAAACACTTTAGCACTTAATTCAGATGTCATTCAAAATATAAACTCCACTTCTAGGTCAAGACCTATGTGTGTGACCCTATAGGTCCCATATTATGTTGGCAGTGATTGTCCATAACAACTTATGACATCACAAGCAAAGAGTGGTGCCTAGTCACACATCATTGCTACCCAAGTAAATTGAAAAGTTGGGGAACAACTTCAACCTACAATATGTGTATGGTGTCAGTGTTTGTATAGTTCCTTTGTCACTGATATCCAGATTGAACTATAGGCATGGAGAAGTCACCCTCTTTATTATTCAATCCTTTTCTTGAACCAAGAGTAGACTATCTAAGATATATGTAAGCCCAATACCACATATTGACTTACATACACATTGCCATGCTTTTCTCAGTCTCTCTTATCAAGAGTCCTAGGACATCACACTCTAGTAGGAGGGACAAATCCCATGTTTATCAGTCACAATCAATCCCCATGTGTCAAAGCCACCCAATCATCACCGTTATAACAACCCATGTTTCAAGAATGTGTTTGATGATGTCAAAGTGTACCCAACGACATGTGTTGAGTGCAATCCTTTCAGGTCTAAGAACAACAACCACCACCATCATTGTGAGACCTGACTATGACTTTCATGAAGATGGCTTTCATGTGTCACTCTCACAGTGGTTCTGTCTGATACACTGTTCTCTAACATGTATCTGTGTGATTGGTTTGATATCGCCATATCATGACCAATGAAACTCAGTCATCAACCAACTCACACTCTAATCTTATGTGTTATTGTTGTATATCAACCTTCCACAATAACAGCCGATCAGGGACATAATGAGAATGTAAATATGTACTCTTAACATATGTATGATCTCATTTCTCACATACTTGAAGACATATGGCATTGAGTAATATTATTTTGTAGACATTTATAATGTTACATCATTATCTCTTAACTAAATTAAATAGACTAAATTGGAAGCTTTCCTTTTATTAGTAATCAAATCATTTTTACATGATATGCCATTACAATCATCACATTATTGGCTCTTTGGGTATACATAACCAACACATACTACCACAGGGTACAATTCCACATTACAAAAATTTGGGGTTCCAACCCTTATCATGTTTATAAAGAGGATAACGCCTCTAATAGGGCTCGACCATGCCAAAAAGTCATTAAGACCATCACATCAATCCATGCAAGTTCATCATTATCTTTCTATGTTTTAGAACAAAGCACAACAAGTCATCAACACACATGTGACATATAAGTTTAACATGGAAAAGAACTGTGATGTTTAGGTAACACTGTATGATTGTTTCAATCAACAATAAGAGAGCATTTCCTTATCTTATAAATCATTCAAGATGGTTGATTACAATCAATCACCATTACTTAGCCACATTAGGGTTAGGTATAACAATCTACATCTCATTAGAGTTACACATCCACTTATTATGGTGATCTATCAAATATTTTTATATGAGGGCAAAGGTAAGACTACAAGTGAAAGGCATTGAACCATCACATTCACATTATTAGAACCAACACAGTATAATATAGACTTCATTCTAAATCATTGGATGTTGAAGCATCCAATCACAACCATTGGATCAGTTTTAACATTTCAAAGCCATCAGTTGATATCTAGGTTTGACCCTTGTATCATATAACCAAAGGAACCATTGGTTTAGGGCTGAATTGAAGTGACATTTGAGACCTAGTCTCACTGTTGGTTGTGGTAACCTAAACCACCATCAGTTGTGACACATTATGTCACCATCGGTTGATGGGGTCAGTACTACCATCATTGAACACCATCGGGTGTTGAGCTAAAATTGTCATTGGTTTGTGTCACCTTTAGCGCACTAAACCATCAATCATTTAGCTTCTAAAAGAGTCTAGAACTAACCTAAGGCATGACCATCAGTTGTCACCATTTGTCATCACCATTGATTCTAATATAAGGTCGTCCATCAGTTCATGTATAAACTTGAAAAATAGTCTAAAAGTTCTAAGTATAAGCCATCATTTGATAGGTGCCAAGAACCATCGATTGTTATGTAAACCTGATATAAGTCTTCCTCTACCTTAGGAAGGTCGTCCACATATTTTTAGATTCATCTAGAACTAGAAACTAAGCAAGAAATAGTATTAAAATCAAAACCCTAGGCATACATAGCTTCTTTAAACTTTCGATCATCATTTTAGAGCAAGAACTTGAGCAAACAAGCTTGTAGTAAGCAATTAAATTGAAGAGGGTTATAACTTTGCCTCTAGGAAGAAGATCAAACAAAGAAGTAAGAAATCTTAAGCAAGGAAGGTAAAGAACCCTAGTATAAGCTCTGAACTCGTCCAAGTAGCACCTTTCTCCACAAGAGAAGCAAACCCTAAGCATAAGAAACAAGAAAGGTAGGTTCTTTGAGCTCTAGAGCAAACTTTACCATGGAGAAACATGGTTTTATCTAGGAAGAAGGTAGGAGGAATAAGAATAGAAAGAGAAACTAAGGTAAGAAGGAGAAACTTATTGGCTTAGGTCAATAACACCTAAAGGAAGCTTCACAAACCCAAGATAAGGGTAGATCTGAACTAAACCCTAGATGCTCCAACAAGATCGGTTGTCTTCTTCAACCCTCGACACCTTGTTCACCACCAAGCAGGGGAAGATGAAGTTCTAGAGAAGAGGAAATACATAAGGAACCAAAGGTTTTGTTTGTGAGCTAAATGATAGATATATAAAATTTATGGGTAAGGAAAGAGAGAAGCTTGAGGTGTCCTAGAAGCTCTCCATGTGTCCATGGCCAAGAACTTTCACGACCATGCAAACATCAGAACCATGGTTTTGGGAGTCTTATAGACCACCAGATAATGACCATCCAGGGTGGCCATCAGCTTCCAACATATGATAACCATCGATTCTTGAAACCCTAGCTTACTAGGTGATGAACGATCGTTTGGTCACCTCCTTTAAGTGAACCGCCAGTCCAAAAGAAACCAACCAAGAAAACCATCGAACTATCACCTATGGAGATCACCATCGGTTATCACCACCTGGTGATGACCATCATATTTCAACCAAATAGGATAACCATTAGTTGATGGCATGTCAAGGTGGCTCATCCATGAAGGGGTAAACCCTAAGTCACAATTGAATAGAAACACCATCGAACCAAGGTACAACTAGGCACCCCATGGACCAAAAAGATCAAGCATGATAAAAAACTATAAGGAACATAAGAATGTGACAAATTGCAAAGAAAACCTCATATATGGGTAAATTGCATAAAAGTCCAAAATGTACACAAAATTGCATAGCTTGCACAAACAATGTCCAAATTGGACCAAACTTGAAATTTAATCTTTTCACATGATACCAAAACATATCAAAAGGTTATATTAAGGTTTAAAGCACTCAAATGGTAATTAATCATGTTTCAATCTTTAAGCATGGTTAGGGGTCTTACAAGTGTGGTATCAACATATTGTTGGTTGACATGATCTTCCCCCATTTTGCTTTTGGGATGCTCAAGAAATTTTTCACTCCCCAAGATAGTAGACCATTCATTTACTCATGGGGAGTAGGAGGAGCTTATGATGTTTGTGGTGTTGGTGGAGGGTATGATGGATCTTGGAGAATCTATGGCCATTATGGTGGTGGTTATTGAGGTAGTTGTCAAGGGATATAGGGTTGTTCTAGTGTCTTTTTAGGTGGAGGAGGGCATTATTTGTTAAATTTTGGTTTTGGTGGTGGAGGAGAATATGGATTTGGTGGCTTGATATTGTTGGATATGATGTACTTGCACAAGTAGTGAACAATAGGAGATTTTAGGGGCTATCATTTGTCCATTTTCATTGTTTGGACTCACCATGGTTAGAAGGAAGCATCCCCTCCTCATGGAAAGCAAGATTCAAGGTTAGATGATCTAGCCTTTGTCCAAGCCTATCAATAGTTTTTCCATGAGTGGATACATCTATCTTGACTTCATCTAGGCTTCTCAATCCTCCAAGAACCTCATTTTTAAACCTTTACTTGTATTTTTGGCCTTTTTGTTGCCTTGTATTCTCTTATACATTATCACCTTATTTCTTACATGATAAGTTGGGGTGATTCCTTCATTTGGGAGTGTAGGATTGGGACATGTACCATAATTGTTGTGGATCCTAAAAGATGCATAGCTTTCGCCTCTTCATCAAGGGACTCAATGGATTGCATTGAATGGTTAGATGAGCCTTCCCTTGACTCTTTATTAAACTCATAATATCAACAAGGATATTCATCATATATGGATTGGCATTATTTACCAAAGAAGGTGGTGGAGTATATGGTGCAAAAACATGAATCATATGATAATTATTGGATGCACTTGATTCTCCATGCCTTGAATTTTCAGCGAAGTGTTCAAACAAAGGCCATGATTCATTTGTAGGCTTGGACATGATTGTTCCACCATAAGAGGAATATACTTATGTTTGACCCAATTGAGATAATCCAAAATAGTATGATTTTAAAAGTTTCCACCTGGGTACTTCATGGTGGTTACAATCTATTAGTAGCTTTTTAAATCTTTCCAAATTTTATGGAATTTCTCATCTCCCAATTGACTGAAGGAGGTGATGCTTCTTCTTATTCTAGTGTGTTTTTCTATTGGATGGAATTATATGAGAACACATTCTTCATAGTCTTCCATGTCATAACTTCAATTTTTGAAGTACCATTCCTTGGCTTTATCATTCAAGGAGAAAGGAAAGAGGGTGAGGTGGATAGAATCATTCATGGAAGATAGAGTGTGGAATGTGGATCAAGTCTCCAAGAATGCATCATTGTGATTGTAGGGGTCATCATTCTCCAATCCATAGAAGGTGGGAAGCAACCATGATATAGCCACTGGAATGGATAGAACTCGTCCTATCATATGATCCACTCTTGTTGAAATTGGTGAGGTGTAGTCCCAACATGAAGTAGTCATGTAGGGGCCTTGGTGGAGGTATAACTACATGATCACCTTGTTGTTCTTCTTGATGATCTCCTATTGCTTGTTCTTATATTTGGATGTGCCTTTTTCTCTACCTTCTTGACCTATTTTGGGATCTTCAAAGAAAGAGTCAATAGATAAAGAACAATGATAAAACATGCACTATCACCTACGCAAGGCGGATCACAAAAGTAAAATTGTAATGAAGAATAAATAATAACAATGATTGGGGATACTAGAAATTTTCAAAAAGAAACAATTACCTTGGTCCTGAATGCCACTCCCTGGTAGTACCGCTAGAAAGCTTAATGTGCCTAAACACACTAGGGATAACAAATTGTAACCCAAATTAGCCCACTCTATTACACTAATCCTCAAGCAGGCGAGCTCATAATGTAGTAGAGTAGGCAAGTTAGTGGTTAATTCATTGGGAGTAGGTAGGAAACTAGATCTAGGTTGTTTCTTTGAGTTTCAAGAACAAAGCATAGGGTTTTAAGGGTTGAAAAGGAGATTTTGGTGATTAGACTAAGGGTGAAAACAAGTAAAGAGATCAAGAAATTAGTTCTAAGTAAATAGGCAAAGAAGGCAAGTAACACTAAATAATTAAGAGAAATCCTAAATAGAACTAAGTAAGGAAAGTAAATAAGCAAGGAAAACTAAAAATACACTAAGCAATTGACTAAGATAAACCTAACACAAGAAACTGAAAGCAAGCACAAATTATTGTAGCAAGAAGCAATTAGCATGAACAATCAAGTGGGTTCAATAAGCAAAAGAAAACTATATTAAGAGAGCAAGTTATGGTTCTAGTAGGTAATTGGTATAGTGGGCTGTTTGGAGGGATATGTAACTATCAACCATGTGTAAGGGTCCTACCCATGAACATACATCCAAAAATTAAGTTATCAAAACCAAACAACAAAGAATGATGTAGAGTATGAATCTTGTCTAATTAGTTGGCCATGGGAGATATGGTGGTGTATAGGGGAAGTAGTCCCTATCACTTCCCATCCAACCTTATGAGGTGCTATTTACTAAGGGTAAACATACATTAGTTTAGACTATCCAAATCTAGGTTTCTAGGTAAGGTTCTCCTAATACACTTAGGGGCAAGAAGTGGTGTGGGTGTAGAAGAAGGGTGTTTCACCTCCCACTATCCCCACACAACCGCTAAATAAGACTTTTTGGTAAGTGCATGTGAAGGAACTAGCTAGTGTGAAACTTAAGATTTTTCCCACCAAAAAGACCAAAGTCACCCCTTTCTCTATGTCTTATGCAATTCCATAGCTCAAAAACCATAGCAAGAGGTAAGGGAGGAAAATGAGCAATAATGTAGTTGTAGATAATAAAATCAAAATATAGTGCAAAACATTTCCAGCATGGTATCATGGTTATCGATTTTTCACCCGATCGGCCCACAAAGGGGCTTACCTACTTATGACAAAAGAAATAAAAAAATAAGAAGCAGAAGAAGATAGAAACTCCATCAAAGTGGGAAAAGGATGGCTCATGTGGAATCTCTGGTCCAGTTGTATGGATTTCTAGTATAGTGGTGCCTTTCAAAATCTCCTTTGCTGTGGAGTTGTGTAATGTTTGTGCCCAAGGCACAAGGCTCTAATAGAGTTTTAGGAATGATGAATGGCCTCACACGCCACCAATAACCTAAGCTACATGCTTTGTCCTCACTCACGCACAACACAAGATCAAGCTCGAGTTCAATTTCACAACAAGTCACCTATCCTAGTACTACTTTGGGATGACCATGCTTAACCACAAAGTTTTGAGTGACAAGCTTCCTAAAGGAGGTGTACATTGGTGATATTGGTAGTCCAATCATTCCTTATAAGATAATATTATCTCAGGCCTGAAATTCAAAGATATTACAACCTTCCCCAGTCAGACTCTTAATGTCCTCGTCAAGGCTCAACTATATGGACTCATAATACTTCCACATATTAGTACAGACCTAAAATGTCCCATGTAACCTAGCTCTTGATTATGACTACCAGCACAAGTGTGATCTCAATACCACAGATATCCCTTCCCAACATGCATGGACCACACGACTCCAAGATTGGCATGCCCCAGGGCCATGTGGGCACCACTTACTAGAGGGGATATGATCCTGATACCACCACTACACTTGGTTGCATGCTTTGTCCTCACTCACGCATAGACTGGGATCAAATCCCGATAGGTCTCCCATCCTAGTACTACTCTGGGTTGAGCATGCTTAACCATAGAATTCTTAGTGATGGACTTCTTAAAGAGGACGTGCACCTTGGTAATATGGGTAGTCCAATCATTCCTTTTAAGATCATATTATATGAGGCCTCAAATCATGGGATGTTACAACTTGTGTGTATCATTAAAGGTGGACCCCACCTCAAAGGTTCCCTTTGTAAAGAGGTGAGATCACCTCCTTACTAAAATCTAAAGGAAATATAAAACATCCACATTTTTTATGACCGAAAGAACCCACCCCAGGAGAAGTCGACATGGTAAACTCTCGAGGCATGAGAGGGTGTGGTCCGATCACCCCCTCACACCTAATCAGTGTGGATTTTCATTCACAAAGCGCCTTCGGTGAGGTTCGAACTCGGGTCCTTCGTTGGGACTTACCGAGCTCTTACCACCTGGGCTACTATGGCTGGACTATAACATCCACCTTTTTCTAAGAATGATAGAAATTATGGGATGCATGTATAATAATCCATATAAATTAGCATGATTCATATACATGTAAAATGTCAATAGTAGCAGAAACGAAACTAAGCTATTACATTGCTTTTTGAACTCAGCTCACTACATGAGTTTTCTTGAAAGGAAAACTGAAAAGAAAGATATTAGGATCTAGTAGATAGCAACCTAGACATCCTTGACACCTCCTGGACTTGATCTCCTTGGCCTTGATCAACACCTTGATCATACCCTAGGTGGTTGGAAAAGCACCCGGCAAAAGAAAGGAACAAGTATGTGTAAAAAATGATGAACAAGGACAAAAGATAAGAAATAACATGGAAACAAAGGGTAGGATTTCATCATAAGATGAAGATGATCAAGAGTATGAGGCATAAACAAATAGATGCTTGACATAACAGGAAAAATAGCAAAAGCTTTGCATGCATGATTAATATTGACTACCTTAACTAAGTAGGGTTGAGGCACCTATCGAACCTCAACCAAATATGCAAGGGAGAGTAACACATTCCATTCATTGTTGGGTTTTCGGGGAGACAGAGAAGGCAGCGGAAGCAAATTTTCTTCTCCCAAACCCAGAATAAAGGAATTGTGTCAACGTCTATATAGTAGGAATGATGGTTTGTAGAGGCATACCTTGTCCCGAGGCTTGCTCGGCGACATTACCTCGCGGCTTGCGCGGTCTTCATCTCTGGTCTTGGATGGTGTCTGTGCAGCTCCTGGTCTCACTGGGACTATCATGATTGACAGCTATCCTCTGAGCGGAAGAAGTCTCCCGCCTCTTTAGTAGTCCACGGACCACTTGGAACTCTGATATCCTTGTCCCACAAGGAATCAGAAGGAGTCGCACCCTCCTGTCGGCGTACTAGTCACCGACACACTCTCCTGCAACCAGTTGTTTTTCTGCAGTTGTCTTTCACTTACTGTGCCTCCCTTATCGAGTAGCACTTGCTCGGGCTCTCTCGGTTACCACAACCAAAGAGAACGACAACTTTTTAGATTAACTGGTGTTATGAGTTGTTGTTCCTGAGAAGCCCCCAATACCCCTATGTATATAGGAGGGTCACAGGATAGGGTTCTCTACCCTAGGCAATGCGGGATTAAAGCAAGAGTAGAAGGGTTCAAGATTTTCCACAAAACAACCAACTGTGCCACCTGAACCAATCGTTTCAAGCATGAACCAATCGGTTGGGGACCTGAGCCAATCGGTTCACACCTGAACCGATCGGTTGGGACACCTGAGCCGATCGGTTCACTGCTAAGTTGATCGGTTCGTGGTTCTGGTCCAACTCAAATTGACTTTCATATTTGTTTCCAACTAATCAAATATTAATCCTTGTCCAAGTCAAATTTGTACAAGTGAAACAAATTGTATTTGCAAAATAGTCTTCTGACTTTCCAAACGATCTCGGTTGGTCACACGAATTGACCGATTCAACAATTGAGTCGATCCTTTCATTGACTCATGAGTCGATTGTCTCACCAGTTGAGATGATCAGTTCACCAACCTGAGCTGATCAGTTCATCCCTATGAGCCGATCGGTTGGGGTAGCAGACTGTGCAAATCAGTCAATCATAGTTTCAATCAATTTGATACTCTAATCAATCGGTCCAACACCTTGAACACTATGATACTGATCTATCAATTGATTGAGTGTTTAATTGAACTAATAAGCTCTTTTAGTAATCAATCTAAACATCATTTGTGGATAAACTCCTCTTCCAGGTTAAATCCTATGTGTGTGACCCTGCAGGTCCATTTCACGTTGGCAGTGAAAGTCCATAACACTTATGACTTCACAAGCAAAGAGCGGTGCCTAGTCGCACACCAGTGCTACCCAAGTGAAAAGGAAAGTTGGAGAACAACTTTCAATCCTACAAACTGTGAATGGTGTTACAGTGATTGTAATAATTCCTTTATCACTGATATCCCAAATGAACTCAAGGCATGGAACAGTCATCCTGTCAACGTTCATTCACTTTCTTGATCTCAGAGTAGATTGGAGGAGATATGTATGACATCAATATCACATATTGATTCACACATGCATGCACGCCTATCTCAATCCTACTCATCAAGTGGCCATGGATATCAAACTCCCCCAGGAGGGACAAATTCCATATCTATCACTCACCCCTCAAAAGCCCCATGTGTCAAAGCCACCCAATTATCACCTTTATAACAACCCATATTTTAGGATTGCGTTTGATGATGTCAAAGTGTACCCAACGACATGTGTTGAGTGTAGTGATTTTAGGTCAAAGAATCACACTCACCACCATCACTGTGAGAACTATCTGTGACTACCATGTCATGGTTCCATGTGTCAAACTCACGGTGGGTCTGTCTGGTACACTTGTTCTCTAACAAGTACATATGTGTTTCGTTTGATATCTCCATATCATGACTAATGAGATTTTGTCATCAACCAACATCACAATCTAGTCTTGTGTGTCATTGTTGTCTATCTACCTTCCACAATGATGACATCCGACTAGGGACAGAATAAGAATGTACAAACTCTTAGCATCTGTATGGTCTCATCGTTCATGTCCTTAACCTGAAAGCATACGTCATTGAGTACTGTCATTCTCTAGACATTCAATCTGTTCTATCATTATCTCACATGACTGAACCAGAAAGAATTAGAAGCTTGCCTTTGATGCTTATCAAATCAATCTTAATGTATCCCACCAATCATCCCATGATTGGCTCTCATGGCATACATACCAACAGACTCCCACTTGCACTGCGAGCCAATCACCCTTGAATCATATTCATAGTGATCTTCAAACATGTCCCACATGTTACTGTGCTCTAATGCTAACATAGTGAGTTATGGCAACACCTTGCCAAAATCGGTATTAACTGCATGTCTCTCGTCTCTTCGTTGTACGTCACACGTATGAGATGGATTTGACATAATATGCGATCTAGTATTCCTTTGCTAACTTTTAGCCACATTGCATGACCAAGCACTACTAACTTGTCATTAATGACCGGAATAGCTATAAGTTCATCTCTATGAACTCCTAGATCTATATAGTATCCATTGTTGTTCTCTAACACATGGATATTCATCATTTCCTTTTAAAATGGCTTTATTGGAATGTTTCCATTTATAAACAAACATTCACTTTTATATATATCCCATATATATTTTGTGATCAATTTTCTATCCTTCTCGGAAGTTTGCATCAGTGTAACTCTTTACAGTGAACCCTTCCTTATTTCCATAGAACTAGTACTTCTCAAGTACTTATCAAGTTCTTATGGTATTCTAGTAACCCTTGCTGGAACTAGATAGACATCCACTTGTCATGTCCCACATACGAGTTATCAGGATGAGCATATCATATTTTCATGTCCTACATACAAGATGATAAATGCATTTCGTTCTTGCCATGTCCATACATGCAAGATGATGGGATGATTACATACATGATAGATCCTCATCTATTCTTAGTGTTTCCATTCTTAATAAGAATTGGATACTTGGCTTTGGGATACTAACTCCATGTAACATGGACAAGTTTTCTCCCACTGAATCTATGCATATTGAACCCTTCAGTATAGATTTCCAATGCATGCTCTCTCTTTTCAGGTCAAGAGGTTTTCGAGAACTATCTCTATAGATCTCTATTCCTATCACATAGGAAACATCTCTATCTTCCCTAAATATAATTTCCACTTTGGATTTCCATTCTAGAACATTTCCATTTCACATCAACATGTGGAATGTGAATACACTCCCACTAAATCACAGCTCTCTCTTTATCTTTGTCATATCAGTCAAACCCTTTGACTATATTATCAAAGTAAAGATCCCAGATCTGAGTTGCTTGTACTTGTAGACTTTATTTGCATTAATGGATTCATAAACCTTATAGGTTGTGTCACGTACACATCCTTGTTTTATTCCTTATAGGAATGCAGTTTTAGTATCCATATGCCAAATCTCTTAGTCATTAAGTTGCAACAAGCATCATCCTTCTCAAAATGTTATCCATGTATCTTAACGCTTAAGACTCATTCACACTTATGGATTTCATCCCAATGGGTGCTACCATCAAGGTCATACATTATGGTTCACATGGAAGTCATTTAGGATGTAATGGTCATAAACCATGACTCAAAATCCAGTTCCTCATATTCATCTAGATTGTTGACTCATCATATGACCAACTCATCATATAGATAATCGAGGTGTCTCTGTCAAGGATATAAGAACTCACAACTCCTTGTGATTATTAATGTCCTTTATTAATGTGGGGTATTCTATATTTAAGAAGAAATTAGTTATTTGATCATCATCCTCTAACTCCTTAGAGTATGACTCCCTTTTGATTTAGACATCACCATGCCTTAATCACGAGCTTACTATGATACATAATCATAATCACTCATTCGGATCTCAAATATTTGGTCCAAGTATTTCATTCATTGATATTATCAAGAAGTAACACTTTACTAAATTTGTACTTCATCTATGATATTCTTGAACACTTCAAGATATTCATATTGGTATTTCTCTAAACACCGTTTGAAGTATTAGCATTAACTCTAATAGGTATGTAAATACATCTCATGTATTATACCTAATAGGATAATCATTCTCCCACTACCTTAGCGAAGATTGATTAATCATGTCCAAGAGATTCATGTCTCTTACTGGTTCTCTAACCAAAAGAGTCTAGATTTATCCATCATATGGAAACTAGAAATGACTTTCTCATGATTTATGCTAATTTGATTATTTGAGTTATCAATAACTTTTAGGTATCATTTTATCTTATGCATACCAAGTACCACAAGATAAACAAGGCATTGCCATAAAGATCATATCTTTGAAATTGAAGCATCAACATTATTAATTGCTATCATTGTCATACAATATGCAAAAATAATGTGTTTCTATCCATTGGCAAATATGAAATAGTAGTTCATAACTCTATTACATGCCTTTATGGCTGAAAATAAACCAAAGTACTCCTATCTATGGCGGCAACATTTGCCCCATTTATTGGGTGCTTTACACTTTATATCTTGGTATCATATACCTAAAAAGTGTTACAAGTTTATTTCATGACACCTTCAGGTGGAGACGTCTGTCGCCTCCTTCTTCTTTAGTTCTTCCAGAAAGAGTGGACAATTCCTTTTCCAATGTCCTGGCTTTTGACAATGGTGGCAATTGCCTCTCTTGGTCACGCCTCCCTTGGCCTTGAGAGTTGAAGACGACTTGGGATGTTGGCTAGCATCAGAACCTTTCTTAGCCTTGCCCTTTCCCTTGCGCTTGTACTTGCCTTTCTTGCTACTGATCATCATCACAGACTTAGGCTTGTCCTTCTTCATTTGTGCCTCGGCTGTCCTCAACATGCCCAACAACTCTGTCAATGGCTTATCAAAGTTGTTCATGTTGTAGTTCATCGCAAACTGACTGTACGATTCTGGCAACGATTGCAGTATCACGTCAGTAGCCAACTCTTGGCTCAGAGGAAATCCCAGTCTTGTCAGGTTCTCCACATACCCAATCATCTTGAGCGTGTGAGGACCAACTGGATCTCCTTTTGTCATGATACACTTGAACAGTGCCCTAGAGACATCATATCTCTCATTCCGTACGTGATCTTCATACATGTTCTTGATATGTTGAATCATCTCAATGACACCCATGTTCTCATGTTGTCTCTCCAACTCGTGGTTCATGGAGCACAACATCAAGCATTTTGCATCAATGGCATCATCCATATGTTTCTTATAAGCATCCCTTTCTGCCTTTGGTGCGGTAGGAGTAGGTTCCTCTGGAATTGGAGTATCTAGGACATAGATCTTTCACTCTTGAGTGAGAACAATTCTCAATGTCCTAAACCAGTCGTGGAAGTTAGTCCCATTCAACTTGTCCTTTTTAAGGATTGATCGCAACGAAAAGTGATTGTTGTTTGTTGTCATTTGTACTACAAAAGGAAATATATGCAATTTAGTCCAAAACTCAAATGTTGACTTATTTGATTGATTTAAAAGGTTGACAATATAATTCGGACTTTAATTAATTATCGCTCTCACTATTTTTGTTCAAATTGATAGCCCTCACTATCAATTTGGAAGATTGCAGTGTACAATCTTCTAGTGGGTCAAGATCTATATTTCATCAAGTCATGAGTCAGCTTTGGTTGATCGCCCACAATCTTGATTATTAAGGTAGGCCATCATGCCAATTGCATCATATGCAACTCTTGATGAATGAACATGTGCAACACCTTGCCACGAACATTCCATGCCTCTGGGCTTAGATGCTCTAAGAATCACCAGTTAAGTCTAACCGAAAAGCCGATACGGCAAACATGCACCCTGCTTTGGCAGAACATGTTTACCCTTCACACTTCCACGAGATAGACGGCGCACCACATTTTGGTGTAGCCTATACTTTTTCGATCAAGTTTTTTATGTGTGTCTCCAATGGAAGGTGTAAAAGACTTAATATTTAGATGAGGGATTTGGTTTTATAGGTACATATACATATCCAATCACTACAATACATAGTATGTATCATATACATGCTATATCCCACAGAAAACATGTGAAATGATAAAATTGATGATTATGGCCATCCTAATGTGATTCCTCAAGCCAAGAGGAATCAAGGTCATCTAGGTCTACATCACATGCAACATGTCCATGATGAAGTGCTATAGCCATCCGAATTGATCAACTCATCACATGAATGATCTGCTCGTCCTGGCCGGTCGTCTGGGTGTCACCAGCCGATCGATTGGCTCCTCCAAGTAATCAGTTCGCTTGGTCGTCATGCATCTCCTCATGGCTGCCACCCAATCATCTCGCTCCCCAAGCCGATCGTCTGGATTGCCAACCGATCGGTTCACGCCTTGAACTGATCGTATCAGTCGTCGTCAGATTGTCCTCAATTCTTTGACATAACAGAAAATATAAAAGATCTATCCTATTTACATTTAAATTGGGAAACCCCGAGTTACATTCAGAGGGAGCAAAGGTAGGAAAGAAATCTCGAGTTATCTCGAGTTACATCAGGAATAAGGAGATAGGGAATCGGTGCATAGACTGAGATGCCAGCAACCACATACAACCAAGCACACATACATAGGGTTTATTGGCCATAACCACGCTATACATTCACCACAAAACTTGTTTAAGGGCGACGCGTATCGAGTGCATTCATATTACATATCATATATGTATATTGGGATTTTTAGATTTAGGATTGGACATGCATAAAGCCAATTTTATTCGCATCGTATGCAATAAATAAAGGCGACAAACCAAAATCAATCACATTGATAATCCTAAAGTATAGAGCAATTGACGTGGCTCTGATACCACTGTTGGGTTTTTGGGGAGATAGAGAAGGCAGCAGAAACAAAAATTTTCTTCTCCCAAACCCAGAATAAAGGAATCACGTCAATGTCTATACATTAGGAAGGATGGTTTGTAGAGGCATACCTTATCCCGAGGCTTGCTCGGCGATGTTACCTCGCGGCTTGCACGGTCTTCACCTCCTGTCTTAGACGGTGTATGTGCAACTCCTGGTCTCACCGGGACTGTCGTGATTGACAGCTGTCCTCCGAGCGCCAGAAGTCTCATGCCTCTTTAATAGTCCACACAGACCACCTAGAACTCCGATCTCTTAGTCCCACAAGGAATCGTAAGGAGTCGCACCCTCCTGTCGGCATACTAGTCACCGACACACTCTCCTGCAACCAGTTGCTTTTCTGCAGTTGTCTTTCCCTTCCTGTGCCTCCCTTATCGGGTAGCACTTGCTCGGGCTCTCTCGGTTACCACAACTAAAGAGAACGACAACTTTGTAGAGAAACTAGTGTTCTGAGTTGCTGTTCCTGAGAAGCCCCCAATACCCCTATATATAGGAGGGTCATGGTATAGGGTTCTCTACCCCAGGAAATGCAGGATTAAAGCAGGAGTAGAAGGGTTCGAGATTTTCCCCAAAACAACCAATTGCGCCACCTGAATCGATCGTTTCAAGCATGGACCAATCGGTTGGGGACCTGAGCCGATCGGTTCACACTTGAACTGATCGGTTCACACCTGAACCGATCGGTTGGGACACTTGAGCTGATCGACTCACTGCTGAGCCGATCGGTTCGTGGTCCTGATCCAACTCAAATTGATTTCATATTTGTTTCCAACTAATCAAATATTAATCCTTATCCAAATTGAATTTGTACAAGTGAAACAAATTGTATTTGCAAAATAGTCTTCTGACTTTCCAAACGATCTCGGTTGGTCACGTGAATCGACTGGTTCAACAATTGAGCCAATCATTTCATTGACTCATGAGTCGATCGTCTCACCAGTTGAGTCGATCGATTCACCAACCTGAGCCGATCGGTTCATCCCTATGAGCTGATCGGTTGGGGCAGCAGACTGTGCAAAGCTGTCAATCACAGTTTCAATCAATCTGATACTCTAATCAATCGGTCCAATACCTTGAACACTATGATACTGAGCTATCAATTGATTGAGTGTTTAATTGAACTACTAAACTCCTTTAGTAATCAATCTAAACATCATTTGTGGATAAACTCCTCTTCCAAGTTAAATCCTATGTGTGTGACCTGCAGGTCCATTTCACGTTGGCAGTGAAAGTCCATAACACTTATGACTTCACAAGCAAAGAGCGGTGCCTAGTCACACATCAGTGCTACCCAAGTGAAAAGGAAAGTTGGAAAACAACGTTCAATCCTACAAATAGTGAATGGTGTTACAGTGAATGTATAATTCCTTTGTCACTGATATCCCGAATGAATTCAAGGCATGGAACAGTCATCCTATCAATGTTCATTCACTTTCTTGATCTCAGAGTAGATTAGAGGAGATATGTATGACATCAATATCACATACTAATTCACACATGCATGTGCGCCTATCTCAATCCTACTCATCAAGTGGCCATGGATACCAAACTCCCTCAGGAGGGACAAATTCCATATCTATCACTCACCCCTCAAAAGCCCCATGTGTCAAAGCTACCCAATCATCACCTTTATAACAACCCATGTTTCAGGATTGCGTTTGATGATGTCAAAGTGTACCCAACGACATGTGTTGAGTGTAGTGATTTTTGGTCAAAGAATCACACTCACCACTATCACTGTGAGAACTGACTGTGACTACCATGTCATGGTTCCATGTGTCAAACTCGCGGTGGGTCTGTCTGGTACACTTGTTCTCTAACAAGTACCTATGTGTTTGGTTTGATATCTCCATATCATGACTAACGAGATTTTGTCATCAACCAACACCACAATCTAGGTGTGTCATTGTTGTCTATCTACCTTCCACAATGACATCCGACTAGGGAAATAATAATAATGTACAAACTCTTAGCATCCATATGATCTTATCGTTCAGGTCCTTAACCTGAAAGCATACGTCATTGAGTATTGTCATTCTCTAGACATTCAATCTATTCTATCATTATCTCACATGACTGAACCAGAAAGAATTGTAAGCTTGCCTTTGATGCTTATCAAATAAATCTTAATGTATCCCACCAATCATCCCATGATTGGCTCTCATGGCATACATACTAACAGTCACCTATCAAATATTTTATATTGGGTAGAGTAACACATTCCCATGGGCGAAATAACACATTCCCTATCTATGGGTGGTCGTAAAAAAGTACCACTACATTAGTTAAATAGTCTAATAAAATCAACATGCTAAAAGAACTATGGCAAGTATAAGTATCAAATAGTTAAAACATGGCAGTGGGGTACAATACCTAAGAAATAGATTTTCAATACTGATTTTGGGGCAAATATAGCAAAAGAAATATCAAAAGAGAAATTAGGGTTCAATAAGTACCTCATTAGGAAAATTAGGTTAGGTTTGCAAATATTCCCAACTTAGGGTATAAGGATGCACATACCTCTCTTATTGAATTCTATTACACACTTCCATCACTTTAATTGAGTCTAATGTCCACTTTTCCTATTTTCAGTGTATAATCATGTATTAGGGTTTTTCATATGCATTAATGTAAAGAAACCCTAACTTTTGTACTTTTTGAACTAAACCTCAATTTAGACTATGAAATTATCACCATTGATCTTATTGGGTTCTCCTGATTAAGAAACATATAATTTTTTTTCAATTTTGGAGTTGTGATGATTAAATTGCATTTTTTATTATTTTTATGTATTAAAATCATTTTCTAGAGAACATCTTTTGAAAAAACTCAAAACCAAACCTCGAAAGTATTTCTATTAGAATGATCACATTTTTTCGATTCCTAAACATATTTATTTTTAATTTTTGGACAAAGGAATCAAAAGATACAAATTTTCTAAATCTAACCAATCAATGGATGGCACATCATCAAAGTAAAGATAGAGAGGCAAAGATAGAGAGGGAGAGGGGTAGGCCGCTTGACTTGTCCCAACCATGGGGTGCCAAGTCAGTGGTCCACGCCGACTATGCCTCGCGTCAACGTGTGCAAAATAGAACACAAAAGATGAAAATGCTCATGTGAGAAACCAGACAGGAAAGAAGAAAGAAGTGGGGGAAAGGTGTCACAACACCAGGGGGATTGTCCCCTTCCTCATCTCATGCCATTTTGGCATTCGAGCAATAGCAGTGAGGCTCAATATTGGACGATTCTACATGCATCAAAAATTCATAAAACCAAGGGCACAGAAAAGAAAGAGAAGGAAGAAACAAAGCTACAGTCGAGAGTAATTGCTTGGAGATTGAGAGGAGAAGAAGAACTTGCACCGCAAACCCTGGTGCAAGTCTTGATTACTGGCAAACTAAGAAGCAATCTCATGAGCAATTGGATGGAGAGAAGAGTTGCAAGGGGGCTAGGGAAGCTTGGGGGTATGGTTATTTATAGGTGAGGGTGATGGAAGAAGCGAGGAGGGTTGTGGCCGAAATTGCTTGGAGAGCAAGATTTGGGGTTTTCCAAAATACTCGACAAAGTCACAAAATTAAGGGGTCAAAAATTTTGGAATCATATTTAGAAACTATTGGCGAAGATTTCACACAATGCGGTTGAGAATTGAGAGAGCAATCGCAGAGACAAAATCATCAAATGTCGAGCTTGTTGCCAAATCAGCTAGAGCTTGGAGACGAGTCATGAGTCGTTGGATCACAAATCCAAAGGTCATGATCACGTGGATCAAGGAAAATAAAATTGGACCATGTGACATATATTAAATTGATTCCTAATCAAATTGGAATGAAGTGTGTGTACATTAATTTCTCTTTTTCTCTCTCATTGTTTGAGAGTTCAATCATGCTCCAAATCGATTGAAAATTGATACTGGCCTATTTTTCATATGAGGAATTCGAATATATAATTAGATTTACCTTTTGAGAACTTTTGATTTGTTAAATAAACCAAATCCTATTTTCTCTTTCTTTCATCATTAATGATTATAAGATTTGCCAAATTTGATGAAACTTCACCCCCAAGTCATACTAAGTGTCTTGGATACAAATTTGTCATCAATTTTACATTTTGAAGTTGTTTGTACATTTATTTAATATTTTTGAAGGCTCTACACTTTCTCTCTCCTAAATTCACCTTTTAATCAAATATTCTCCAAATTGAGTGAAAATTCACCCAGAGGCATATTTTAATGTGTAGATTACAAATTTAGCATCCTTGTTACTTTTTGAGTCATTAGTGGTTTTATTTTATATTTTTGAGTTATCTTCAATATTCCATTCAATTAATGCAATTATAATTACTAATTTTGGAAAAGTTGTGAAACTTATCACTCTAGCAAACTTGTATTCAAAGAATATGAATTTGTACTTAAAATTATTTTTTGGGTTTCCCTTCTATAGATTTTAGGCAATTTACTCTTATTTTCACTTATTTGAAGAATTAACTCATTTAATGTCATATTTTCTTAGTTTTAGGATTTTCTTTTCTTTTACAAAAAGGTCATAGAAACTTGTGGTTTGATTTTATTTTATCCTTATCCCTCTTAAGTGGATATTTTGCAACTTAAACCTTTTATAAACTTTTATTGAGGTATTTGTGCATAAATCCTTATAATGTCATATATAGGGAACAAATGTACACCAAACCTTTATAATTTCCACTAATACAACATTGAGGACAAAAATGAAAGGAAAAGCTTAGAAAAAGGATAAATTAAGATTGGACATGGATTTCAGCTCGTTATAACACTACACCCATTAAAAAGGATTTTGTCCCCAAAATATTATAAAAAAAGAGAAGGGTGAGTACACAACATCTCATCTCTAAGCTTCCAAGTGGTTTCCTCCAAACCATGATATTGCCATAAGACTTTCACCAACTCAATCTCCTTGTTCTTAAACTGCTTAACTAGGGAGTCAAGAATATTCACATGTAACTCTTTATAGGTCAGATTCTCTTGAATCTCCAAAGGCTTGATTGTGAGTACATGAGAAGGGTCCTTCACATACTTTCTTAGCACTGAGACATGAAACACGCCATGGATCTTGTCATGGCAAGAGGAAGAGCTAAACAGCATGCACAATCTCCATCCTTATCCAAGATCTCAAATGGTCCAACATAGCGGGGACTAATCTTGCCTTTAACTTCATATCGTGCAATGGAATATAGGCTTGATCTTCAAGAAGGCATAATTACCTACTAGGAAACTCACATCAGACCTTTTCTTATCTGCATACATCTTCTATCAATCTTGTGCAACATTCATACACTACTTAATCAATTGAACCTTCTATATCATCATTTGCATATCATCGGTATTCACCAGAGTACGTTCTCCCACATCATCCCAGTGTAACGAAGAATGACAAGGTCTTCCATATAAAGCCTCATAAGGTGGCATACCAATACTATCTTGGTAGCTATTATTATAAGAAAACTCATCTAATGGAAGATACTTATCCCATACACCTCCCCAATCCAAAACATAGGCATAAAGAAAATCTTCCAGAATTTGCACCATTCTTTCAGATTGACCATCGATTTGTGGATGATAATTCGTACTGGAAACGTAAGTCAAATCCCATCTCTTCTTGAATTTGACTCCACAAACAAAAGGTAAACTTCGGGTCACAATATGATATTATCACTTTTGGAACTCCATGCTGACGAATGATCCAATTCACATATAACTGAGCCATATCATCAACCTTGTAAGTGGACTTGAAAGGCAAAAAGTGGGTAGACTTAGTAAGTGGATCAATCACTACCCACACTGCATCATAACCTTTCTCGGTCTTAGGCAAACTAGTGACGAACTCCATAGTAATCTTCTCCCATTTCCATTCCAGAATCTCAAGCAAGTGTTGAAGACCACCAGGTCATTGATGATCTATGTTGACTTTCTTGCAGTGGCAAGTCAAACACTTTGCAACAAACAAAGCAATATCCTTCTTCATGTTCTTCCACCAGAAACTTCATTGCATGTCCTTGTACATCTTGGTAGTACTAGGGTGTATAGTATACTTAGACCCATGGGATTTGCTCAAAACCTTCTATTGTAGGTTCCCAACTTCAGGTATCCATAACCTTTGTTAGAAATGAACAACACTGTCCACTCTAAAAGAAAAGTCAGATTGTTGCTTCTCAGCTAAGGCCTTCATCTCATCAAGCTCAAAACTTTCTAGTTGTGCATCAACAACTTCTGAGATCCAAGATGGTGTAATGGACAAAATAGCCATGTGAACACACAACTTCTCATCATTTTCTTCATCATCAGGCCGTGGTTGCCAATAGGAAACATACTCCAGATTCATAGCAGCACAAAATGCATCCTTCTTATGACTTAAAGCATCAACAACTATGTCCGCTTTATTAGGATGATAAGTGATGGTAAAATTTTAATCCTTGAGATACTCCATCCATCTTTGCTATCTCAGATTCATATCCTTCTACATCAAAAGATACCTCAATATTTTATGATTTGAGAAGACTTCAAACTTCACACCATACATATAGTGTCGCTAGATTTTTAAAGCATGCACAATAGTGGCTAGCTCTAAATCATGTTTGGGCAAGCTTAGGTTTCAACTAGAGCGAAGCATAGGCAATCACCTGATCTTCTTGCATCAAGACACACCCTAATCCTTGCTTAGAAGCATCAGTGAAAATGATATAGGGGTTTCCTTCAATAGGTAATGCAAGAACATGAGCAGATGTCAAACATCCTTTCAGCTTTTGAAAATTGTCCTCACATTCCGGTGTCCACACAAAGTTGACTTCCTTCCATGTCAACTTTGTCAAGGGAGAGCTAACTCAGATAAACTTCTGATAAACCTTTGATAGTAACCTACTTATCTGAGGAAACTATAGATCTCAGACAGAGTCTTTAGTGCTTCACACTTGGTCACTACTTCTACCTTTGTAGGATCAATGACAATATGTTTGGAAGAATCACATGACCCAGAAACATCACTTCCTTAATCCAGAATTCACATGTTGAGAGTTTGTCATATAGTTGATTTTCTCTCAGAGTGTTCAACACAATTCAGATATGTTCATGATGTTGTTCTTCAGACTTGGAGTAGACCAAGACATCATCAATGAACACCACCACAAACTGATCGAGATAAGGACAAAACACTTGATTCATCAAGTCCATAAAAGCAACATGGGCATTAGTCAAGTCGAAAGGCAAGACCAAAACTCATAATGCCCATAACGTGTTCTGAAAACTATTTTTAGAACATATTCATATTTCACACACATCTAGTAGTAGCCACTTCACAGATGCATCTTCGAGAACACAATGGCTGACTTCAGCTGGTCGAACGTGTCATCGATGTGGGGCAAGTGATAGTGATTCTTTATTGTCACTTGATTAAGAATACAATAATCCATGCACATACGCAATAAACCATCCTTCTTCTTCACAAAAATGATAGGGGCTTCCCAAGGTGAAACACTAGGGTGCATGAAACCCATGTTGAGAAGCTCCTGAAGCTGCTTTTTAAGCTCAACGAGCTCAGGAGGGGCCAAGCGGTAATGCAACTTCAAGATAGGCAAAGTTCTTGGTGCAAGCTCGATAGAAAACTCCACCTCGCGAGTTGGGGGCAACCCATGAAACTCTTCAAGAAATACAACAGGGAAGTTCTTCACCACTTCTATATGATCAAGAGCAGGAGGTGTGGCATCAAGGACAATAGAGGCTAAATATGCTCTAAACCCTTGCGAGACAAGATTTTTGGCTTTGATAGAGGAGATGATAAGTTTTCGATCATCTCACTTCCTACCCTTGACACCCATCCTTCCCTCATCAGGATGTAACAAACCAACCTTTGATTCTTCATAGAACAAAACTACCTTATACTTATTCAATCAATCCATCCCTAGGATAACATCAAAAAGTAGTCATGTCAAGCAAGATGAAATCCGAGGGGAACATCCTCCCAAATATACAAAGGTCTAAGGTTGGAAGTTCTAGATAAGAAGAGCATATCCTACCACTAGGAGTTTTAACATCTAGCACATGATCTATTTATTCCGATTCTATATCTAACATTGCAACAAGCTGAGTAGATATGAAGGTATTTGACAAACCAGAATCAAAGAGTATTTTAATAGGATGCATATTCATATGTAAAGTACCTTCGATGACTTCATTATCTTCTCCATCTTCTCCAACATTAAGAGAAAACACCCTACCATTCCGCCTTTCCGCAGGGGGTTGACGACCTTCTCAGTTTTGGTTGTTGTTGTTCCTTGGAGGCAGATTTTGTCGTTGTTGCGGCTGTTGAGCAGGCTACTGAGAAGGTTGTTGAGATGGGGCTTGTCCATGCTGAACCTTGGGCATATGGGTGCATGTCAATCATCTCTATGGGGTTGGGCATTGCCAATAGTGTACCTTCTTGGTGGGGTGAGAACGGGAGCAAGGTTGCACTTGTTGCACCCTTGGTTTCCACATGCGTTCTTCCTTTTGTTGATGTTGTTGTGCCCAGAAGAATAAAACACGGGGTAAGACTCTATCACCAATGCCTTGTCCACCATTTGCTGAAATGTCAAAGGTAGATGGGGAATAAAGTTACACCCAACACTATAGCTTAAACCCTCTAGGAAAAGAGTTGATCTTCTTTCATCTCCAAGATCCACAACATAGCGCTCTAGAAGGAGGAAATGTTGCACAAACTCAGAGATTCTCATGCTTCCCTGTCGCAGACTATAGAACTTTGCTTCCTTCCTCTTCAGATAGGTGAGATAGATGCACTTCTCACAGATAGTTTGAGGAACTTCTTCCAGGTCATACTTGAAGTATCGCGCGTACGATCCATACTCATCCACCAAACTGATGTTGGTCCATCCAACACGTATGTTGCAAAGTGAACCTTCTAAAGAGGAGGACACACCATGCCCTAGAAGGTATGCTCCAAGGCCAACACCTAGTCATCAGCCTTATCCACCATGTTTAGTTCACTCTCGCCTTTGAAGTACAGTGGTTGCATCTTGGTGAAGTCTGTAAGAGTGAATTCCTTTGGCTTAGCTGCAAGAACTGTAGCACTGGAGAGTTGTCCCACCATGATGGTCGAGAGCAGCTGGCGTAACATGGTCAGCTCTTGTTCAGGGGTCAGAAGAGGTGTACCTACAGGAGTAGTATGGGTTGTTTCGATGTTTGAGGGAGTCACTGGAGTGTTCGAGTTGTTGATGTTGCCAAAGGAGGCTCTCGAAGAGGAGTTGTTCATGTTCCCAAACAAATCTCCTTTCCTGAAAGATAAGGGTATAACATAAGATAACCAAGAGTAGACAACAAAGATATCTAAGGCTATTATTTCCTCTAGGCATACTATTTTGGACACTCAGTATCAGATTGGGCCCGATAGGTATCATACGGATCTAGGAGTCCTTATAAACCAAGCTAGTGGTGAGGAGAAAAATATTACCAGCCCCAAACCCTGGTCCTTTCTAGACACCCTTGCTTTCAAATTATGCCCTAGTCGTTGCCCAACAGGCTCTAATATCATGTTGTAAAGAGGCGAGATCACCTCCTTACTAAAATTTGAAGGAAATACAAAAGAGTCACCATTTTTCAATAATAATAGACATTGTGGGATGCATCTATAATAATCCAAATAAATAGGCATGATTCAAATACATGTAAAATATCAATAGCAATGGAAACAAAACTAAGTTATTACATTGCTTTTTGAACTCAGTTCACAACATGAGTTTTCTTAAAAGGACAAACTAAAAAGAAAGCTATTGGGATCTAGCAGATAGCAACCTAGACATCCTTGACGACAAAGTTAGTATCTACTCCTGAACTTGATCTCCTTGGCCTTGTTTAGCACCTTTATCGAACTCTGGGTGGTTGGGAAAGCACCCAACAAAAGAAAGGAAGAAGTTATGTGTCAAAAATAATGAACAAGGACAAAAGATAAGAAATAACATGGAAATAAAGACTAGGATTTCATCATAAGATGAAGGTGATCAAGAGTATGATGCATAAACAAATAGATGCTTGCCATAGCAAGAATAATAGTTAAAGGTTTGCATGCATGATTAATATTGACTACCTTAACTAAGTAGGGTTGAGGCACCTATCAGACCTCAACCAAATAGGTGAGGGAGAGTAATGCATTCCAGTCACCTATCACATATTTTATATTGGGGAGAGTAACACATTAACACATGCACTATCTATGGGTGGTTGTACAAAAGTACCACCACCTATTTAAATAGTGCAAAAAAATCAACATGCTAAAAGAACTATGTCAAGTATAAGAATCAAATAGTTGAAACATGGCAGTGGGGTACAAGACCAGAGAAATAGATTATCAATACTGATTTTGGGGCAAATATAGAAAAAGAAATATTAAAAGAGAAATTAGGGTTCATTAAATGCCTCATTAGGGATAGGTTAGGTTTGCAAATATTCCCAACTTAAGGTGTAAAGATGTGCATACCTCTCTTATGGAATTATATTACTCATTCTCACCACTTTAATTGAGTCCAAGGTCCACTTTTCCTATTTTCAATGTATAATAATGTATTACAGTTTTTCATATGCATTAATGTAAAGAAACCCTAACTTTTGGAATTTTTGAACAAAACCTTGATTTAGACTCTGAAATCATCACCATTGATCTTATTAGGTTCTCCTGATTAAGAAAACATATAATTTTGTCAATTTTGGAGTTGTGATGATTAAAGTTTATTTTTTGATGATTTTATGTATTAAAATCATTTTCTAGACATCACCTTTCGATAAAACTTAAAACCAAACCTTGAAAATATTTTTATTAGAAAGAACACATTTTTCGATTCAAAAACATGTTTATTTTTAATTTTTGGACAAAGGAATCAAAAGATACAATTTTTCTAATTCTGACCAATACCAGGATGACACATCATCAAAGTAATGTGAGAGAGGCGAAGAGAGAGAGAGAGAGAGGGAGAGGAGTGGGCCGGATGACTTGACCCCATTGTGGGGGCACCAAGTCAGCGGTCCACAATGACTGTGCCTTGCATTAAAATAGGCAAAATAGAACACAAAAGACGAAAACCCCATGTGAGAAACTAGGGAGGAAAGAAGCGGAGGCAAAGGCATCAAAACACCAGGGGGATTGTCCCCTTCCTCATCTCACACCATTGTTGTCGTTCGAGCATAGTAGTGAGGCTCAAGATTGGGCAATTCTACACATGTTGACAATTAAAAAAACTAAGGGCATAGAAAGAAAGAGAAGGAAGAAACGAACATAAAGCCGAGAGTAATTGCTTAGAGATGGAGAGGAGAAGAACTTGCCGTTGTAAACCTTGGAGCAAGCTCGATCACCAGCAAACCAAGACGCAATCTCATGAGCAATTGGATGGAGAGAAGAGTTGTAAGGGGGCTAGGGAATCTTAGGGTATGGTTATTTATAGGTGAGGGCCATGGAAGAAGCGAGGAGGGTTGTGGCCAACATTGCTTGGAGAGAAAGATTTGGGGTTTTCCAAAATACTCGACTAAATCACAAAAATAAGGGGTCAAACTGTGTGGAATCTTATTTAAAAATTATTGGCGAAGCTTTCACATGATGTGGTTAAGAATCGAGAGAGTAATCACAGAGACAAAATCATCAAATGTCGACACATGTTTCCAAATCATCTAGAGCTTGGATATGAGTCATGAGTCGTTGGATTGCAGATCCAACAGTTATAATTACGTGAATCAAGGAAAATAAAATTAGGCTGCATGACATACATTAAATTGACTCCAAATCAAATTGGAATAAAGTGTATGTACATTAATTTATCTTTCTCTCTCTCCCCTCATTTGAGGGCACAATCATGCTCCAAAACAATTGAAAATTACACCTACACTATTTTTGATGTGAGGAATTTGAATATACAATTAGATTTGCCTTTTGAGAACTTTTGATTTGTTAAATAAACCAAATCCTATTTTCTCTTTCTTCCATCATTAATGATTATAAGATTCTCCAAATTTGATGAAACATCACCCACAAGTCACATTAAGTGTCTTGGATACAAATTGCCATCAATTTTACATGTTGAAGTTGTTTGTACATTTATTTATTATTTGTGAAGGTTCCACACACTTTCTCTCTCATGAATTTACCTTTTAATCAAATATTCTTCTAATTGAGTGAAAATTCACCCAAAGGCATATTTTAATGTGTAGATCACGAATTTGGCATTAGTTATTACTTTTGGAGTCGTTAATGGTCTTATTTTATATATTTTAGTTATCTCCTATTTTCCATTCAATTAATGCATTTGTAATTACTAATTTCCCAAAAGTTGTGAAACTTATCACTCAAGTAAACTTATACTCAAAGAAAATAATTTTTTTACTTAGAATTATCTTTTGAGTTCCCCTTTTATATATTTTAGGCAATTTACTCTTATTTTTATTTATCATAAAAATGAACTCATTTAATGTAACATTTTCTTAGTTTTAGGATTTTCTTTTCTTATACAAAAAGGCCATAAAACTTCTAGTTTGATTTTATTTTATCCTTATCCCTCTTAAGTGGATATTTGCAACTTAAACCCTTTTATAAACTTTTATTGAGGTATTTGTGCATAAATCCTTATAATTTCAAATATAGGGAACAAATGTACACCAAACCTTTATAATTTGCAGTAATACAACATTCAGAACAAAAATGAAAGGAAAAGCTTAGAAAAAGGCTAAACCAAGATTGTACATGGTTCAATTTGTTCCGCCCTTACACTATTTTCAGTGGATTTTGATCTTGTCATCTCAATTTTAACCATCAGTAGGATGGAGTATGGTACAAACTTCTGAAATGACCCATCATGACCAACAAATTGGACAAACATATCTCAAATCTGAGATTTAGTCTACTCTTACAATAATATAGCAAATTTGGGTCAAGACCTTGGCGCACAATTATATTATGAAAAGAAATTGCTCCCCATTTTGTAGATGTGCAAAGGAGTGTATGCTCTCTCCACTGTAGTTTTTCTTTCAATTGGATATTCCTACAAATGCATTTTCTAGGCATCATGGGTTTAAGGCAGATCAAAAGGTACCTACCCCTATCTCAGACATGATGCGAATAGTTGATGGGGCATACCAAGTATCACCATGTGTGGATAATTATGGTCATATCTCTCCTCCTACTAGAGTGGGTTGGTGAGATAACTATCCATAGAAGGGGTGAGGTTGGGCACTAGACGATACTAGACATCCTACTCAAGTACATTAATTGTTCCAGGTTAAATCATGTACATGGGGTGATTCTCAGATTTTAGAGGGATTTATCATTTCTGGAGTGATCCTAATATCCTATGGTAAAGTTATCACACTAGTCCTACTCCAACTATATCTGGTTATTTGACATGGTCTCGTCATAGATAGGGAAAGGTGGATGTAGTGGTTATCTATCTTGCTATTGGGGATAGGTTGGTAAGATAATTGTCCATTTAAGGGGTTAGGCTAGGTACTAGATGGTACTAAGTTCTCAAGGTAGGCTACTCAAGGCCATGTATTGTTCCTAGTTAACCTCTTTCCCTAGGGTGTTGCCCAAGTTTCACAGGGAGTTATGTTGTTTTTGGAGTGCTCCTAATATCATACGGGAAAGGCATCACACTAGGCCTTGTAATATTATCGTGTCTGGTTATTTCAACTGATCTCACCCTAAGTAGAGAAAGGTAGATGTGGAAGGTGGCAATCGAATTTTAGGTCATGGCCCGAGAACATAGGATATGAAAGCGACATGTAGGGTGATGGTCTATTTTAGGTCATGGTCCCAGACAGTTCATTTTGGGGTAGGTGAAGATGGGCAAACCATCAGGATAACGGGTGGCATCTTAGTCAAGTTAGAAGCTCCTTTGAATCATGTTGAGTTAGTAGGTAACTACCCTTAATTAGGAAGTTATGTTCAAATTGGATGTTTTGAGTAGCCTTGCATTATAATCACAAAGCTTTATGCTTGAAGAGACCAATGTGAAGTTGATTTGTTCAAATGAGAGCACATGTCTTGGAATTAAAAAATGGACATCCTTTCGACATTGGATAAGTTGTCAATGTTTGGTAAGATCTGTTGTATTTTTTTGGAAGATTGTTGGTGTGTTGGCATGATTGTTTTGTAAACAAACAAATGTTAGTACACAAAGAAAAATCTATGAATATGATTAGGATATTTAGGCATAAAGCAAATAATAGCCTTTGAATTTAAAGTAAGAACCATTTGTACAAAATAAGGATTCTCCTTTATACTCATGGGCTTAGATATTATTTATGTCGTCACTCAAATATGACATGTATAAGAGGGTCAATCCTTAACTTCTCTATGGAATGATGGCATATGTGCGAGAGTAATCTAATTTCTACAATTTTAGGTACTGCTCCCAATACACCTTATCACTATGACCATAATCAGCCATTAGTGATAGGAGAGAGGGATGTCCCCAATACCCTTAGATATCCAACATTATGTTGTCTTGGTACCTTTACTAACACCCATGTGCCTCATCCATGGATCCAACGTGAATGTTGGCACATGTTGTGTAGACATATACGTTTGTAGAAATGCAAAGTGAAAGTGTGCAAGCTTTTATATGTTCAACTGTAATCCCATTATAGAAAGATATTGTAAGTAAATAGCAAGTGGTAAAACCCCATCATACATGTAAGAATGGTCCTACTTTCTCAAAACCATACAATCGCGTAAGCAATTAATCATGAATGCATAAAGAAAGAAAACATCCTGCACATGATGAAGACTCTTCTTTTCATTCTCTTTTGTCTTTTTATGAAAAACAAACTAGGGTACAAAATGGAAGGAGAAACCCTCATAAGGAAGCAGAAAGGAAATCTAAAAAGGAAGAAAAAAGGAAATCGTGAAAGGGAAGCATGAGGAAACCCTAAAAGGGAAGTGTAAAGTAAATAATAAAAGGGAAACATAAGAGAAACCCCAAAAAATAAGCAAAAAGGAAACCTTGAAAAGGAAGTAGAGAGGAAAACCTAATAAACCAAACTAAAAAAGTAATCTTTAGGCATTGAAAGAAGAAACTCAGATTGTCTAGTATCCTTAGTGGAGTCGCTAACTGTATTATCCATGAGAAAAATCTATAAAAAGCTAATGTTGATGGGTGATGTAAAATTCAAAAAGAATATATAAAGATAAGGATAAGGAACCAAAGTCACTGTTTATGTGAAAAAACATGAAAAACACATATAAATCAGTGAGAAAACACAAAAAGACCAAAAGGTGACTCCATTTGAGGGTGGATAAAATCATGGAAAACATGGCCAGGAGACATAGTTGGAAGATCCTATTACTACTAGGGAAGGTGCTAGACACTCATGTGTCACAACAAAACCAATATTTCATTTTGAAAATCAAGTTGGTAAAGGAAACCGTTTGGGTTTGGTTAAAGAAAACAAAATGATAAAACATAGAAAAAAATATAATTGAAGTGTGTGGGTATTTGAGGACTCAAAATGACTGCGACTTTCTATCATCATCCCAAAACTCTAGCTACTTATTATATGATCCTAATCGCCTCAGGATCTCCCATGTTGGAGATCCATCTCAGGCATTTTGGGTGAAAGATGGGAAATCGAGAGAGATGATAGAGTTGAGGTCAATATGAACAAGAAGCATTTTTTGTCCTTTCAACAAGAAAAAATATGAGAAAAAACAACTAGATTTCCAAGGAGGATAATCTAGATGTGGAGCTATAACTGAAGATCAACTAGACTATTATGGACAATATCAAGTTTAGTTAATCATAACTGTTTTGGTTAGATGAACAATCAACTAGTTCAGACAAGTAGTTATAATAGTTCTAGATAAGTTGTTGAAGTAGTTCTAGATAATCGATCAAGCAGTTGTACATAATTAGTTGAAGCAGTTTTCGATAAGCAATTGAGGAACAAATACAAGTCAAACATATCACCGTCTTATCATTTTTGTAACCCTATGACATAGAAGAGTCAATGTGCTAGAACTAGGAACTTCTATACACTCGATGACAAATTTCGATAGAATAGGGGAGATAGTGACTCTCTGGATTCAGGAGAGACAAAAGAGATGATGTGATGGTGGATGTGGGGGTATTTATAGTTGTGGATAAGGGTTCTGGGGTTTGATGTTTCAAAGAGAGAATTCTAGAATGAGAGTCCCATTAGATCAAGGATGAATAGGAAACAAATGAATCATTCATGTCTTATGGATCATCTCTGGAGGAACACTTTGTTCCATGGAGCACACCACTAGAGGAACACTTGATTCCTCCATGTGGGACCTTGCCTGAATGTTGGATTCCACCGGGTGTCTCTGAGCAGAATAAAAAATTGTTTTAGTATCCAAGTTTTTGGATTCTCAAAGAGATTTTAGGAATATCTCAACTACAAAGTTGTTTTGATCGCGTGGTTGAATTATATGACCAATAAAAGTCTATTTTGAAAAAAAGAAGTGAATATGAGGGATAAAACTTGGGGGCCAACTCTTCTTTTTGTCAAAAGTTATGGATCATTAAGGTTTTTCATTAAAATAACGACAAAGAGAAAGGATTCTCAGTTTGGAAATTGATGGGAAAAGGCTTATAAAATAGTTTATTGAAAAGGAAAATTGCACCTAAGTCTAGATAAAGGAATTTTCACCCACTGAAACCCCAATAAGTGGTAGATGGATGAAGTGCATGGTTAAAAGGGTGGTAAATATAAGAAAATGTTGAATATCTATAGAGAAAATCTGATCTTGATTATTGATTGAGTGACCAAAAAATGAGATGTCAACACCTAGTTTATAGATGCTCTTCATGCAACACTCCTATCACCTTAACTTTGTAAAGGTTCATAGTTTCATACCTAGAAGGCCTAAGCTACAAAGTATTTCAATCAAATCCTAAATCACAAGCATGTTGGTCTAACAAGAACGACAATAAGGGTTTAATCGGTATCAAGCCATACCTTGCTTTAACTGTTAGTCCTCTCATAAAACTATTGAGAATATCCTACTTGGTCTCCCTTATCTTTGTGTTGGGTTAGGGTTCTATTTCACACCATTTCTCAAAGCAAGCTTGGTGTACTTCATGTTCATATGACCCTCATCCTCACAGTAGTAACAAACTTTCAGGCTAGCCTACATTAAATTTACTAAACTTGGGGCAAGGTGTCTTAGCATGTATTCCTTCTTATTTCGTCCTCTCCTTCTAGTCATTGTGGTTGAAAGATGAATGATGATGGTGGTGACTTCTACTGGATTTTCTCCTTTTTGACAAAATAAAACTCATGATAGGCTTCAAACCCATATGAACTTCTTGCTTACATGCTTCTATGAACCCATAAACAGACTTCTACAGAACTCATAATATTGCACATTGTGTGCCTGACATGTCACCAATTTGCATGAGACTTAGAATTTCTTCATCCTTTTTGCAGTCATCACATAAAAATGTATAATTATTCATACTTCTTTGCGACTACTCATCATAAATGTAGAGATTCTAAAACACTTATATGAGCTACGACCATTTTAAGGCAGGTGCTCTAGGCCCTCTTGAGTTGGCCACATCTTTCCACCATGCGCGAGCAACTCCCTTCACCATCTAGGCCGTAAAGTAGACTCTATAGTACTGATGACAATCTAGGCAAGAAAATAATGGCCCATATTCTTGAACTAGTATTTTTCCTATTGAATACACGCATCTCTTCTATACTAACAAATGAATCTGGCTTGATCTTTGGAAAATACTTGGGTTAACTCAAAGTTGACTTCATGTCTAACTCAACCATCACCCTTGCCTATAGATGTAGAAGGCGTCCTTCCTCTCATGTCTCTCCCATGTTCCAATCTTGCTGTGATTAGAAGGTGAAGAAGATCCACGACTGTTGGATCAAATATGCAATAGGGTTTGCAAGTCAAAAATCAATCCATTTCCATATTTCCATAACTATAGACTTTTATCTTTCAATTAATAAACTCATCTACGTATTTATTATAATATATTTCTCTCTCAAATAGATCTAGGATTCTAGTCTCCAAACACACATGAATGACTCCTAATTTGGATCCAACAAATAACTAAATATATTCAAATTGGCCTAAGTTAACCGTCAAAAACCTATAAAATTTGACAATAAAAAGGTCTCAAAATTTCAAAAGTTTCATATTCAAAATCTCACTCCTAATCACCTTACCTCTAATTCTAATGCAATTACAACTAACATACATAAGAATGATTTTCTCAACCTCCCTTCACCTCAATCTTCAATATATGCATTATCCTTTTGAAGTTAAATTCTTCTACCAATTGAGCTTCAATTATTTAATGTTTCAATGCCATGTCATCCTTTGGAATACTTACTATCTCATATAGTTTATTAAGTGAACTTTACACTTTAAACTCTGAACTTCTAATTTGCTCAAATTAGAAATCTTGATTCTCATTTCATCATTTACTTCAAATTATGTTTCTCCAAGCTTAGACTTGATAGATTTTTACTAATTCATTTCCATACATTTATCTTACTCATTTGGATGTACTTTTGGGTTTACATATAGTGAAGGGGTGTCAGTGTCACAATTATTTCACTTTTACGAAGTTAAACCTTATCTCTAGTGTGAAGTATTTAATTCAAATAGGAGGAATCAACCTCTCTCTTAAATTCAACACTTAGTCATAGTTATAACTACTACCTCTATCCAAACAAGTTGTCCTTACGTATTCTAACTCAACTCTTCGTGACTATTAATGACGCAACAACTCTACTTGTTCTTTTTTTTCTTTTCTTCTAAGAGGAATCTAATAATTTACCTTTTAGATATCCCCTTCTTAAATAAAGATACCATTCTTAAAGAAAGAAAATAACAAAGACGCTATTTTTTTAAATTTTAGAGCTCTTGTGTAATTAATGGTATGTAAGCTCCTCGCGAGTTACCGATTTCGTGGGCTACTCGTTCCAAACCTGGAGTCCTCTTGAAAAGTTACTCTAGAGCAGGAGGTCCGTTTGTTTTAACAACCAACCCAGGTTGGATCGTTTCCAGAAAACCACCAGCTCTTGTCGACTGCCCCATGCGGATCAATTTCAACGGATCTTGATCCATTAATGGCTAGCTTTGGTCGGAAGTGGTGAGGCTGTAACAGCGTGCAAACAAAGAGGAATTGAGTTAGAGGTTCTAATTGTGTTTCTCACCACAAGCCATTTCTGAAGCTCCCGTACGAGGCTACAATTCCTGTTCTATGTGTTTACACGCGTTTCAGTTGAGATCGTTGACAGGTTTTTGTTGAGCTTTGCATCATCCTCTTGTGTCCGAGGGAGCCTGCTTTCTTCAACTGTACCAGTGCTGGCCTTCACAGGTTTTCCGCTGGTCATTCCGCGTGTATATCACCTAGTCCCTAGGGTTCTTGAGGTGCCGTTTTCTTAAATTTTGATGCTGACTTCTCTACTCCAAGGGTTCTTAATTCCCCACATCGGAAAGTGAATGACCCAGTTCATTTTTCTCTGTACCTGGTATGTATTTCTAAGGCGCGGCGTTTTTTCCGTCTCCTATTTCCTTGACGCTTCTGATCCGTCGGTCTATTCGGCTACCTGTAGCTGGCCTGGTCTCCTGTCTTAAGAACAAGGCGAATCGTGTTGACAAAGCTACTTCTTTGTATACATTTGTAGAAACGTTGCATGCCTAATTCGAGTTTGGGGGTTCGACACAGTAGTTAGATCTGGCTTTAGTAGCTGTTGGATGGGTACACAAACGATGGGCTCTCGAGGTAGTGAGGGGCAGCATTCCCAGTTTCAGAATATGCCCAGGCAAGGATCCTTCTACAACCTCACCCTTGATGAGGTGGAAAATCAATTAGGGGAACCTCTACTTAGCATGAACCTGGATGAACTCCTTAGGAACGTTATACCTCCTGATGGGGAGCCGCCCCTTGATTTGGGGACAGAGGGTTCATCTTCACGGTTAGCATTTGAATCGGGCATCCAGCGCCAAAGTAGTGTGACCCTATCACGCGCTTTGAGCAAGAAGACAGTTGATGAAGTGTGGAAAGAAATCCAGCGAGGAAAAGAACAGCCTAGCAATGGCCGAGAGCCAGCTAGTGAGAGGCGTTCAACTTTTGGGGAAATGACCTTGGAGGACTTTCTGGTGAAAGCTGGGGTTGTTACGGAGGATTCAGACAAGAATCAAAACAACTCAAATTCGGCTTCTTCTGGTGGTGGCGGTGGTGTTGAACCAGCTGTGGGAGCAGCTCAGGGTTATCCTCCAGGAATTCCTTGGCTCCCTCAGTACCATCATATGCCTTCTATGGCACAGCAAGAGGTTCAGCCACAGATGGTAGGAAATTATTATACAAGCCAGCCTGTTCCACATCATTTGGGTGTTGGATCTAGTAATGCAGTAGATGGGTATCCTGATGGTCAGATGACCTTATCTCCTCCAGTTATGGGTACATTGTCTGATACCCAGACATCTGGGAGGAAGAGGGTAGCTCAAGGTGATGTTGTAGAAAAAACAATCGAAAGGAGGCAGAAGAGAATGATCAAGAACCGGGAATCTGCTGCTCGGTCACGCGCAAGGAAGCAGGTGAATTTCTGTTCCTTGGTCATTATGGTTAGTTTTAGGAAGAAGTTTTTTGCTGACCTTCTCTCGAACTGTGCACAGGCATATACAAACGAACTGGAGCACAAGGTTTCACTACTGGAAGAGGAAAATGCACGATTGAGGAGGCAAATGGTACTTGTTACTTACCCTGACCTCTTCCGTTGGCTACTTTTCTATTTAACAGTATGATCATAAGATTATGTTTCTCTATTATCTTGGTAACAAAATGCTTTGTTATCCAGATAAAACTGTTAATGCAACCAATATCTGAAGTACCAGAAATAAAATTCTGTAAGACTTGAGTAAAATATGATTCAACAAGGAAGCATACTTTTATAGTTTTATTAACTATATTTTGATTTTTCCCTCTTATTATGCTGAAATGGATCATGTATTAGACAGCACCCTTTTCAGTCACGATCTTAGTACTGGATTTACCAGGACCAATCCTGCTACTTTTGCTACTTAAGTGACAATTTGTCCGGTGTAGCTCCTGTGCAAAATGAAACGCAAAACTACTTTCAATTCCCTTGATATTTCAATTTTGAAATTTTCATCCCATACAACTGGAATTTTGGGTTCGGGTTGAAGATGTCAGTACCATTCCTCTATGCTTGTTGTAACATCTGTCTAAAATTCTGATTATACAACAAAAGGCAACAAATCAGGATTAGGACATAATAAATTCCACTTTCCTGTCTAAGTAAATCCAAATCCTATGATCTAATAAATTCCACTTTCATGTCTATTGTCTAAGTAAATCCCCCTTTGTGTCGTACTCATGCTCTGCCCACTCTGTCTGCTTCATGGTAAGTGGCAACACTATTTCAGCATTCTCCATTTGCATTGAAATTCAAATACACTGTTGCTTTAATCTTACAAAATTTAGTCCTTAAATAGCAGATCAATTGCCTAAGGAAACACCACATGTCCCTGGGTTCTCTAATGGTGCAGATGTATAGGTAACAATAAAAAAAGCAGTTTTGACAATTATTTGGCATTCTACTACTCGAGGCACTTAGGTTGATATTTCATTTCTAAACTTTTGACCGACTCAATCTATCAGAAAGACTGATTTACAGCAAAGTAATTATATTAATGCAATCTTGATAAGGAACAAAATATCCAAGTTCATATTTTTATTATATTGTTATTTTTTTTTGGGGAGGGGTTCAAAGATGCATCTATATATAGACACGTGTTACCTATTTCAATCATAGAAAGTAACTCTTAATCCCCTTACAATATAAAATAATAACCTTTACCCTTTTAATCATTTTTGACAAACACTAGTACAAAGTTATTGAACAAGAGCAAGTCAATTGGACCACAAATCATTGACGCTAGTGGTTTGATCAAGCCACAAACTGGTTTTCCAGTGAACTGCTCGACATTGGTGGGCGAATCGTTCCTACACAATGAAACATTGCAACTGGACATACAGGGATATGCCACCTGGCCTGGTCAAACTCTTTAACTGTTGTCCACAAACCATAATATAACCCAAAAAACAAAAAATGCACCCTTATCTGTCAACACAATTGACTCTTAACTCGCTATCCTTAGCTTCTCCTTCAATGCCCACAATAACTAAGTTTGTAAATGCGAAGATAGCTTCGTCGAAAATGGTGATGATGGATGTTCTAAAACCCCTTCTTTTACCTCATCCCTCAGTCTCACAATTTTCACGATCTCTCCAATCTTTGCTAGCATGTGGAAGTCATACCACCTGATAGATGAACAGAAGTTAGTGACTACTAAGAGGAAGAAGTGCCAACTTTTCTGGATGGAATAGGAGATGACAATTATTGGGAAGGTGAACTTGTGGCTCCCTCTTCTTTTAGGGTCTAGGTAGTGGGGACATGACACAAATATGATGTGGACACATGACATGCCAATTTCTAAAAATATAGGGCATGAACACAGGAATAAGAAAAAAGATATATATGTTAATCATAATTGATTATAGATAGATAAGTAGTACACATGTTTTAATTTTTTGTATTAACAATCAATTTGATTCTATTTTTATGTCTGACTCATTGATCATGTTATTTTGTCCTAATTCTAGCTAATATCAACCTTTACTAGATATAGCTATTTAGAATAAGAGGAACATGAGTTACTTACAACATATGGTCTAATCAAACAAACCATAGATTCAAAAAATATAGCGTGGCAGTGCTCATCCCGATTAGATATCCCTTTGGTACTATATCCTGTCTTTGTAATAAAATTGAGGAATCTATTCTATTAATTTTTGGACACTAGTATCTCTTGAATCTTATGTCATTGAGAGGAATGAAAAGTCACAAGGTTAACTATAAGACTAGCATATTTTCACTTTGTTTACCCTTCACAAAAGCTAAGACACGCCTAGACACGGATGCTGTGTCCAATACATTTCAAGTTGTGTCCTAGAAGTTCGGTGTCCAATACATGTTAGACACAGACACTTGAGTTCCTTAGAAGTGTCCATGCTTACTAGGTTAGGGTTTATCTCTTCTATTAGAGGCTGTTAGGAGAAGTTAATGCAGTGACACATGAATTCAATGTTCTGTAGCAAGATCCAACTATTCCAAACATAAGTAGATGGAGGGTTTCCTCAAGGGTGGTTATAACCATATTGACTAATTTGAGAATCAATTGAGGAAGACCTTTTGTTAAGCTCTTCTAATTTTCCTTTTGTCATTTAGAACTTTCTCCAATTCTAGACCGATTTCTTCCTCCTGTACAGAAATAAACTGACATGGAAGTGCGTATAGATAGACAAAAATACACACATGTATGATATGATATAGCGTAAATTTCTATATGCTTCTTGTTGCATTTTGCTTTGTCAAATTACCCCTTTGATAGGTTGAGCTAGAACTTGAATGCTTATGAGTAGTTTAGTATTGCCAATAACTTGACATCTTAGCCACATGACGTTATATCTAATTTGAAACATTAATTGGTGAAGTTATTTGTTGATGACATCACAAGATAGAATATGCAAGTATGCAAAAATAGTAGGAAAAAAACTAAATCTAACCCCAATAAATGGTTAGTTCACTATTCAAAATTAATATTTTTTGATTTTCCTTGGTCCCTAATTTACCCCAAAGTTTCCTTCTGTAATTTTTGTTTTTATTAGATAAAAATATTTACTATGTCACTTGACATTAAAACCCATGCTACTAGCATTTGAACTAGTGATACAATCATTGACCACATTGGCTTGAAGTTTAAACAACTTTTTAGTTTGTGAATCATATTATGGGAGAATTTTCATTAACTGTCACTTGTTACAGGAATACATATAGGAGGATTAGAGAGAAAATGGATTAAACGTATACTTAAGTGGTACGTGGATCCACCTAAGTTTATACATGATAAGGAAAACAGATGTGGGCCTAAGCCCGATAGATAATGTCAAGACTCCCCCTCATGTTGGAGAGTACACATCAAGTAGTCCCTTTGTGAGGTGTAACAATCTTCTTTGTTTTAATGAGATCACAAACAAAGTGGCAGTCCACCATTATCTTTAGTACGTTTGTGAAAGACCGGTTATTGCAATATGAATAAATGTTTGATTATTACAGTGAAGGGTTCCTGAAGATTGTATGTGGATTCTAAACTGAGAGAGGATGCATAAGACCCAATGTAGATTGCAACAAGCATGTGCAATTGCCATATATTCGACTTTTGTGCTTGATCTGATAACCATTTTCCATTTCTTGCTCCTCCATTCCACTGGATGTTTGCCAAGTAAGATGCAAAATTCAAAAGTGGATTGCTAATCTTTAGTGTCACCTGCCTAACCAACGCCAGCATATCCAATTACAGAGATAGTCTTTTCTTGAGGACGCACATAGATTTCATAAAAAATCTTAGTATTCACTGAACACTATTTCAGTGCAATTGTAGGGGAGAGCTCATATCCTAGTTGACCACTATTGCATCGGAAATGTCTGGTCGTATGATACTTAGATAGAATAGCTTGCTAACAATGCGTCGATATCATTCTTAGTCGGGAAATTCCCCCCCCCCCCCCCCCCCCCCCCACCCACCCCCACCTTCCACCCCACACACACAAACCCACAGTTTGATGTCTCAAATGGTAGTCTATAGGGTAGACACAACTTTGCGTCCGTCATGCCTCTCTTGTAGCAAATTAAGGACATACTTTCTCTGGGAGAGATTCATCCCAAAGGTGGATCTCAACACTTCTTTTCCCGAGAAATATTGTAGATTCTTCAAATCTTCAGTATGGAAGTAAGACTGTAAGGATTTCTTTAAAATTGAAGATGCCTTGGTTAACTTTGTTGTACTGGCGCCCGCCTGGGCGACGCCTAGGCTTAGGTCAGTCCGCCTCAAACTGGGCGCCTAGCCCCCTAATTGACCTAAGTTGTTGTCTAAGGCTTTTTGAGGCCCAAATTAAGCCAATTCAAGGCTAATTTAGCATAAATAGATCTGAATTTGATCAAATTGAGTCATTTTATGGTTAAATTGGGTCTGATTTATCCCAAACGGGGTCAATTTAGGGTAAATTAGGTCTGATTTGGGGGGAAAACAGGCCTGATTGGGGGGAATTAGGTCAAATTTGGGGGAATTATGTCTAATTTGGGGGAATTAGGTCTGATTTGGTCATGTAAGGCCTCATTTAGATTAACATAGGGAAATTTCGGGTTAGCTAGGTTTGATTTGGTCATGTTATGGAAATTAGGTTTGATTTTAGGCCAAATTATGTCAAATTTGAGCAAATTAGGTCTGATTTGGGGAAAACAAGTGTGATTTTGGGAAAATGGTCTGATATGGTGAGATTAGGTCTAATTTGTCCAAATTAGATATTGTTTAGGTCAATATAAAGAAAATTTGGGGAAATTAGGTCTGATTGGATCATAATATACAAAATTAGGTTTTATTTAGGCCAACTCATGTCAAAATTGGGCACATTGGGTCTAATTTAGGGGAAACAAGTATGATTTGGGGGAAATTATTCTAAATTGGATGACTAAGTCTTATTTGGCCAAATTTTGTCTCATTTAGGTGAATATATGAAAAATTTATGGAAATTGGGATTGATTAGGTCATGGTATACAAAATTAGGCATGATTTAGGAAAAAAGGGTAAATTAGGTCAAATTTGATCAAATTTGGATCAAATTAATTCAAATTAGGGCCAATCAGTTCTAGTTTAGGTCTTGTTAGTTTTGATTTAGCCTAAATTCTACTTAATAGTATTATACATGTTTTGGCCACAAACATAATACATGTTTAGCTTTCTAATTTCTATATGAATTTTGTTTAGGTAAAACTTCCACAATTCAATCCATATCTAATGATTTTGTTGCTTTCTTCATACTATGCTAGCACATTGATTGCATAGTTATCATGTATATTTATGTATAAGGAATAAGGATTGTATTTTTCAGGAATTTTACATATATCTGTTAAAACAAAAAATATATAAAAACGCCTGGGCGCCTAGGCTGTTTGGGCGTCCCCCTGGAACGCCTGGCCGCCTATACAACCATGTTGGTTAAAGCTGCCTATGACGACTTTGTCATTGACATACCACAAGAAGAATGTGTTCCTGAAATGTTTTCTCAAGAAATGAGAGTGATGGCTTGAAGCCAAGACTCTCGAGGATAATGCTAGGCTTGTTGAACTAAGCTTGAGGATACTGCCTCAGGCCATAGATAGAGCGATGAAGATGTCAGATCTTAGTCGAGCACTCCCCTTCAACAAAAAAAAATTGCTGCATATAGACTTTCTTTTGTAAATAACCATAGAGGAAGGCATTCTAAACACTAAGTTGGTGAAGAGGCCAACCCAAATGAGTAAAGAGAAATAAAAAAGCGAATTGAGGCACTCCGGGTGTCAAGTGAGAATGTTTCTAAGAAGTTCACTTCATAAGTCTCCATGAAGCCTTTGGCGACCATCTGGGCTTTTTATTGATCGATAGAGCTGTTAGATCGATGCTTAACAGAGAAGACCCATTGACAATGTAACATCCTAGGATTTGAGGCCTCGGATAACATGATCTTAAAAGGAATGATTGGACTACCCATATCACCAAGGTGCACCTCCTTTTCAGGGAGCCCATCTCTAAAGAACTCCATAGTTAAGCGTGCTCAACTTGGAGTAGTACTAGGATGGGTGACCAGTCGGGAAGTTGATCCTGGCTTGCGCGTCAGTGTGGACAAAGTGCGCAGTTAAGGCTAGTGGTGGTCTGTGGGGCCAGTCGTCATTCCTGAAACTCTACTAGAGCCTAGGGCAGTGGGCCCGGGCGTTACAAATGGTATCAGAGCCATAACCCCTCCAGTAAGTGGGGCCCACATGGGCATGTGGCATGCCAGTCTTGAGCCGTGCGGTCCAGGCAAGTTGGAAAGGGCTATCCGTAGAGACGAGATGGAGCCGCCCTTGCGCTGGTAGCCATGGACGGGAGCTGGGTGTCCACGGGCCATTGTGGGTCTGCACTGAAATGGGGTCAGATTATGAAGGCCATATAGTTGAGCCTTGACGAGGACGTCAAGAGTCTAAGTGGGGGAGATTGTAACATCCTAGGATTTGAGGCCTCGGATAACATGATCTTAAAAGGAATGATTGGACTACCCATATCACCAAGGTGCACCTCCTTTTCAGGGAGCCCATCTCTAAAGAACTCCATAGTTAAGCGTGCTCATCTTGGAGTAGTACTAGGATGGGTGACCAGTCGGGAAGTTGATCCTGGCTTGCGCGTCAGTGTGGACAAAGTGCGCAGTTAAGGCTAGTGGTGGTCTGTGGGGCCAGTCGTCATTCCTGAAACTCTACTAGAGCCTAGGGCAGTGGGCCCGGGCGTTACAGACAACCAACAATGTTCTTACCATGACGTCGCAAAATAGGGTTCATTTGATTTATCCATAGAGCCTCCATCTCATCCCTCATCGCTGCTTTCTACCCTGAGTGTTGAAAATTATCTTTATGTTTTTTTGGAATGTTGGTATTGTCAAGGGTAGTGGCAAGAGCACGAGAGGTGGAGGAAAGATGAGCAAGGCAACATATTTGAGAGATATGATGTTTAGAAGTACAGGCTCGCTAACCTTTATGGTGGGCGATTGGCCTATTGGATTTTATTTCAATCAAGGATTATGGCTGGGTAGCTCCTTTTATACACCCAGGATAGAACCAAGGTGGTAATGGTGCAATATTGATGGAATATTGACGGTGGTAGGGATGATAGGAGAAGGTGGAGATGGGAATGAGTCAATATCGAGGGGTATCTATACAAACCGCTGTGGTGGTTTGGGGGCGGGGCTCTTCTTAGAGAACTAGATGTTATATTCATGGAAGATATTAATAAGCACCACATGGTAGCTATTCGTGTCCACAATTCGTTGCATCTAACGGTGTGGCAGTGGAAGATGACAAGTCAAACTTGGAGAAATGTGCATAGAAATTCCATGGAGGCTAAGGATGTCTCGCTTAAGGGATGCCAGTGGGCCACAAGTCGACGAGGATCACCACCATTTAGAAGCCTTTCAATAAGAACAACATCCTATTCTTTCGTGACATCCATTGATGTGGTGTGAGAGAAGTAATTAAGTTTACTTTCAGTGCCTTCATGGTGTTGTAGTAGATTTCAAGAGGCCTGTCTCCCTACTTCCTAGAGAAAAGTTTGTCTATTATATTATACAAGCAAAGTAAATTTTGTTTTGAGTGTAGAACACCTCCGTTTCATATCACTTGTCTTTTAGATTACGATGAAACATGTATTTCACATCGAGTTGAGGCATGATTACCTAGAGCTAGTAAAGAGTTTGGTTGTTGCTGGTTGTCCAGGTGGGGTCATCCTCTAATTTTGCTGGTGGAGTGTCCTTGATGTATTTGAGCTCAGTGAGATTTAAGAAAGGTGTCGAAACATCCTATCATAGCAAGTAATTGCTACCATTCAGCTTGACAATTGGACATGGTAGGCGAGTTATTAGAAACGATTGTAGAGGCCGTAGTAGCTTTATCGACATACATATGGAAAAAAAGGATATATTGGTTGTAGTGTGGTAAATAGAGTGAACATGCACCTGAGAGTGTAGAGCAGTATCGATAGAAGCACAATATATGATGTAGAAAATAATGCATTGTAATAGATTAAACGCCTGGAGAAAATCACAAGAATTATGCATTACGACGTGAAAGTACATTCCCCTAATTTCAAAGTGAAGTGCTCACCCATGCATTTTAGGGGAACCACATGAGTAGGAAAGAGAAATGAGTTGCCCCTTTGTTGTTTATGTGCTTTATAAGAGTAGCAACCAACATCTTTTTTTTTACAAAAATCAAAGAAGAGAGTACAAAAGAAAAGAAATAGAGAGAATTCACCGGGTTAAAGTTCAGACCATAAAAGAAGTCGACCGTAATGAAGGGGAAGGACGGAGCAGAGAGAGGGAGTAAAACAACAACATGGTGAGAAGTGGTGGGGTAGCGGCCATAGATCAACGTGAAGGACCTGGGGAGGCTGGATATAGGAGATGCTATTAGTTGGGAGAGAAACAAAGCATGAACTGTGGAGAAAGGTGGCAATTGCTGAGGACAAAGGACAAAGAAGGGGGAATAAGACCAAACTCTAATGTGAATTAGGATCTACTATATCTGCTCTTAGATGCCAATTGACGCCGCACACACCACAAGGACGTGGGAACTTTGAGTAATAAACGAGAAAGGAAAGTCTTTGAATTTAATTAACTTCATGGACAAACGCTGTTGAGTTTTATAACCAATTGGGTTCAAATCGCTAATCAGTTGGGGTAATTGTCTATAGTGGCTCATCATCATCATCATCATCATCATCAACTAAGCCTCAATCTCAACCATGTTGGAGTTGGCTACATGGATCCTTCTTTTCCAATCAGCTTTGTTATGGGTCATACTATGATCAAGATGTAAAGATTCAAAATCTCTCTTTATAAGCTCTTCTCAAGTTAAGTTTGGACTGCCTCTGCTTCTTTTAGTTGTGCTTGACTCAATAACCTTGCTTCGAATAGGTGCACTTGTCCGTCTGTGTTGCACATGTCCATACCATCTTAGCTGGCCTTCATGCAACGTGTCCTCGATGCTCACCACCCTCACTTTGTTTTTGATATAGTCATTCCTCAAACGATCTTTTCTCGTCTTCCCGCACATCCATCTTAGTTTACATATTTCGACCACATTCATTTTGTTGAGACCTTGTTTATTTACTGCCTAACATTCATTCCCATATAGCATGGCTGGCCGTATAGATGTTCTGTAGAACTTGCTCTTTAATTTGAGAGGAATCTTCTGGTCACATACTACTCCAGTTGCACTCCACTTCAACCATCCTGCTGTGATCATGTGACAAACATCATCTTGAACCCCACCCTCCTTTTCAATAATAGAGTCCAAGTAACGAAACTTATCACATATTGGTACATCCATTCCATCCAACTTGACCCTACCATTCACAATTCTAGATTGGCTGAAATTGTCTATAATGGCTAACTTAAATAAATTTAGATCTTGTTTGGGTTCGAACATGGGTTGGGCGTGCTACTCATCCTACATTAAGTTCCCTGTCTAGGTGTGTGATATTGAGAATGATGCAATGGAGGTCAGGAATGGGGGAAGAAGGTCGAGGCTTGAGGAAGAAGCTCAAATGTCATGTCAATGAGAAGCTAGAGAGTTAATAACCCATCCTTGTGATCCCAAGAGCAACATTAGAGGTTGTAGCTGGCAATATGTCATCAGTTAGGCACTGCTCCACCACCCAATGTGGATGATATCCTATCACTCGCCACATGTCGTTATCACTATAGTTAGAAGGGCAATGTGACGATCTACAAAGCCTCAACGATGAGAAAAAGCCACTCCTCGTGGTTAGTTGCTTCTTGTTTGCTGCTCCCGCAGTACCCTTAGCTACTGGATTGGACATCTGTCATAGCTATCTCTTGTATTGCATCAAGCTAGTCCACACCATCCACTTGATGGATCCGACCCTCCATCTCGTGGATATAATATCCCACCTCCTTGATCTAGGTTGAGATCACTAGATAAAGATAAAACAACCCATCTCGACCCAGGAATTATCATTTCTAAGCTTTATTTAGTTATTAAATGAGAAAACAATATCATGGTAACCTATAGACTACATGGTTTCTTGATTCGTTTAGAAGCAACAATATTGTCATCTCATCAATAGATGATTCCAGGTTTCCAACAAATCCATTAGCATACTAGGATATCTAAACTTCTAGTTAAACCGTCATTGATATATTAAGAGGGTAACTAACTTCAAATTGAGACTATTCACTCACATAAAGCCGAAGTGCAACCATAACCACCTAGATTATCATTTGAGTATCTCACCTCACTAAGCACAATAGTGCTGTCATATCAACATTATGATTACATCACCTATTTGGCTAGTTTAGTCATGCTTTATTTTTTTATCTGATATATGCCTATTTATTTCAATCCTAAAATTAGTATTAGCTAGGCTTTAGGTCTAGTCTATATCAAACTAAAAATTTGAACTAATCCTGTCGTGTAGTATAACCGGGTCATACCAAACAAGCAAGCCAACAAATATAGAAACCAAGATGGGTAGAGAAGGAAAGAAACCATAACATGGGAAAACCAATTTGTTACACCATCATGCTTCTTTAACTGTTGCTTCCCTAGTTCCACAAGCAACTCCTTTTCTACGTTCTCTTGGTGGGTATCTCACATTGTTAAAGGTGCATTTCTAGTCTTGAATTCTTTATTCAGGTGCAATTATTTACAAAACATGTATATATGGTAAATTCATCTCAGATCCAACCCGTTCCAGTGTCACTTTAACTAACGAGCCCTAGAAAATTTTATCCACAACACAAACAATGTCCCTCCCTCTGGCATAATCATTCACTTCAATCCTTTACATTCACAAGCTCTATTTCAATTTGTCTTAAACAATGGCTCTACTGACAATGTCCACAATGCTCAATGTCTCCACCTATAATTTTTCACCCAATTGTCCATTAGGTTCTGAAGTCTTCTTTAAATATTTTTCATGAGTAAACTTTGTTAGTTTTGGTTGCCAATGTTCTTGACCATTTTGTTGTTAATAACATGAAGACAAATACGATTAATGAAGTATATTTGCTGCAAAAACACATCGGGAGAAGAGGGGTTAACATAAAAAACTAAACCAATTATTTCTCAAGTTGAATCATTTGCCTAGGACAAGTACCCAAGACTGTATACCTAACTAACTCAAAACCCTAGACTTGAGGCAATTGTGCAAATTGTCAATTTTTTTTCCAAATAAACTTTAACACAATGCGACTTAGTAGATTAATTAGTAAACTTACACTTAGGTCCCTCACTTAGGTCCCTCACTGCAAGCAGAAAGCAAATTAAGTATAAATTGTGCTGCGCACATGATGCATCTACTCCTTAGGATTTGAATGATGAACCATTGGTGAGTGGGGTGTTGGCCCTATAAGCAAGGAACGAGGTATCCGATTTCGATGCCGTTTCGACAACATGGAAACCGAAATTTTTTAAAATTTTGACGAAAATTTCGATAGATGCGACCGTGCCCGTTTCGACGCCAAAATGAGCGAATTAATTTATGAAATTTTACAGGCATGATATCTACACCTAAATGCATCGTTTTATGCAATAAAATTTGATATGGATATAGGTGGGGGGGTCCTTGATGTGGGAGATAAGTGAACTTTACTGTTTCCTGAAAAAATTTCACAACTGGGCAAAAAAATTCATTGATTTCTACATGGCGGTACAACCACATGATTTTGTAGCAGATGGCGTCGAAATCGAAATTTCAAGTGAAATTTTGCCGATTTCGTGGAAACTTCATTCCTTGCCTATAAGGCCTCTTAAGCATTGTCACATTGTACTTTGACTTCTTGAAAAAGTCGCGTTTATAACCCAAATTTTTCCTCAAATGTATGAAATGATAGAATACTGCCAATTCTTAAATATCATGTTTGTTCTCATATTATACACGAAAGTATCCCTGTTTTATGGTTTCTTCACGTTTAATACGCTTCCTATATTTTCCTGTGTTGAGATTAAGACTGACTTAGTTTGAGTGTATATAAATATATTTGTAAATGTAATACATATATGCATGTGTCTGTAATATATGTATAGATATGTACCCTAGATATGTGCAATATGTGTGTGTGTGTGTATATATATATATGTATATATATATATATATATATATATCGATACATTGGTGTGTGCTCAATATATATATATATATATGTGCAATATATGCGAGCAATATATATACATATTTAACATCCATGCATATATTATTTGCGTAATATCCTCCAATTTTTTCCCGAATTGTTAACCTTACTTTTACCGTAGTTTTGGCCCTTTTTTATTCGAATTTTCCACAGTATCCTGAATTTTGATTTTTTCAGCTTGACCGTATGTATCTTGAATACCAGTGACTATGCTCTTAAGTGGCGGCCGATGAGTTGTCAGTTGTCACAAAACACCTGCTCGAGCTAGGCTCGCCATGCCGAGAATCATCTTCAACTATGCCCTAACACACAAAAAGTATAAGTGTTGTAGACGCTCATCATGGTTGATGCGATGACTGTACTGCCATGTGTACTGCCATGGGCAGCCGAGCATAATGTATGCAACTTGCAAAGGGACGATGTCGCAATTCAGGACATCTTTGTAGATACCATGATAGGAAAAGTGGACTAGACATCAGTAGGCACGGCACAACCGTTAGGGTCAATGTAGTGTCTCTGTCTGCAACCCTAGTGCCTGCACAAGTGTCGTCGAAATCAGGTCGGTGATGCATCCACATCAACAATAAGAGAACAAATGTGGCCCTAACACTCGATACATGAGAAGAATGATGAGTCTTTAGATTCGGGTTGACACCACCATATGCAAGGAGCTACAAAGCATTTTGTCTTGGTTCTTCCTCGTCATCACAAGGTTCACAGGCTAGGAGTTTGTCCTCATACTCGATATCATCTTCCTTGCTCTCCGCCATAGTGTTCATGACATGGTTGGGGCACCGGGAAAGCCGGTGCCTATAACCCTCACCAATGAAGTGCTATACCATCTTCAATACCATGGGCTATATGGAGGATGACATTGACAACATGATGGAACTCACAATGCGTAGGGGTGGCGGTGGCATAATAGGCCGAAGAACTAGAGAGCTATAATGTAGCTTGCTCTCAATCAGCATCACCATATGTGCCACATCCTGAATCCTAAGGAAAATAGATGGTGCCAACTTCTTCATGATAATATCTTGAGGCCTTTGCAGAAGTTGTTGATCTTGAATTCCTCATCGCCATGTACTCTTGGATGGTGGAATAGCTCATAGAATCGCTAAGTGTATTCAAGACGATATTGGTACCTTTCTTAAACTCAGTGAACTGGACATAGAAGCACTGATGCCTTTCTTAAACTCAGTGAACTAGACGTAGAAGCACTGATATAGTCGTGTGCATGGAACAAGACTTCGACTTCGAGCCCACTTCGCCAGGTGTGGACATGGAAGTTTGTGGAAATGTCGAGGAAATGTTGAGGATTTTTACAACCAAACTTCGATACAACTTCGACAAAAATTAAGCTAAAAAACAGTCATTTTGTGATGAAAATCGACAGATTTCATCAAATCTAGCTAAAAAACACAATATACGTTTACATATAGCCATTCACATAGGTTTACCTATGTAGATAAATACACGATTACAAGTAGTCGTATCCGAAGTACGAAGTTCTTCCATATATAAAGTTTGTGATAAACAAACTACATAAAAATGGTGTAAATATGTGGTAGATTCAGTAGAGAGGGGATCAGTCTATTACTATTAGCTTAGAATAGTAAAAAATAATATTAAAATCATCTTACCTCAAGCTCCAACACTTTTTTCCCCTCACACAGCAAACTCTACAAAATACCAGAAGAATGTCGCCAACTTCGATGACTTCGACAGATGTCGAGGACATTGTGGAATTTTTGTATAGACTTGGGTCAACTTCGTCGACATATGGGGAAATGTTGACAACTTCGATGAAATGTCGAGGATATTGTGGAATGAGGATGTTTACATGCATTCGACGTCGCCGGTCGTCGACATCGACAGTATCGGCGAAATTTCGCCCCATGTCGACGACATTTAGTTCCATGGTCGTGTGGCAAGAAGTGTTCTTTGATGGCATAGTGCAGCACAATCCATGATTCTAGAGGGTGAGGCAGGAACTTCTGCCATGCAAGGGCACTACCTGTAAGTCTTTCTGTAGCAGAGAGTTCCAATTGCGCTTCTATCAGTCAATGATGTAGCTGGAAGTACTTCTCAATGCTGTGAAACCAGTCAACTAGTACTTTTGGGCAACAATCCACAATGTAATCATGGATGTCCAGTTTGATGCTACGCTCTGGTTGGTAGCCAACCTGCGTGGGTTGGCGATCACCCACAATGCCATCCTAGTTTTGGTTCTGGATATTTTAGTTCGACTGTTGTTTGATGTCCTGCAAGCTTGGCTCGAGATCCGTTTGATGTTGCAACACCAGATTGAGGGTTGCAAGACTACTGTTATTTGTGCCTCCATGGTAGTCTTTAAGTTATTGAACTCCTCCTTGTTAACCATATTTGCCAACAATTGTAGTTGACGGAGAAGGTTGTGATGTTAATGACAAAAGGATGTTGGTGCAGGCCCTCTGATATGCAAAAGTTTTGCGGCGTAAGGAGGACCACTAGGTTGTTTGGACAGGAAAATGTTGCATAGGTGGTGGGTGAGTACTGGGATGTTGTGCGTGACTCAGTGTTTTAAAAAGCGGCATGCGTTATGCGTTCGGAGAGGTCACCTTGTAGAGTATATGCGGTATGCGGGAGTATATGCGGTTTTGGATTTTTTTAATTAATTATTATATATATATATTAATCATGATTTACATATTTAATTTGTGCAATTGTGTATCTAAATAGTACAATTACAAGAATAATGGATGCAATTATGCAAATATGCAATCATCACAACTTAAATAAATACAAACATGCACTATAATCTAAATTTAAACAAACATAGATGAATATAAATGTATAAAAGAAGAAATCAGAATATCTCTAACTAAAAATCGGGGTTTAATCGGCCTTGTATGCGGCCATACAACCGATTATGCGGCTTGGTCCGCTTTTTGGAGGGATTTCCATTATGCGTTTTTTTGGAGGTCCGCACCTTGTATACGGCCGCATAGACCGATTTTTAAAACACTGGCGTGACTGTAGAGAGACAAAGACGAAACACAGGGGGGGGAGCAAAAGTTGGGGCAGAGGCCGATGTTGGAGGCAGCTGGACTTCTTGTTAGTGAGTCATTTAGGAATGTGCTGAGGGCTGGAGGCATGGTACCAGAGGGTGGGGCACCTGGGTGCCCTATTGACGGAACAAAAAGGTCTCTTAGAAGCGGGTGGTATATTGGCATTGCTTGTTACTGAATATGACATAGAAATGAGGGCTTGACGGCTTTGCATCTGGCAGCTACCGAGGTTGGGGGGAGCTGACTGGTGCTGGAGGGGCTGGTGCACAGGGACAGGTGAGACCTTGGGTGCTGCGGGCTGCCTCGACGGGTAGTTGTTGTGCAGTGGATGGTAGGAAAGGAAACTGAGAGAGATAGGGAGAGGGGGAATTGTTCTTTTTGAACACTAAATCAAGGGGGAAGAAAAGAGATGATGAACTGACGGTACCTATTTGATTATGGTTTGGCTATGATACCACAGTAAGGAACACATCAGGAGAAGAGTGGGGTTAATGGGGGAAAAGCTAAACTTATTGTTTCTCGTATCAAATCATCTTCTTGGGACAAGCCCACAAGGTTGGTATTTGCAATAAGACTCAAAACCCTATGCTCGAGGCAATTGCACATATTGCCTAATAAAAAATATAAACTCCAAATAAAACATTTAAGACTTTGCAAATAAATACAATAATTGAAAAACTTGTACTTAGGTCCCTGACTATAAGCGGAAAGCAAGATAAGAATAATATGCGCTACACCTCATGCTGTATCAATATTAGCATGGTGCTATCTTGGTGGAGCTTCCAACTACACGTATATCTGCATCAAGTGAATTGCCCGTTGAGTTCTGTGTCTATTTGGAGCTGGAATTATCAGCCCCCACCCCCAGCTTTCATTCTTAGTCTTATCACTTGGGCTAATACAAAAGTCTACTTTCCGGTGTAAGATGGTTCTTAGTATGTATGATGGAATTATTGGAGAGGCACTGCTGCTTGGTTCAGATTATGGGAGGACCACACTAGGCAACGTACTCATCCTGCATCAACATGTCAATTGGGATGTTATGTTGCTATTAGGCTTAACATGTTTCTATGTAAAAGGCCATCTGATAAAGTTGGAGGTTGTTATCAATAATTACTTTTGGCGGACTGGCAGCACCTTGGTATCCAACAATTGACATGAGATTCTAGGTCATGGGTTTGAATTTCAGGTTGAATATTTAGAGTAGTTGTAGAGTCCTAGATAGGCTACACGCCTACACTACTTGGAATATGGTGGGGTTCCATCTCATCCATCGTGCTAAGTGGGATGTCAGAAAGATCAAACGACTGGTTCTCATTGTTAGGTGGTCTTGAGATAAGTTGCAAGGCTGTTCCGTAGCTACCAGTATTTGCTTCTGCCATAGCGTCAAGGCTTGATAAATAACTAAGAGCCTATATTGGTTTTAGTCTACGAAGCATGGATACGTATACATGTAAGGATGCATGACACTGATTTTTAAAAATTAGGATACAGTTTTGGCAATGGATATGATAATCTTTTTTTGTTTTAAAGTTAAACATTTAACATTTTAATTTATAAATATGCAAGTTAAGACATTCTTAATTCATTCAAAGATAAATACTCATAAAAAGGGATCTTCTTGGACATGGCATTTTTCAATCTTTGTTCGACCTCATGAACAACTGTTGCATTTCGCTTAGGTGTTCTATAATGACTTGCCCTAGTTTTATAATCCCATGTACTCTTTGTTTGCATAGTTATAACAACATTCACTTTTGCTATGCTTTCATGCTTTTAATAATATAATCACATATCTCTACGTAAGTGCATGATCATCACACTCATTTGAGAGACATGTATCCTTAATAAGAGAGATAAAGATTTGATAATAGATATAGAATGATTAGTACAAATTTGATACCATAAGTAATAAATAAAGATATCGTTGATGGAGATGGATTATACGTCTCACATAAAAAAATCCTAAGAACTAGGCGAGAAAAAGATTTTGGAATTTTGATAAGAGAGACTGCAGGAGTTCTTCTTAGCAACATAACCAAAAGGGAATTAGCATCGTAATGGATCAAAATTCTAACAGGCACCCTAAGGAATTGATATCGTTAACTTAATATGACCACTGCCATATATATGATCAATATTCTGAAAAAGGTTATTTTAATAACAACAAAGTTTATAAAAAGGTGCATCTATAGATTAATGTTTTAACATTCAACCTGATTTTGTAGTAGTTCAAATTTTAATTTGCGAGCCAAGGAGTTTTAGAAAATTTAGAGCTAACGTTAAGTTACTAGAACAGTCTAGAATTTGGAAGTAACTTACTAAAAGTAGGTAACCAACAAGATACACTAAGCTATTGTCAGTAACAAAGTTTTATTAGAATGCCAACTCGGTCTGTAGAACAACGTTGTTGAGTAATTTTGTGGCAGTCCTAAAAGACTTAAGTTTTATTTGAGAGCCTAGAAAGAAAAATAAATAAATTTAGAAATGAAATAACAATAGGCACATACCGAAAAATCAAATCAGATGTATGTATGCATTTCTATATAAATTGGTCGGGCCGTATCCACAAACTATCCAAGATATATCCATCCACTTTTTAGAAGTGAAAAAATCTGGATACTTCTGAAGAAGTATCTGATACGTATCCATGCATATCCAAGGAGCACTAGTATTCCATATGTGTCCAGTTTGGGTACGGGACCTATTTTCCAGTATCTGTGCTTCCTAGGTTTGGTTTTGGTTCATCAGATGTTTGAGAGATCATAGTTTATCAGATCTATATATGGTTGTGTGGCTTGTTACCTTTACAGATGACCAAATTCCTCTGCTACTTAATAGTATGTGACAGACACTTAAATTATTCTCCCTCTTTTTGTTCTTTCTGCACTGAAACCAAAAATCATATTGATGAGAGTGTTTGAGTCCTGCACATTGATTTTCAAGAATATTTAGCCGATTTCTAAAAATTTCATTTACACCCATGGCACTATACCTCACTTGTTATTTTAATATGCACCACAAAAAGAAACTGGAAACTGATAAATGACAATATCATTGAGATTACACATACCCTTCTCCTAAATATTTAATGTTATAAAAGAGTTTTGACTAACTGTTGCCCAAACTGCCAACCTTTTTAACAGTTGCATCGACCATCTTGCAGAACAACTTCCTATTATGTCCTCTGAAACAAAGAAAATCACAAGTGACCCACTAGTGTGTTAGAGTGCTTTTGTTGTAAAGGTAGGCACTGGCCAAGATAAACTTTTGTCCTAGGTACCCGGAGTGTATAAACTTTTGTCCTAGGACTTCAGCGCTCAATGTATATAAATTGTTATCACTGTCTGTGCTTCAGTTTCGAGCGTTACTTGGTACAACTTTCTTTGAGGATGCACAATACTTGTTAAGGTGGCAAGGCATGGATGTGTGGATCCTAGGTGTCTTGACACCTTCAAGCACTTACGCGCTGCCTCAGCAGCTGTTCTAAAAAGTAGTTTCAGCACAAAATTTCTACTCGTATACTCCCTACATCTAATTTATAGCTATATATTTAGCTATATAACCCAAGAGAGAGAGAGAGAGAATCAATAGATTAATTGAGATTTAACTTCATCGATCGGAATTATCGACAATGTAATGATTATCTATCAACATAGCTCCAAAATAGAATTGAAGGTGTAGGACAAGACAAAGCACAAAATTTGCATTAAAAACATTCATCACAAATAAAAAAGATATTTAGCACATGACATAGACAACTATATTTAGTCTGAACACTAGAAAAACAGAAAAGAGCAATTAAACCAATCTACATGCCCCAGGCCCTTCAAAACCTGCTCAAGGCAGCAAATTTGGCAAGGTGCAAGACAAGGCACACCCTCCGCCTAGGCACACTCTTTAACACGTACGAGGTGCAGCATGTTTTGCTTGTTGAACACTCATGTGATGTGCTAGTTCCATGAAGAAGTGTGCACCTGCTATCATCCAGTGCACCTTCTACTAGTCATCCTATGAGTCTCAATCTCAACCTTTAAAACCAGAGTCATATGCTCTCCCCAAAATGCGTAGTAATAAGTTTGTCAGTTCAAATCGCTTCTCTGGAGAAAGGATGAGTGATTTTTCAAAACCAAAACGGCGAAATGAAAGAGATTTTGATCCTGATGTCTTAGTTGGCTGGAATTGTGTAGCTCATACACTAATTGTCTAATTACCCAAGGCATTTACATTTGATAAAGCTAGATGTATCATCATCTGCTGAACATTTGCAACCTAAAAGGTTAGATATGTATCAAGGAATAGGCTTTGTATTTTTGGATCAATGGCATATGTAGCCAATTCACCTGTGAATTCAGTTCTTTTTCTCTTAGAAGGGGAATAATGGCATAAAATTTTGTGAATAGCTAACCAAATTTTGACATATAGAGGGTTTGGTGGGCAGCAATGTCAATACCAGTGGCTTAGGAGTGATGTAAAATATGAATATGAGGACTCTTTGGTATCAGGGTTTAAATGATGGGTGGTAAAGTTTAATTAACTTGTAGGGATCATATTAGAAGCTTCATAGCCAGCTATCCAAAGAGCTTGCGCAAACAAGTTAATTCTTTTAGTAATGGTCTAGTTTGGTAGTTTCCATGTGTTCCTCAAATGAACATTTGTTTCTCTCTTTCGGTAATGCCCTAATATTTTCTTTCACCTTAAAAACTACAACAGATGGTTTCTCATCAGAAATATATTTTCTGATCAAGTGCATGACGTCTCACCCCCGGTGAACAACGCTATCTGATTTCTTCTTTTCATAGCAAATAGTCTGCTACGGTTTCACTTCATTGTTTCATCATTTCTGTTCGCATATTTAAAAGTAGGCATTGTTAGCAAAAGACTGTACAGATGTGCTTGTCATTGTTTCTGATAGAATATAATCAGTATGTTAAACATGGTTCATATTGCCTTTTGCCATTTTCTGATTACTCTCATGTGTAACAATTACCGAGTTGTCATCTAAATTGTGCTACTGTTCTTTGTTGAGTTCTATCAAACAATTTTTGGAGGAATAGTGCGAGCTGGACCCCCCTTCCCAAACTGCTTTTTCCTTTGTTTAAGATTTGCTCTACAGTAACATTAATTGTTAGCATTCTATCCTGTACAGGAATTGGACAGATTATTGCATGTTGCCCCGCAGCCTCAGCCGAAGCGACAGCTTAGAAGAGCTAGCTCTGCTCCTCTCTGACGTGGTGTTTGCTGTTATTTCCAGGGAATGTATTATTAGTTATTTAGATCAACCACTTTCCGCACGAGTTTGTCCTGTTATAAATTATCTCTTCTGTTGTAAATTAAAACTAATCTTATTAGTAACTCAAGTTTTACTAAGCCTGTCCAAACCGCTATGGCGGAAAATGTGAAGAGTAGGCGGCCTCTGCTCTGGTGAATTTGGAATACCGCACCAGGTCTCGTCTATCTTAAAATAATGGTACTCTGATGTTATCATGTATATATGCAGGCAAGAGCTTGCATGGGTTAGTGCCAGTCCTCCGTGTCAATAATAATAATGCAAAGTGGGCTCTGCGTCAGATATTTAAAAACAGTAAGATGGTGCATTTGGGGTTAAGGGATACTTTTGTTCACTTGTATACCAAAAGCATGTACTTGTTTGAGGGTTGGATATCTGCGTGAAAATCATAATTAAAAATCTGAAACTGATTCATTTGGGATTTCTCTGAAATGAACTGTATTAACATTAATCAAAAGTTCACTTCAATCGCTACGTGCTCTCTTGTTGTCACAACTTTGTCTCTTATGACCTAACTAGGAAAAACAATTCTACATGTTGGCATGTGCGCACCCCTCCTAACCAATGCGACACCACTCCCGATTTGTTCAGGCATTTCAAGTTAATCTATAACTCTCAATAAGGATGCATTATTTTTAATCCTACCAGTCCTCTAAGGCTTGCCGTCTTTTCTAAGAAATGATGTTAATTTGAATCTTAGGTGATAGGATAATTTCTATCAATTGAAGGTTTATAATTATGTTACAAAAGAAGTTGCATCATTCAAGGGGATATAATGATAAACATGCTTCTCAACATAGCCAACTAGATAAAGGCCTAGGTGATAGGTGAGTGCCAAAATTAAAGAAAAAAATGAAAAAAAAGTAAAACTACATAACATAATGAAAATTGTGAAAATTTTAAGATAGAGTGGGTGGAGTGAGAATGTACCATCCACCTCCACCCTGAATTTAAAATTTTGTTTGTCCTGAGCAAAACTTATATTCAAAATGAAGGGAAGAGATGTGCGGAGATCACCAGGGGGTCCTGGTAGCTAAAAAAGCATCCAACTGAATGGAACGTATATGAGGGTTGGAACCTTGATTAGTAGAGCTTCAAAGTGCACCCAATGGTAAGGTGGTCGTGGAAGCTCATTGGGGTCTTCACATTGCGTGTTGCCTCGTAGTCCCTCCAATAGGACCCATGCATCTCCTTTAGGAGTGAAGGAATTTTTGGTGATGAATGTAGATTGGGAGAGATTGGGGGGTGACCGACAGGTAACACATGTGATGCTGAATGAGAAAGATCAGATATAAGATATGGCTTTGGTATTCCTCCGTCATATAGATATGCATAGAGGACAATTTGTGCTGATATGAAATGAGCAAATGAATTTAAATCCACACCATAAGTATTTTTGCCCTCCTCAACATTGGGATAAGTATGGTTCATTGTTGATATAGCATGTAGCTCAAGTTTCTCTATGCAAGGGGTCCCCAAGGGACCTGGAAAGATATAGACGTGAATATCTTTCTTGCAAACAAAGAAAGGGGGCACATGGACATCATCTAAGGGTGGTGTCTCCCCTACTAGATCAGCTGTATGCGAAATAGGGATTGGCTGTGATAGAGTGCGAGGAATTGTTGTCTTTGAGGGGAGGTGGCTCATTATCTAGAATAGATTCAACCACAAGGGGTTGGTCATTGATAATTTCTGGATTTATGTCAATGATGGGAGGAGTTGTTGGACATTTAGGATAAGGATGCATTTCTCGTTGTGAATTTTTGTACTCAATTAATAAAGCTTCTAGCTTAAAGGCTACTATACCAACATCATCATTGCATGAAAAATTTCATTCATTGGTTAGAGCTAACTCGGTGGAATCTGACATAAATGATGTAAACATGGGATCATCACCGTCATTTTCGGGAAGAACTATCTTGGGTTGCTCTAACTCCTGCAGGGGTCTTTGTGATTGGGTCTCTAGTAAAGTACCTAACATGATTTGTCCATTTTCTAATATTTTCTGTTGCTCTTTTGAAATTTCCTGTTACTTCACTGCTATTTTTTCTAAGGCTCGGATCCCATCCTCCTGCTAAGGTGCATATTGATTTTCTTAATAAGGTTCATAACCCCTAAAATTTTGTTGATTACCCCCACCATACCCCCATAAGGATCTTGGTCATGGTACCCCTCATATTGATTGTGACATTGCTCCTCACAATAGTCTTCGGAAGACGGTGGATTGAAGTTATTATTGCATCCTATCTTGGTGGGAAGACTTGACATTGCAAGGTGTCACCGTAACATGAGAAGACATATTTTTACAATCTAGACTCTTTGAACAAACATCTAGCAAAGCATCTATCAAAACTTGATGTATGTCTAGTGTTTCCTGTCATCCTACTACTATCCCTTTTAGGGCCCTAAAAGTTGCTTTTGGGTTTCAACATTAGATTCATATTCCCCAAGGTTTTGTTGGTCATACCCCCATTAGAATATAGATAGCTTGGTTCCTCATAACAACACTGGGGAAATTGCGTATTAGAATTTACATCATACCTACTAGAATGGAAGGATTCAAGATTGTATAAGGTGCTATCATAATTAGGGGACATATTAGGATAGTTCAGCGATGTATGGTTGTAATAATCATACAATGGGATTTGTGAACCATAATGTGTTGACCACTCCATTTTGAAAGATTATCTTTTTGAGAAACAAATTACAAAAAGAATCTAGAAGAAATGAAAAATTATGGAAAGAACTAAAACAAGATAAGGGGTTAGTTAGAAATTATGAAAAACTAAAAATTACAAAGGTAGGCTTAAGAAATTATGGAAAAATATTATAAATTACAAAAATAACTAGAAAGTAGTACTGGAAGAATGGAAAATCGGCAGAAGAAGGAGATACACTACAAGAATGGGTCTTCGTAGGAAAAATAAATTACAAAAAGCTAAGAGAATTAATTACCAAATAAGATTAAAATTTACAAAAATAGACGAGAAAGAAATACTGCCGAAATAGAAACTCAGCAGAAGGAGTGGGTCTGGGTGGGCAAAAAGAAATTACCAAAACTCTAAGAAAGGAAATTAAGAAACAAGACTAGAAGTTATGAAACTAAACTAAAGAGATTATATAGAACTAAAAATTATGGAACAACAAAAGTAAAAAAATAAAATGAATTAGAAGGAAGGAGACAAACTATAGAACAAGTCTAAAATTATGAAACAATATTAAAATTATGGAACTAACTAAAAATTATAAAATCTAACTAAAAATTATAAAAAGAAGAAATCCTAAATATACACAAGCGACCGGGATTAAAAGCAACATGTGTCGTCCCCGACAATGACACCAAGTTGATTAGTGTCGTTTTACACACCAAACACTAGGAAGATCCTAGAGTTTAACCTTATCCAGTAAGGTATCAAATCCCAAGGGATGTAGAGAAAATGGTTGAAATATAAATCGATCGCGAGCAAGTAAGAAAGGAAATTCCTGTTTGTTTGAGAGTTTGTTATGCTAAGAACAAATAATGGAAAGGTTGCACTAATGAACAATCGGATAAAATTTGAGATTGAATCAATGAGAAATGATATCGAGGTTATGAGTTTTTATTACCACAACCTGTGTGAAACCAAATTGATGAATTCCATAAGATAAAACTAGTTAGAAAAAGGTATGCAAAAACATTCACAAATACATTCATAAAAGTCAAACTTCCTGTAAACCATTGATCCTGTGTTTACAAATCCTTGCCTGAACATCCTAACAAAGATCCTTCCAAGGTCTCATCCGCATACTTGTGCATTTGTTTGGTTATTTTAAGCCTTGGGTTTTGTAGTCATATCCCCCAAGACTAACGTTCAACAAAATTGAGAGATCAAATTGTTAACATCAACGATTATCCAAACCAAAACCATCTATCCTAATGAAATCATATAAACATCGATCTAAGTTACACATGGCTAAGGGGATACTCCCCTCACCTCTTATAAGTAATAATGAAATGGCTGGTGATTATCCACAATTGAATTGAAATAACAACGCTCAAAGTAAAGATGTAAGTCCAAAAAGTAGGATCCCCCTTCTTGTGGAGTCACCCTTTTATAGGGGAAGGAGGGGTGGAAACCCTGAATAGAGGGGGAGGGGAGAAATGGTTGGCGACTGGTGAAAATCCCAATCTCACGATGCGAGTCAATCGACTCACGTAACCAAGCCGGTCAATTGACTGCATGGCTAGTGTTTTTTTGACTTGGGTTTTAATAAAAAGACTTGCGAGTTCTTCAACTGTGGCTGTGATTGTGGCTTCCTTCTTAGCATTCCATCAACTGATCATTTGGCAGGGCTAGTCGATCGACTGAGACACATGGAAAATTCCCCCAAACCATATGGAGAGGTGGTAGCAGCGTGAACTTCTAGGACCGACGCGTGAGACATGGATGTTTGCGCAACATGGGTCTTGAGTCGATCGATCATGTATATGAATTGAGAATGAATTGGTTGGCTGGCTCGTGTAGCTGATCGATTGGTTTTATATTCTAGATGACTTCTGAGCACAAGGGTCGATAGACTAGCTCAATGGGTCAAGTGACTAGTGATTTTGGATCTAAATTTGTGTTCACAAAAAATTCCTGCAAAATAATAAGAAATGGGTAAGAATAAAAGAAAAAGAGGACAAATGAACTAGTTCATAATTTATTCTTAGTTTTGTGAGAAATGTAATAAAACATATTAATTAATTATCCTTAAAGATGTAATAAAAGTGGATGAATATGCATTCCTCAACGAATCATGGAACCCATCATGCTTACAACTACCAAACTCTAATTTAATATCCTATAACAAAATATGATTTTGTTGCACATCTCTAGCATATTGTATCAATTTAACCTTTCTATGTAACTCTGCCAACATATCTCCTTACATGGGAACCTCCATATGTACATCCATTTATTGAAGAAACACCAACATGTCCCTATTGTTGCATGCCATTGGGCGCATCTGTGCTTTGTCACTAGAAGAAGACGAATATGACTTTTTTCTCAATGCATCAACCCCTACATTTGGCTTTCTTGGATGATAGTCATTTGTACAATCACAATCCTTGATTAGATCCATCCACCTTCTATGCCTCACACTAAACTCCTTTTAACAGATGTAATGAAGATTTTTGTGGTCCATGTAGACCATGGACTTCTCCCAATATAGATAGTGCCTCCACACATAGAAACTAAGACTGCCACTTATAGCTCTAGATCTTGAGTTACATAACTCTCTAATGCTTCTTTAGCCGCGTAGAAGAAAAGGAGATTACATTCTTGTCTTGTGTCAACAAACAACTCAACCTATTCAACGAGGCATCACATAAGATGATATAGCCTTTCCCCAGCTTTGCAATTCAACTTATCATTTAATAACTGGATAAAATCCCGACACTTATAATCTCACATAAATGAAATATCCTTCATTGTTAACTTGGTTAAAGGCAAAGAAGTTGCATTGAAGTTTGTGATGTACCTCATGCATTAACTAGATAACCCCATGAAACTCTAAACCTCTATTAGCTTGGGATAAACCCATTCCAACATGGACTTCACCTTCTTGGGATCTACACAAATATCATTTGCAGAGTTGATATGACCATATAAATATACCTCATCTGGCCAAAAATCACACTTAATAAACTTGGCATAGAACCTATGCTATCTAAAGAAACCCAATTCCTGAGATTATATTAGGATATTTTTTGGTATGTATGCCCAAAGAGCCAATTATATGATGATTGTAATGACATATTGATGCATGTATACTACACGTATTAAACGCAAGTGCATGTATCAAAGTAATATAGGACAAAAAGAGGCCCATATATCAAACATAGGGAAACATACTCTGAAGACTACTACTAACTATCATTCGATCAACTAGACCTATGAAAAAGGTGATTGGTTGATTAATTGACTATTTGCAGAAAGTAAACCAAATTAATTTGTTTGTTGACCAAATATGGAATGAATTCCTTAGGATTACAAATTTACCAAGGTTCACATTGCAACTAACATCATTCATTAATATTTATTCCTCCTAACTTTGGACAAAGGGACCTGTAGCAAGAATTACCCGCTCTCGCAGTGTAATTCACTACCCAATATAATATAAACCCCACTCTCATAGTGATTTAACTATTAGTTAGGTGCTTTACCAAATTCTTTGAGGCACAATATAAATTGTGTAAACGCCACTCTTACAGTAATCCCTCTCTTGAGGCACAATATAAATTGTATAAATCTACAATTTATCCAACTCTTAATTCCTCTCTCAAAGCAATTAATGGTCTAAACAATTAGATATGGTGATCAAGTGTAGATAATTCATGAAGCAATCATAGATTTATGTCCAGAAATTACAAGAAATATAAATATTAATTCATAATTGTCAATTACAATGCAAAACTGATCTACTCCCAGTTTCTAAGCAACAAAGGGGATGAGCCTTACATGATTTCCATTGTCATACATGTGAGAGGAGAAAGAAAAAATATGGGAAACATTAGAAAACTAAAGTAACCCCTGAAGAAGCTAGCTCGAATAACTCCCTCTGATGAACAAAGTGATTTTCTATCTTCCAGCTACAAATCTGTCCATCAAAGGTGCTCAAATTGTCCAGAATGTGGTATTCTTCTCTTCTTTCTCCTCTCCTAGCTCTCTATTGTTGCACAATGGAAAAGAACGTGATAATTAGGTCTGGCCGCACTTTTCCTAAGTCATATAATTGACTTAGGGCAACATTAATTCTTAATCGTTGGATTAGTAGTGATCTTTAATCTGGCCCGATCGTGAAAAGTTGGTACCACCGACAGGGTGTCATTAGTACCGACACCTTCTTAGATTTGTAATCCCTTGTAAACTGTTGGTACCACCGAGTCGATATCAGTAGTACCGAGATTTTTGTGACATTCCTTATTGAATTTTTAGTAGAAGTTGGGACCACCAACTTGGGTGTCGGTGGCACCAAGATATTTTTAGGGTGCTCCTGTTGGAATGTCAATAGTAATGATTCTTGTGTCGGCACCATGAAGTTTCTTCAATTCATCTCTGTTCCTTTCTTCAAATTTCAATACCACTAACAGAATTGTCGATAGTATTGAGCTGATTCATTTCTTGTCGATTTACCCAAAATTTAACAAGAAGGAACATAAGCTCCACAAATTATGATAAATCAAATGGAATAGTAAAAATAACGAATATTTGATGCAATTAAGTTTCACATGCTAATAATGATAAATCATGCACACGTAATATAAGACCGAGCAATAATTGCACAAAATACATAGTAAAATAGCCTGTGAAAATAAAAAATCAATCAGTGCATCAAAATACGTCAAGCTCAAATGTTTCTCATCCTCTAACAACACACCCTCAGACCTGTTTGAGACAAGTCAGTAAAGAATAAAGAATACAAACTTCATTTCTGAACTACCCCCACCTGACGGTCCCAAACTGGCCCTTACTGAACATTAAACAATTAACTACTCTCAAGTGACCATAAATATTCATTAATGATGTCCACCCTTAGATCAGTGGAACATTATCAATAGATAAGTTAATATCATAATTAATCAGGCATTCACTTGGTGCACCATGTGATTCCCTGTCTACATTGCTCTTTCCTAGCTACCAAAGTAAATGGAAGTTGTTCTCCTTATAAGAATGCATGAGGAGATCAATCATATTTGTGGCCTACTAATAAGAGCAATGGATGGAAACAAAAAGATGGCTTATGAAGAATCACAAGTAACTTTGAACCATTTTTGAAAAAATAAACATGATGAACCTAAACATGACGAAAATGAGTAAATGCATCAATCCTAATGCCTATTGTAATGGGTGGAATGATGCATGCATTGAATATATCATTTGATTGATGAGAGTGAAACAAAACAATGCATCACATACATGCTTTCATCTCCTTTTGAAGAAAAAATCAGAACTGATCTAGGGCATCCTTTTCTACCTCTTTATTTCATGGACATTTTTCATTTTGTTTTTTTGGGCCCATTCTTTTAGCATGATTGAAGAGTACACACGAGCTTCACTACAACAAATCACTTTCTCTTTTATTTTTCATTTTATTTTGAGAGGTATGGATGTGTATCCCTACACTTTTAATTTCAAAATAAAATACATGAATACATCTTGTAAAAAATGGATGATGCAAAAGGTATGCTATCTACATGGGGTTGTCATGCAACTAGATGGTATGCACAAATGATTTTTTTTGTTTGTAACTAATGCCATAAAAAGAAACTAACTATCATGTCACCTATCATGCTATGCAATGCAATCAAAATGAAACAATTCGGGTTACATGATCATCTTAAAGTGGAGGATCAATATGTGTGGAAAAATAGATGGAATCACACGATTAAGAGAAAATACCTTTTTTTAATCTATGATATGTCCCTCTACTATTCACATGTGTACATGGTAAACTTATGGTTTCTTTCTAAAACTCCAATTTAAGGTCTTGTTAATTGTTTGGTCAATTCAAGCTCAAACCCCATCATCATCAACTTTTCATGGATAATTAAGAATTACATTTATATCAAATGTCCTTAGGTTGACTAACCCATGCACTTCCTCTAAGTGATATTGTCTTTATAATTTGCAACAAAGCCAACTTTTGTTCAATTTTTTTTAATACAAAGATAAATGAGAACACATTCTATAATGACAAAGGAAGAAATCATGCTTATACTGCTCCATGATTACACTAGGTAGATGTGGATCCTACAACTCAGAATAATGAAACTAAAAATACAATAAAGGATAGAGTTGTTACAACACCCCTAAGCTTGAACTTGACTATGGCCTCATAGTCAAAATCCAATCAAAGAGGTGGAACAATACAAATCAAAATGGTGGTGGCTGTGTCATATTGAGATCATTCGGGTACAAAGTGCCTGGAATGTTGGGGACTACTGTGGCATCTCTGGAGGTTGTGGGTAGTTTCCAAAATACCCCTGTCTTTAGTATTAGTCAAAGAACGGTTGTTGGTAATTCTCCATCCGTTACAGGTGAGTATAAACATTCTCTTGGTTGGCAAAGAGAAGACACTCATTGATCAAAATTGGAATCAGTGAAGCTCAAGGAGCTTCAATTACTCTCCCTCATGTTTTAACTTACCCCCAAAGTAGTGTTTCAATCATTGCCCGTTCACAAGAAATAGATTAGCCCCATTGATAATCTTCACTACTCCATGGGGAAAAGCCTTAACCACCACAAGTGGATCACTCCATCTAGACCTCAATTTCCCAGGATGTAGTTTCATCCTAGAATTGAAAAGAAGAACCTTATATCCTGAAGTGAACACTCTGTGAAAGATATGGCGGTCATGTATCTTCTTCATTCTGTACTTATAGATCCTAGATCTCTCATAGGCATCTAGCCTGAGCTCATATAACTCATTAAGCTCCAACATTCTTTTCTTCCCTACATCATCAAGATTATGATTCAATTTTCTCAAAGCCCACTTGGCTTTATGTTCCAATTCCATAGGTAAATGTCATTCTCTTCCACAGACCAACCTCAATGGAGTTGTTCCTATAGGTGTTTTATAGACTATCCTATATTCCCAAAGAGAATTATTTAATTGCATGCTCCAATTGGTCCTATTGGTTGAGACTGTCTTTTTTAAGATCTTCTTAATCTCCATATTAGACACCTCAACCTGTTCCTAGGTTTGTGGGTGATACATGGTTCCTACTCTGTGCCTCACTCCATACCTGTTCAATAAGGCTCCAGACTTATTATTAGCGAAGTGAGATCCCTCATCAATAATCATCACTCATGGCACCCCAAACTTGGAAAATATATGTCTTTCATAAATCTGCATACAACCTGGGCATCGTTGGTGAAGGTTGGAATCACTTCCACCCACTTAGATACATAGTCATTTACAAACAATATATATAAATTGGAATTAGAAGACACAAAAGGACCCATGTAATCTATTCCTCATAAATCAAACTCCTCAAGTTCCTGAAAAATGTTCAGGGGCATTTCATGTCTCCTAGATTTATTTCCTACACGTTGACATGGATCACAATTATGCTCAAAACTGTAAGCATCTTCAAAGAGTGTTGGATAATAAAACCCGATTTCTAAGACCTTAGACATTGTCCTTAAGTTAGTGTGGTGTACCCCAGTAGGTAGGGAATGATAGTGTGCCAAGATGATCTCAAACTCACACTCAGGAATGCTTCCTCAAGATCCCATCCCTACATTGTTTGAGCAATATGGGGTCATCCCACTCACAGAATCTCAAGGAATGGAAAAATTCCTTTTTATCTTTATATCCCCTGTCTTCTAGAAGCTCACCACAAGCCAAGCAGTTGATAATATTTGCCAACCACGGGTCCTTGTTCTTAATGGCAAACAACTACTCATCTAAAAATTCCTCAACTATGTGTATATCTAGATCCTTCTCATCCACTCTTTACAACCTAGACAAATGATCCACCACCACATTCTCCGTCCCTGCTTTATCCTTGATTTAAATATCAAACTCCCACAGTAGAAAAATCCATCTTATTTACCTAGACCTAGCATCTTTCTTTTACAGCAAATACTTTATTACTGCATAGTCAGTCCACACAATAACCCTTGCCCCAATCAAATAATGGAAAAATTATGCAAAAGCAAAAACTACCACCAAAAGCTATTTTTTAGTTGCTGTATAATTAAGTTGGGCATCATTTTGGGTTTTCCATGCATAATAAATAACAATGGGGGTTTTATCCTTGTGTTATCCTAGAACAACTCTTACCACGTAATCCAATGTGTCACACATAAGATCAAATGGTTGGATCCAATCTAGAGTCTGAACCATAGGTGGGGAGATCAGTTTCTCCTTCAACATCTCAAACACATTCAAACACCAATCATCAAAATTAAATTCATCGTCCTTTATTAACATCTCATAAAACGGATTTGCTATTTTTGAGAAATCCTTAATAAAGTGACGATTAAAACCGAAATCTCCTCGAAAACTCCTAATCCCCTTCACCGATGATGGTGGAAAAGCTTAGATATGACTTCAATTTTTACCTGGTCGACCTCCACTCCTCTATTGGACATATTGTGTCCCAAAACTATTCCTTCACACACCATCACATGACATTTATCCCAATTCAACACCAGGTGAGTGTCCTCACATCTTTGCAGGACTTTGTCAAGACTGTCAAGTCAATCTTCAAACGACTCTCCATACATTAAAAAATCATCAATAAGTACCTCGAGGCAATGCTTTACCATATAAAAAATGGCAAGCATACATCTCTAGAAAGTAGTCGGTGCATTGCAAATACCAAAAGGCATTTAATGGTAAGCAAATGCACCATAATGGCAAGTGAAGGTAAATTTCTCCTCATCTTGTGGCTCAATGAAAATCTGATTATACCTAGAATACCCGTTGAGAAAAAAATGAGAGTGGTCGGAGAGCCACTCAAAGATCTGATCAATGAAGGGAACCAAAAAAAATCTTTAAGTGTGGTGACTTTCAAGCAATGATAATCGATACAAACATGCCATCCGACCACCAACCTAGTGGAAATCAATTTACTCATAGAGTTTGTTGTGACTGTTATCCCCCATTTCTTATGAACCACTTGGGTTGGACTAATCCAATTTGAGTCAGAAATATCATCGATTATACCTGATGATAGAAGCTTTACTACATATTTCTTTACCACTTCAGTCATGATAGGATTGAGACACCATTGAGGTTGTACTATCGGCTTGGCTCCTTCTTCAATTCAGATCTTATGTTGGCAAAATCTATGGGAGATCCCTTCGATATATGCAAAGGATCACCTAAACGCTGCCCGATGGCCCTTTAGCACCACAAGTAACTCCTCCTCCTCATGAATGCTCAAGGAGGTTGAGATGATGATCGAAAGATTCTCATTTTCCACTAAGAAAATGTACTTGAAATGCAGTTGCAATGGCTTCAACTCAAGCTCTAAAGGACTCAACAAAGATGGAATCAACGGCGGTGGAGGTGGCCATGGATCTTCATAGTGCCTTGTGTAGAAACATGACAATGCCTTCAAGAATGGAACACACTCCTCCAAAGATTGACAAAGAGTGTAGTCATCCACCAAGTTCATGATGCATGCCTCTAATTCTAGTTGAGGGTATGCTTGGGTAGGAGCAAAAGATGTTGCCTCTTTCATTGTCTTTGAGCAAACCTCCTCCTCGTCATCATCGAGATATTGCACCGCCTTTGTTAGTGAGACATCCTTGGTGTGATCCATTATGTCCACTGCCAAGGTGCCTTTTTGTACCTTTATCATCACATGAGCCATGTACATGAATGGCTTCCCTAGAAATAGAGATACCTCTCCATGTAAATGCTGCAACATGTGACATTGTGCCTTATCATTAGCTGTCTATGCAGAATTGGGCATCTTTATTTCAAAATAATCATCCTTGATACCCAGTGTCAGACTTCCTCTTCCCATTTCTAGGATCATATATGTTGTAGCTTGAAATGTCCTTCCTAAGAGTAGTCCATTTCCACGATCATTCTACATCTCCATGACTAAAAAATCTGATGGAAATATAAGTTTGTCAACCTTGACAAGAACATCTTCACAGATACCATATGGCCTAACCACTGAATTGTCTACTAGCTGTATGATTGTATTTCTCTTCCTGGATTCTTTCATTCCCAACTTCTTCAAAGTGGTCAAGGGTATGAGATTAATGCTTGCCCCCGAGTCACATATAGCTTCCCCAAACTTGGTCTTCCCAATGTAACATGGTATGTTGAAACATATTAGATCTTGCCTCTTCTATGGAAGTCTCATCTGAATGAGGGCACTAAATTCCTTTCTTAACAACACTACAACTGAATCAGATATCCTCCCTTTTTTTGATTATGTACTTCATAAACTCACCATAAGAAGGAATATGATCTATTGCATCAATGAGAGGGATGTTGACATGAAGTTTTCTAAAATTATCCAGAAACTTCTAAAATTGTTGGTCAGCGTTCTTTGCCATCAAACTGTTTGGAAATGGCACTAGAGTCACTTGCTTCCTTTGGTGTGGTGGGACATATGCCTCTTTCCTATCCTATTTTGGCTCATTAGTCTCTTCTTCAACTTCTTTTTCTTGTGTTGTGGTGTCTGGCTCAAGTGGATCGATAGTCAACATTGGTCCTGTATCACCTACATTATTGTTTGCCTCTAGGATTGTCTTCTTTTCATTCAATAACTTATTCCCACTACATAGAAACACTTCCTTCACCTGTTGGTTGTTAGATGGAACATAAATTGTTTGCTGGGAATCCTTGTTGTCCCAGATTCTTCAAGAATGCAATTTCTGTTTCCAAATGAGACATCTGGTTCTCAATGCTTCAGATTGGAGCTCCTTGATTTTGCAAGTCCCTTTGCATTTGGCCTATGATCACCTCATTCTGACTGACCAACTTACCTAGCATGTCTTCAATGTGGTCTATCTTACTGGGCCCCCTATCCTACTATTGTGCACTACCTTGTTGTGGCTTGGCTTGTTGTTCTTGAGTCAGGTCTTGTTGAAAGTTGTTAGGATCCTTCTAAGAAAATTTAGGGTCCTTCCTCCAAGAGTAGTCATTTCCACCCCTGTAGTTCTATTACCATGTATACGTGCATTCCTCTTCCTCACCTCTAGAAGAATTTCTAGATTTTTGATCTGATATCTTGGCAATTTTGTCCAACTTCTCAGTTAATTCTGTGATGTCTTTAGACTCTCCAACACTTTTAATAGTTTCTAGAAGTTCTCTTTCATCTCCCCATGGTTGATTTTTAGCCATATTCTTCAGAATCTCATGACACCTGAATGTCTTGTTGTTGAGGGAAAATCCCGATCCCGCACTATTGAGTGTGGTCCTTTCTCCTTGATGCAACCCATAGTATAAGGCCTTTGCTTGGATGTAGAGATCAATCCATGATGAGGAACCTTCCTCAACATGTTCTACAACCTTTCCCATGATTCAAAATATGACTCCTCCGCCTACTGCTTGAAATTGTAGATCTTCCTAACCAACTCATTTGTCTTCTAAGGTGGAAAGTAACACTTAATGAACATGTCTATCATTCGATCTTAGGTTTCTATTTATATCAGGGATAGGCTGAGAAACCATGACTTTACATTGTCTGTCAATGAAGAAGGAAACTATTTCAGACATATAACTGTCACTGGAACCTTGTCGATCTTCACCATATCATATCTCTCTACAAAGTTGTTGATATGCGTCATTGGGCCCTCAATACTATGACCATAGAATGCTTGTGATTTAACCAACGCCACCAAACCAAGGTCTATCTTGTAATTGCCCACAATGATAGCCTGCCTTTTTATTGACCCCAATTGAGTTGTGCAGAAGATGCCTTTATTTTCTCCAAGATTGTCTGCTCTTCAACTTTTATGTCACCCATTTCTGGTTGTTCTGGTTGTTCTTCTAGAGGTGGTGGAGTTGGAATGAGGCCTCTTGTAGACTCACTATACTCCCTTTCTCTATGTAAGAGTTCCTCCTGGATAGAGCTCTATGGAATTGACTCTCGTATTCATTTTCTCTAGTCTGAACCATGCACTAGTACCTAAAATTGATAAAATCAATGTGACAAATAGATAGTAGTGATTGAATAAATATTTGAAATTCATCTTAGAAATAGTAAAAAGAAAAATAAATTTTATGGTTTAGAGCGGCTGATCACAACACCCATAGTGCGGGAGTTACCGTTTCCCCAACAACGACGCCAAAAACTTGATGTGTGTAAACTACAGTAATAAATCCAAGTGCATGTATTGAAGTAACATAGGACCAAAAGAGGCCCTAATATCAAAATTGGGGAAACGTACTCCAGATACCACTACTAACTATGATTTGATCAACTAGACCTATGAAAAAGGTGATTGGTTGAATAATTGACTAATTGCAGAAAGTAAACTAAATTAATTGTTTTGTGATAAAAAATGAAATGGATTCCTTAGGATTACAATTTTAGCATGATTCACATTGCAACTAACATCATTCATTAATATTTATTACCCCTAACCCTAGACAAAGGGACCTGTAGAAAGAATTACCCACTCCCACAACATAATTGACTACCCAATCTAATAGAAACCCCACTCTCATAGCAATTAACTATTAGTTAGGTGCTTTACCAAATTTTTTGGGCTATTCCCTTCACAACCGTAAGCTCTCTCTCAAGGCGCGGTATAAAATGTGTAGATATACAATTTATCTAACACTTAATCCCTCTCTCAAATCAATTAACAGTCTAAACAATCAACAATGGTGATCAAGTATAGATAATTCATGAAGAAATCATAGATTTATGTCCAAAATTTATGAGAAATATATATATTAATTCATAATTGTCAATTACAATGTAAAACCAAGCTATTCTCGGGTCTTAAGGAACAAAGGGAATTAGCCCCACATGATTTCCATTGTCATACACATGAGAGGAGAAAGAAAAAATGTGGGAAACATTAGAAAACTAAAGTAACCCCTGAAGAAGCTGGTTCAGATAATTCCGTCTGACAAATGGAGTGATTTGCTATCCTCCGACTGCAAATCTATCCAATGGAGGTGCCCAAATCATCCAAAACGTAGACTTCTTCTCTTCTTTATCATCTCTTGGCTCTCTATTATCGTGCAAGGGAAAAGAACATGATAATTAGGTCTGGCCGCACTTGTCCTAAGTCATAGAATTGACTTAGGGCATCATTAAGTCCTGGATGTTGGATTAACATTGATTTTTAATCTAGCTTGATTGTGACAAGTTAGTATCACAGACAAGTTGTCAATAGTACTGACCCCTTCTCAAATTTGTGATCCCTTATAAACTATGGGTACCACCGAGTCGATGTCAGGAGTACCAAGATTTTCCCTCACATTCCTTGTTGAATTTTTGCTAGAAGTCAGGACCACTGACTTGGGCATCATTGGTAGCAAGATATTTTAAGAATGCTCCTGTTGGAATGTCGGTAGTAGTGATTCTTGTGTCATTGCCACTGAGTTGCTTTGATTCGTCTCTATTCCTTTCTTCAAATGTCAATACCACCGACAAACCTATCAATAATACCGAGCTGATTCATTTCTTGTCAATTTACCTGAATTTAACAAGAAGGAACATAAGCTCAACAAATCATGATAAATCAATATGGAATAGTAAAAGTAACAAATATTTCATGCAATTAAGTGTCACATGATAATAATGATAAATCATGCATAAGTAATATAAGATCAAGCAATAATTGCACAAAATACATAGTAAGATAGCCTTTGAAAAGTGATAATTAATCAATGCATCCCATATCTTGTAAATGATTTGATTGATGATAAAGGCAATCCTCCAATTTATTATGTTTTATTTAGTTATGAGATATTGATGCAACATAATAAATGTCTAAATAATGATGTTACTCAATGACATAAGTCTTCAGGTTGAGGACCTTAACAATGAGATCATATGGATGCCAAGAGTATATATATTCTTCGTATGTCCATAGTCAGTTGTTATTATGGAAGGCTAATAGATAATAGTAACATGTAAAACTAGAGTGGTGTTAGTTGATGATAGAATTTCATTAGTCATGATATGTGATAGCAAACAAAACACATAGATACTTGTTACAGAACAGTGTATCAAACAAACTCACCTTGAGAGTGATACATGGAAACCATAATTTGTAGTCAAAATTATCTCTCGTATGATGGTGGTGATTGTGCTTCTTAGACCTGAAATCATTACAATCATCACATGTCATTCCATTTAGTTTACATCATCCACCGTGACCTTGAATAAGGGTTGCAATAAAGGTGGTGCTAAGGTGCATTGTGACATATGGGGATGACAATGAGTGATTTAGATGGGATTTGTCCCTCCTACAAGATTGTGATATCCTGGCCACTTGATAAGTGGGACTTAGAAATGCACTACCATGCCAGTGTGAGTCAATATGTGATATTGATCTTGCATATATCTTAGACATCCTTCTCTAGTTCAAGGAACATGGATTGAACATTGACGAGGATGACGATTCCATGTCTCGAGTTCAATCTAGATATCAGTGACAAAAGAACTATACAATCACTATAACACCAATCATAGAGTGTAGGTTGAATTTGATTCTCAAACTTCTAATTACTTAGGTCGTAATGATGTCTTTATAGACACTACTTATTGCTTGTGATATCATAAGTTGGTATGTATAATTAACTTGGAACCTATAGGGCCACACACATAGGATGCACCTAGAATAGGAGTTTATTCATGAATGATGTTTGACTTGATTACTAAAGTGTTAGGTATTAAATTTAAACAACAATGGTTGGAATTTTACTAAATGGACTATGAACTGACCGGTTCAAGTGTTCAACTGATCAATTCAAGTATCATATCAATTTGAACTAGCATTGGCAGTCTCAACTCTAAAATGACCAGCTCAACAAGTGAATCAATCGACTCAGATCTGTGAGCCGAATGATATTGGTTGTGAACAGACCATTTTGTTGATAAAAAAATTGGATCAATGATTGATGCTGACATCATGTTGTTCATTAATCAGATATTAATTGCCAATATAATTGTGAATAGGTAACATTATGAAATGACTAGTTTAAGAGTTGCACCAATTGTCTTACATGTGAACCGACTGATTCAACATTCACAAGTTCTATAAAATTCATGAAATTCCCTTATTTCAAGTCCTACTCAGACTAGAACTCCAGACCATGACCCTCCTATAAATAGAGGGATCTTCAAGGCTTATTAGAGACAACAATTAGCTCTAACAATTCTTATCTTTTCACAGTTGTGGTAACATAAGAACCCAAACAAGTTCTACAATCAAAGGGAGGAGAATCAAGGGAGAGACAATTTGGAGAGCAAGTTGATGCTAGAATGTTGACTAGTAGGGACAACTCCTTCTTGTCCGCCCATCTAGAATGACAAGAGTTCTTGGTGGTCCGTGTGGACTACTATAGGTGACGAGGCTATTGCCACCTTCTAGGAGGATGCAGTCAACCATTGTCCATGGTAATCAACTAAGAGGCTACCTTCGATAGCCGTACAGGTGAAAATTGAAGATAGGTTCACACTACAATAAGAGATTGTCACTGGACTTGCTCTAGGTTTGGGTATAAACCTTGAAAACCCTCTTTCCATTACATAGTTGTTGATGACATTTACTATCTTAGGGGAATATGGTAGTAAATTTTTGTTTCCACTGTCATATATGATGTCATATTTCCCTAGACATATCGTGTGTATACTCTAGGAACTACATGAACTCTCTGCATAAATGTTGTCAGTGCATTGGTTAGGGCACAAACACAAACCCACAGTGGCCATACCCAATCCTAAAAAACGTCTTAGATATGTCAATATCTATGACCCCCAACTGATGATATTGTGATCTTAAATCTATCATGAATAAAACTGTAACACCTCTCATATAGTCAAACAAATGATCTATTCTAAAAAACATATACACATTCTTTATGGTAACCTTGTTCCCCTTCTGATAATATGTGCGCCTCATAGACCCATCCTTCTTCTTTACAAACAACATGAGATCAGTCAAAGGGAAAGTGCTCATCTAGATTAAACTCTTATTCAACAACTCCGAAAGCGACCTCTTTTAATCATTCTTTTCTACTTCAGACATCCTATATGGTGCTTGTGTCAAGGGTTGGATACTAGGGGCTAGATTGATCCTAAAATCAATTTCTATAGGTAGTGGGACACCCACAAATTCCTCAAGGAACACATCTATAAAACTCTGCACTAATCATCCTTTATCCTCATGCTCTTTTCCTTAGTATCAATCACATGCACTAGAAAATCTTCATAACCCTACCTCTCATTGACCTCTCTACGATAGCTGCATACAACATACACATTAGAAGGATATTCTTATGTCCTTGAAAAGTTAAAGAGATGCCTCCCTCCCTAAACTTCACAAAACCTTGGACCTCTAGTCTAAAGTAACCTTATATTTCTCTAAGCTCTCCTTTCCTAAGATCACATCAAATTCATGCATATCAAGTGGTGAGGTCTACCAGATTCTATCTCCCAACAAAATAAGAAAGCACGATACACATACATTATATAAAATGAAAGACTCTTATGGAAGAGTCTCAATAGACAACTCCTCATTTGTATGACTAAGAAACAAGTTATAAAGATGTATAACCTCTATCATGATAAATGAGTGTGTTACACCCCGTTCAACTAAGATATTGTAGATGATTATACATATAAGTTAGGAGGAAAAAGTTCCATATGACCTATCACAACCGTTGATTGACAACAACTTCTAGATGAGCCATCACATAGAACTTATCCTTTTTCTACTACCATAAATGAACTTGACCTCTCCCTACTAATCTTGATGACTCCGCCTAAGAAGTCTGGCCTTATCCTCTTCCACTACCACTATGCTGCTATGACCCATGTTAGATTTGATTTTATTTGTTTAATTGTGGAAAAAATGACCTCAAATATGCCTACATGCTACTCTAGAAACACATCCTTGTATCAAACTCAAAAGGACCAAAATTATAGATTTTGCAGGTGAAACATTTAGATTCTATGTCCTAGATGTCCCTATTATTGACATTCATTCGGATATGTGCACCCTAGAAGGCAGAAAATGAAGACCTATACCCTTATTGGGAGACCATTGTGACTTAGCTTGTGGCCTCAACTTTACCACAACCAATCAATACTAGAACTAATGATACTACTATTGCTGATGTGGTGCTAACAACCTCTATCTCTTGTATCCATAAAACTACTGATCTTTGTTATTGAGCTGACTTTCCTAGGATCATCATCATGATAATTCACTGTCATCCTCTCTATCCTCCTAACAACCTCCATAGAGGTAATATATTCTCACATGACTCCTGGGAGGATGACAATTAATACAACTACATGTACAAACCCTTCTCAAACTATCATATTCTCTTCTAAAAAACTCCATAAACCAATCCTCATAGTTGTTAATATACAATTGTCTCTGGGAAAACTCCTCAAACTGAATCATCTTCTCTTTAAGATAGGACTTATGAAAGTATCAACCCCAAACTCCTTGCAAACTTCATCCCACATTCTCAACTCATCGGACCTCTCCTCATCCTCTATGTCCCACCAATAGACTACACTTCCTTCAGCAAGTAGATTACATTATTTATATAATCCTCTTTAATAATATCTAAAAGAGGAACACCTTCTTTAACCCCATAAACCATAGTTCTACACCATCTTGATCAATCGTGCTTGCATACTTGACGACATGAACTCTCTCCAACCTCTCAAAGGTCTTTTCATAATCTTGTGAAGACTTACCATGTAGAGATGGTATCATATAGGGTGGAATGATTACTAAAAGTCAAAATTAGTTGCCTGAACCACTCCAGATGGGTGAAATTAGTATTTATGTTGAACCACTTTAGATTTTCTCATGTTGAACCACTCCAAGATCTATTTCAGATAGCTCTATTGTGACAACCACAACATGCATTGATGCCTATCATGCCTGATCTACATCCTTAGAATCTTTTGTGCTGGTCCCAAGTCATTCATCTCAAAGGCTTTGGAAAGCTCTATTTGTCTGATAAAATTGACACCCCATCTCAGTATCAACATGTCTTCCAAATAGAGTAGCAAAATAGTGAACTTATCATTGGAAAACCTCCTATGTAGACACATGTTTTTGCACTTTTCTTCTAGAACTTGTGAATCTATATGAAAGAATCAAACTTCTTATACTACTGCCTAGGGCTTGTTTCAACCTATACAAAGTTTTCTTCAATTTTTAGACTAAGTGCTCTTCCCCCTTGATGTAAATCCTTCTAGATGCTCCATCTAGATCTCCTCTGCTAGGCCAATGTGAAGAAACACCATCTTCACATCCATTTGATCAGATCCATATCTAGGCTAGCAACCAAGCCTAGAACAATATGATAAAAGGCATTTTTACAACAGGAGAAAATATCTCATCAAAATCCACTCCTGGATTTTGGCTAAATCCCTTGAATACTCTTTTGTCTTTGTATCTAACATATTTAATGCTATTATTTTTCTTCATCCTATAGACCCACTTGTTCTTTAGTGCTCTCTAGTCCTCGGGAAGCACAACAAGCTCATAGGTATCGTTCTTTAAAAAGGAAGACATCTCCTCTTGCATCTCCTAATGCCACTATGATCTATATCTATGAGTCTGTACCTATAGAAAAGCCTCTGGATCCCCCTGATTAGTAAGAAAAATATACTATGATTCCATATATCTGGATGAAGGATGAAAAAATCTGATAGACCTCCTCAAATACTTCTATATACACTCTGCATGGTGATGATCTTGCTCCCCCTACCTAGAAGACTCTGCCTATAATTTTGAATTACTCAACTATGCATCTAGGACAAGATTTCAATGTGCTATCGCTTTGCTACCGAGGGTGATCATGTTTCTCCATCATTTGAAAACTACAATGGTGAAGAAGATGAGGCATCCTCATACTCATCATCATAAGAACTATCACTAGATCCTATACCATGTGAATCACTCTCAGGCTCCATTAATGTTTGACTCTTATAGAATGTCACATATTTGTGTCTACTTATGGTCTTTTTACACGATCCTATTACATGTACTGAATTTCTGATCTCCATTGCAAAGAAAGATACATTGCACTACTTTATCATCTAGCCTTTTTTGCTTTTCCTTTAGAACATGTACATAAGTCTTGCACCCAAATACTCATAGATGAGAAAAGGATGAATCCATGTCTATCCATACCTTCTCAGGTATATCAAACTCCAAAAGAACTGATGGGGATCAATTAATCAAACAATAGACATTACTCATTTCCTTGTCCCAAAATGTCCTTGTCGACTGTGTAGTCTTTAGCATGCATCTGACTTTCTCTACAATAGTATGGTCCATCCTCTCATCCATACCATTATGTTGTTGTGAATGTGCTCTGTCCTCTCATGGCATATGCTACACAACACTCAACGATACTGGAACTCCCTAAAGGCGTACTTTCCCCCATTGGCCATATGGAGACACTTGAACTTATTCTTATTCCTACTACACTAAGACATGAAATTTCTAAAAATACTGAAACACTCGATCCTTGGTCTTCAACAAATAGACCCACACCTTCCTATATGCATCATATATGAATGTGACAAAATACCAATTTCAACCCAGTGAATCCTACTTAAACGACTACAAACATCCAAATGAACCAAATGTAGAACATTGGACTTCACCTTTGATCTTGTCTTGAAAAAAATTCATGATGATTTCCCATACTTACCACAAGGAATCAATATCTTGTTTGATCAAAGCTACACGCCTTACTTACTCATGTGTCTAAGCCGTCTATGCCAGACATATTCCTAGTGATCCTCAAATGCATGTATACTAAGCTTGGTATGTATAATGTGCAATACAATTTACCCCATACAGTAACCAAAGTCCCCTTAGTAATCTTAAAATTTTCCCCGCCAAAGTCCATACGAAATCCTTCTGTATCAAAAAAAGAACTAGATATCAAACCCAACTACACATATGGAACAGGACAAACATCCTTATGTGTGCATGTGTAACCACCACTTGTTTGAACACAAATGTCTGCAATCCCAACAATTTTAGAGAACTTGAAATTTCCCATATTCACCTCATGCAGTCTCTCTTCCTATTATTGGATCTATAATGGGCTCTACATGGTGTGAATAGAGCTAAATCCACTTAAACAAAATTTAGTAGACCTTCGAGTTATATTCCAAATATTGTTGCATATATGAAATTCGAGTGCAACTAAACATGTAGAGAAAGGGAGAGAGAGAATCAACAAGCACCAAATAACAAGTTATTTATCGTGGTGCCAACCTCCAAATTACAATATGCATGTCTACTACCTTGTGAGAACCCGTTACACCAAATGAGATTACTCAAATTATAAAGAAATCGATCACTGATTAATCACATACCCAAAAATATGGGTAAATTAAAACCGATTTCAACATTAACACCTGCTCAGAAATATTTGCATAAGAGCCCAACATCTTTCTTTTATCCATACTATGCTAAAAATTTTATACAATTTGTTCTATCGCCTTAGCCACAACATATATACACAAGGGAACAATATTTGTATATGCCACACAAACAAGCATTAATATACTAACAAAGGTTCAGTTTGTTTGAAGCACCATATACAAACTTTTCCTGCCCAGACCTGAGAGTACAAGGATGACTCTAGGACACACTAGATATCTAATCAACTTTCTCAAAGATTCATTACTATAGCTCCTCTTTGCTGCCACATGTTTGTTTTTGTTACTTCAAATTACCTAAAAGGATGTGGCGAACCATAAGGGTGAGACCCATATCCCAGCAAGAGATATAACCTCCAACAAAGCTTATTGATTACAACATTTTAAATAGTAAATAACTAAGAAGTTGGAGTATTTAATAATCAATTGAACATATTGAACAGTTCAAGTATGCTATACAGATTACACAATTAATCTTAGCAACAAATATGATCATCCATGCATATATAGATAATAAATAAATCCATTTCTTTGGATAGATATCTACTCAAATATTATCAAATTGCATCTAATAACAATCATTATCATTAATCTGACTATTATCATATTCCTTGCTAACAACACAAGAAATCTAGTAGCATAAGCATCCCTGACATCATGAATATGTCTAGTAACATAACATGGCTATCAATATTGGCATCTCAAATAAAGGAAACAAATCTATATCATAAGTAGAACTAAAATCATAACACAATGAACTACATAAGCATGATTAGCAGTTTAAGCATTTGTAATTACATAAGCAAGGCTAGCAATATTAAACATAGCTAGCAGCAACATCTTAACCATCCATGTAAGTATATTTGACAACACATAAGCATGTTTACAACATGAGCATAACTACAACATAAGTATATCTATTATCTCTTATTGTATTATACATGACCTTAGTGAAAAGAAAGCAAACAAGGGTTATCATCCAATATGAAGCGTTGTATATAACCCTAAACACATATGCTATACGACTGTCTTACATCTTTTATTATGCCCTAAGGAATTTGAGGATACCACTAAAAATCCAACTGACCACTGCTAAGTCGAAATCAGTGCCATACAAGATCTAGGAGGAGCCGGACTCCTAAGATCTTCTCCCCCACGATCCGTACGGTTCGCCACAATGAAACATAAGGTCAAGCTGCTAATAGCCTAGTCCGTTCATGGTACATGTCATGACACTCGTGAAAGGAGGTGGGTACGCATACCCTACCATCCGAGGTACAACCATATTTATCCTCCAATCTCATCACATATATAATCATCGAGACACGACTGCAACCATTCTCAAACTAAGGGCTAGGTATGAACACAGTCATCCTCCCTAAACACTTGAATTTAGGATGATAAGCACCCTGCATACTCATTAGTATGCGCTCTGAGTTTCCCTTAGGAATACTCATTTAACCATCTGGCAAGTTCTGAAACTCAGATGGATCTATGGCACATGGCACTACATGTTTAGAGTTTTACTTGATTAGTTATGCCAATTGGGTGAATTAAGGTTGCATCAAACAAATAGACATACGAACCCTAATTCACTTCTTTCAAGCATATAAATATCACAACTTCAAAAGATATAAAATGTGTGGAACATAATTTCTCATCTCATTATCACATGGTACTATTTACTTGCCATTCATGAGACCACACTAGTCATCATACTATCACAAGATATAGATCCTTTTCACAATATCACATGGTATCAACCCTTATCAACATAAGAGGATTACACCTCATTCAGGGCTCAACCATACCCAAAGGTCATTAAGACCATCATACTATCACAAGATATAAATGCTTTTCACAATATCACATGGTATCAACCTTATCAACACAAGATGATTACACCTCATTCAGGGATCAACCATGCCCAAAGGTCATTAAGACCATCATACTATTCCTTGCAAGATCATCATTATCTTTCCATGCCTTATAACAAGTCTCAACAACATTACTTACATATAATACACCAGATCAACACAATATTGCATTAATGAGCTAGGAGATATTCATAAACAATCATAACATGGTTATAGTAACATTAAGAACATTCCTTTATTTCATCAACATGCAAGGAATCTAGATTTGATTAACCCTCCATTTGTTCCATCATCATTCAACCCATATTACCATATCACAATGTCACCCAGAACCATTGGATGTTTAAAAGGTAAGACCATTGGTTATTTACATAAGTAAACATTTTAGATAAACCGCCTATGAAGTCCTTGATTTGTACTCTATAAAGAGTCACCATCTAACCCTAGACATCCCTTGATTAACAATACAAAAAGTTCCATTGAGAGTAGGGTAAAACCCACAATCAACTGTTCATTTAAAACAAACCATCCATTGTCAAAAAGTAAGCTCCTTAAGTTGATCATATAAAGGAAACCATCAAAATCACATTATTAGGACCGACATATTACATTATCCATCATTCCACTTTATTAGAGGAATAAAAATTAGATCTTGACCACTGGGTTGTGTATGACTACTGCAGATGTGGTGTTGGGAGAGGTTAGGAATTAGACATCCAGGTTCAATTGTTATGAACTGGGGGGAGTGGCCCGACAATGTTTTCTTGGGTTACAGGTAAAGATTTACACAATTTTTTTATACATTTGTCCAAACATTTTATAACGTTTATCTAAATTTAGTTTGTCAGTTTAATAGGTGGCCTACATTTCTTGAAAAGAGTGATACTACGAGAGGATCAGTCTAATTTTATGATTCAACATTTGACTAGATTTTCCCCCCTCAGGTATAACTAACTTACTTCTACTAACATGTTATATGATATATGTTGTATTTTTTATGCAATTTACTCTGTTTTATATGATACATGTTGTATCTATTTGAATAACAAATACAATTAACTCCTTACACTGCTGATATTATGGAGATACTTCCAACCTTATGTCGAGAGGGTCGGGATATTTGGTTGGTACGAGTGCCTTTACTATGCTACACAGTAGTAGAGTGGCACTTCCCTGATAGAGTACTTAGACAATTTGGATTTGTTCAAGTATAACCTACTCTGGAGTTGCCATGCCTTAGTAGGATAGATGGGAGGGGTAATGCGGCTGAGGACTGGTTGCATCATTATAGGCGGGAGGTGCAACTTTAGAACAACATACGTGAGAGCTTAGTCCCCCCTCCACCAGCGGAGACAGTCTTCAGTCCATAGGTGCACTACAGATGATATCATCCCCAGTACGTACTGCCCCCTCCAGCCCAGCCTCCGACCACATACTACCCACAAAGTTATCGTCAACAACAATTTGTGAGTATCATTTATATTTTATTTATAAATTGTTATTATTTATCTTTATTATTTGTAATATATACAATTGGTCTTTATTATTTATACATACTTTGTTTGAACAGGTGGAATCACATGTGTGGATCTGAGCGGCTTTACATCATGCCCCTGTATAGATCAGAGATGACATCTATGGCATCCATGTGACTTACTTTGACAGTCTTCCCGACTACGCTTGCCCGTATGATCCCATACCCACTCATACCACAACCCTTGAGCCCACTCCTACTCCTACTCCTACTCCTACTCCTACTCCTTCTCCTACTCCAGTGATTACTGCTACTGAGCCCACTCCCACTCCCACTTCTCAGTTCATGGCATGGGGACCAATAGGGCCATACTTTTCAGGAGCTGGTTCATTTTCCTCAAACATCACCCCACCTCCACCAGCATCCTACTATGGAGTAGGTCATTCTTCTATTCCATACACTCCACTCCCACCACCAGTTATTCATGACAGTCGACCACCATCCTATATCACATACTCACCGACTCTATTTGATTTCTCAGGATGCACCCCACCTGATGCCCCACATCCTAGTATTCAGAGACCCCTCACCCCACCTCCAGCTTTTCATTACTTCCCTGGTCCTCATCAGCCTACTGCTACACAGTTGTCCCCCATTGAGGCATCTCCAGATGACTTCGGTACTCAAGAGCCAGATGTACAAGGAGGTGGGCGAGGACGTCGTGGGCGTGGAGGACGTGCTTAGATTTCCATAGTTTTGTACATGTTGTGTAATGCTGTATATATGCCTTTGTTCACGCATTTATTTGGCTTGTATGTGGATCTATCATATTATGATATCATATTGGTTCATTTTGGATCTATCAGATTATTTTGTTGTGTATTATTTTCTTGTCAAGTTGGTTCATATTTTAACCTTATTTTTAATGATATCTCATTTTTTAGATTAATTTGTTGTTATATAATCAATTAGGAAGCAACTAGTGTTGGTTGCAATATCACTTCTATAATCCATATGCATGTTTAGAGCTATTGAAATTAACAAATTTATAATAATTGGCTATATTATAGACATTCAAATACAAGTGAAAGAATAGTAAATGTGCAAATATAATTAATGTTGTTAATATACAAACATTATGCATTAAAGAATAATAATGAATGATTTATTTTTTTGTAAAATAACAATGCCTCCTGCATGAGGACGCATTACTCAATGCGTCCCCATGTGGGACACATTGGCCCCACTGAAGGGCAATATATCCAACTCCAGGACTCATTGTTCTCCGGTGGGACCAATGCGTCTCAGATCGAGACGCATTGCTCTGTCGCAGAGCAATGCGTCCTGGTCCGGGACACATTGCATTTGTGTGGGGTCAATGCGTCCTGAAACGGGATGCATTGCCTCCCAAGAAAGCAATGCGTCTCCACAGGGGACACATTGTCCCAAAATGTGCCATTTTGGAAATTAAGTTTAAAAAAGTGCTATTCTGGGAATTAAAATGGCCAAACGTGCCATTTTGGTTTTTTTGCATATATATACAGTGATACCATATTTAGACAAAATTTGCAAAATCTAATTTCTTTTCTCAGTACCACAATATTTATCGAGGGCATGGGATTTGGATGTCCGATTTTAACTTAAAATTGCAATTAGACACACTCTTTTTTATGTAAGAAACACGGTTTTGTTTACACTTGTATTTGTTAGTTGATGAGAGTTTTTTTTTAATTTCTAAAAATTTATCTTTGCAGTTGTGATGGAACTGAACCTCTCATCCTCGCACTATTAACAAATATTTTAATCAGGAAACGCAAACGCATTTTTAACTGCTCACTTTGAGCATAAAATAGTTTTTAGACAAGATAATGGACGAAGATACAACAAGGTGTTGCAAGTGCGTTATTGTGATAGCAAGAGCATTGTTTTTATTAATGCCATTATTGAAAGCTAACAAAGTACATGAGAACTAAAGAAACTCAACTGTTAACCGAGATCAACAGGACACACATGTCCAACACTACTTGTCTTCTAGCTCTGGGCTGCTACCATTCTCCACGGTCGACAACTAATTAACGAACCGGGCTCAGGGAACATACATGCATGCATGCACGCATGACCCAAAAGCACACTTTCTTACTAGAATTGGATAAAATAGTTCCGGAGGCCGGCGTCCTTCCGCTTCTAATGCAAACGCCATTTATGCGGGGCAAGCTAGCTGAGCTACTCTCATACCGCCGGGCATCGGAAGTCGGCAGGTGGGTACTTGCCGCAGTCGATGAGGAGCTGGAGTGCGATGGGGAGGAGGATGTTGATGTTGAGGAGTCGGATGCGGATGTTGGTGCAGAGGCAGAGGGCGGCGTCAAGGTCCGCGATGCCCTGGATGAGAGGGCAGCATGCCTGTCTGGCCCTGCCGCTGCCGACGCCGATGTGCACCAGCCCGCCAAGGACGTCGACGCAGGCGTTGAGCCGCAGAGCATTGATCGGGCACCTTCCTGAGGGCTGGTAAGGAGGGTGGATGATGGGTGGGGCCACAATTGGAGGCAGCACCGGCGGCACCACTGGTGGCAGCACCGGTACGATTGGCGGGTAGACGACGGATGGTGGTGGCGTCACTGGCGGATAGACTGCTGGTGGAGGGGTTGGGGGAGCTACTGGCGGGTAGACGAAAGGTGGAGGAGTTGGGGGGGCTACCGGCGGGTAGACGATAGGTGGAGGAGTTGGGGGTGCTACCGGCGGGTAGACGACGACTGGAGGAGCGGGTGATATGGGCGGGTAGACGATTGGAGGTGTGGGGGTTACTGGGGGCGATCGAGGTGGACGGTATGGTGGACGCGTAGGTGGACGAGGAGCATAAGGCGGGGATGGTCGAGGCCTGGGAGGACGGTACCTGGGAGGTGGTGACGGTGGGGGACAGTGATCACCCGCCGCCCAAGGAAGCAGTGTTCCCAGGTTGATCAGCACTAGGAAGAACACCGCAAGCGCTTGTGGCCGACCCATGGTTTCTCAGTTCTTCCGGCCGTGGGTAACTAAAACGGCCGGGAACTGAGGGGATCGGCTAGCTGATCACTCTGACTGTGAGGGCTCACTTCTGGCTGGTGAGTGCCTGACCGAACAACGGGATGCCGGAGTTATATATAGCAGCTTTCTGCTGTCAACCATTGCTGGTCATCTTTGGAAGATTGCGGTTCAGGGAAAACACTTGGGGGGCTAGCTCCGAGTACGTGTTTATTTGAGCACCGGAAAGGATGCAGTGTTCTGTGTTCCGGCCCGTGATTACTGTAGCCTGCATGCGATGGAGAAGACGGCAAATGCATGCTGCCGGGAACGTCGATCCCTAGAAAGCAAGGTATCACATGCCTTCGGCTGTTTATAGTCCGTCACTGACAACTTAGATGAAACATAGGTTACTGCTACTTATCGAGGATTTACCAAAACAGTTCTCATTCAACTTACGCCCACTGCAAGACGTAATTCGAAACTACACCACTTTCTAAGGTTAAAAAAGGCAGTTTGATACACTTTGACTAAAAATATTCCTTCCCTAACACCTCTAAACAATGTTTCTCCAATATATGTTGAACCCACCGGCCACCGCACACCAGTACAAGATCCACGCCACAATTAACAGTTTTATATAAAAACAAAAAAGAGTTAGGCAAACGGTTTTGAGTGGCCTTTCCAATTGATTTTCATTTTTTTGAATTTTAATTTTCTTCATCTTAAAATGTATCCGTCAATTGCCGTGGTGTTTCCTGTCTGCTGAGTAAATCCAAAGTTTAAACAACGTCATCAGATCAAAGCATGCTATTCTTGAAAATATTTTTTGGTGGTGTTATGGTGGGATTTATTTTGACCATCATGTGCCATTTTTATTTATCGTTTTAAAGAAGAAAAAAATAATTGGTCACACTTTGATCAAAATATTTTATTCTTTAACACCTTAAAAAAAATTTGAAAATCATATTTGTTTTGAACCCATCATTAAAAACAGGACAAAAATGCCACAATAAGGTTTTTTTTTTTGGGTCGATAAAACTCTTGTTTTTTTTCGTAAAAGGATTGTACAATGCATACTCTCTCAAAATGGGAGAAGTATAAGATGAAAATAAGAAAACTATACAACCTGTAACTATACAAGTATACTATATAAAATGGCTAAGGATTTCATCCAAAGAGAGGTCCCCTAATCTCAGATCAAAGCAAAAACTATGATAGGGAAAGGACCAATCCACTGTATAGCCAGAAAATAACCAATCTTCAAAAGGGCAACAAAGGTAGCAACTTTATCACAAGCCAACAGGTAGAAAATAGGAACCAAGAAGAGAAAACAATATCCCCCTTGACAGCTTCAGAAAAGAAGAGGCACTATTTCTGTGTAAGAACACTATACATCATATGCAGCATCAAGAGCACCAGAGTTCACCAAAAATATAACAGAGCCTCCCTTAACAGAAAACAAAGTCTTCAACAAAGAATCATGATAATGCCAACACCCTGTAATATCTGGGATACACTCCCAAAGAGTAAGAGGAGTTCTAAGCTTACCCTCAAGAACAATATAATTCCTTTCAGACCAAATGTGGTATAAGACCAGAGCAAAAAGATGCTTAGCATTACCCTTTGATATTAGTAAGTTGACACCGATCCTGAGGTCTCGAGCACAAAGAACAAAACTTAATATACCCATCCATGATGACTGCTATAAATGGGCAAGAGAACATGATATGGTTGCAACTTTCATAATCATCTCTACAAAGAAAGCACATCAAGACAACATGTATCCCCATTTTCCTAAGGTAACCGGAAGTAGGAACCTTGTCCAACCTACATTTCCACAAGTGAAATAAGAACTTCTTTGGGCCCCTTATACTCCAAAATCGAGTCAAACTTAGAGTTCTCGACACCCCTAACTTTGATACAATCCAAAAAGATTTTAAGTGATTCTACCTTATTATCCTTCAGGCAAATTTTATCTTCATCATGAAACTTGATGTTAGTGCTAATAAGAAACTTAAGCAAAGATTCAAAACTTCTGTACAAGTAAAGACCATTCTTTATCATGAATAACAACATTCAGGTTGGAATTAACAAGAAAGCCTATTCTAATCATCAACTTTTAATATATGAAATCTTCAAGGAAGTTACCATTTATCCAGGGGTCGAGCCACAACTTGATTTTGTCCCCTTTGCCAACCTAGAAATTCACTAGAGATAGAAGATGGGGTCTAACCTTTGAAATGTTACTAATGAGCCAAGAGTGATTAGATGAATCATACACACTCCAAAAAGTATTTTTCCTCAAATACTTTTCATGAACCCACTTTACCCAAAGAGAATCCTTCTTCTTAGCTATGTGCCAAGCATTTAACATAAGACAAGCTCTTGCAACCTATTTGCTCTTCCTGAGGCCAAGGCCCCCTTCTTTCTTGGGGAGAGTCACTTTATCCCAACTAACCAAATGAAGACCTCTACTGTCCTCAGAAGTAACCTAGAGAAAATCCATGCAAATCTTATAAATGATATCAAGAACCAAACAAGGAATAGGAAATGAGTACAACCAATATAAACACATAGTCGACAATGTGGACTTAACAAGCTCAACCCTACTAGCCAAAGAGAGAAGCTTTCTCTTTCAAGATTCAAGCCTTCTTTTAATCTTATCAATATGGACAAAACAAAGATCTTTAGATAGCTTACCAGAAAACATAGGAAGACCTAAATATTTCAAATCAACAACAATCTTCATATCAAGGATGTTCAGAATGTCAGAGGTCTTCACCGATTTGCTAAAGTGAATGGAACTCTTATCAGAACTAGTAATGAGTCTAGACATTCTACCAAAATCATTAAGAATCCCTTTAAGACATACAAAATTAGTAGGGCTAGCCTTTATAAAAATCATGAGGTCATCTACGATGATAAAATGGGAAATAGAACAATTTTTAGATACCTTCATGAGAGCAAAACTCTTATCAGCCACCACAACCTTTAAAAATTTAGAAAGACCCTGCATAACTATCACAAATAGATACAAAGTCATAGGGTCTCCTTGGAGGATACTATTAGTAGGAAAAATAGGTTCACAGGGCTCCCCATAATCAGAGTATGATATGAAGTAGACCAGAAAATAGCCTCAAACCAATTGATCCAAACCATAGGAAAACCCATCTTAAAAAGTATACAAAAGAGAAATGTCCAACTAATAGAGTCGTAGGATTTAGAAATGTCAACCTGAATACACATATATTAATTGGAAGAATTCCTTAGACTTCTAAAAATCTTGTTTGTTAAAAGAATTGCATCCTTGATGCTTCTCTATTTTAGAAAAGCCCACAGATTCCGATCAATAATGAAAGGGAGGACACTTTGAAGTCTATTAGCAAGCACTTTAAATATGATTTTATAAAAGACATTGAACAAGGCAATAGGTCTCCAATTACCAATTTAACTGGAATCTAGGCCTTTAGGGATAAATGTAATGAAGGTCTTATTAGCCTCTTTAAGAAGATTTTGTTGCAAGAAAAATTCCTAAATAATAAGAAAAACGTCATCACCAATAATATGCCAACAGTTTTTATAAAAAAATTAAACCCATTGGGTCCATGTGCTTTGTCAACTTTCAAAGCAGCCAAAATGCCATCCGCTTCCTTCCTCGAGATAGGAGCAATAAGAGTAGCCTTATGCAAATCATTCAAAGTGCTACCCATCCAGTTAGCTTGCCAAACCTCCCCGACCTTCCTAGAGTAATCAAACATGTTAGCGTAAAAGTTGAAAATAGAATAATGAGTAACAATAGGATCATGGGATAGAGTCCCATCATTATCAATGATTCTAATGTTGTTCAAATATTTGTGAGTTCTCATAGAAGAAAAGAAGAAGTTAGTATTAGAATCCCCTTATTTAAGCCACTAAATACGAGATTTCTACCTCATAAAAAATTCCTCCTCAACAGAATAGGCATTAGAAATTGCAAGAAGGTCTTTCACTTTACCTCTATTGGATTCATCTAAAGGAAAGTGATTGTCTTCAGATTGAGCCCTCAAAGTTTCATGTTTAGCAATAAGAGAATTCTCATGTATATCACCAAAGGATTGCTTATTCCTCTTTTTGAGGGCAACTTTCAACTTGTTTAGCTTCTTGTAAAGCCGAAACATATCATAACCCTCAACATTGCAGTTCCACACATCTTTCAGAGTAGATAAGAAGTCCTGATGATAGAGATAAGAATTTATAAACATGAAAGGTCTGACTTAATAGCTCTAGGATTACCAATCTTCAAAGCAAGCATTATGTGATCACTGGTCGTATTAGAAACCACCTCATCAGAGAACTTAGGAGCAAATATTAAGAACTCACCATTACATATGATTTTGTCAATCTTTGTAGTAGTAAAATTTAACCCATCTTGGTGATTATCCCAAGTAAAAAATGGTACACTTAGACTCATTTCGAATAAACTACAATCAAGAAGGCATTCATTAAAATCATCCATCAACTTTTTTGATGGAGGTTGTATCCCTATCTTCTCATTCTCCTTCCTAACTGAGTTAAAAGCACTAATAATAACCTAGGGTTCACAACAACTAGAAACAATTTCCTTAATAATTTTTCCAAAGAGACATTCTCTCCACATCACCATTATGTCCATAAATGACAATTAACTAAAAAGAAGCATTATCCACCTCCACTCTATCATGTATGTGTTGATTAGACTCATTAAACATCATAACATTACAATTTATCCAGAGAGTTTTGACTCTCCCCAAGATGTGGGAAGCATGATTGGAAATCCATCTATAATCAGGGAAATGCTTTATCATGACCCCAGGCATCTTCTCAAAATGAACCTTTGTCTCATTTAGGATAATAATTTTTCTTCTTGAACGTCAGTGCTCCTCCTTTACACCACTAATTTTATTAGTAGTTCCCCTCTCTTTCCAAGAAGAAATGTGAATAGGAGGAATCATTTTGTAACCTCAACTGTTGAAATGACAGCCTCAGTGTTCTTTTCTTCACTAATTATGTCCAGACCCCCGAATCTATTCCTTTGCATAGGAGAAAAGATTGAATTTGTTACTCTATGAAAAATCCCAACCTGCAGAGAATTGATAGGAAGGATAGGAGGAGGTCTTCGTTTACAGGTAACCTCAGATAGGACACCACCCTCGTCCTGTGAATCAGTGGAACTTGCCAATTGTGTAAACAAATGAATAGGAGAGGACATAATAGACCTCCTAGCCTCATCTAACTTAGCCCGTTGCACCATATTTGCATTTTGTTTAGTAGCTAAAGAATTAACTTGAACTTGAGAAACACTTACTCCTACTTGAACAACACTTTCAATAGGTTTAATCCCCCACACTTGCTTCTCCTTTCATTCAACATGGGACACTAGTTTGCAATAAAATTATTCATGTCCAAAAAAATCACAGACATTACACTTTGAGGGTCTCCATTCATGCAAGAATCTTATAGAATGCTCATCACCTTCATCAATAGATAAGGCCAACTTTTAGGAAGATTCGAAGTAGCATCCATTTTCACATGAATGCTCGCATACTCCATTCTCGAATAAGACCTAGTGGCATCACAACACAAATAGGAGTACCTAGGAATGACCTGATTCTCTCAGACATATGTGACTCCTAGAGATCCAAAGGTAAATCATAGATGCATACCCAAACCAAAACATCCTTCAACTTCAGCTTGCTAAGGCTATAACCTTGGGACCATCTCTTTAGGAACATAGATCTATTCTTCACGAACCAGGTTCTTGATAAAGAAAACTCCAAATTTGATAATTCTGAGAATCAAATAATGAAGATACCATCCCCACGATTCAAAAACTCAATAGATCCGTCAGGGTTTTGGGAAATACTGGTATAAAGTATAACAGAAGGAACAAAATTGTCATCTATCTGTATTTCCATAACAACAAGATCACATCAACTACTATGAAATAGGAAGGATGGTTTAACAAGTTATACTTGGTCCTGTAGCAAGTCCAACAACTAAAACTCATTGTAGTTGCAACTATCTTCTAGTTTCTCTTAGACGGTGGTTGTGCAGCTCCTGATCTTCACCACGAATAATGAACAAGACAAATTCTACATCGACTTCTATGGTTTCACCATGAATTGCAGCCTGACTTTGCTCTCTTAGCAGAAGCAAAGGACTCCTGCCTCTAGAGTAGTCCACATGGACCAACTAGAACTCTCGTCATTCAATTAGAATGGATATGGAGGAGTTGTCCCTTCCATTGGTCTACTAGTCACCAACTTGCTCTCCCACGACAATGATCCTTAGTTGTTCTCTCCCATAGCTATCCCTCCTTAGTCGGGTAGGACTTGCTTGGGCTCTCTTGGTTACCACAACTAGAGAGGACAAAAATTTCTGGAGAAACTGATTCTCAATTGTCTATGTTATTATTGTGCTCTAGAAAGCCCCCCAGTACCCCTCTATTTATAGGTGAGGTTAGGTCCAGGGTTCCCAGTCTATTCAGGATCTATGTGGGAGTGGAAAGGACCGGAAACTCTTGAATTTTCACAACCTACGACCACGAGATGATGGTTTGATGACCTAGATGGTCGTATGGAACTGAGAGACAGTAGTCTCGCACTATGAGACAATCGTTCTATAGTTTCCCAATCACAATTGAATTTGTCTATTTGTTTCCAATTAATGTTAAACATTAATTACTTGCATCACAAGAATTGTGCAATTGAAATGATCTAATTTTCTTATGAACTTTGGAAGTTTCTAGAACCTTCCATCAACTCAACTGATTGGTTCACTATGTGAGCTGATCATCTCACTCAAATGAGCTGACCAGTTCATCCAGTGAGTCGATCAGTTGGGCCTAATTCATGCATGACTCCAGCCAATTCAGTTCCTGATCAACTTGTTAACCCAAACGATCATCTCACCTTGTCTCATTGTCTGGTGCACCAAACGACTATCTCACCCTATGAGACGATCAATTGGGGTGCAATCAGCTGTCCTGTTGCGTGAATTGAGTACCTAAACACTTTAGTAATCAATACAATCATCATTCAAGATTAAAATCCTATTCTAGATGAGTTCCTTTGTGTGTGTCCCTATATGTAACATCCTAGGATTTCAGGCCTCGGATAACATGATCTTAAAAGGAATGATCGAACTACCCATATCACCAAGGTGCACCTCCTTTTTTGGGAGCCCATCACTAAAGAACTCCATAGTTAAGCGTGCTCAGCTTGGAGTAGTACTAGGATGGGTGACCAGTTAGGAAGTTGACCCCGACTTGCGCGTGAGTGAGGATAAAACATGCAGTTAAGGCTAGTGGTGGTCTGTGGGGCCAGTCGTCATTCCTGAAACTCTACTAGAGCCTAGGGCAGTGGTCCTGGGCGTTACAAATGGTATCAGAGCCAACTCCCCTCTAGTAGGTGGGGCCCACATGGGCCTGTGGCATGCCAGTCTTTGAGCCGTGCGGTCCACGCATGTTGGAAAGGGCTATTTGAGTTGATGGAGCCACCCTTGCATTGGTAACTGTGATCGGGAGCTGGGTGTACATGGGACATTTGGGTCTGCACTGAAATGGGGATATATTATGAGGCCATATAGTTGTGCCTTGATGAGGACGTCAAGAGTCTAAGTGGGGGAGATTGTAACGTACTAGGATTTCAGGCCTAAGATAACATGATCTTAAAAGGAATGATTGGACTACCCATATCACCAAGGTGCACCTCCTTTTCCGGGAGCCCATCACTAAAGAACTCCACAGTTAAGCGTTCTCATCTTGGAGTAGTACTAGGATGGGTGACCTGTCGGGAAGTTGACCCCGGCTTGCGCGTGAGTGAGGATAAAGCGTGCAATTAAGGCTAGTGGTGGTCTGTGGGGCCAGCCATCATTCTTGAAACTCTACTAGAGCCTAGGGTAGTGGGCCCGGGCATTACACTATAGGTCCCATATCACATTGATAGTGAATGTCCTTAACTAACTTATGACATCACAAGAAAATAGTGGTGCTAGCCGCACATTAGTACTACCCAATTGAATTGAAAGTTGGAGAATAACTTCAACCTACAACCTGTGGAAGGTGTTGTAGTGATTATATGTTTCCTTTATCTTTGATATCTAGAGTGAACTTGAGGAATGGACTCATCATCCTCTCAATGTTCATCTCATGCTTCTTGATAATGTGACCTTAATATCATATATTGATTCAAATGTGCATGCACATGTGTTTCTCAGTCTCTCTTATCAAGTGGCCAAGATATCATACTCCAATAGGAGGGACATATCCCATCTCTATCACTCACAATCCATCCCCATGTGTCAAAGTCACCCACTCATCACTGTTATAACAACCCATGTTTTAGAACAATGTTTGATGATGTCAAAACATAACCAACAACATATGATGAATGTAGTGATTTTAGGTCTAAGAATCACAATCACCACCTTCATTATGAGAGATGACTATGACTACCATATGATGGCTTCCATGTGTTACTCTCAAGGAGGGTCTGTCTAATACACAGTTCCCTAATATGTATCTGTGTGCTTGGTTTGATATTTCCATATCATGACTAATGAGATTCAATCATAAACCAAACCATGCTCCAGTTTTATGTGTTATGGGTGTCTATCTACATTTCACAGTAACAACTGACTAGGGACATAATAATAATGTACATACTCTTAGCATTTCATGATCTCGTTCTCCAAGTCACGTACCTGAAGACATACATCATTGAGTATTTTCATTCTTTAGAATTCATAATGTTTAGTCATTATGTCACAACTAAATGAAGCAAATTGAATTGGAAGCTTGCCTTTATGAGTATTAGTCAAATCCTTTATGATATATGCCATGTCAATCATGACATGATTGGCTGTATGGTATACCTTACCAACAGACTCCCACTTTCACTTAGAGCTAATCCCCCATGAATCATATTCTTAGTGATCTAAACATTTCCACCATGTTTCTACAATGCTAGTGCTAATTTAGCAGGTTAGGAAAACTTTTCTTATATTCAATATATTGCATGTTTCTTATCTCTTCACTCTGAGATGAAACCACCGCAATATGGTATCTGATATTCCTTGCCTAACAAGTAGCTCCATTGTTGTAACAATATTACTATTGAGTCATCAATGGTTGGAACATCTATAAGTTCATCATATGAACTTCTAGATCCATATAGTATCATCCTGTATTCTTAACAGAACTATACTCAGCTTTAATTGTAGAATAGAATTAATGGCTATTAGTTCGAAACCCTTACAACTAACAACAGCTCTCCTTTTAAGTCAAACATATTTTAATTTGCGATCACCTTTGTCATTATGGAAGCTTGCATCGATGTAACCCTTTACATCCAATTCTTTCTATTATTTCTATATTTACATACTAGCAATCTATATTTCAATACTTCTCTAGAATTAATGCATATCTTTAATGACATTCCAAAAACCCTTATTCAATTAAATATCATCTTAACATGTCTAATACATACAAGATTATATGGGATAAGTACACTTATATGATAGATCCATTGCTACAACCTATGGCATATTATCATGTCATTTCAATTCTTCCCAAGAATTGTAACATATGGCTCATGAGAGGCTAATTTGGATTCTCTCTCATTGAATCCTTTCCGTGTTGAACTTTTCAACACATTGCTATTGTATTTGTTCAAACTTATATTGTGAAACATTCCAAAACTATTTTCATAGATCTTGATTTCTATCTCATAGAATATTTCACCTAATCCTTCATTGCTGAAGGGGTTTTTCATGCCAAATCTCAATATACATAATATTGAGATGTTATTCCTCATCATATGTGGAATATTCATATATGCTCCCACTAAATCTTTTGTAATCACATATGTCATCTTTTATCTTGATTCAATTCAAACTCTTTGACTATCTTTACAAGTCAAAAGATCGCTCCTCTAAGATGCTTGTTTCAATTCCACTTTGAATTTTGTAGTTTATAGACATTATTTTCATTCTTGAAGTTGTAAAAACCTTTTAGGTTGTGTCATGTACACATTCTCTACTTTATTCCCTTTAAGGAATCCCATTTGTATCTTCATATGCTAAATCTATTAGTCTATTAACTACAACAACAAGCGTAACATCTTAATTTTGAGTAAAATAAAATTTCAGTCTTAATAGATCTTGGACTTCAATGCAAATAAACCCAAAATTTCACATTTAGGAATACATGCTTCAATTGAACCCTAAGGTGACAACATGACCCAATTATAATGTTGAAACCATGTTCTACTAATTTATAGGTAATTGTATGTCAACAATCCATTTGTAATTTAATTTCATCAAATATGAGCCCCTACTTTTTAGACAATACTGGATGATTGAGTATGTGTTTAACTTAAAAAGGGACTAATGCGATATTGTGACTCTTACAACTAAAATGCAACTGGATTTTTAGATTTCTTGCACTCAATCTAATTAACATGAAAAGTCTGGTCTCATATAGATGACCCTAGAGTCCTCAAGTGATTGGGAAAGAAAGCATATGATAAAATCCATAGCATAATTTTATTACTCCAAATATATCTATGTATGCGTATGGGATTTAATTACCTATCATCCACCCAATGTGATGTCTCATACTCTTTCCTAGAGTTTTCTACTATGTTGATTCAGTCAGATGTCTTACGCATCTACAAAACCCTAACTTTTCTATATGTTATTTCCCCTACGCCTAGACGACATCCATCAAGCCTGCGACCTTCCGCGACTTGTGAGGAAACCTGCCACCCCTTGACTGTCACCTATATAAGAAGACCCTAATCCAATACCTTCCTCATCATCGAGTTCCTCCTCCCATGAACACCTTCATGACCTACGTTGATATGGTCTTCACCGTCAGCTACATGTTTTCTTGTATCATCATGCACTTAATCATCATCTTCTATGCCACTGGAATAGAACCACCCATCTCCATGGAGACCACCACACCCAAGAGAAACATGCCGCCCTACCTTGGCAGTGGCTTGGCTTCCTGTCATGCTACCCTGGATGAAGGGTGCTTAGTGTTCAAGCATGATACATCAACTCAATCCAGAGGGTATCAAGTCGAAGAGGGGTGATGGTTGGCTGTTGAAGAAGTTATGTGCCTTTCCGCTTCCATATCCAAGGATGCACATCTAACTTCCTAGCCTCCAAAACCAACTATGGTCGAGTGACCTAGATCCACAATAGTAAGTGTATTTTAATGATCTAAAGTCCTTTCCACATAAGGAATCCAGTGTCATGGATGAACTGCATGATGATCTTTCCCCATCACACGAGGAGCACAAAGTTTGAAGAGAACCCCCTTCTTCCATGCTGCCGCAATAGCACTATCCCTGGCGGTGCTAGAGAGGAGGGTGTTGATACTTGAGGAGAGATATTGAAGATTAGATCAAAGTCATGTGCGGATGTTATGATAGGACCAGGAAGGTCGTTCTTCAAGCCATAGCTCATGAGCACCCATGGATTCTTGTCGAAGAACCTGCCTGAGGCAATGCTCTGTTTTACAGAGCAAATAGAGGTCGCTCGTGCCCAGGGGGATGATGAGCCGCGTCTCGGGTAGAGGATCTCGACTATGGGTGGATTCCATGTGGGATCCAGCACTTGAACCCCTTAAGCAAGGAGACTTCATCCTGGATGCTAGATTATGCATGGACGATTGTTATTGTCCAAGAAAGGTAATATTTTGATTAAATCATATCTTATGATTGGTAGACTGTATGTTTGAGTGTAAGGTACCGAATGAAAGCTCTTAAGGTCTAGATTTTCATAAAAATGTTAGCTTTTGGTGTTGACTAATGAAATAGTCATGGATTTCATGAGAAGTGATGCATTCATATAATCATGGATTGTTAGTGATAAATAGCTGTAATGGTTCATTAGATCCTAGAAAAAGATTTTAGACTACTAATGATGTCTAGAACTGGTATAATAAATCTGATCATAATGAATAATGGAAGACTTTGTGTTGTTGTGCTTGAATTCTTAATTAAGAGTGGTAACCCTAATCTAATTCAAGAAAATGGCATGATGATAAGTATCTCAAATATCACCAAAATATTAGTTGAACATATGGGACATGTGTATAACTTATTAGACTTGTAACTATGTATAAGTGAAGTGACTTTTGGTAAATTCTCCTACACATGTAAGATGGTATGGAAACTCTAATTAGACCTAAGAATAATGGGTTTTGGGTTTAATGGCTATCCATGAATTGCTCATGTATTTTCAGGAAATAAGATCTTGATTTAAAGGTTCAAGGACTAAACATAGGTTTCTGCAACAAAGGTAAGTGGTTCATGCCCATGAGTATTCATATTTAATAAGCTAAAAATATTTACATGTTTCTCAGATAAGACATTATGATTTATGTGTTCTACTATTCTAATATTTTGAGTAAGATGTGCAATCAAAGTTTTCACACCTCCATGATGGTGTTCTCTTATATACCCAATATCTCAAGTAGAGATATGTTATTCAGATTTCTTAGAATGATTGAGATTAATGAACTAGGTTCATGAGGAAATTAAAGTATCATATTTCTATAAGATTTCTTAGTAAAGAATCATATTGATGAATAAGACTACAAGATAACATATGCAACTAAGATTGTCATACTTCCATGATTATGTGATATAGCCATGTAAGTAAGATTTCAAGTAGAAATATGCTATTAAGATTTCTTATATAGATAGAGATACGATAACTAAAAATTTATTTAGTTCTTTTTAGAATGATTCAGATTTGAGAGTTAAGCACGATGTAAGAATATAAGTTTTTGAACATATTAAGACATGATTAAGTTTTCAAGATAAACACTCTATTAAGATCAGGATGTATTGAGAATTAATTTCATGTTGATGTTATAAGATTACAATGTACTATGTCATGATAAAGTTCCAAGATTAGATTTTATTAAGATTTATGATTTGAGTCATGATAAGAATACGAGAATAGAATGCTTTATGATTTATGATGCAAGTGCATTAATACATATGCTTTAGATTTCAAGGTAAGATTCAAATTTTGATTCAGACTTAGATTACTCATTATGTGAGTATCCAGATATTAATAAAGATACATGATAAGGGTTTTAAACCCAATCTCAATTATGTAGTAATTGAGATTCATATTCAGATGTAGATTCATATGTCAGAGTCTAATACATGTTCAGTACTCAGTATTCAATTTTAGATAAGTCTAGATTCAAAATTTAGTAAGCTTGGACTTAAGATAATTAATTTAAAAACCTTCACATAATACACTATATGATAAGTCCTCATTCAGAGAGTCCCATGATGATTCAGAGGCATCTATTGCCAATTAAGAGGAGTGTTTACTCCATTTCAGAGGGCACGTTGTGCCAACAGAGAGTGCGTTGCACCATAGAGGACACTTCAGTGTCAACAGAGGGCACATTGTGCCAACAGAGGGTGCATTGCACCATAGAGGACACTTTGGTGTCAATAGAGGAAGACTTATTGTATAATGGTGGCCACAAATCAGAGAAAAGTTGTAAATGAAAGATACCTTATATCAAAGCATGAACACAATCTCATTTATAAGTAATAGTAAAGAGATTAAGATAAGAGAGACATGACTCAGGCCCTTTGTGCAAGTCATGTGGCCCAGACACCAGAGTGCAGGCCAATTCAGAGACATAACCTAGGCCCAGAGTGCCAGTTATGTGACCCAGGCACCTTGGTACAGGTCATGAGACCCAGGTACCAGAGTATAGGTCTCCAGAGCAAGATAAAGTAAAAACATAAGAATTAAGTTACAATAAGAAGAGATATTTATATTTTAGAGTTTATACAGAGTTTAGTGTTAGTTTCATGTTTATAATGTTTAAGAATATTTTGTACTATCTTATTTCTTCAGCAATATATATACTAGAATACTCATTCCACTTACGCTAAAAATTGTTTTTTTTCAATGCATGGCCGGGGACAAGATGTCCATAGGTGAGGAGCAGGAATAGATAGATCCCAGAGACTCAAGCACAAGGATAGAGAAAGATAAGATTTGGTGGGTTGCCAACTATAAGATGATCCTTAGTTTTATATATTCAGTTATATGTTTAGAATGTTTAGAGCTTAGATTTCAGACTTTGTCTCAAGATAAGTTTCCATGTTATTGCCTTAATGTTTCCTTTTGTAAGAAGGATCATGAGAATATTTAATAATTCAATTTGTGTGATTGATTATATCGTTATTATGAATGCTAGTTTTATGTAATGCCCACTAGAGTGCACGAGTTATGGATAACTCTGTGTTGCTTCCTCTATGTGCATGTGTCTACTTAAGGAGGGTGTTACTATATGGTATTAGAGAAACATTATAGTTGGCCACCAGATGAATACTCATGTTCTTACTGAAGACCACCCTATAAGAAGCTAAGTGAGAGTAGAGTAAAGATTTAGAATGTTAAGTAGTAGCCCTATATAGAAGAAGTAGGTGAAAGATATTAGAACTCAAAGTAGAGGTCTGGACAAGAGACATAAGTTTAGATATGAAATAGGGTTATGTGCCTAGATGGTTTGGACTTTTATGTTAACTATAAAATTATATATAACATTCTCTCTCTTTTTCCCACATGTTTGTGGTATGGGACACAAGCTTATGGGGTTTTACAGAGAGAATGTTATGTGCATAATCATACTTGTCTTATCCTTTCAAAGTATGTGGTATGGGACATGTGCACGAGGGAGGTACTAGATAAGTATGATAAGACACGTCACCTCTGAATATATGACCGACCGACATGTATCCAAAGGCGAAAATGAAAATAAGAGTTGGTATTAAAAGTTTGAGACATATAGTCAGCTAAACCTAATCATACACATAGTAAGTCTGAGCATGTATACTAACGATAGATATTTTGGCATAGATAAGTGAGCTAGTTTTAAGTGAAACGGAACCCTAATCCAGCCACAAAGATGAGACAATTTAGAGTATTGCCATGATACATGGTGAATGTATAGTTTAGATGTCAAGAGTCATTAGTAGTACATGCACATGTACGCTTGATTATGATAACAAAAATTTACACCATGAACATGCTAATGAGCCAGTTAAAAAAATATATTAGAGGTAATTGTATGTAAAATATGTAAAACCATAAGGTGGGTAGACTAATTGAATTTCATGAACCAAATTCCTATAAGGTGGGTAGAATTGTAACATCCTAATTTTGAGTAAAATAAAAATTTGGTTTTAATAGATGTTGGACTTCAATGCGAATAAACCCAAAATTTCACATTTAGAAATATATGCTTCAATTGAACCCTAAGGTGACAATATGACCTAATTATAATGTTGAAACCATGTTCTACTAATTTAGAGGTAATTGTATATCTACGATTCATTTGTAATTTAATTTCATCAAATCTGAGCCCCTACTTTTTAGACAATACTGGATGATTGAGTATGTGTTTAACTTAAAAAGAGACTAATGAGATATTGTGACTCTTAAAACTAAAATGTAACTGGATTTTCAGATTTCTTGCACTCAATTTAAGTAAAGTGAAAAGTCTGGTCTCATATAGATGACCATAGAGTCCTCAAGTGATTGGGAAAGAAAGCATATAATAAAATCCTAAATAACATAATTTTATTACTCAAAATATGTCTATCTATGTGTATGGGATTTAATTACCTATCATTGGCCCAATGTGATGTCTCAGACTCTTTCCTAGAGTTTGCCACTGTGTTGATTCAGTTAGATGTCTTACACATCTACAAAACCCTAACTTTTCTATATGTTATTTCCCCTATGCCTAGACGACATCCATCAAGCCTGCAACCTTCTGCAACTTGTGAGGAAACCTACCGACCCTTGACTGTCACCTATATAAGAAGACCCTAATATGATACCTCCCTCATCATCGAGTTCCTCCTCCCACGAACACATTCATGACCCACGTTGATAGGGTCTTCACCATCAGCTACATGTTCTCTTGTATCATCATGCTCTTACTCGTCATCTTCTATGCCACTGGTCTAGCACCACCCATCGCCATGGAGACCACCATACCCACGAGCAACATGTTGCCCCACCTTGGTAGCGGCTTGGCTTCCTATCACACTACACTAGTTGAAGGGTTCTCAGTGTTCAAGCATGGTACATCAACTCGATCCAGAGGGTATCAAGTCAAAGAGGGGCGACAGTCGGCTTCCGAAGAAGTTCTGTGCCTTTCTACTTCCAGATTCAAGGATGCACATCTGACTTCCTAGCCTTTGAAACCAACTATGGTTGAGTGACCTAGATCTGTAATAGTAAATGTATTTTAATGATCTCCAGTCCTTTCCGCATAAGGAATCCAATGCCATGGATGAACTACACGATGATCTTTCCCCATCACACGAGGAGAACAAATTTTGAAGAGAACCCCCTTCTTCCATGCTACCGTAGCAGCACTGTCCCTGGCGGCGCTAGAGAGGAGGGCGTTGAGACATGAGGAGAGATTTTGAAGATTAGATCAAAGTGATGTGTGGATGTTATGCTAGGACTAGGAAGGTCGTTCTTCAAGCCATAGCTCCTGAGAACCCATGGATTCTTGCCAGAGAACCTACCTGAGACGATGCTCTATTTTACAGAGCAAATAGAGGTCGCTCATGCCCAGGGGGATGACGAGCCGTGTCCCGGGTTAGCAAATCTTAACTATGGGCAGATCCCATGTGAAATCCATCACTTGAACCCCTTCTGAAAGACTTCATCCTAGATGTTGGATTATGCATGGATGGTTGTTATTGTCTAAGAAAGGTAATATTTTGATTAAATCATATCTTATGATTGGTAGACTGTATGTTTGAGTGTAAGGTACCGAATCAAAGCTCTTGAGGTCTATATTTTCATAAAAATGTTAGCTTTTGGTTTTGTCTAATGAAATAGTCATGGATTTCATGAGAAGTGATGCATTCATATAATCATGGATTGTTAGTGATAAATAGTTGTAATGGTTCATTAGATCCTAGAAAAAGATTTTAGACTGCTAATGATGTCTAGAACTGGTATAATAAATCTGATCATAATGAATAATGGAAGACTTTGTGTTGTTGTGATTGAATTCTTAATTAAGAGTGGTAACCCTAATCTAATTCAAGAAAATGGCATGATGATAAGTAAATATCTCAAATATCACCAAAATATTAGTTGAACATATGGGACATATGTATAACTTATTAGACCTGTAACTATGTATAAGTGAAATGCCTTTTGGTAAATTCTCCTACACATGTAAGATGGTATGGAAAATCTAATTAGACCTAAGAATAATTGGTTTTGGGTTTAATGGCTATCCATGAATTGCTCATGTATTTTCAGGAAATAGGATCTTGATTTAAAGGTTCAAGGACTAAACATAGGTTTCTGCAACAAAGGTAAGTGGTTCATGCCCATGAGTATTCATATTTATTAAGCTCAAAATATTTACATGTTTCTCAGATAAGACATTATGATTTATGTGTTCTACTATTCTAAGATTTTGAGTAAGATGTGCAATCAATTTCACACCTCCATGATGGTGTTCTCTTATATACCCAATATCTCAAGTAGAGATATGTTATTCAGATTTCTTAGAATGATTGAGATTAATGAACTAGGTTCATGAGGAAATTAAAGCATCATATTTCTATAAGATTTCTTAGTAAAGAATCATATTGATGAATAAGACTACAAGATAACATATGCAACTAAGATTGTCATACTTCCATGATTATGTGATATAGCCATGTAAGTAAGATTTCAAGTAGAAATATGCTATTAAGATTTCTTATATAGATAGAGATACGATAACTAAAAATTTATTTAGTTTTTTTAGAATGATTCAGATTTGAGAGTTAAGCATGATGTAAGAATATAAGTTTTTGAGCATATTAAGACATGATTAAGTTTTCAAGATAAACACTCTATTAAGATCAGGATGTATTGAGAATTAATTTCATGTTGATGTTATAAGATTACAATGTACTATGTCATGATAAAGTTCCAAGATTAGATTTTATTAAGATTTATGATTTGAGTCATGATTTAGAATGCTTTATGATTTATGATGCAATTGCATTAATACATATGCTTTAGATTTCAAGGTAATATTCAAATTTTGATTCAGACTTAGATTACTCATTATGTGAGTATCCAGATATTAATAAAGATACATGATAAGGGTTTTAAACCCAATCTCAGTTATGTAGTAATTAAGATTCATATTCAGATGTAGATTAATATGTCAGAGTTCAATACATGTTCAGTACTCAGTATTCAGTTTTAGATAAGTCTAGATTCAAAATTTAGTAAGCTTGGACTTAAGATAATTAATTTAAAAACCTTCACATAATACATTATATGATAAGTCCTCATTCAGAGAGTCCCGGGAGGATTCAAAGGCATTTTTTGCCAATTTAGAGGAGTGTTTACTCCATTTCAGAGGGCACGCTGTGCCAACAGTGGGTGCATTGCACCATAGAGGACACTTCAACGTCAACAGAGGGCTCATTGTGCCAACAAAGGATGCGTTGCACCATAGAGGTCACTTCGGTGTCAATAGAGGAGGACTTATTGTATAATGGTGGCCACAAATCAGATAAAAGTTTTAAATGAAAGATACCTTAGTTCAAATCATGAACATAATCACATTTATAACTATAACGAAAGTGATTAAGATAAGAGAGACATGGATCAGGCCCTTTGTGCAAGTCATGTGGCCCAAACACCAGAGTGCAGGCCAATTCAGAGACATAACCCAGGCCCAGAGTGTAGGTTATGTGACCCAGGCACCTTGGTGCAGGTCATGAGACCCATGTACCAGAGTATAGGTCTCTAGAGCAAGATAAAGTAAAAACATAAGAATTAAGTTACAATCAGAAGATATATTTATATTTTAGAGTTTATACAGAGTTTAGTGTTAGTTTCAGGTTTATAATGTTTAAGAATATTTTGTAGTATCTTATTTCCTCAGCAATATATATACTAGAATACTCATTCCACTTATGCTAAAAATTGTTCTTTTTTAATGCATGGATGGGGACGAGATGTCTGCAGGTGAGGAGCAGGAATAGAGTAGATCCTAGAGGCTCAAGCATAAGGACAGAGCAGGATAAGATTTGGTGAGTGCCAACTATAAGATGATCCTTAGTTTTATATATATATATATATAGTTATATGTTTAGAATGTTTAGAGCTTAGATTTCAGACTTTGTCTCAAGATAAGTTTCCATGTTATGGCCTTAATGTTTTCTTTTGTAAGAACGATCATGAGAATATTTTAATACTTCAATTTGTGTGATTGATTATATCATCGCTGTGAATGCCAGTTTTATGTAATGCCCACTTGAGTGCATGAGTTATGGATAAGTCAATGGTTCTTCCTCTATGTGCATGTGTGTACTTAGGGAGGGTGTTACAACAAACCTGATAATTTGGTAAAAGAATTTTTATCATGTTCAACAATTTGAACTGATATGAATTCTTTTCAATCAGGTTGTCCTTTTATGTTATCCATGTAGTTCTTCCCCACAAGACCCTAACATCACCTTTTGGGTTATACCCTCAGGTAGTACTGTCAAGGTCATACCTTGTTAGTTTACATGGACTCCATAATGGCCTTGAGCCATTACTCAGATTATGGTACTTAATATCTTCTAGTTGATTGGTTGGGCCATCCTATTATGGCCAACATATCTGAATTGTTGGATTCACAATACTCCAATCTCAGATGTGTTCTACTAGAACTATTTTGTTCTGTGTCACATGATGAACTTGAGATTCCACAACAAGTTGTAATTCTCTTAGTTCTCATTGTACCTCTTTGTTGAGCTCAAACATTTAGAGTTCTACTATTATTCCCACTGTTTCTTTAGGAACTCAATTATCCTTTCATCAAAACAATTTTGTTATTGGATTGATATTAATAGTAACATTCAAAAATTATGGTTTGTGGTTAAACCTTTTCAAGAAACTACTTTCTCAATGTAGGCTTCAATCCTTTAGACATATTGAGACATTCCCAAATCATATCATATATGATCTCATATAAACCCTTTAGATGGTACATTATTTAGTAATTATATATATATTTATGTGGGTATAAGAAGATTAGATTAATTGATAATTAAATCATGACTTATCATGGTATAATTTCTTCACTCTGACACATCATTATGTTCATATGGATTTGACTTATGATACATTATAACAATTCTTTCCTCAAGGATCTCAAGATATTGATGTAAAATACTTCAACATTTGATCTCATCAAAGTTTCTTGATACTTTTATCAAAGACATACTTCAATTATACCCTCCTTGAACACTTCAAGAGATTTATGTTTCTATTTTACTAAGTACATATCATCATATTACCAGTAAATGAAATAAGGTATGTGTGATCATCTATAACATTCATTCCATAAGATCTTCATGCATCATATGTATGAATTCTGATGGAAGGCTTATCCTCCCACTACATCTAGTGAAGGATGCTATGTCATGTTATGTATAGGAAAGAATTGCATATTTCCATAGGTTCAACAATTAAGGGAGTCTAGATTAACATCAATATGTATTCTAGAAATGCATTTCTGATATATACATCCAAGGTGACTATTGCTAAGGATAGTCTTGAGTTATCAATTACAATCCTATGGTATCAACGTTGAAAAATTTGTCCAAGATTCTTTCAAAGTAAAGATCATTAGATATTTGGGTATTGCCATGCAAGATCATATATTTTGAAACAAATACATTAATATCTTACTTTATTGATTCATCAATCTTGTCTTACAAGATGCTTAAAGTAAATGTTTATGTTTTACTTGGCATAATGAAATAGAAGTTCTATTACATGCCCATTGGGATAAGATAATTTAAATGTAGACTAAAGCTTCTGCGGATCTTGCTTCGCCTTGTCCATCTTTGTCCTCTCATGAGGGATTTTACTTCTTGTCAGATCCTGCACATCAAGTATGTCCGATCTCTGTTTGGTATCACATACTAAAACAAAGAATTCATCAAATTTATCTTATAATGTTTATACCTAAAGTGGAGGCCTCAGTTCCTTCCTTCTTCTTCTTCTTCAGTTCCTCTAACCACAGTGGGCAATTTCTTTTCTAATGTCCAGGATGGAGACAATGGTGACATTTGCCTCTTTTCTTCACTCCATTTGCTTTGAGATTTGAAGATTTGGGCTTCTGGCCAACTTTAGAACTCTTTTCAGATTTGCCTTTGCCTTTAGACTTCCCCTTTGTGTTGTTGATCACCAACACAGACTTACACTTGTCTTTCTTCATATATTCCTCAGTTGTTCTCAACATTCCCAAAAACTCTATCAATGATATATGAAAGTCGTTCATGTTGTAGTTCATGACAAATTGACTGTATGATTCTGGTAGAGACTATAGAATCATGTCCGTGGCCAAATCTTGACCCATAGGGAATCCCAATCTATCTTGGTTATCCACATACCCAATGAGCTTGGGTACATGAGGACCTACTGGGTCTCCTTCTATCATGTTACATTTGAACAATGCCTTGGAGACATCATATATCTCTTGTCTTGCCTGATCTTGGAACATGTTCTAGAGACGTGTGACCATCTCAATCACTTCCATGTTCTCATGCTATCTCTGCAACTTGTAGTTCATGCAACATTATATCAGACATATGACATCTAAAACATCTTTAGTATGCTTCTTGTAAGCATCCTTGTCAGCCCTAGGTGCAGTTGGAAGAAGTTTATATGGTTATGGTGTCTCCAGGACATAGAGCTTGCACTCCTGTGTGAGAATGATTCTCAGCATCCTGCACCAGTCGTAGAAGTTGTTCCTATTAAGTTTGTCCTTCTCAAGGACCGATCATAGATAAAAGTGATTGTTGTTTGTTTCCATTTGATTCTACAAAAAAATTTACAATTTTGTCAAAAACTCATCTTTGATGTGATTTGATTTGATTTTAATTTGGGTGATAATAATTAGGTCTTTAATTAATTATCATTCTTGTTATTTTGATCAAACCGATAACCCTCAAGTATCAATTCAGAAAATTACAATGAATCAATTTTCTAACGAGCAAGATCCAAGATAATCAACTGTGGCCCGACCAACACCGCATAACATAGTTAATTACCAAGGTAGGAAACTTTTTCCAATTTCATCTTTGCAATTCTTCATAGACGATATGCAAAACTCCTTGCCATAATCATTTGTATGATTTTGGGCTTAGACACTCTAAAAATAACTAGTTAAGTCAGACCCAATAGCGAATATGATAATAATGCACCCCATGAACTCAGAACCTACATTACTACCATCACACTTCCACGAGGTAGAAGAAACACCACGTGAGGGCGTAACCTATGCTTAGTCGAACAAGCTTTTCATGCGTATTTCTATTAAAAAGAATTTTAGACTTAATTTCTTTTGATTGAGGGATATATATATATATATACAGAGAGAGAGAGTCAGGCTAGAATACACACCAGTGTATTCAGAGAAGAATACACTCAAGTAGTTTTTCATGATGCAATATTTTTTTTTAAAAAATCTAATCCATTGATCTTCTTAAACATATTGTTAATAACTCATATGCAAAATTTGAGCACATTTGGAAATTTATAGGTCATGTTATAAAGATCATAAAAATTATGTATTTCAAATTAGTTTTATACGTCGATTTTATTGCCTTTGGATGAGTAACTTACACTCATCTAAATGGGCTCAAGATTTGTATGTAGCCCAGCTAATATATGACAGTGAAGATCAATTGTTTACATTTTGCAAAAAATAGTCTTAATATGCAAACACACTTGAGTGTATTCGTGCAATCTATACACTCGAGTGTATTCTAGCCTGACTCTCTCTCTCTCTCTCTCGAGTATATACATACATACATACATACATACATACATACATACATACATACATACATACATACATACATACATACATACATACATACATACATACATATATATATATATGTATATATATATACATACATACATACATACATACATACATACATACATACATACATACATACATACATACATACATACATACATACATACATACATACATACATACATACATACATACTGCGCTGACAACGAGTGGTTCAAGTGGTCAAGCACAATGTCTCCTAACAAAGGGACCCGAGTTCGAATCCCAGTTGTCGTATTGATTTACCACCCTCTTGGGCATTCAGCCTCCTCCATGGGCATGGGAGAGGGTGTGAGGGGGAGAAATCTTTCTCTCTTAATCCCACATACATACATACTGCATCTAATCATCACATATATAGTATGTATCATATACATACTATATACCATACCATTAACATCCAATATAAAATAAAAAGCGATGGTTATGACCATGTCTGCTGTAATTTCTTGGAGCCACAAGGAATTACTACCACACATGAATGAACCTGTTGTTAATATGTATTTGTGCTTGTCAATCTGGATAGATTGGTTAAACCCTTGAACTAGTCATCACACGTCTTGGCCGGTCAGTTGGTCTCCCTGTTCCACCAATGTCTAGACACCTTCCAGACGGTCAGTTGGACCTTCTGAGATGGTCGTCTGGCCTCCCATCCAACCAATTTTTGCACTCCTTCCAAAAGGCCAGTTGGGTCCACCAAACAGTCTTCTGGTTCCATCGATCTGTCCTCCTTGGTCCTTCAGATGGTCAGCTCATCACACAAATTGGTCATCTCGTATGTCGATGATCATCTTCTTCATTCTTGTAAGAAAGGAAACTATCCTATTTCTACTTTATTACATTAATTATAAAGAAACCTCAAGTTACATTCGAGGGGAGCAAAGGTAAGAAAGAATTAACTTTACATTGAGAATAAGGAGGTATAGGCTCGGTACACAGACTGAGATAAATAGGAAAAAAACCATGCCATTCAACCACACATAGATATTAGGTATTTTCCATAACCACACCAGACATCCACTATCAAAATGAAATTGCATGTACATCATATATATATATAAGTTTGGGATTATGTGGTGTTTTATCGGATACACATATACGATCATTTAATTATTCACATCATATATTACAATAAATAAATAATTAAACCAAAAATATGATCATATCGATTATCTTAAAATGTAGTAAATTGATGTGGCTCTGATACCACTATTGGGAAATACGGGCACAAACTATAACAGTGGAAACAAAAACTTTATCTATCCATATTACCATAACAGTAAGATCACATCAACTACTATAAAATAGGAATGATGGTTTAATGAGTTATACCTGGTCCTAGAGCAAGTCCAATGACTACAACTTGTTGCAGTTGCAACTATCTTCTAGTTTCTCTTAGACGGTGGTTGTGCAGCTCCTAGTCTTCACCACAAACAATGAACATGACAACTTCTGTAGTGACTCATGTGGTCTCTCCATAGACTACAGACTGACTTTTCTCTAGTAGCAACAACTAAAGGACTCCTTACTCTAGAGTAGTCCACATGGACCAAGTAGAACCCTATCATTCAATTAAAATAGATAGGAAGGAGTTGTCCCTCCTATTGATGTACTAGTCACCAACTTGCTCTCCTACAATAATGATCCCCAGTGTTCTCTCCCGTAACTATCCCTCCCTAGTTGGGTAGGACTTACTTGGGATCTCTTAGTTACCATAACTAGATAAGACAACAATTGTCAGAGCATCTGGTTCTCAATTGTTTGTGTTATTGTTTGCTTTGGGAAGCCCCCAATACCCCTATATTTATAGGTGGGGTTAGGGCCAGGGTTCCCAGTCTGTTCAGTTGCTGTGTGGGAGTGGAAGAGATCATAAGATCTTCAATTTTTGCAACCTACAAACCATGAGGTGGTCGTCTAGAACTGCGAGACGGTCGCTTCATAGTTTCCCAATCACATACCAATTTGGAAATTTGTTTCCAATTAATGTTAAACATTAATTTCTTACTTGACAAGAATTGTACAATCGAAACAATCTAATTTTTTCATAAATTCAAGAATGATTCTAGAACCTTCCATCGACCCAACTGAGACAATTGGTTCACCAGGTGAACTGGCCGTCTCACTTGGCCTAGCCGATCAGTTCACCCAATGAGCTGATCGGTTGGGCCTAAATCTAAACTCTAGCCAATTTAGTTCCTGATCAACTTGACAACCCTAACGGTCGTCTCACCCTATGAGAGGATCGTCTGGTGCACCAAACGGATGTCTCACCATGTGAGATGATCAACTAGGGTTCAATCAGCAGATCTGTTGTGTAAATTTAGTACCTAAACACTTTAGTAATCAATCCAATCATCATTCAAGATTAAACTCCTCTTCTAGATGAGTTCCTTTGTGTGCGATCCTATATGTCCCATATCACATTGGCAGTGAATGTCCATAACTAACATATGACATCATAAGCAAAGTGATCCTCCTATTCACACATCTGTGCTACCCAAATGAATGGAAAGTTGGAGATTAACTTCAACCTACAATCTGTGTAAGGTGTTGCAATGATTGTGTGTTTCCTTTGTCTCTAATATCCAGAGTGAACTCAAGGCACATACTCTTCATCCTCTCAATGTTCATCTCATGTTTCTTTTACCAAGAGAAAACTGTATGAGATAATGTGACCTCAATATCATATTGATTCACATGTGCATGCACATGCGTTTCTCAGACTCATTTATTAAGTGGTCATGATATCATACTCTACTAGGAGGAAGAAATTCCATATCTATTACTCACAATCAATCCCCATGTGTTAAAGTCACCCAATCATCACCATTATAATGACCCATGTTTCAAGGCTGCATTTGATGATGTCAAAGCATACCTAACGACATGTGATGAGTGTAGTGGTTTCAAGTCTATGAATCACAATCAATACCTTCACTATGAGAGATAACAATGACAACCATAAGATGGTTTCCATGTGTCACTCTTGAGGTGGGTCTGTCCGATACACTATTCGCTAACATGTATCTGTGTTCTTAGTTTGATATTGCCATATCATGACTAATGAGATTCAGTCATCAACCAACCTGTGCTCCAGTCTTATATGTTATTGGTGTCTATCTACCTTCTATAGTAACAACTGGCTAGGGACATAATAAGAATGTACGTACTCTTAACATTTGCATGATCTCATTCTGCAAGTCACATACTTGAAGACATACATCATTGAGTATTGTCATTCTTTATACATTCATAATATTCCTCATTATCTCATAATTGAATGAAACATAATGAATTGGAAGCTTGCCTTTATGAGTATTAGTCAAATCCTTTATGGTATATGCCATGTCAATCATCACATGTTTGGCTCTATGGGCATACCTTATAATAAGGATTCCATAACCATTTAAGATAACTCAAGAGCGAAGGAGGTGAGGGTAACATAACCCACCAGACAGTTGCTCCAACGACTAGCATCCTCTCGGTCTTCAGATCTAGGAAAAAACAACTTCCTGATCTTCAAGATGATTTGTTGTCTTTTGAGTGAAAAGTAATCCGATGAGATCTGACCTGTTTCTTGAACTTGGGATATAGTTAGATCTAATGATCTTCAATATTACACATCATCATCATCTCACTTCTTCCTCTATATAAGCTTGCAAATCAGAGATGATGGCTGACAGTGCCCAGTTGCCATGCCAGTCGCCCAGGGAACCACATATTTGATCTCCATTAAACTATGGGATTCTCTCCATCAATGCCGCAATAATATTATTTTGATGAAACATATATAGATAAATAAAGAAGTGATAATAGACACTTCGAGATTCATGCAAGATGAAAACATTACTCCAAGTGATATTTCTCACTTTTTGTATTATTAAATAATACAACTAGGCCGGTGAGGCATAGCTCAGGCGGTGCGGCTCGCAAGGCCTCTGCGAGAGGTCACGGGTTCGACTCCTGGCTATGGCCTCAGAAATGATTTTCCCATAGCGTCAGCCGGCCAATGATGCTACTAGTTGGGGCCACCCTTATGGGCGGGTCAGGGTCCCCGAGAGTTTACGCCGCCTGCGGGGGTCACAAAAGTGGCGCTCGTGCGGGGGTGGTTCTCTCGCAAATAAAAAAATAAAATAATACAACCAGTGTTCGTGGTGCTTTTTATACCAAAATATTCTAATACCAGTGTAAGTAGTGTTTTTAATTTGTACTATTGAAAAATACAAAAGCATGCTAAATTAGTTTTAACCATAAAATAACTAATATGATATATTCATTTAAAAAATAGTGCTTGGAGTACTTTGAGGAAAACACTTTCCACGATAGCTAACTATCAATTAGAATGTTTGGTAAATGTTGCTTTAAAATTTTCCTAGAAATTTTTCATATGATTTTTGTGACTTAATTGCAAAACACAAAATAAAATAACAATTTTCAAATTCATAAACTATAATCTTATTAATATCAAATAAAAAATGTATCAAAAAACCCACCATGGCATATTCTATCTATATTGGGAAATCATCAATATACATCTTTTTGATTAAAATCTCCATGTCCCTTGTGTATTTTGTCCATAATTAGAAAATAGCTAAATTGATTGTTCGTTTCATCCCATAATGTGCTACCATGATAAATGTTTCTCCTAATCATATTTTCTTAACTGAATTTCGCCAAATATCATAGTAGATTGCTTTTCAATCTAAAGTACACCATATTTGTTGTTATTCCTACTTTATGAAGAATTTTATCAAGACATGTTGTTGTGTTTGCACCAAGTATTGTAACAAAAAGATGATAATAGACTCCATGCGTGAGAAAACTGTTGTAACTAAAAGATAGTGACAGTCTCCATGAAGCATACATGGTTAATAATATCACACCTAACAAAACTAAGCAAGTTTTTTTATATAGTTCACATCATCCATATTCTGGTAATGACTTCTCCAATTCATTGAATTATGTCTAATACTATTGATATCATTTTAGATTGATTGATATAATCAATTTACTCTAAGTTGAAAACCCTCATAGTGGAGATATTCAAGGCATACATGCACAAAGTTCAAAGTTGAGAATAAATAGAAACCTCTATAGAACATTGATACAAATCACTTGTAATGATTGTATGACTTCAATGAAGCTTAAAAATATATGACAGATAACTAGAAAGATTTATGATTATATTTAGGATTCTAGAAGTACCTAAAATGAGTAAGGTCCATCGAACAAGTTTCCTTTATGAAAACATAACCCATCCCACTGAAGAGGAATATATAATTTCTTGCATCATATGAATATGTCCTAGAAAAACTTATCCAACCACAGAAATCCATGTCTAACATAGGACAATGATTGAGTTTTCAAATGAAATTTGACCAATTGACCTAGGTAAGGCTTGTATGCTAGTTCCTTCATCCAAGATTTTCCTTGTGAAATATGATTGATTGTACTATACTATAGCTACAGCTATTTGCAAATTCCAAAAAAGCCGTTAGAGGATGTGTTACAACCCCAATTTTTGGGTTCTTTTAGTTGGAAATGCAATTTCCCTAATAAATGTGTGATTTTGTCAGTTGTATGATTTAAGTAAATTGAGTGGTTTCCTTTGATAAATATCCTTGTTTAATTTCGAGGGCCTTATTGGCTATTGGGCCCAATACCAAGAAAGAGGAAATAAAAAGGAAAAGAAATCAATTATTAAAGAAATAACTGAGATAATAAGAAAAGAAAGATGTAGAAGCATCTAGAAGGCTAGGAATTATCCTTCAAAGATGGATTTCATATCTTTGAGATTTCTTGGGTTCCAAGGAGTCCAAGTTGCAAAGTTAATAGGAGAAGAAAGAGATAAAATCAAATAAAGCATTATTAAGAAGGAAAGTTGAAATAATGATTAAAATATAAGAAATATGTAGAAATATGGATAATGTAATCATTATAAATGGGATTTTAACTCCACATGGTTTCTAATGGTAAAAGGAATCAAAACAAAGAAAATAAAAGATCAAGAGAGCGAAAATTTGCTTAAAATATGCCTTATTAAGAGATAACTTTCATCTAAAGAAAAGTCCCTCATACTTTTGAGTTTGAGTCCCAAATTTGGTACACGCGTGGATGAAGTCATCATGGACTTTCCTCTAAAATTCAGGATCAATTGGATAAACGGTTTGAGAGATATGGATTTTTCTAGTTTCCTAAGAGTGGAGGGATTTACAATTAAATGTCATGATGTATATCCTTTTGGGTATATTTTTGGGCGCGCGATGGGCGCTGCTGGATCAAGATCTGATGGTTGTCCGTCATCTCCTACCTCCATTCCAACAAGAACAGTAGTGGGAGATCTCCCCACATCTATATATCTCTCCCTGATCGACAAGGAAACTCAAAAAGCTTATATCCAAACTCGGGAGCATAATACAAATCTAATGATCCCTGGTTGGTTGGATTTCATGCACCATTGGGACTTTTCCCAATGTCTGATGGAGCCCGGACTCCTTGGAACCACACAGGCATATTCCCTGACAATATAAGGGGTAGGAACCCCATGAGCGAGGGGGAAAAGCACGTTCGGCAAACACCAACTTCTCATGATCCGTTACCTTGCCCCAATCCGTCCCAGGTTGTCGTGGTGTCATCAGACCTGTGGAGCCATTCTCTGTCTCTGATGGGCTCATGCTTTGGTCTGTTCCTACAACCACCTTGCGTCGGTGGAAGACCAGGTGAGTTCAGGGAGACATGGCGAAGGCTATGGCTACCACATTTGTGTTGCTGGGGTCCTGTGGGCCGGAGTCAACGCGAAGGTTGACTACCAACCTTGGCAGTGAGAAGAAGATCCCGTAACTCAGAATGAAGAAGGGATAGAGTGAAATTACCAGCCTTTCCCCAGCACTGTAAAGACAAATCCCTAGGGTGAGAGGGCAAAAACCGTATTCCGCCTCAGCTTGATGCCGTATGCGTGGAGCGCACTGTCGGTAGGGCCGAACCTGATCGGTCGAGTAGAGACCCGCGTGGAGCGGGATTAGATATGAGCTACTGACGTGGCAACCGACTATTGGAGGAAGGTAACTTATCTTGTAATATTTGTAACTAATTAATGGTAACTCCGATTAGGCCAACCTGTATATGAAAATTTATCAAGAGAATGGGAGGAATTCAATAAAAATAGTTTCATAGCCTGAATCTGATCGTAATTCCAAAAGTGACTTAGGTTGATCATGTATGGATTAAATTTAGGTTAAAAGCCCTGATTGTGATTAGAGATCATATCTAAGATGTTTAATGGGTTAGTTCGAGTACTAATAACCTGTTGAAAGATAAAGTGAGATTTGAATATGATGTTAGATTATGATTGACTTGTTTTAGGGTTTTAATCCATGAATCTATGATAATACATGTAGAAACCTTAATCTAGGGTAAAGAAGATGATTAACTTGAATAAATTGAATTATTTGGAATAGTTTTGTTATTTGTTGATCCTAAGCATGTTAGGAGAAATAGGACAAGTTAATTAAGGTTTATGAGTAGTTTTACTATTTTAGGGTTTGTAGTAGCAAAAGTGATAATCAAACCCTAATTGCAAGTGAAACCCTAAAAGAAAGTAGAAAATCCTAGGAAGAAAGTTCGATTGTATAGATCTTGATAATATGAATAGCGAGTAGATGATATGGTAATTTTAGGATCCTTGCTTATGTGAATTGCTTGCTTGCCTGAAATAATTTCTTGCTTGGATTATTGGTAGCTTGTTGATTTGATTGGACAAGTATGTGGTTATTTATGAATATTTGATCTAGTTTCACAAAGTTTTCTTGAACATTTGATCAATTGGATGCAACCTAAACTGTTGAGTGTTTATTTATGCAATCCTATAAAGTCACTATGATTATCAAAATTAAGTATATATGTGTATTCTCGAACCTACATGCCACCCTGATGTAAGTTGCAAGACCAAGCCCCAGAGGAAATGTCTGAGTTGGTCAAGCCCCAGAGGGAAGACCATTGGGAACCATGAGAGGTGACCCCAGGCACCAAGCTTAGGATGGAGAAAGTGGCCTTATGTCCCTTGCAAGGAAAAAACCCTAAGAGAGGGTAATCCAGGGTTGGGGCAAAAGTGGTTGAGAATCTCACATTGAAAACGTAAAATTTGGATTGTTAATAAGTTATTTGTGATAATTAGGTTGTTAGAAATATTTGTGAAATTGTGATTGTCCCCCACATACCGGTATAGAAATATACTGACTGATGTTTTGTTTGTCGGCATTTTAGGTACAATTTTTGAAAAGGACAAACAGTAAGTTGATATATTGTGAAGATACCAATAACCAGTTCAAGGAGGATTAGTTAGATAGACTCCATCTATGGATAGAAGTCTAGAAATCCAAAATTTTTACAAGCTATGCAAAAGATTGATTTTATTCCAGCTTTTCAGTATAGCTTTAGTAGAATTTGATAATTATTTTTGATTAAATGTTAAACCATGGGTCCTGAGTTATTGGGATAGAGGCTCTGACCTTTCGGTCTCCCTTGATTGGGGGTTACTGGGAGGCGGGGTCATTACATTTGGTATCAGAGCCTTGGTTTCTCATTTAATCCTTAATAATTATTAAATTTTACAAATTATGTAGAACCGAGGGAGTTATTAGAGGATTTTCCAAAGACTGAGGTGTCTAGAAAAGGATCACAGTCTGGGGGCTGGCAAGATATTCCTTCACCCCACTAGTCAGTCACGAGGACTCCCAGATGCAGTGTGACTGCCTGGCCAATGTCTGAGGTTCTGACTCCAAATAAGATACCTTTAGGAATCTCATCCATTTCGTCCCTTCTCAACCCTAATTCAATTAAGGATTCTAGGATTTAGGGTTTTCTCTCTCTTCTTCACCCTCTTGAGGTCAGGGTATGTGTGATAAGATTAAGGAATCCTCCACCAAATTAATGAAAAGCATGTAAACAAGATGTCATGGACATAAGTTTAATAGTTTACATGTAAATTAGTGATTAGTTACATGCTTAGGTTTCTTGGCATGTGTTGTCATGCCCTTAGGAGAGACCCGAGGTTAGACCTTCTTGTCAGGAAGATGAGTAGAGAGTTGGTCTTAGAGGCAGAGGTATCTAGGAAGAGGTAGAGACCTAATGCATCCTCTGAGGACGATGCTAACCCTAACCCTAAGTGGTTGTTAGAGAGAGAGAGGACATGATGAGTTAGATATCATGGTCGACCATATACGTGGGTTGATATGCTTTTTGGTTTTGAGGACCCATGAGAAGCAGGAGATAGGTTTGACCTAGTGTTTTTGGTGACCCGACCTTGGAAGGGTCGTGCATGTAAGGGTGAAGGATAACTCCTTCATTGAAGAGGTTAGTGATGACCATATAGAGACCCTTATGGGCATATATGATCATAGAAGAGCATGCACCTACGTAGGAGAGCATGTCAGTAGTGCTAGAAGTAGGTTGAGACCTAGGCCAGAAGGGCATACCGGATAGCTTATGAGATAAGCATGCAGAGCTTTGGATAACCTTGATTGAACATAGGTGTGGATCGTACGTTACACCCACGTAGGTGTATGCATGTAGCCCTAAGAGCTTGATCCAACTTCTTAGAGAGAGAACCTCCAGTGGTAAGGCTGGTTGTAGGGTTAGCTCTAGAGAGAGAGAAAAACTTGAGAAAGAAGGTTGGAAGCTTAGACTCCAAGACAGGAGGGACCATTAGAAGTTGGGTATGTTTTGACCTAGAATGGATAACCTAAGTGGATGGTTGTGGTTGCCTCGTGCATGACCCTTGGAGGCTTATGGTACCTTGGTTTCCTTCAGAGGAACCGAACCCTAGAAGGAGAAATAGGCTTCTTGAACCAATGTATAGATGTTATAGGTGCCTACCTTTTAAGTATAAGAAGAGAGTTCCTTAGACTGAGGATGTATAGTATCAAGTTGTGAAACCTCGTACCTAGTTGGTTGTCCTTGTATAGGGATCTGAGGTGTTGTTCACGTAGAATAAGAGTAGGAAGTGCATGCTATACCTTGTACCCATTTGGTTCGTGGTTGAAAAGCTGAGCATGCAGTTAGACATCTGATGCATAAAAGTGAACCTAGGGTTCCTAGATATAAGAGGGGAAGAAATAGTACCTGGTGCACCTGATGCTCATGTAGGTGCTCAAGTTCCTACACATGGGAGCATGGCACCCCTTAGGTTAGAGGAAAAGGAAACCCCTTTGACTAAGTTATACGTTTTGTTGAACTCCTCACAGATAGGTGGGTGACATATGTATGTATGATCTTGATCTAATGTTAAGGGATAGAAAGAAGTATGACCTACAAGGAGACTTCTTGTTAGCTACGTGCCTTAGTAGCTTGATAGGTCTATGCATACACAGGATGATGTAAACCCTAAACATAAGGATGTTTGTGACCTTTGTTGCTATCAAGAGATAGTTTTCTCCCATCCTGGGGAGGGACCCTTCTATAGGGTGAGTAACCTAAAGAGGTCTCTTTTATAAGAGTTTGATGAGCTAAGTGGAGAATACATGGTATGAGCATGAATCCATAGCCCCATGTGTGACCATCTCTAAAGGGCGTGAAGTTATGTTGACATGGAGGTAACCTGTTTGGGGCCAGACCAAGTTAGGTAGGTTGCCATGATCCCTATGAAAGGATGTAAGTTTGACTACGTATGACCAGAGAGACGATGGAGTTTTGGGTAGGGATTCAAGTTTGAGATGTACCATGATAAAATCCGAAGTCAATACCAAGGTCAGGTAGGGATAAGACCATTGGGAGTAGGAGTTGTCTGGTTCCTCGATGCACAAGACCATAGGGTTGGGAGGTAACACCTATCTTTGTTTAAGGACCATGGGTTAGGAGATTAATCATCTTCATGAGCTCATGGGACCCAAAGGGCAAACGATGTGGGAACTCCCTGGATGCATAAGGGAAGAGGGATAACCCAAAAAGTACCGACACCATACAGACCTTGAGAAAATGACTAAGGATTGTGTATATGAGTAATGTCAAGACCCAAGAGTGTTTGGGAACATCTTTTACATGGAGGTAAACATAGATTGGAGATATTCATGATGTGGTAACACGTGATGTACATTTCAACTTCGATTGGAAAGTGTACTGGAGATGTGTGGTGCACCATCTCTACTCTTGGAATGGGATGGACTCTGTATTTGGACTGCATCCAAATGCTTATTTCCTCTCATTATGGGGGTGAGAGATAAGGCAATACGCATGCCATACACTAAGGATAAAGATGATGCAAGTTGAAACATTGCGATGATGCATGAGGATAGAGATAGTAGCATATCTTTTTAGAGAGTACGTTGTATGGTTGGTTTACAAATACAAAGAGAACTAAGGTAGTAATCATATGAGGACGTGATTTTAAAGAGCAGTATGGAATTTATGAGTTATATAAGTTTGAGTTTGATAACCAAGATGATGAGCTTTGAGTTTTTCTAACTTAGTTAGACCTAAATCTGAGATGAGGATGAGGTGTGGAGTATATGATAGTTTATGTCTTCACTTTTACCTAGCACATAAGGGTGTAAGGTGGTAATGGGTGCTCTTAGTTGAGACACATCCATCTGTTTATCCAATAGAGAGGCTAGAAGAGGCTGTTAGGCAAACCCTAAGTTCATTAGAAGATGAGACCATGTATGATTAACAGCCAGATACAACCAGACCCGTTGGTCGAGTTGGTGGTTGCTTAGTTAGCTGGCTCAGAGCTTGATGAGATTGAAGGATGGTTGTATGAACCTCAGATACACTTCTCAGAAAAGGAAGGTGATGGAAACCATGAGTTGAGTGTTTTAGGGTTTTGAGAAGTCACCTTGAGGAATCATGACTAGTAGAGGCTCACGATTTCAAGTACCCCGTAGTACTACCAAGATGGTTAAAGTTATAGTAGTACTTTGAATACCTAAGGTGAAGAGTACAAAGAGTTTCAAAATGTGGCTTGCCGCCATGCATGTCCGGAGGTGAAGGCCGAACACCAGTATCCTAGTGAGTTGCTATGGAGAATGAAGAGTCCCCGAGAGGGAATGAGAGTGGATCACCATGGATGCTGTGGTGAGTCTCCCCTGGACCAAGAGGGGTCATGACATAATATGGGTTATGATAGATCGCCTTACCAAGGTAACCTAATCCCTTGCCTAAGAGAGATAACAGTCAGTGTGATAGATCTGGTTGAACTATATATGAGAGAGATAGTTCAACTACACCATGATTTGAGTTCAATATCTGAGGCATGACCTCAAGTTCACTTCCATGCGGTGGAAGTAGGTACATGAAGAACTCGACACCAGTTTGAAGTTTAGCACAGTGTATCTCCCCTAAATGATAGAGTATGATCCAGACTAGAGGGTCTGATGAGAGTGTCTTCTCGTTCAGGGTGATACATGGGGATAGTTCTTGTCCTATGAGAGTTTATGATGATAGCCACCCTAGCCAGTATTGAGATGTAAGAATCTCTGTAAGGGAGGCCGTGTCGGTCACCACATCATTAGGATGATGTCGGTGTAAGGACCTTGTGAAGGTCAGAGGGACCACATTGTGTGCAGATGATGTCGCTTTGATCGTGCGATGACTGAGAGAGCCCAAGGGCGACATGAGTCGTGTGTTGATGCAAAGCAGATTGACATACAGTTCACTGTGGGACAATATGTGTTACAAAAATATGACCCCTCTGAGCTATAGCTGAGAAAGTTGAGTCCCCGATACATAGATCCATTTGAGATAAATTGGTGGAGATGTTTATGTTTAGCCTTACCCGTCAAGATAATGTGATGTATGATGTGTTCCATGAGTCCGATCTAGAGCACTATGTGATGTACCCGAGCCATGTGCTGAGCCATGAACCTATTAAGCTTTGAGAGAGGCTAAATTGTCTTGAGTCACCTACGAGAGTACGAGATACCAAGGTGAGAGAGAACTCAGATGTATGAATAAAAGATGACGAAGGTTCTTTGGAAGCACCATGGAGAGGGTGAAGCCACATGGGAACCATGATGGACATGAGGAAGTCTTATCCTGATTGTTTGTATGTTTGGTGAAATTTTGAGGGAAAATTTCCTATAAGAGGGGAAGGATGTTACAACCCCAATTTTCAGGTTCTTTTGGTTGGAAATGTAATTTCCCTAATAAATGTGTGATTTTGTCGATTGTATGATTTAAGTAAATTGATTGGTTTCCTTTGATAAATAGCCTTGTTTAATTTTGTGGTCCTTATTGGCTATTGGGCCCAATAATAAGAAAGAGGAAATAAAAAGGAAAAGAAATCAATTAATAAAGAAATAACTGAGGTAATAAGAAAAGAAAGATGTAGAAGCATCTAGAAGGCTAGGAATTATCCTTCAAAGATGGATTTCGTATCTTTGAAATTTCTTGGGTTCCAAGGAGTCCAAGTTGCAAAGATAATAGGAGAAGAAAGAGATGAAATCAAATAAAGCATTATTAAGATGGAAAGTTGAAGTAATGATGAAAATATAAGAAATATGGATAATGGAATAATTATAAATGGGATTTTGACTCCACATGGTTTACAATGTTAAAAGGAATAAAAAAAAGAAAATAAAAGATTAAGAGAGCGAAACTATGCTTAAAATATGCCTTATTAAGAGATAACTTGCATATGAAGAAAAGTCCCTCATACTTTTGAGTTTGAGTCCCAAACTTAGTACACGCATGGATTAAGTCATCTTGGGGTTTCCTATAAAATTTGGGATCAATTGGATAAAAGGTTTGAGAGATATGAATTTTTCTAGTTTCCTAAAAGTGGTGGGATTTACAATTAAATGTCATGATATATATCCTTTTGGGTATATTTTTGGGCGTGCGATGGACGCCGCTGGATCAAGATATGATGGTTGTCCGTCATCTCCTACCTCCAGTCTAAGAATAATAGTAGTGGGCAATCTCCCCACATCTATATATCTCTCCCTGATCGACAAGGAAACTCAAAAAGCTAATATCCGAGCTCGGGAGCATAATACAGATCTAATGATCCTTGGTTGGTTGGATTTCGTGCACCATTGGGACTTTGCCCAATGTCCGATGGAGGCCGGACTCCATTGAACCACACAGGCATCTTCCCTACCTATATAAGGGGGTAGGAACCCCATGAGTGAGCGGGGAAAAGCACGTTCGACAAACACCAACTTTTCAGGATCCGTTACCTTGCCCCAATCCGTCCCAGGTCGTCGTGGTGTCATCGGACCTGTAGAGCTGTTCTCTATCTCTGACAGGCTCATGCTTTGGTATGTTCCCTCCACCACCTCGTGTTGGTGGAAGGCCATGCGAGTTCAGGGAGACATGGTGAAGGCTCTGGCTACCATAGTTTTGTCGTTGGGGTCCTGTGGACCGGAGTCAATGTGGAGGTGGACTACCAGCCTTGACGGTGAGAAGTAGATCCTGTAACTGAGAAAGAAGAAGGGATAGAGGGAAATAACCAGCCTATCCCCAGCACTGTAAAGACAGATCCCCGGGGTGAGAGGGCAAAAACCATATTCTGCCTCAGCTTGATGCCGTTCGCGTGGGGCGCACTGCCGGTAGGGCCAAACCCGATCGGTCGAGAAGAGACTCGTGTGGAGCGGGATTAGAGATGAGCTGCTGACGTGGCAGCTGACTATTGGAGTAAGGTAACTTATCTTGTAATATTTTTAACTAATTAATGGTAACTCCAATTAGGCCAACCTATATATGAAAATTTATTAGGAGAACGAGAGGAATTCAATAAAAATAGTTTCATAGCCAGAATCTGATCGTAATTCCAAAAGTGACTTAGGTTGATCATGTACATATTAAATTTAGGTTAAAAGCCCTGATTGTGATTAGAGATCATATCTAGAATGTTTGATGGGTTAGTTTGAGTACTAATAACCTATTGAAAGATAAAGTGATATTTGTTTATGATGTTAGATTATGATTGGCTTGTTTTAGGGTTTTAATCCATGAATCTATGACAATACATGTAGAAACCCTAATCTAGGGTAAAGAAGATGATTAACTTGAATAATCCAAATTATTTGGAATATTGTTGCTATTTGTTGATCCTAAGCCTGTTTGGAGAAATAGGACAAGTTAATTAGGGTTTATGAGTAGTTTTACTATTTTAGGGTTTGTAGTAGCAAAAGTGATAATGAAACCCTAATTGCAAGTGAAACCCTAAAAGAAAGTAGAAAACCATAGGAAGCAAGTTTGATTGTATAGATCTTGATAATACGAATAGTGAGTAGATTGTATGGTTATTTTAGGATCCTTACTTATGTGAATTGCTTGCTTGCCTGGAATACTTTCTTGCTTGGATTATTGGTAGCTTGTTGATTCAACTGGACATGTATGTGGTTATTTATGAATAATCGATCTAGTTTCATGAAGTTTTCTTGAACATTTGATCGGTTGGATGCAACCTAAACTGTTGAATGTTTATTTATGCAATCCTATAAAGTCACTATGATTATGAAAATTAAGTATATATGTGTATTCTCAAACCTACATGCCACCTTGATGTAAGTTGCAACACTAAGACCCAGAGGGAAGGTCTGAGTTGGTCAAGCCCCAGAGGGGAGACCATTGGGCACCATGAGAGGTGACCCCAGGAACCAAGATCAGGATGGAGAAGGTGGCCTTATGTCCCTTGCAAGGACAAATCCCTAAGAGAGGGTAATCCAGGGTTAGGGAAAAAGCGGGTGAGAATGTCACATTGAAAATGTAAAATTTGGATTGCTAATAATGTATTTGTGATAATTAGGTTGTTAGCAATATTTGTGAAATTGTGATTGTCCCCCACATACCGGTATAGAAATATACTGACTGACGTTTTGTTTGTCGGTGTTTTAGGTACAATTTTTGAAAAGGACAAACAATAAATCGATATATTGTGAAGATACAAATAACCAGTTCAAGGAGGATTAGTTAGATAGACTCCATCTGTGGATAGAAGTCTAGAAATCTGAAATTTTTACAAGGTATGCAATAGATTTATTTTATTACATCTTTCAGTATAGCTTTAGTAGAATTTGATAATTATTTTTGATTAAATGTTAAACCATGGGTCCTGAGTTATTGGGATAGCGGCTCTGACCTTTTGTTCTCCATTGATTGGGGGTTACCGAGAGGTGGGGTCGTTGTAGGATGGGGGCGTGAAATCATATCAAGTTAAGGTCTACCTACTCCCCACAAAATGTCTAGACTCATTCTAATAAAGTCTATTGGCTAGTAGGCACCCTCAACAAAAAAGTACATATATGCTACCTTCCCAATCTTAACAAGTGGATCCTATGCTATAGTTGGGAGAAACTAACCTCAAACACCCTCAATCAATCTCTTGATATTAATAACTTGCTAAAATAACCAGAATGAAATAGTTACTTGTAAGAGATATGGTCGTAATTGTTTATTGTTAAGATATACTCCTTCTCTCGGTCTCTTTCAATCATAAAGGCTGATTTGAAGCTCTTCCTTGTCTAAGGATGTTGGAGGACAAGTTGACCTAGGTAAGTCTAGGTAGACCCTTACAAGGTTCTTATCTTATTCTCCTAAAGAAGGAGGCTAGTTACTTTTGATTTGACAAGAGAAAGGTCTCTTGGTGTATGCTCTTGCGGTAAAATACAAGGTTGTACTAAAGGTTAGAAAACCCTAGAGATTGGCCTCTTAGGCAATGGATCTACTACCTTTAGAGTCTAGACCACTCTAAATCCTTACCTTAAAATTTTCTTATGTTTAACTTATTGCATCTAAATTGAGATATAATATAATTAAGATTGATTTATGTTTTGAATAGTTCAATTCACCCCCTTGAGCACATATATCCTACAAGTAGTATCAGGCCAAGGTATTCTTCAAGTTAAAACTCCCACATGTAGGAGAATATGGATGAAAAATTTCTTGCTCACTCAAACTTGAGGAGCGCTACTCCAATGTTCGACTAGTATTCAATAACACCATTTATCAGTATCAGAAGAGGAACACCATTTCATATCAAAAGCTTGATATTTGAAATGTGGAATAGTAGCTCTCCGCTACACCATTTCCACTGATGAGATGACCACATGGAATGAAGACCCCATGAAGAATGCACAACCAAATTCTTAGGCAACTCACACCTCTAAGATCCCTTATCTTCTGTCACATTCAAATGAACCTCCTCTTATTAAATGAAGAAATACATTTGAATGAATCTCTCCATCATGCATGAAGGAACATATTAGGTAATGGATTCAAGATCAATTTTCTCCAACATCAACTTGATTTCCATAATGACTAATAACTAGTCCATATACATTTGGAAGAAACACACCATAATGCATGAAGGAACATAATATGTAATGGACTCAAGATCAATATGCTCCAACATCGACTTGAGTTGTTCAAAATGACCAAAAACTAGTCCGTCATGGATATGTGCTCAAGATTTTAGACCATTATTAAAGGTCTTAGTGCTCTTTGAAAGTACGTGGAGTCTAATGAGAAATGAGCCAAAATTCTCCAATCCCTCACCTACTACACTAAGAAAAAGGTGACATCCATGGAGGAGGCCCCCAACCTCCAAGAAGATTCAAGCGGATGACCTCATAGGTACTCTTCAATCCTATGAGGTGAAGCTCAATTCAAGAGACAGAAGAAAATGAGGAGTCCTTAAATAATATGAAGGATATAGACTTCAAAGCACAAGTGAAGACCACTCCCTGAGTGATGAAGAAGCCATGTACACCAAGGGAAATACACTCAAAGGAAAGAGAATATCCTCCTCATCCTGATGAAGAGGCAAAAGTCGAAATTTGAGAATGAATGCCTAAAGATGAAGAGGCACCACCATCATAGTTGCCATAAGAAAAGGGTATAGATACAAAATAAGGGGTGCAAGTATAAGATATAAGAAAATAAGGAGACAAGTATAAGGAGGTAGCCCATAATGCTGGGATTCTTGTCAAGCTTTAAGTAGGTCAAGAGAGAGTGAAGGCAATGAGTGCCACATGATCTCATGGATAGATCAACTGAAGTTGATGAGGTAAGTGAGGTTAATATAAATAAATTTTCCAAAACTATTTTAAAGTAATGTACTACTTCCCTACAATGCCACTCTTAATGTTTGTAAGGCTAGGAAGATAAAACTAAACAAGATTGTTGATAACATGCAAGAAATAACATACTGGTTTGAACATGGTAATAATTTCTTTTTAGAGAATCCATATGAACTTAAGTAACCTAATATTGATATATAGTAGAGCTATAATAGTGTATAAGATAGAAAACAATGTTTATCTTAGTCAAGTTAATGACCTTAAAGCTGAAAATGTTATCTTGCTTGCTAATATTTATTCTTTAGAGTCTCAACCCATCATACCTAGTAGAGAAAGTGATTTTGTTGCTCTTATGTTGGAAAAGGATTCATATTTTCTAGGGATTTATGTTTGGACCGATCTTATTCAAACATATGATGATAATGGTAGAGTTTCCTGTACTATTGCATCTCTTACCAAAGATAACCATTTCTTAGAGAATTCTGACAAGAGTTTCTAAAGGGTACATAGAACTGTGATGAGATCCTACATCATGCAACCAAAATATTTGGTATAAATGGTATAGGATATGATGGTAGGCATGGGAACAAGAAAGGAAAGTACCTCCAACATTCCTTAGAGACTCCTCTAGTTACGAGGCTGAAATTTGATGCAATTATTGTAAGAAGAATGATTGTTATTCTACTTTTTATCCTCTTAATAAGAAGGAAACCAGGAAGAACACCTCCCAAGACAATCTCAAACCCAATAATTTGAATGGGTGCTGACATTTACCCTTTGTAGAAAACTTGAAAATGGATTGTGTATAGTGGTTGGTCCAAGAAAACAAGGGGTGGTTAGAGATATCTCAATTTACATAAGAAGAAGAAAGATGACTCTATCATATTTGACAATAGTAAAGAATGTTGTTTGTGATAATGTGATAGGCAGAGTGTTTCCAAAACTGAAAGAACTATACATCAACAACAATGGGAAAGAAATGGATGTTTCTCACTAAGTGCAAGAAGAAAGATCCCAAAATGAACAAAAGAAAGATCCAATCCCTAGATTTGCAAAGAACCGTCCAAATAAGACCATTATTTGTGAACCCTTTGATAATGTAAACACAAGGGATTCATACATTGACCAAGAGAACAAACACTTTTATGTAACAACTCAAGCTAAAGTCCACAAATGAAGCTATTGAAGGCAATGCTTAGGTCCTAGCCATCAAAAGATCTTCATAATTTGTATAGAACAAGATATGAAAACTTATGCCAATGTCAAAGGATAGAAAGATTATAGGTACAGTGTGGGTCTATCAGAACAAATTGGATGAACTCGGTAAAGTAGTTAGAAATAAGTCGAGGTTGGTAGACATGGATACAATCAACAAGAAGCTATTGGCTTCGATAAAATTATGCATAAGTAGCAAGGTTAGAATCTATTCACATATTACTTGGCTATGCTAGTCACAAGTTTCTTCTTAATGGAACAATAGTAAAAGTGAATTTTGAATGGAGAAAAATGTAAGACTTTGTCTTAATTTAAGTTTTAACATGAGAAGATAGCCAATCATGTCAAACTGTTATGTAAGGCATTTCATGGGTCATACAAGTTCCTAGATATTTGTACAAGAAACTAAAGACCTTTTTGCTAGATGATGGATATTTCATGGTAAAAGTCAATACTAATTATTTTTTGAATAATTTTCTAAGGAATTCTATTCATTGAAATACATGTTGATGATATTATTTTTGTAGCTATTAATAGTAATCTTTACAATGGGTTTATTTACTTCAAGTAGAATGAATTTGATATGAGAATGATTGAATAGATTAAGTTCATATTTGGATATCAAATTGAGCAAACAAAGGAAGGGAACTTCATTGACCAAAGAAAAGATATCAGTGAACTCATAAAATGCTTTGGGATGGAGAGGTACAAATTGATAGATACTTCCATGTCAAACACAACTAAGCTTGATAATGATGAATAATGTGAGAAACTTGTTGAGAATCTTTATAGAGGTATGATTGGTAAATTGCTTTGTCTTACTACCTCAAAAAGGGATATTATGTTTAGTTTATTCTGTGTGCTTTATCTCAACCATGACATACAAAATCACATTTTACACTACTAAAGAGGATTCTTAGGTACTTTTACAAAACTTATAATTTTTGTCTATGGTACCCTAAGTGAAATAGATTCAGTCTAACCGTACATAGTAATTCCAAACTATGCTAGTTGATTGATTTATTAGAAGTTTACAAGTAAGACTTTCCTCCTAGGGCCATGGGTAGTATCTTGGCTCTAAAAAAAGAAAACCACAATGGCAACTTAAATGCCTAAGGTTGAATACATAGATTTCAATCAGTATTGTGCTTATGTCCTATGGATAAAGCAAACACACAACAATTTTGATATATGATTTGATTCTTATCCTTTCTATTGTGATAATATAGAGCAATTAGTTTGACTAATAATCTTGTATTGCATAGTAGACCAAATAATATAGAGGTCCACTATCATTTCCTTTGGGACCACATTGTCAAAATGGATATCCATATCACATGCGTGGATACCACATATCAACTTGTGTTTATTTTTACAAAGACTCTACCTAGGGAACAAATTTCATTTAATTAGATCTAAGTTCTTTCTCACTATCATTGATGATTCATGTATGTCATGTTGTTAGATGTGGGTGCTCTAGCTTGATTCATGGATATCTATAAAGGAGCTTCTTCCCCAATCTTGCTTAACCATTTTCAAATAATATGACCTTCTTTTCTCACATTTTCCTTATCGAAATTCCTCCCCTTATCTTTTTTTTTTCTGTGGATTCTGTAAAGACTCCACGGAAACACCTTCTCCTACATAACATTTTCTTATTTTTACCCTATTTGACCTGGATCGAGCTAGAATATGCAAGTAGAATCATAAGGAGGACTATCAGTAAGATATAAATGATGTAATTAAGGTGTTTCAAGCTTAGTTCATGTCTTTTCTTTGCTAGAGTTCGATATGTTCACAGAGCCGAGTGATATGATGGTTTTTTTGCATTATTTTCTTGAAAAACTTCTAGAATCTATAGTAAAGCTAAGATCATGAATGCAAGGCTAAAAATGTAACCATTATGGTATATTTTGGATGTATGATGAGAAACTCTGAGTTTCCTTTCTCTTCAATGTTGATCTAATGTGGAAAATGCTATATTTATTGATCTATAAAGATGGATACTTCATTTCATGTGTGATATTGTTCTAGAATGGTATTTAATGGTTATTAGACCCACCAATTAATGGAAAATGAGATATACTACCTCCACTGTTGTTTCATGAGGACCTAGGATGTAAATGTTGAACTTTCTATCCATTGTATTATTAAACCTTTGTGTAGTATATGCTCTTTCTCTACGAATCACAATTTATACCTCCATCTTCTATAGGCATATATTTGTTATGTAATATATATCTTATCAATGACTTTTGACATTAATTTGTTACTAAAATTAGAAGATATGTGCACTTCTCATGATAAAAGTTGAACATTGGGTGAAATGGTATGTTTATGTCTGTCTGATGTAAAGAAAGTCAAATTTGGACTTAAAAGTTAGAACCTAGGGTGACCGTAATAAACCTAATTGGGTTCAATGAGTTGGTCTTTTGGGTTACCAACCCATATGGAGTTCATTTCAATACACTCAGGTTTTGTAGGGGTTGTCCTTTTTATTGAACCTGGTTTGAGGTTTCTATTGCTTGGTTTAATACATTAGCATGATGACATGTTTTGTTTAAATGCTTGGTTGTACACTAAAGATTAGTAAAGAGATAATTAAATCAAGTGAAACCTAACTCATCTAATAGCTTGGGACTATATAATTAATCTAGTTTATGTATATCAGATTGTTAAATGGGCAACCTTGTAGCAATCTTAGTTTGTGAGAAGGTACCATATACTATTTAGTGTACACATGCAATGAATGGTGAATATTAGGTAAGGATTGGTGCCTTGATGATGAATATGATATGTGTAAGATCCTCAAATATGGTCAATTTGGATCACATTCAATAATAATGTATTGAGATTTACTTTAAGTCAGTTAGAGTAATATTAGAATGATGAGATCAATAGAATGACTTTGGATGATCAATCTAACCCCTAGACTGAGATTGATTCTTCAATTTAAGAAATTAACATTATGTTGATCATATGTTATCATGAGGCTTAAATGGACAAATGATGTTGATTTCATAATTAAAAATATAAGTAATCGTGTGAACCCTTTGGAAGGCTAAAATGTGGGCTATGGGGCCCATAACCTAAACCAAGCGCAATTAGACAAATTAGGGTTTAGATATGGGTCCTTGGGAAACAAAATTAGGAATATAATATTCTATGTGCACAATCATTGATCATGATAGTTTTATGTGATATATAATCCAAGTATAGGATTATGGAATATAATCCAAAATATTCTAAGATATATCATGTCCTAGGTAATTTATTAAGTAGTTATGTAGGAATGTCTTGGAAGCTAAGATTCCGATAAGAAATAGTTGAGTTAGGAAATTATTCTTTGGTCAATGGAATATAGTAATGATATTGTGATTATCCTAAATTTTGGTATCAAGTTGAGCCATACCTTAGACTATGGAGATATTTTAAGATAATGTTTTTTGATTTAAATAATAGATTTAAAGTTTTTGTGCTATGATCCATTTCTCAGATTCTGATCTTGGATTTCAAGAAGGGTTGGGCTCGGGGTTTAATCCCTTTCACCCAATTTTTACACAAAGTCCTATATGTCTGGAAAGTGACGTTCCTTGTAATAAACTCCCCCCTCTCAACCTCCTAAGGTCCACCGACTCCAATGTCCAACTCCCCTCATCCTTACAAAAAATCTTGAGATAAAGAGAGAGTGTATTATCATGGATTCACATCAGATAATGTGATTATCTTCTTGCTATCCTATAGAGGTTACATTGAAGTGAACCGCAACCTTGACCTATATAAGGAATATGATGTCTTCGGCTACCAGAGGAAAGACCAGAGTAACAATGAAAGTCCCATTGCAAAGACCAGTGGTATACCTGATTATCTATGCAAACAACATAAAGTTAGAAGCATCTTCCTACCACCCTGGGCCTATGGAGAAGCTCATCCATCATTAGAAGGCCATGCAGTAGTCTATATAATTGTCAGATCCTCGCCTTGGTGTTAGGTAGACAATAGCTCCAATGTCATTCTATACCAGTATATACAATCACATGAAGCAAAAATTTCCTCTAGTTAGCATGGGCCATATCCAGCTAATCTAAGAGTGGTATATAAGTCCGCCGAGACTCTATGAAAGTAATGAAACCTATGCCTAGACTCCCAATATCCAAGAGCAAGGAGTCAACCCCATGCTTGACCCTACTCCATGGCGGGATCAAACCTCCAGAAGGAGGAAGATGATTCATGGGTTAATTTGCCGAAAGGACCATGCAAGCATGCTCGAAGGGCAAGGGCCAAAGAGTCTTTTCACAAGCCCTGACCCGCTCTAGCATCTAAACATAATAATAATTATTTTGTTGACTTGTTATACTACAATTGGTCCAAAAGAGTTCAACTTGAAATAATCATAGTAAATGATTGGTATCTCAGAATAACATGATATTATAGGTCATTTTGATAAGAAAAAGGAGTAGATCATGCATATTATGATTTTTGTGCCTAAATTTAATTCAAAAGCATATTTTATATGTATAGCTTAAGATATTTTAAGATGATGAATTGAATCATATTGTGCAAATACGACTCTTGTGTGAATTCATCTGATGTGATCGATTATGGTTAGTAAAATTAGATAAGCATAATTTAATTGTCATATTAGGAAATTATCTTGATATAGGAGCATGAACTCTATTGTGGATAAAGGACATGTTGACTATATTGATGTATTATTACATTGAGATATATTGTAAGTAACAGATATGGGTTATTGTAATATGATCTAATATGCTGATATATATCTGATTAAGAGTTAGGGTCACACTGATATGCCTAATCACACTTCTAGTTAGAAGTTGCATTTAATATATCATAATGATGTAAAAGATATTTAAACCCTATATCTTGTGACTAATGTTGATATCATGATTAATTGATGTAACCTAGTCTAATACAATGATATGATCACATAATGATCAATCAACAAATTGGGGTTTCACCTAAGGCTTGATTAGGGTTTGTAACCACTAGGATGATGGAAATAGGGTTTAGTACCCTTATTCCTATTTCAAATAGGAGAAAACTATTGACTTGAGAGTTATACATTGCCCATATTTTGATAATGACTTAACCATTCCATTCCTATGTATCTAATATGTTTGTTCAACATTGATTTTAGGCTTAAGGTATATGAAAAGGATCAAATTGCACAAGCCCTAGCTTGTTCAAGTTCAAGTCAAAAGCAATGCAAGTGTGCAATTTGGTAAATCACTCCAAATAACCTTAGGTGATTTTTGTAATCACTTGTATTGATGGTATGTCTTGTAACTAAGATGAGAAAAAATCACAGACACTTAATTCCAACGTTTGACCACTCAAATGTAAATTTAGAAAATTTGTCACATGCTGTTTATCAGTCGAGTTGGAAACTCGACCGATCCAGTGATGAATTTTTTGGAGAGACCAATCAATTGAGTTGCACACTCACAGAACTCGAGCGATCGATCAACTAAGCAAAATTGATTTTGGCTCATCGGTCGAGTTTCCCAGAACAAACTCGACCGATAGTTTGAAAATTGGCTTTGTCTCTTAGTGGATTGGTCGAGTTATATTTATTGAAACTCAACCAAATGTATTGTATGGAAAATGTAGAAAAAGTGATTATAACACTTGGTGAGTTGTTTTGAGTGAGAATAGATCCATTGCAAATTGTAAAATGACTATATTTCATTTTTATGTGATCTCACACTCAAGGGAACACCCCATATATAAATAGGACCCCTTGGAGTTCATTTCAAGCTTGCTTATTCATGCTATTCTAAGTCCTTGCTATAGTTGAGTGCGTTGAAACTCCTTGAGCCCCTTTCTCTCTCTCATTTACAAAGCATTTTGTGATTATGAGTGAGTTAGGCCAGTTTTAAGAGAGCTACTTCCCTGTACTTGTAAAGCTCTCATTCCATTCCATCTTCCCTACCCATTTTCTCAAAGAAGCAAAGGTGAATCAAGCTACTCTGAGTGAAGGTGAAGTTGCCGATGTTCTTCTTCAAGGTTGAAGAAGAGGTGAAGATCTTCTCTAGGTGAAGGAGAAGGGAAAGGACACGATTCAAGAAGAGTGAGAAAATTCCTTCAAGGCTAAAGACTTGATGCAAGTGTGGGTAAGTCCTTGTTGAAGGCTGAAGACATATTGATCAAGTAGGTAAGTCCTTGTGTAGGTAGAAGACTCTTATCCTGAATAGGTATGTCCTTGGATGTTGGTGGTCTCCTTGTATATCTTATGAATGGAATATAAGTATACATGGATTGCAAAGTCCTAGAGGTTGACCTCTCTATGTAGTGGATTGACTCTCTCCTAGTTTGGAGAGTGGAACCACTCTAAACCACCTTGTCCAAGTGCTTGTTTCAATTTCTCTCATCCTTACTATGCTTGTTTAGTTAATTAGGACATCAAATAACCCTCTAGATCCCAAGATCCAACAAGTGGTATCAGAGCCAAGGATTTGCTCCAACAATCTCCCACGAGACAAGAAGATTGGTGACAACCTACTTGGTTCACTCAACCTTGAGGGAGGCTTCTCCATGCGTTCTAAAGTCTTCAACAACACCATCTTCCTCTATTGGAAGAGGCATATACAGTTCTACATTTAAGGGATGCACTTTTATGTGTGGAAGGTGATGGTCACACCATACAAGGAGCCAACCAGAGCTGTTTCAACATGGAATGAAGTTGCACTTAAAGAAGGCCAGCTCAATGCCAAAGCCATAAGCATTCTCTATGCAACCCTTACCCCAACGTAGATCAACCACATATCCTCATGGGATACCACCTATGAGATTTGGGACAAGCTATGCATCACCTATGAGGGCACAAAGGAAGTAATATCTACATGTTGAATAGCCTCCTAGAGAACTTCAAGATGGGCAAGAAATAAGGGTTTACAGAGATGTACTCTAGGCTTAATGTGATCATCAATGGCCTAGCTTCTTTGGATAACACTTTGGATAGAGGTGTAATCAACTCCAAGATCTTTAGGACTCTACCTAAGAGATGGGAGTCAAAGGTGACCTCCATTGAAGAAGTGAGGAGCCTTGGTGACATCCCAACTGATGAGGTCATTGGCAACCTCCAAGCTCATGAGCCAAGGCTTAACAAGCAACAAGAAGAAGAAGCCAAGCAAGAAGAGAAGGAAGATAAGAAGATCAAAGATAGTGCTTTTAAAGCACAAGTGGAGGTGGTCATCCTTCAACAACAACTTTCTTGCTGGACATCTCCCTCCTCCTCTAGAGAAGATGATGGCCCTAGTGAACACGAGGGCACCTACACTAAGGGCAATCACTTCAAGGGAAAGCAATCCTCCTCCTCTACTCCTAGATGCTACAAGTGTGGACAAAATGGACACTACAAGAGTGAATGTCCTAAGTCTAGAAAGTCAGACCACAAGGGTAGCTCCAAAAAGGAGCAAGAGTACAAGAAGGAGAGAAAGTACAAGAGGAAGGATAAGAAGGAGAAAATACACAAGAATGTATCTTGGGAGGAATCATCCTCAAGTGGCTCTAGCTCCGAAGAAGATGTAGAGTGCCACCTTGCACACATGACCTCTACTAATGAAGAAATTGTTGAGGCAAGTGAGGTGAGTGAGGTTATCTTGAATGAGTTATCTAAGGAAGCTCTTATTTATATGATTATTTCTACCCATTCTTCTTAAGCTAAATGTAAATCTAAAAGAAAAAGGTTAGGAAAAATTACTGATGATTTGTATGCTAAACTTGAAATTCTTGAGCTTAATGAGAAAACTCATGTAACACCAGGCCCACTTCCCAAGACTATAGTAGAGTTTTAGGAATGAAGATAGGCCCCACAAACCACCACTATATTTAACTTCACACACACATAAGTCAGGGTCAACTTGCCGACTGGTCACCCTTCCTAGTACTACTCCAAGCTAAGCACACTTAACTATGGACTTCTTTAGTGATGGGATCTCGGAAAAGGAGGTGCACCTTGGTGATATGGGTATTCCAATCATTCCTTTTAAGATCATGTTATCTAAGGCCTCAAATCTTGGGACATTACAATCTCCCCCACTTAGACTCTTGACATCTTCATCAAGGCTCAATATACACCTCATAATCCCTTCCCCATTTCATTGCAGACCCAGAATGGCCCATGGACACCCAGCTCTCATCCACGGCTACTAGCACAAGGGCGGCTCCATCTCGTCTCATCGGATAGCCCAATCGAACTTGCCTAGACTGCACATCGTAAGATCGGCATGCCACATGCCCATGTAGGCCCCACGTACTAGAGGGGAATTAGCTTTGATACCAATTGTAACATTGGGCCCACTGCCCAAGACTATAGTAGAGTTTTAGGAATGATGACTGACCCCACAAACCACCACTAGCCTCAACTGCACACTTTTTCCTCACTCACGTGCAAGCTGGGGTCAACTTCCAAACTGGTCACCCATCCTAGTACTACTCCAAGCTGAGCATGCTTAACTATGGAGTTCTTTAGTGATGGGACCTCAAAAAATGAGGTGCACCTTGGTGATATGGGTATTCTAATCATTCCTTTTAAGATCATGTTATCAAGGCCTCAAATCATGGGATGTTACAACTCATCTTGAGAGCATTGATAACTTGCAATGACAATATCTTGATCTTGAGCTCCAATACAATGGAGTTATAGTATAGAATGGTGTTTACCTTAAGAACATTGAAACTCTTAAGGAAGACATCCAAAAGTGCCTAAAGGAGCTTGAAACTCTTAAAATTGAAAATGCTGAATTTAAGCTTCTTGTTGAAGCTCATAGAGATGAGAGGGATGTTTATCTGAAGGAAATTCAAGTGGTTAAATATGAAAATACTAGGTTTCTTGGTCAATTAAATGATTTATCTTCCAGATCTATCTGGCCTAGTAATGATATTGCTTGCTTCTATTTCTCTTGAGAAATATTCTTATTTAACTAAAGCCCTCTGTTTAGAGGTCGACCTTGTTCATGATAGAGATGATATTGCTAGTTTGTCATCTACTATCATATCACTTAATGATGATAATCATAGACTTAGAGCCTCTCTGTAGAAATTCTACAAAGGAAAAAATGCCCTTAAAGTGGTACTAGTAATTTGAGATTTCTAGTGGGGGCATCTAAGGGCAAGAACAAAGTCAAAGGTAAGAAAAAGAGCAAGGAAACCTCCTTTTTCATTGGAGAGTCCTCCAGAACTAAGAACCCTATGATTTGTTCTTATTGCAAGTGTGATGATCATTAATCTACTTATTTTCATTACAAGCCTAAGGGGACTAACCCCAAGATGAAATGGGTCACCAAGCTAACTCCAGATCCCAAAGTTTGAGTTGGGAACCGACAATCTCCTTTTTTGCAGGAAAAAGGTAGATGGATTATTGATAGTGGCTGCACTAAGCATATTCCAGGTGATATAAGCCATTTCAACAACTTCACTAAAAAGAAAGGAGGTTCAGTTACCTTTGGGGACAATAAGAAAGGTAAGATCAAAGGTGAGGGTGATGTAGGTGAATCCTTGTGTATCAGGAATTTTTTGTGTATGGCCTACATCACAATTTAATTAGTGTAAGTAAATTATGTGATAATTGTTACTTGAGCTATTTACTTCCTTTGAATGCTTAATTCTAGATTCCCTCACCTATCAAGTCATATATAAGGGAACTAGAAGTGGTAATCTTTATGTAATTGTGCTTGACTCTATTATGCCTGTTGTTGGTATATGCCTAGTAGTCAACTCGAATGATATTTCTCTTTGGCATCATCGGCTTGGTCATGTAAATATGCATCAGTTGAAGAAGTTGAGCAATAAGGACTTGGTCAAGGGACTTCCCAAATTGGATTTTGAAAAGGATGAGGAGTGCCAACCTTGTACCCAAGGAAATCAAACCAAGTCCTCCTTCAAATCCAAAGGAGTCATTAGTACCCAGAGAGCTCTTTAACTACTCCATGTTGATCTATTTGGACCAAATGAGAACTCAATCGCTCCGTGGTTCCATGTATTGCCTTATTATTGTTGATGATTTCTCTAGACATACTTGGACCTTCTTTCTCATTTCCAAGAGTGATACGATTGATGTTTTCTCGAGTTTTTGTAAATGAGTTGAGAATGAAGCTTCGTTCCAGATTGTTTCCATCCGTAGTGACCATGGGGGGAATTTTGAAAATGATCTTTTTGAACATTTTTCTCAAGAATCTGGCTATGCACACAACTTCTCTTCACCTTGAACACCTCAACAAAATGAGGTTGTAGACGGGAAGAATAGGTCACTACAGGAGATAGCTAGGACCATACTTTTAGAGTATGACACTCCAAAGAAGTTTTGGGCCGAAGCTGTCAATACCTCATGTTTTGTGCAAAACCGAATTTTTACACATCCTTCTTTAAAGAAAACCCCCTATGAGCTATGGTGTGGTAGGAATCATTCTATAGAGTATTTCCATGTTTTCGGATGTCCTTGTTTTTTTTTTGAATACAAAAAACTATCTCGACAAGTTTGATCTGAAATCTTACAAGGCTTTCTTTCTTGGCTATAGAACTACTAGAAAGACTTATAGAGTGTTTAATATTGGTCTTGCTAAAGTAGAATAATCTGTAAATGTAAAGTTTATTGAGACTAACCCCTATACTCCCAAAGATATTCATCCAAATGATGATGTTGCAGGTGAGGTAATTACTATTCTAAAAGAACTCAACACCACCCAAAAGGAAAAATAGGTGGTCACTCAAGAAGAAGAGAAAGATGAAGAGAAGAAGGATCTGACTCACCAATTTGCAAAGAACCATCCAAAAGAGTTGATTTTAGGTGATCCATTTGAAAGAGTGAAGATGTGGGCTGCATTAAACAAGGAACAAGCCAACATCACCTTCATCTCACAACTTGAGCCAAATAATGTCAAAGAAGCTCTTGGGGATGATGAATGGATCCTAGCCATGCAATAAGAGTTGGATCAATTTGAAAAGAACAAAGTATGGACCCTAGTGCCAAGATGAAGTAATAGAAAGATCATTGGCACCAAGTGGGTCTACCATAACAAGTTAGATGAAAGAGGAAAAGTGGTAAGGAACAAAGCAAGATTAGTGGCTCAAGGCTACAATCAACATGATGGTATTAATTTTGATGAAACATATGCACCTGTATCTAGACTTGAGTCCATTCATATGTTTCTTGCCTTTGGTAGTTATAAAAACTTTCTTCTTTATCAAATGGATGTTAAAAGTGCATTTTTGAATATACAATTGAGGAGGAAGTGTATGTTGCACAACCCCTGGGCTTTGAACATGATAGTTTACCTGACCATGTTTATCTGTTGCAAAAAGCTCTCTATGGACTCAAACAAGCACCTCGAGCTTGGTATTAGAAATTAAAGAACTTTTTTTAGATCATGGGTATATCATGGGCAAAGTAGATTCTACTTTATTTCTTAAGCAAACTTGTAACGATTTTCTTATCATTCAAATAAATATTAATGATAACATTTTTAGTGAAACTAACCTTGATCTTTGCAAAGAATTCAATGATCTTATACATAGTGAATTTTAGATGAGTATGACGGGTGAGCCAACATTCTTCTCTAGTTTTAAAATCTAGCAAACCAAAGATGGGAACTTCATCAACCGAGGCAAGTATACAAGTGAGTTACTCAAGCGCTTTGGGATGGATAACACCAAGTTGATGGACACACCCATGTAAAACACCGCCAAACTTGACAAAGATGAAGAAGGTGAGAAGGTAGATGAGAAGCTCTGTAGAGGTATGATTGGAAGTTTACTTTACTTAACTGCCTCTAGACCTGATATAATGTTTGGTGTTGGCTTGTGTGCTCTTTTTCAATCAAATCCTAAGAAATCACATCTTATAGTTGTTAAGAGGATTTTGAGGTACTTAACCAAAACCCAACAATTTGGTTTATGGTATCCCAAGTCAAGGGACTTTACTCTTACTGCTTATACTGATGTGGATTACGCATGATTCTTGATTGATAGAAAGTGCACAAGTGGCACTTGTTTTCTCCTAAGACCATGCTTGGTGTCTTGGTTCTCCAAGAAATAGAGCACAGTGGCATTATCAACCACTGAGGATGAATACATTGCAACTGAGAGTTGTGGTACCCAGGTCCTATGGATGAAGCAAATGCTCCAAGAATTTAACATTCATTATGATGCTTCTCCTATCGATAATACTAGTGCAATTAACTTGTCTTATTCTATCTTTCATAGTAGAGATAAGCATATCGAGGTTTTCCATCACTTTCTTTGTGATCACATTGCAAAAAGGATATCTATATCACGCATGTGGACACGGAAAATCAGTTGGCAAACATTTTCACTAAACCTCTAGCTAGAGAGAAATTTAACTTTATTAGATCTAAACTAATCATAACTGCTTTCAATGAATCTGATATGCCTTCTAGCTAGTTTTCATCTATTCTATATACTTTGCCTATGTTTTGATCACCATTGCTCTCCAATATGCTAAAAAAATCAATTTTCATGTTCCTTTTGCCTTGTTTTTCTCCCTTTTTGGGTATTTCTCACAAACACTTGTTTTATCACAAAATAGTACCCAATGATGAGTGATATGTGACTAAGTATGTTTAAAATACAAAATGGACTTGAAAAATAAATTTAATTAGCACTCATATGGCTAGATATTATAATTTCTAATGTTGGTTCAGTTGGACCATAGGTCGAGTTGCCAACTTGACTGATTGGAGGCTGAGAGCTTTTTTAAAAGTGTGAATCAGTCAAGTTTTTGAGTCATAGAACTCAACCGATGGTTGGGCTGGAGCAAACATATGTTAGGTTCGGCCGACTTTTCTCCCTCTCAACTAGAGAAAAAATGACTGATCCAACCTCTAGCTCCCTCAAGCTCTCAACCCTAGCCCCGACCTTCTTCTCCCTTGCCGTAGTTTGACTTAGATCGACCTCCCTTGACCTCTTTCCTATCAACCATAGGTTTGTGGATGCATTTTTTTGGGTGTTTCTCTTACTTTTACTCTCTCCAGTTCATCTCCATAGAATCCAATAGGAGAAGGAGGGCCGCCCCAGCCGGTGCACCATCATCGTCTACCAACTCACATCTCATTCCCTTTGATAACACCTTCTTTGTACCAGTGTGGCTCTTTATAGGTACAAGGACCTCCTTATTAGCAATCATTTTCCCTTCTATGCCCTTTTTGAGCCAACCCCATGTAGACAAAGGGTCATTTATCAAGTGGCCGAGTTTCTTTACCATCACCATCTCTCTGCCTTGTGTGTCGAACACTTGTGCTACAACAATTCCATAACTAGCACAAAAGAAGTTCATAAATTTTATGCTAACTTACAATGGAATTATGACACACTCATAACACCACCCAATACTCAAGTAGTCCTCACTTCCATGATTTCCAGGAAGAAATTTCAAGTCTCTGAGGATACCCTGAACATCTTCTTTTCGGGTACTAAATTGACTGGCACCTGGAGAAAGGACTACCCCGAGTATTTTGACCTAGTCGAGCCTGAGGCTTTCTACAAGTAGTATGATCTTACTCTCCCTGATATTCTTAAATACTTGAAGAAGCCTCAATTCCCATATAGGAAGAAGTGTACCCTTCCCTCCACCTTAGACCTCAATAACCATATACTTTCCTTTGTTGTTAACTGCAATATTCATCCCAAGAAAATCCAGACTTGCACAAAACACTGCTGTAATTATGTACTATCTCTTGAAGAACATAGGAGTTCTGCTCCTTCCTTCTCACAAGCTAATGAGCTTCATGCTCTTGGCATGTCTTGGGCTGAGCAGAATGCCCGACAACCTGGTCTTGGTTTTGGTTCTCTTGTTGATGAGGTGATGACAAACTAGGCTAATGAGGAGGCTTCTGTGGATGATGAGGCTGATGACGGTTCTGATGGTGTTGCTGGTGCCTTTGGTGATGAAGGTGATGTTGCTGTCTCTACTGCACCTTCATACAGAGATGATGACTATGAGCTAGAAGCTTCTGATGACAATGTTGATGATGTGGACATATATGACCTAGATGTTTATATTTTCTAGTTTTTAGTCTAGATACTGATCATATATATCTTTCTAGGCTATTTTGTATTAAAAACATCTGGGCACATTTTCTGAGTTGTACTATTTTATCATCTAGTTTTCATAGTTTTGGCTTGTAGTTGTTTTTGAGAATATGCTTTTTGGATTGTAATCTTAATCTTATGTACACTTACTCTTTGATTTACTATATCTCATGAGTTGGTGCCATGTTTACCATATTTTGATTATGACTTAGAATGTTTGTTTCTCTCGTCTCTGTTTGGTGTATGCTTTGAGATTGCATGTTGTGAATGTATTTTTGGTTGTGCCTGGCGAAGAACTATTTTTGTGCTCTTATACCCCCTTTCCTTTTTGATAATGTCAAGAGGGGGAGAGAAGTTCAATGTTTTGAAGCTTAACCATATTGTTTGTATTGCCTATGTGATCCTTTTCTTGTTTATTAAATGCTTTATCATGTGCCTCTCTAAAGGACCATATAGTATACATGTCATGCTGCTTTGTGTAGGTAGACTGACTATGTAGGGAAGAGTAAACATAGATTGGGATAACTTCACAATGTTCAAATCACGAACCCCCTGCAATTCAAAAGGCAAAGGTATAACTTCACATATCCTTTTTAATATGATTGAGGAATGGTTTGTCATTGTCAAAAGGGGGGGGGGGAATGTTGACTTGAGAGCTATACATTGCCCATATTTTGATAATGACTTAACCATTCCATTCCTATGTATTTAATATGTTAGTTCAAGATTGATTCCAGGATTTAGGTACATGAAAATGATCAAATTACAGAAGCCCTAGCTTGTTCAAGCTCAAGTCAAAAGCAATGCAAGTGTGCAATTTGGTAAATCACTCCAAATGACCTTAGACATTGTTTGTAATCACTTGTATTGATGATATGACTTGTAACTAAGATGAGAAAAAATCAGGGACACTTATTTCCAATGTTTGATCGCTCAAATGTCAATTGAGAAAATTCGTCACAGGCTATATATCAGTTGAGTTAGAAACTTAATCGATCCAGTGATGAATTTTCTAGAGAGACCAATCGGTTGAGTTGCACACTCACATAACTCGAACAATCAATCAACTAAGAAAATTGATTTTGACTCATCAATCGAGTTTCCCAGAATAAACTCGACAGATAGTTTGAATATTGGCTTTGTCTATTAGTGGATTGGTCGAGTTATCTTTATTGAAACTCGACCTAATGTACTATACGGAAAATGTAGAAAAAATGATTATAATCGTTGGTGAGTTGTTTTGAGAGAGAATAGATCTGTTGCAAGTTGTAAAATGGATATATTTCATTCTTAAGTGATTCCACACTCAAGGGAACATCCCCAACTATAAATATGACCCCTTGAAATTCGTTCCAAATTTTCTAATTCATGCTATTCTAAGTCCTTGCTATAGTTGAGTGTGTTGCAACTCCTTGAGCCCCTTTCTCTCTCTCATTTACAAAGAATTTCATGATTATGAGTGAGTTAGTCCAATTGTAAGAGAGCTATTTCCTTGTGATTGTAAATCTCACATTCCATTCCATCTTCCCTAGTCCTTTTCTCAAAGAAGAAAAGGTGAAGCAAGAGCTATTGCTATTCTTCTTCAAGGTTGAAGAAGAGATGAAGATCTTCTCCAAGTGAAGGAGAAGGGCAAGGCCAAGATTCAAGAAGAGTGGGCAAATTCCTTCAAGGCCAAAGACTTGATGCAAGTGTTGGGAAGTCCTTGTTGAAGGCTGAAGACATCTTGATCAAGAGGGTAAGTCCTTGTGTAGGTCGAAGACTCTTTTCTTGAATAGGTAAGTCCTTGGATGTTGGTGGTCTCCTTGTTTCTCTTATGAATGGAATATAAGAATACATGGATTGCAAAGTCCTAGAGGTTGAACTTTCTAGGTAGTGGATTGACTCTCTCCTAGTTTGGATAGTGGAACCACTCTAAACCACCTTGTCCAAGTGCTTGTTTGAATTTCTCTCATCCTTGCTATGCTTGTTTAGTTAGGGCTTCAAATTGCCTTTAAGCTATTGGTTTTTATTTATATAATTTTATGGTCTAACTTATCTTGTGAGAATTTTGAAGCTCTATTCACCCCCCCTTTGAAGCCCCAGATCCAACAACAACCCTAAACCTTATATTAGAAGCTAATTTAGGTATAATATGAGTAATGTGAATACATAGTAACACTTTAGGTTTTAAATAGATGCATATTAACTGTTGGTTGATTGCTTGGATATATCTTTGCTTGTTTGGACACACACCCCCGCACACCCCCCACACACACGTGTGTGTATATATATACATATATATAAATATAAATATATATATAAATAAATAAATAAATAAATAAATAAATATATATATATATATATATATATATATATATATAGACACACACACACACAAATATATATATATATATATATATATATATATATATATATCGACACACATATACATATACATATACTTGAAGTATAACTGCATGGTTCATCAAAAAGGGACATGGTTATTTATGAATACTTATAACTGTTGAATTTCAAAGTTTGATGAATCATTTCCAAAGTATCTATTTGATGAATAAGATGTTGCATGTTTATTTACTTTTTGCTCAACTAAAACCACTATGGGTATCACCTAGAAAAAACTATGGTATTTTGAACCCTGGTTTAATTGCATCGGGGGCTACTACATGTAAGTCCAAGGATGGACAATGATTACACTTGAGATATCATACCAAAAATTTGCTATAATATCTAATGAAATTACAAGTTGACTTGTACCATTAAGTGAATATTGAATATATATGTACATGTGACGTTTTGGATCAACCTAGATACCAATATAGAAATGTGTTGACAACATTTTTTTATCAGTTATTTAGGTAGTTGATACCCATGATAGAAGGATATGAAGACAGATGAAATCTATTGAAGATATTTAAGCTATGCCATGGAGGGTTGGTTATATAGTATCTCTCTTCTTCTATGTAGAAATTAGTTCTTGAAATATTTATGTAACACCTTTGAGGAGTATAGTTCAAATATATATATTCATTCAATTTCAAATAATGGAAATATTTACTATTTTTTATTTATTTAAATATGATTTTGGAAAATTTAGATATTGATCCTTGTATTCTAGGTCTCTCAAAATTAGGGGATGCTCAGAACTAGGGGTCATTACAATATGAGTGCAATTGAGGTTGTATCTCTAATGATATGTAACCATGTGATTGAGAACCATATGATATGATGATTTATACATGTCTTTATACCCATGGTAGAGTTTTCATGGCCTCAATACCTAGGAACAACTAGATATGTTATGTAAGTCTCTAGTTGATGATCCCATACTTGATATACTCACATTAACCATATAGTCACAAGACCTTATGGGGACCAATCCTAAGATCTTGGATGCATATATAGAGGGCTTTGTAGTATCTATCTAATGGTTTGAGTTGTACAACTCATACTACCCCGAACTTTAAGATAAAAAGTAATATGCTGTGTAGATATATCTATATAGTTATCTTAGTGATTGCCATTGTGATTCTTTTATTCCTTAAATGACTTGTAAGTTTTATATGATTTATATTTATAATACATCTATATTTGATCATCTCATATTTAAGTGTCTTCTTAATGCATAATCTGTCTAGTTTCAACTCATAATAGTAGGATTGAACGCTTAGAATGCCTAGCAATAAATATATCTCTAAGTGGGACATTGTTCTCACTCTTGTGGTTCTCTAATATTTTTGTATTCTCAGCCTATTTCCTAATATATAGTAGTGAGGAGCCTCCTTAAAATGGTCATAAGTAGACAAAGGTTGGCCTTTATCTTTTTAGAGATGTCCAAAGTCTTCATTGTACACGTCGGTCTGAGCATAATGCTTTATATCATAATGTATGTATGACTATTTTGTCTTGCAATCCATGTATATATTATCATGTTATTATCTTTGATAGACATATATTTTGTATAAGAATATTGTGATAATGGTCACACATGATAAACAATGTACAATTACATGTTGGTAATGAAAGATGTTGACCCTTTTGTATGATTATATATGGACTTGTGATTGAAAATTTATGGTTTGTCTTTATTGTTATATTATTTTATGAAGTGAATTAGGATAGTTGGCATTTTCTGTTGAGTAATCTGGCTTTGTTTGACATATATTTTGTATAAGAATATTGTGATAATGGTCACACATGATAAACAATGTACAATTACATTTTGGTAATGAAAGATATTGACCCTTTTGAATGATTATATATGGACTTGTGATTGAAATTTTATGCTTTGACTTTCTTGTTATATTATTTTATGAAGTGAATTAGGATAGTTGGCATTTTATGTTGAGTAATCTGGCTTTGTTTGGCATCCCTAATTTTGCATGTACAAAATTAGAGGTATTGATTGGCATTTCCTCAATATTAAACCCAAGAGAAGAGTAAAGACATCTTTGACCTAACATGTTTTAGGATTCAATTTTATATTATCCATATTACTCAATATTCAACATCTTAATATTAAAAATAGAAAAAAGATAGGATCATTAGATAATATGGTATTTTTAGACATAAAAGCCTGTTTTTTGCATCATTTACCTAAATAGACATATTACAACAAATTTTATGTAATTTACGTACTTCTTGACCTAAAACAATAGGTTTTTATTACCATGGTCTAGAAAAAATTTTCCAATGATTTTGGAACATTTGATCTTTCAAAACCCATTTTGGCCACTCACATTCCTCACTTAGACATTATCAACAAACTTATTCCATGTCCAATAAGTGATAATCTTTCATACATCACTATTAATATCACAATCAACTAATTTTAAAACTTCAACAAAAGTTTCACTATTAAATATAGACATTTGGAAAAGTCAAATACTAGTCACCCTAACCCACTTTTGAGTTTTTTTTGCTTTGCTTTTTTGATTAACTTGAAATTCTTTAAATAATTTTGCCTTTTTAAAAATATCATGAACAATCTCTGTAGGTTGAGCCCCTTTTTCAAGAAAGCATAATCTATCTTGATCAAGAAACAAATACTAGAAATAGGCATATAAAAAACACATTCCATGCAAAATATGATATTAGTTTAATTAACATTAAATCATATACATAAGAGTTAAGTTCTTTAGATCAATTGTCAATTTTATGTTTCATTCTCCTTTTGAAATAATATATGAAAATCTAATAACTTACCATATTTAAGGTTTATAGAAATTTAAAAATATATATTCTCTACATTAGGCATTAAATCACTTTCGTATTACAAAAGTAGGTGAATCCAAAAGAAAATTGGAATTTATAACTAAAGTCTTCCATAATCTATTTCCACCACCATAAACCTAAAAGAATAGTCGATATGGGTGTTGTATATACACCTTAAAATAACAAAAACTTACAAACATAAACACGCTATCTACAACTTGCTTGATAACAAATCCTGAAAGGGAAGGATGAGGGAAAATGATAATGAAACTCATGTTAGGTGGTTTAGACTTCAAAAAATCCATTCACCCTCCCCTTTTAGGATTTGCAACTACTAGGAATTTGAAAAAAAAACTTTGTTCAAGTAAAGAACTATAATAAGAAAAAAAATTGATTGTATCTCCTATTAGCCAGTCATATGATGATTACAAGGGTATACATTATACTTCATTTTATTAAATATACTTTTGAAATTCCACTTTTTATGTTTACTTCAATGCAAAACAATGACTAAACATAATAATGTCCTAACAACGTGTGATGTCAGGTTGAGGACTGGACATGAAATGTCATGTATGTTAAGAGTATTCATTCTTTTATAAGTCCCTAATCATATGGTGATGTCCTCAGATTTTCAACTAATTATGGGAGACGTGTGTTATGATATGTCCTAAACTAGTATACTCTTTAGTGAATGAGTTGAGTCACTTAATGCATGATTCCTATAGACATGTTAATCCCTAGATGTCCTTGAGAGGAACAAACACAAGAGTCAGAGAGAGGCTGGTTATATATGCATATGCAAATAAGGATATAAGAACCTACCATCTAGGCGAGGGAGAGAGTCTAAAGACCCTGGTGGAGGTAACTATATTATCTTCTGTAAGGCCTCATGCTCGGGTTGGTGGTCCATTGTAGGACTCTAGTGGTGTGTATAAGAGAGAGAGACAGTTGGGAAATAATATTTCATGAGTAGAGAACCTTTGAAGAGGATCTCATATAATGTTCTGGTTTGGTTTGTGCTTGAGTGGCTAGTGCTTGTGAAGCTATCGACCAATGCCAATGACGTAGACCTAAAAACCCTAGACCAAAGAGGGAAGATAAGTTTGTATGCATATGATACTCATAGAGTTGAGTTATCTCAGAGAGATTAAGCACAAAACTACCCACAGGAAAAGGGTCAGGAAAACCGTAGTTGGACTATATAAACCTTGCTATGTTACTTACATAAGTTTGTTTAGCACATTCTTGATACAACAAATGTATGTTTTTTTATTAGAATTTGAGTTCTAATACGTAGATATGACATGATGGAAAACCTACAATGGTTTGATACATATCTATGTAAAGATGGTTAACCATATAAATGAACAAAAACAACAATATAAGTTTGGTGAATATGGTGATGACTTCACTGATGAAGTTTGTAACCTAATATGAAAGGAAATAGACCATATTAAAGATAAACATTGAATGTGGTGTTAATCTTAGTGTTTAATAAAGATGTTGAATATGACTTAACAATTAGCACGATATTATGATGGTGGAACCTTGATGTGTTCTAGATGGATGAAATGGTTAACTATAGTTATCTCCTTTTAAAAATGATAATGGCATCAATGGAACCCTTAATGTTTGGGTGAAATGAGGATGTAAATCCAAAAAAATGTCATGACATAAGCTAATCTTCTAAACCATGTTATAAGGTATGTGGTTCACCTTTGTTTCTCTAATACCATTCTAGTATAAGTTAAGATAGTTATTAAGCTTCGATCATGAGATGTAATGAATGGATATGTCTTGTTTTTTCCTTGGAGTATGAGAATGGATTAATTTTGAGGACATAATTTGTTTCAAGATGTATATGATGTGATCTACTAGATTTTGGCTTAATTTGAAGATTTTTTTTAGATGTGTATGATGTGATAGATTGGATCTTGGCTTAATATCAAGGACAAAATTTCTTTTAAGGTGTGTAGGATGTTATGGATTGAACGTTTAAGATTCTTGGATGCCTAATTGGATAACTAAATTCATGGATATTGTACTTGTAGTGAGTTTTTGGGTTTACATATCAATATGGTAATGGTGTCATATTCCCCTATTACATGTGCATATAAAGATAATTACAAGTTAGAGGATCTAATGGACGTTTAGGCCTCAACTTTATTTTGATGACTGATCATATGATGAGGAACCTACGAATAAAATTTGGTGGATTTTTGAGGTTCCTACAAGGAGATATCGTTGGTTGAATATGCTAAATAAATGTACACACCAATAGATGACGGAACAAGGTTTGTATATTCTTTATTTAAGTTTCCAATCAGCTAGGTGTTATGTTGTTTGTGTGTAAGAGGTAGCCACGGATTGTCCGGTATGAGAGTTGATTCTAACCCTTGGATGTTATCGAATGGATGAGGATGTCATCTTTCTCGTAGCAGTTAGGGTAAACATGGATTCAAACTTTGGTCGATACCCACGTTTGTGGTCGTGGCTTGGTAGGAAGTGGGTGATTTCCTTGTATCGCTGAGACCTACAGATCGACCTCTCATTTAGGGCAGTTGAAGCAGATCCAAGGGTGATCCACCCACCCATCTCTACTACTTCTCCACCACAAAGGGCAGGTGATGGTCGGAGGTAGAGAAAAGAGATAGAGCGACATTGAGGAAGATAAGGAATGGAGATAGACACATGCTCTGTGTCAGGAAAAGAAAGAAAGGGTCGCCTTTATGGAGGAGATTAGAGCGGACAAGGATGTCCGCTTGGCTTTGGTGCATCCCGAGAAGGTTTCATCGAAGGATATGCATGAGGAGCTTGGAGAAGCAGCCTGCCATGGATTCCTCACTGGAGCAGAGCCCAGCTGCGGCGCTGGAACCAGGCCGTAGGCACTCAGGGGGAAACACCGAAGATATTAATAGCAATACTGGTGGTCGAGGGAAGCTAAAGCCAGACCTTGTACTCGCTGGTGCTGTCTATACGATGGCTGTGAACCCCTCAAGCAACCAAGAGGTGCTTCCAGTGGCAAGCGTAAGAGGCTGTCAATGGAGCAGGTGGTCCAACAATGTTCTTGAAACCAGTAGGTGGTGACAAGTATGCGACATTGAAGATGAACTCATCACCAAGAATCTGACGGCCTTAGTCCCTACACACACGGAGTATTACTGGGCACACGAACACACGAGCACGAAGACACAAAGGAGTTTTGCGCTGCGTGAAGCTGCAGCTTTTCTGGTTCTGTTTATCTTCTATTTATTCACGCAATGAACTACAATAGAGAGATGTACGTGCCTAGCTTTGTGCCATGATCCCACGAATTGGTCATGCACTTGACAGCATAGCAACTAGATCCTACAAGCACGGCACCACCACAGGTCGTGGCCTCGTGCCCTATTTGATAGCAAACAGGAATTAGATAAAGCAACATAATTATCTAATAAAACAACAGATTATCTAACAGAATCCACCTCGCGGTGGCAGACAAAAGACGGCGTTGTATAGAAAAACGACAATTGCGGAGAAGACATGGCGCTGCTGTTTCACCTCGTTGGAGTATCAAGATGTGGAGGTGCTGTGTAGCAAGAAGCTCAACACCGGTCTTGAGACAGAGTCAAAGAATGACGATAGAGCCTCTGGACATACGCGGGCGTCAGGCGCTGAGATTGCAATTGTGGCGATCACGAGAAGGAAGCGTGAACTGGAAAATCCCAGACCTAATGTGAACTGCCCATACCCCAGTATGCTAGACCAGCAGTCGAGTGCCCCCTTCCTGACCACGTGGTGTTCTCTGACTGGCTTCTAAAGGTAATCTCTTAGAAATTTACAGATCTCACATAAATCATAGAAATAGCTCTGTTGTCAGAAAAATACAAGTAAGACATCCAAATTCTCAAAAAAAAAGAGTAGAACAATGAAGAAACATAATATCAAAATTTTTATGCTTAAGTCACATGTTGTATCAGAACATGAACAATAGTGAAGCCTCATATTTACTCATTATGCAACTCAAACCAAAGAAAACCTTGAAATTTTAATTATTTAGGGTTAGATTAGTTGTCTTTTTAGAGACCAAATGTGACTTAGTCTCTTGATTAGAACCTATATGTCTGAGAACTAGGTGTAAACTAGTGCTTGTTGTATGAAAAGTCCTAAAGTGTGGATCATCTTGTATAATGTGGTGTTATGGGATACATTATTTGGAGATGATGGACATCAATGGAAGAGAAACCCTTGACATATGAGACATCTATATTTTGAGTAGCTACCCTAGTCTACACTTTATTCTCACCCTTTTCACTAGGTGACCAAGCACTAAACTACTATGTGTGGAACACTCAGTTTGCTGATTTGGTTTTATTTCCAATTGAATCGAGGCTCGATAGTTTTATTTGATGTTTGTTTATCAGAGAAAAACTATATAATATTTTACCATATATGTAAGTAAATACAAAAATGTGTCCTCACACATGTACAAGTAGTAGGTGGTCATGCAACTTAAGTGAAAGTGAATGACATTGGTCTAGAAGAGAGAGTAGTTTTAGACTAGATGTCTAAATCCTTGTTAGAATATGCCATTGATGGAATTGATAAAATAATCTTAGATGATGATCTAAATCTTATATAGATGTTATAAGTTAGTTTATGATGGTCAAAGTTGGATTTTGGAATTTGAGTTCATATTTGAGGAATAGAGATAATTTTTGATGATGCAAGTATGTAGGTTTTCCTAAGATAGGATAAGATAAGACAAAGTTGTGAGTCAGTATGAGCCTCAAGCTCTTTTATGAAGGAGGACCTCTAGTGTTAGGACCTGTTTTAGGGTTAACTCCTGATAGAGTGAGACCCACATGAATAAGGTCAGAGAGCCTAAACTTTAAGATATGTAATATCACTTTGTAATGAGCCATCTTGTAATTATATGTTGAATGGTGAGCTTATGGTTGTATGGCTTATTTATTGTTCATATGCATGTGCTACAATTGTTTCCTTCTGACTTCCTTTAGTTTTCTTCTTCTTGGCCTAGTGTGTGAGTTTGAACTGAGATTCTCACCGAGGTGAGGGTATCAATTTGGACGTCACACACATGGTCAAATTTTTGAAAATTTGGGGACATCACACATATATTTTTATGGATATTAGGATGAAAATAGTGCACAAGACTAACATGTGTGTTGACTATGATCATGTCTGGTTGGTCATGATATTTAATATGCATATTCATCATAGTTTTACTTGCATTTTTAGCCTAGTTTTTGCATTTAGATCTCTTTATTTTCATTTAGAAATAGCTCCATTTCATTCTTTTCCAGTTTTATGCTAACATGTAGAATTGATAATTTCTTGAATCCTCTTGTAAATTTTGAGTCTTATCTCTACATACCAACAACGACTAGGCAATCATGCTGCCCTTCATTTGGCAAGAGTCGAGAGGGGGATGCCTCTTGTGAGGTGTGAAACAACAACCCATCCCAAAATGGATTTTTAGCACTTCTATATGGTATATCGATCAACATTTTTAGTTCAAGACCATGATCCACCTACTGATCAACATCCAATTATCGTCATCTTCTAACCGAGCTCAATTTCTTGACCGTCAATTTAGTTGACATGCCTCAACCATCAACTAAGTACAAGATCTCCCGAATAATCGACATCGAGGTAGATGGGATAATGTAAAACACTCAACCAAGCTCCACTACATCAAAACATATCAACCTCTTTTGACGAACCATTCATCTATCAACCCATAGGTCAATTATTATAGTCTAACATCCATCAAAAACTTCAAGCAACTAACAGACTCAATGCTTGAGTACCCTATCAACCTTTAAGGTTGATAGCCCAACAAAAAGAGTAGCTAGAACTCAATTAACACATCTAATTGACATACAAGTAATTGAGATCCTCCAAAGTGGATAGTTAAAACTCAACAAGCACAACTTCACCTTGCTAAATGCTCATCCCCATGGTTGAGAAATGACCAAGCTCAAGCATATAGTGATCGACAATCAAGCTATCAAACTCTTCCTAGGATACTTAGATGCTGAGAAAGGAATATTGGCCGTACATGTGGCATGAATCCAACTACCGAAGCTTGGGTACAACGGACCATAAATACCCATCATACAACTGCATAGAATCTCTCTTGGAGCCAACACCCTCCAAGCCATACTTGTTTCTACATGAGAGGACAAGGCATCAATCTACTATTTGTCTTAGGATGCTTTACATCTCTAGAGGGAGTGATCAAACTCTCGAGGTTCTTGATAAGATGACCTACTCCATTTCCAAAAGTAATAGACCTCTCCACTAATAAAGTGACCAACCTATGTTAGTTCAACAATGATCTATTATCTTAAGCTCAACAATTATCAACCTCTAGGTGCTCTACCTCTCTATGATTGACCTAGAGATAATCAACCTGTACAACCCAAAATTGATCGGAACCTTGCCTAGTTTGATCAACCTCTTGAATAAGTTGTTATCCATACACCATCTTCAATCAGAAATGATCAATCTCTGGCCCTACTGGTTGATGGACCTCCTAAAATTGACCAAACTGACTTTTTCCTACCTATAGTGATGTATGAGATTGTCTCTGCTTCTACTAGTGTAAGATTATCACTATGAGGAGTGAATAGTAATTTCACTATGGTGCAAGACTAGCCCTACTACCAATTTCTTAAAATTTTGTTCCATTGTGTCTTAACTTATATGGGATTCACTGAATTCATTTTAAAATGTTGAATGCATGTTTTTTTTAGTTTGATCTCATCTCTACATGATTCATTATTATCTTAGGATGAGAGAAGTTTGAAGTTTTAGATTATAATATCAATTAGCTTTGGTTGTTTCCCTGATGAGAACTTTGGATGGGAAGTCTACAAAGTAGTATACATGATCTGTAAGTAATAAGACATCTAGCTTACAATGCTATTTACTGATGCAAATTTCTTACAAAAAAGGAGAAATTTGTATAGCTATAGTTAAATCCTCATACACATTTTAGATATGGAATGATTGTGAATGAGTGAGAAGTGGTGGTGAAACCTGGTTTCACCTTAGTGTTATCCATAATTAATCAAGACTCAATTTTATCCTTCTTTTACTTTTCTTGCAATAAGCATAATTCACCATATCAAATCTTTGTTTTGAATATTAGTGTTAATCCAACTAGATACAAACTAGCACAATTTTTAAAGAGGATTTCCTTTGGGATTCGATCCTCGACTATACTATTATAGGATCAGTCTATTTGTGGGTTGTGATTATTACACATTTGTTCTTGTAAAAGATCTTGGGATTCTTTCCTTGGTGAATCTGTTCAGTGTAATAAAAACCACATAAAAGTTTGTCTCCATTGTCAGGGACAACGAAACCATAAAGTTCAATCCATTTCATTTTAGATTAATAGGGGATTTTTATTTTACCATTGATACTATTGTATATTCTCATGAACATAATCTTTTTATATTAGTCTGACTTGTGGAAGATCTTTCCATCTCAGGTATCACTAACTAGTGCATGCAATGCTCCACCAACATGAACCTTGCATCATGTTTTGATCTTGAAATAGATATAATTTATCACCATCTATCAAAGAGAACATAACCAACATGGACAAGGAAGAGACTATGCAAAAGGTAAACCTAGACACCGCAACATAGAGAGAGAGAGAGTTTTACACAAGAAGTTAGAGCTGTTGTAGAAGAGCAAATCTACACAAACCAATCTACTGCACAAGAGTCCAAGCATTAAAAAGAGGCTTGGCGGGTTATTAATCTTGAAAGCTACATATGTTTGTCACCCAGTGCAACCTCAACCTATCATTTCCTCTAACACTGATGTAAGGTTGCATTGGATAATGTTTCCAAGAAGTAGTACATTATTAGATAGACAAGGGGAGGATTGTCAAGAGCACATTCTGAGATCTGTGGACATATGTGCTATGAGTAAGCATACTGGAGTTTCATATGATACTATTAGGATCCATCTTTTCAAATATTCTCTTGTAGATAGAGCTAGGAGTTGGTAAAATTCCTTTTATGGTGACCCTATCACCACATGGGAACAACCAAAAACAAATTCCTTAAGAAATTTTATCCTCTTTCCGTCAAGTAAACCATTAGAGTCAAATAATGCAAAGTAAGTAGGTCTCAGGTGAAACTCTTGAAGAAGCATGAGAAAGACATGATGACCTTCATCACAGATGTTCACACCATGGTATTTCTAAAATTTAGCACATTGGGTTTTTCTATATAGGTGTGGATGATGATATTAATTTTTTTTTACACTCCTCATCTAGAGGAAACTTCATGTGACATAGTTATGACAACGCCTAGAAAGTAATGAGTCTTGGAAATGAAAATCAAGCAAACTGGGGAAAGTTTGTAGGCAAGGGAGTGCTAAAGGTAGCTACGGAAAAAGTAGCTATGAGTTGAAATCTACTGTGGAATATCTAAAGCTACTAGAACTCCAAGAGGATAGTCTTGAGATTTCTTTCAATGCCTCTGAAAGAAGAAATTCATCACATCAACAAGTGAAGGAAGTGATTTAGTTTTGCAACACTTGTATGTGCAATGATCACTCTGCATCGACTTGTCAAATTATTTATGATGTGGTATTTAATAATGAAGCTTCTCAAGGAGACAAAAGCCAAGTACATGGCCTTAGTTCTATCCATAGTTTCCAAGGCCAAGGGTAATATACTATCAATCAATATAGAAACTATCATGTCTTTCAATATGTCAATCCTTCAAAAGCATAGTATTCTCAACAACTTGATCAAAATAAAGCCTGGGTACCTCCATGTTTCTAGAATAATCAACAAAAAAGTTTTAGAAAACAAGGAAGCAAAAGAGGCAACTTCCAGAATAAGAAGTATAATAAGTTCTAGAGTCCCATCCTAGCCCCACAATGACAAAAATTACATGGACAAAATGTGAATGCTCCTTCATATGATGATAAACTGTCGTCCCTTGAAAAGATCCTATATTAACAATATACTATATTTGCAAATAAAAAAGCTCAAGAAAAAAACATTGAATCTCAATTGGTTCAACTCTCACTTAATCTTCACCCCCCTGCATGAGCTTTTGTAGGATAGGTAGAAGATAACCTCAAGCACCGAGACCAATTGAACGCTGTTTCTAAAAGTTAGGAAGAATCCTTGTATTTACACTTGCCAAACCCATGTGATTGAAATATATTAAATTTATTTTGTGATCATTCAAGACCTAGAAGTACCCCATTTAGTGACACAAAAAAAACAATGACATAGACTACAAAAGTTTGAGATACAATGCTCATTGACAATACATTTAAGTAAATTCAAAACTACTAGAGACTGTAAAGGACAATGTTGTTGAGCTAATTGTATGAATCTATAGACCACATCCTCAATTCCAATCCTATCTAGTAGAGGAGGATGGACACTAACATTTTGAAATTAAAGGAAGCCATGCAAAAGCTTAACCTATATATCCCTTTCTTAGATGCTCTAGAAGAAATACCTGCATGGTTAAAGTACTTGAAGATTCTCCTCACAAGAGAATAAACTACTGGGGAGTATGAGATGGTCAAGCTTCCTAGAACAACATTTGATATAATTTAGAACAAGATGTCAAAGAAGCAGAAGTATCCAAGATCTTTTGGCATTGCATTCTATATTGGAGACTCTACTTGTAAGAAGGGACCAATTGACCTTGGATCTATCATCTCTATTATGCCTTATTTTTTATTTTTTTTAGGGAAGTCATAGGGTTTTTATTCATCTCGCCCCTCTCCTCCAAGCTAAATTAAGTTCAACATTACAATATTTGGAAGTACTAGCATAATGAAATTTGCTAGTAGTACTACCATTACATGACTCTATGTTGATGATATCAACTAAGATACTAGGTGGTCTTCTATAAACATAGAATCCACCTTGGGTTGTTTGGTGAAGCTTGGCCAACATGTCCACAACTCGATTCCCCTCTCTAGGGATACTCATGCAGTGCCAATTATCCTTCCATCTTCTTCTAATTTTAGTCAACCACTTTGTGAATTTGGGGTATTTGGCTTCTTTGCTTTCTACTTCCTCTTTCACACGTTTAGAGTTAGTTTCAATTCTTAGGTGCTCATAGTTCATATTGACTCTGACCTTAGTAGCAAATTCCATAGCACAAAGTTCAACTACCAACACACAGCTTGCCAAAATTTTCCTTCCCCAACCTCCTCTCCATTTGCCTTTACTATCTCTGCCCATGACTGCGATCGTTGAGTAAGTTGTCTTATTGTTGAAGGTCACATCAGTGTTGATATTGATCCTCCCTGATTTGGGTTTCTTCCATGCTGTACCTTCTTTCGTCTGCTTGACCTCCAATTTGTCTTCCTTCGTTGACGCAAGTTTGGAGAGTGTGCTCTCCTTCTGAATGAGATAAACAATAAAGTTGCTGGATTGTTTGGTATTCTCGAATACCTCTAAATTTCTGCTCTTCCATAATTGCCAGTGCCCTATCATGAACTCAAGATTCTCTGAGTTATCCTTACTCATATTCATCGCCAACCACTTCTACACATCTGTCTCTACGATAAAGCTAGTCCACCTCTGTCTATTGATGACAACTTTCCAAACTTCAATAGCTTTTGGATAGTCGCTAAGTACATGGAGTACTGTCTCATCCTCTATCCTGCATATGGGGCATAGGGTAGACGTAGTCAACTGACGAACAACTCTTTTGTAGTTTGTGAGGATGGCATTATGTCCTACAAGCCATAGGAAGTATTTGACCCTCATCGCCACTTTAGACTTCCAGATGATGTCCCATTTACCAAAGACTTTGATCTCTTTCCCTCTTCTCAAAATGTTGTAGGCGCCCCATGTCTTGAAGTTACCAGTGTCAGTATGGAGCCATATCAATGTGTCTGTTCCTTCCTCATTGATGAGTATATTAGTCTTCATAACCCTCTGGGCAATGTCCGTAGACAACCAATTATTTAGAAATTCTACATCCCACTCATTTTAAAGGTTTATTAGGCTTGCTACCTTCAGGTCCTGAAGTTCCGTTGGTATATGTTTGATGACATACTCCTCCAACGCTCTGTCGGGGCACCACCATTTGTCTTTCCATGCATTAACATCATGCCCATTCAACGGTATGAACACAGAGTTTTTTGTGATGAAGTCCTTACATTGTATCAATGATCGTGTTAGTTTATAACCTCCTTTGTAGTTTCCATACTTGGTGGCCATGCTGTCACACCAAAAAATTGTTCTTCCTGTAGTGATCTCTCATGCGTGTTTGGCTATGAGAGCCATATTGAGTTCACACATTGATCGTAAACCCAGACCACCATGCTCTTTGTTACATGTGATCTTATTCCAGGCCACAAGAGATAGTGGGTAGCCTTTGTGGTTTCCTCCCCATACAAAGGCCTGGATTCTGCTATCAATACAGTCGTAAACTTTCATAGGGATGATAGTGGTTTGCATCACATAACTTGGGATGGTTGTCAGAGTTTCTTTGGTGAGATAGACTCTTCCAGCTAAGCTCATACTTCTCGTTGACCATGCATTAATAGAGATCTACACTTTGTCAAGCACACTGCTATATGTGTCAGCCTTTACCTTGCCATTGATAAGAGGGACTCCCTGGTACCGTCCAAGGTTTTCTATAGTGATGAATCCACTGGTTCTGCTAATTCTTTTCTGGACTCTGGTAGGGACACTTTTGGAGAGATAGATGGATGATATGCTCAAACTTCTCGCTGACCATGCGTTAATAGAGGTTGACACTTTGTCAAGCACACTGCTATATATGTCAACCTTTACCTTGCCATGGATAAGAGGGACTCCCAGGTACCGTATAAGGTTTTCTGTAGTGATGAATCCACTGGTTCTACTAATTCTTTTCTGGACTCTGGTAGGGACACTTTTGGAGAGATAGATGGATGATATACTCCTCCAACGTTCTGTTGGGGAACCACCATTTGTCTTTCCATGCATTAACATCATCTCCATTCAACGGTATGAACACATAGTTGTTTGTGATGAAGTCCTTACATTGTATCAATGATCGTGTTAGTTTATAACCTCCTTTGTAGTTTCCATACTTGGTGGCCATGCTGTCACACCAAAAAATTGTTCTTCCTGTAGTGATCTCTCATGCGTGTTTGGCTATGAGAGCCATATTGAGTTCACACATTGATCGTAAACCCAGACCACCGTGCTCTTTGTTACATCTGATCTTATTCTAGGACACAGGAGATAGTGGGTGGCCTTTGTGGTTTCCTCCCCATACAAAGGCCCGAATTCTGCTATCAATACAGTCATAAACTTTCATAGGGATGATAGTGGTTTGCATCACATAACTTGGGATGGTTGTCAGAGTTGCTTTGGTGAGATAGATTCTTCCAGCTAAGCTTAGACTTCTCACTGACCATGTGTTAAGAGAGGTCGACACTTTGTCAAGCACACTGCTAAATGTGTCAGCCTTTACCTTGCCATGGATAAGAGGGACTCCCAGGTACCGTCCAAGGTTTTCTTTAGTGTTGAATCCATTGGTTCTACTAATTCTTTTCTAGACTCTGGTAGGGACACTTTTGGACAGATAGATGGACGACATGCTCTCAGAAATGGCTTGCCCCGAAACCTCACCGAATCTATTGAAATAGTTGAGTATGGTCTTCATTTTATTTGATATCAGCTTTGGCAAATAGTAGCATGTCATCTATGAAGCACATGTGAGATATGCCATGACCTTTGTTGTACAATTTAATAGGTGTCCAATTCTTCTTTGCCACTAGGGCTTTAATAGATTGGCAAAATCTATTCAAACAAAGCATAGAGAGATAGGGGGAAAGGGGGTCCCCTTGCCGCAAGCCTCTTGTGGTTCTAAATGAGCATGCATTTCTGCCATTCTAGAGAAATGAGCTATCTCCACTACATATGGAATTGAGTATATTGCTGGTAATGGTAGGAGGTATCCCACGTTTCTCAAGGGTATCTGCAATGAAGGGCCAAGTCATCTTGTCATATGCCTTGGACAGGTCAATCTTGATGACCATTGTTTTTTTAGCTGAGCTGCATCTCATGGTATGTAATATTTATTGGGCAATTGTGATGTTGTCAGAGATCCTTCGACCAAGGATAAAAACACTTTGGGTGGGAGATACCCACTATGATAGATAGTTCTTCAGTCTGTCAACAATTATCTTCTATGTAATTTTCAATCCGATGTTGTTGAGTGAGATGGGACTAAACGGCTCACATAGTTGTGGTTTATCTTTCTTAGGAATTAGCACAATGCAAGCATCGCATAGCTCTTCTAGGGCCTTGCCCTTAAGAGTGGTACGAACAGTTTTCAACAGGGAGTGCTTGATAGAATGGCAGTTTTCCATGAGGAAGGAGCTGTCAACCCTATCTGGACCTAGTGCCTTATGGGGGTTGGATTTTGAGATAATTATATGGATCTCTTAAGGAGAGGGATCAGCCATCAATGCTTGTCCCTCCTCCTTATTCACTCTTTTGAATGACCCGATATAATTATTGACTTCGTTGGGGTCACTGTGTACTGGTTCAGTGAACAAGCTTTTGAAATGCTTGAAAACAAGCCTTTTGATGGCCTCCTCATCTGTAATCCAGTTACAATCTGCGTCCTTCAACATGGTAATAGTTTTATATCGATGATGCTATTTCACATAGGCGTTATAGAACCTGGTATTGGTATCTCCATCTTTGAGCCAATTAATGTGGCTTCTCTATTTGAGATCATCCTCCTTTTTAAGAATTTCACTGTACTGTGCTTCCATCTCAGCTATCATACTAACAGTCGAGGTATCATAAATGTCAGCCATGCTTTTTTGTAAGTTGTCCATGTCCCTCATGATAAGCTTCTTCTTGTGCATTGTCTGCTTGTAGTTCTTCCCCACCCGAGAGTTAATACTACTGCTTGCTTGCTTTAAGGTGTCATGGAAAGGTAGGTTCGACTGCCATATGTCACTGACTAGCTTTTTAAAGTTCTCATCCTTTGACCAAGATTCTCTAATAAGGAACTGAGGGATCCTTGGACACAGGCTGTATAATGAATCAGTAACGGTAAATGGTTTGAATAGGCACTTGGCAAGTGTTCCACTACATATTGAGGGAAGGAATCAATGAATTTAGTATTTGCCACCACACAGCCGATGCCTTCTATAAGGCTACCATGGATATATGTGAACCTCTTCCCACAGAAGCCATGGTCTATGAGGCCAACTTCCATCAAGGTATCATTGAACAAGGTTGCTTCGTTGAAGTTGTAGTGCTTGGTACCTCTCTTCTCCTCAGGTAGCAAAGTGGTGTTGAAGTCACCCATTACCACCCAGGGCACATTGAAAGCTTTGCTTAGACTGACTAGATGTTTCCATAAAAGTTTGTAGACAAATATGTGGGGTTTGGCATAGACAAAATTTATAAGCATAGTGTTGTTGGCTTTCAAGTGATGAACTGTCTATGGTAATTTATGATCTGTATTTTGCACTCGCTCTCCTTCTAACAAACCCATATTCCTCCCACAAACCCCCAAGATTCACAGCGAAAGGATTTGTTGAAACCAAAATTCTGGATGGTTTTGGTAGCTAATGTTCCACTAACATGGGATTCCAAAATCCCTACCAATTTTGGTTTCTTTTGTGAGATTAAATATTTTCCGATTCCTCTAGTATTCTAACAAAGAGAATCTAACATAAAAAACTATCTTGATAAAGAAGGTTACCACTGTGCGTAAGGGACACCCTAAGCTGACACATCATTCTCTTTCTCTTCCACATTAGCAACAACTTCACTGACAACATCTCCACAACTACCTTCCTCCTGATGTAGGCATGGGATTTTATGGCATTGTTCATATGGAGGTTTAGGTCTAGTTGTCTTCATCTTAGTTCCCGAGCTTTTAAGTTTCCTTCCTGGAGGTAATTTATTCAGGACCACATTTGGGTCAGATTCATCCATTGTGTCTGGTTCCTATGGTATTTATCAGCATTGTCCTTCATATGTACCTCCTCATTGACCTCCGGGTTAGTCTTTTGAGAATAGTCAGACACCTCATCATCCACTCTCAAGATCGTTTGGTGAGCAAACAGTCTCAAGACCATTTAAGATCAGATGATGTCATAGATTGATGATTATCTAATAGTACTTAATTGAATTAATTCCAAAGGGTTCAATGCTTTAAGGTTCCTTGAGTACAAGCCCTAAATGAGTTATTGAAGAAATCCTAATTGAATTCAACCAATTTCAGTAATTGGATGGGTCAAATGGTCTCAAGACCGTTTGACACCAAATGGTCTCAAGACCGTTTGACACCAAATGGTCTCAAGACCGTTTGGGGTCAAACCACCTCAATACCATTTGAGGTCAGGTCATGTCATGGTTGAATGGTGATTCAACGGTTTCAATTGAATTAGTTCCAATAACGTTAACAATTGATGGTTTCTTGATTTCAAAACCCTAATTGATGGTTTCTTGATTTCAAAACTCTAATTGATGGTTCAAATGGTTTCATTAAACCATTTGGTCATGTTGAATGTATGGAAGAGTTGACCATTTTGAGGTCTAAACGGTTTCAAACTGTTTGAAGTGTTGATTCAAAACTGTTTGGTCATGTTGACCGTATGGAAGAGTTGACTGTATGGAAAAGTTGATCATTTGGAGGTCTAAATGTTGTCAAACTATTTGAAGTGTTGACTCAAAACCGTTAGGTCATGTTGACCGTATGGAAGAGTTGACCGTTTGGAGGTCTAAATGGTTTCAAACCGTTTGAAGTGTTGATTCAAAACCATTTGGTCATGTTGACCGTATGGAAGAGTTGACCCTATGGAAGAGTTGACCATTTGGAGGTCTGAACGGTTTCAAACCGTTTGAAGTGTGACTCAAAACCGTTTGGTCATGTTGACCGTATGGAAGAGTTGACCGTTTGGAGGTCTAAACAGTTTCAAACCGTTTGAAGTGTTGATTCAAAACCATTTGGTCATGTTGACCGTTTGGGAGAGTTGACTGTTTGGAGGTCTAAATGGTTGCAAACCGTTTGAAGGTACTATTTCAAGATCGTTTGGAGATTTCAATCCAAACTGTTTAAAGGCACAATTAACTCAAAACCATTTGAAGGTTCATTAGTCCAAGATCATTTGAAGATTCAATTAATCTCAAACCTAAATTAGTGATCATAAAGTATCTCAAGGTTGATTACAATAAAAGTATCACTAAGGTACTTAGTGAATAAGTATGCTTACAATAATTGACATTTGATGCTTATGGAAGCAGTGACTCAATGCACTATGCCAACCCTTCATTCAAATTGATTCAACCTAATCAAGATTGAAGTAATTAACATCCTAGAAAGGATGAGAGAGAGGAACTCATACATGAGTGATAATCATGTAGTGATTAATCTTCAACACTTTCAAAATGAAATATGTAATTAGGGTATGATCCAGGATGATGAGATCATAAAACCCTAATCAATAAGGTTAACGAACCCTAACCCTAATTTAGGGCAATGCTAAGTGAAACCCTAATCTAGGGTAATGGTGTAACCCTAATTTAGGGTAATCATATTATAAACCCTAATTCAGGGTATTTTATTGGTAAACCCTAATTTAAAAGAGGATGTTTCATGAAACCCTAAATTAGGGTAAAGCTTCATGAAATCCTAATTTGGGGAAATGTTGTAAGAAACCCTAATTCAGAGTAATGATGTGTAAAACCCTAAATACAGGGTGATATAATGTGATATGAAACCCTAATCCAGGGTGATGCTATGTGTTACTATATGAAACCCTAACCCTAATAAGGGAATAATGGTGTTATCCTTGTATTGCATAGTGCAGATATGTAATTGATATAGCTACTATCATGATTACTAACCATGTAGGTATCATGAGATGATGAGCATAGCTAGGTATGAGCTATGATGCTTTATTATTGAAATTGTTTTATGGGCCTTGTGAGCCATAACATGCCTTGTTGCCGAGTGAGAGGTAACATGAGATATAATGGGACTGGTGTGCCATGTGAGATGCTTATGTAACATGTATCATATTTACCTTGGTCAAGATGACCTGAAGGTATTAGTTACCTAATAAGTGGTAACAAGTGTTCTATGATGAACTAAGGGTTTGAATACCCATATTTCATAATCATGATGATGAGTTGTTGAGAAATGAGAATGCACCTGATGAGGTAAGGGATTGAGACCCCAGTGTTTATTAAAGATTGGAACAATACTTGATGAAGGTATAACACATTCTTTGTAGCAATGGTTATAATAAATATTTGAAAACCTGATTGATGCTAAAAGAATATGGTAATGTAATTAATTAATCAAGTGAAATCTTATCATGTAGAACCCTGACCATAGAATCCATCATCGTCAGTAGTTGGTGATGGTGAAACAAGTTTTCCTACACGATCTCCTGGAGTGCATACTGTTGAGTATGTAGGGGTTATGTGAATGAATATCCTTATGCCCTAATATGGGATTGATGGAAGATAAACATTAAATCTCTCAATCCTTCATTATATGTTCCGGGATGGATGCATCACGAATCTCCCGATGATGATTAATGCCAGATCGATGGGAGAAAACATGAAATCTCTCGATTGTGAATAGAGGGCAGCCACCGCTGTAGCTCTATAGAGAAGTTTCTAGTAGACCCTGGAAAGCTATATACCAGAGACACGAGATGTCCTGCATGTTGTACTCATACTGACTGGGGAGGATGAGGTCATGGAGTCTGGCTCTTCCATTGAACTATGTATGGAACACATTTTGACTTCGCAGTGATCGGTTGGAGTATGAGCGGTATACCTCATTTCCTCAGGGCTTAAGTATGATTGTAAAATGTAATCAGTCATGTAGAATATTCACTTTAGGTTGAACTATGAGAATCATTGGTTGATGTTGTATTGCTTAGCATATCCTAGAGGGATAAATGTAATATATGTTCTTCATATTCCTTATTGAGTAAGTAACATGCTGCTTTATCAAGTTACAGCTGAAATGCTTTGATTAAGATTATTGCTCTAATTTGTTTAGACATTGATCTATCTGCTGTTGCATATAAGATTCCTCTGCTCAGTTTTATTTTATTAAAATTGCAATAATAATGTTTTTGTTGGAGAGTTATATCTCTCACGGGGACATGGGTCTCACTCCGTTGGTCTCCAACACTTTTTAGGTAGATGTGGAAGAAGAGGAAGCAATTCTATAGTTGGGGAAGAGCAGCGACATCAACAGGGACAATAGTGATATTCTAGGTGGAGGCACTGGCTGTCGTGTTTTGTATAGAGAGTCCTATGTGTCGTCTCTATACCCTCAGGTCCTCGGAGTAGGAGTCAGTAGATGGTTTTTAATGAATCGATCTGAGATTTTGGCTTAATGCCTCAAGGTTCATATGTTTCCTATGTACAGTTTAACCGAGCAGTTGATGTTATAATCTTGAGATGAAATGATACAAGATATGTAATTGTGAACCAGAATGTAATTGAATTATTTTGGTTATTTTTGAAATAGTTTCCCTTTGTTGGATCTCTTTGTAAAATGTTTTAATTTTTAGTGATTTTTAGTAATCCGCTGCTAACGAACACTTCTGCTTAAGTAGATCATGTTTTTGAGATTTGTATGCCACAATGAGCCTTGATGAGACTGTGGGTTTTAGGGGAGGCAGAGAAGGCAGCGGAAACAAAAATTTTCTCACCCAAACCCAGAACAAGGAAACACATCAACGTCTATACAATAGGAAGGGATGGTTTGTGGAATCATACCTTGTCCCGAGGCTTGCTCGACGACAATACCTCACAGCTTACGTGGTCTTCACCTCCGATCTTGGACGGTGTCTGTGCAGCTCCTGGTCGCACCGAGACTGATAACTCCTGGTCTCACCGGGACTGTCGAGATTGACAGCTGTCCTCCGAGCGGTAGAAATCTCCCGCCTCTGAAGTAGTCCATACAGACTACCTGGAACTCCAATCTCCTAATCCCATAAGGAATTGGAAGGAGTCGCACCCTCCTGTCAGCGTACTAGTCACTGCCACACTCTCCTACCACCAGTCGCTTTCTACAGTTGTCTTTCCCTTTCTGTGCCTCCCTTATCGGGTAGCACTTGCTCGGGCTCTCTCGGTTACCAAAACCAGAGAGAACGACAACTTTACAGAGCAACTGGTTGCACTGAGTTGTACTTTGAGAAGCCCCCAATACCCCTATATATAGGAGGGTCATGGGACAGGGTTCTCTATCCCGCGCAATGTGGGACTAAAGCAGGAGTAGAAGGGTTCGAGATTTTCCACAAAAACAACCAACTGCGCAACTTGAACCGATCGTTTCATTTCTGAAACGGTTGGTTGGGGACCTGAGCCGGTCGGTTGACACTTCAACCGATCGGTTGGGACCCATAAAACGGTCAGTTCACTTCTGAACTGGTCGGTTCGTGGTCTTGATCAGTTCTCGATTGACTTTTCATCTTTTGTTTCTAATTGGTATCAAATACCAATCCTTGTTCCAATCAAATTAGGCAAGTGAAACGAAAAGAAATTTCTCACCAATCCTACTTTCCCAACTTTCTCGGTTGAATCAGTTGAACTGATCATTTCAACACTTGAAGCAATCGTTTCATCCTATCCATGAGCCGATCAACTCACAACCTGAGCTGATCGGTTCACCAAGCTGAGCCGATCAGTTCATCACATGAGCCGATCGGTTCATTACATGAGCCGATCGGTTGGGAGTGCAGATTGTGCAGAATCAGTCAATTGTAGTTTCAATCAATCTGATACTCCAATCAATGTGTACACCACCTTGAACATTATGACATTGATCTATCAATTAATTGAGTGTTTAATTGAACTACTAAACTCCTTTAGTAATCAATCTAAACATTGTTTATGGACAAAACTCCTCTTCCAGGTTAAATCCTATGTGTGTGACCTTACAGGTCCTTTTCACATTGGCAGTGAAAGTCCATAACACTTATGACTTCACAAGCAAAGAGCGGTGCCTAGTCACACATCAGTGCTACCCAAGTGAAATAGAAAGTTGGAGAACAACTTTCAATCATACAATCTATGAATGGTGTTACAGTGAATGCATAATTCCTTTGTCACTGATATCCTGAATGAACTCGAGGCATGGAACAATCATCCTGTCAACGTTCATTCATTTTCTTGATCTCAGAGTAGATTGGAAGAGATATGTATGACATCAATATCACATACTGATTCACACATGTGTGCACGCCTTTTCTCAATCCTACTCATCAAGTGGCCATGGATATCAAACTCATGTAGGAGGGACAAATCCCATATCTATCACTCACCCCTCAAAAGGCCCATGTGTCAAAGCCACCCAATCATCACCTTTATAACAACCCATGTTTCAGGACTGCATTTGATGATGTCAAAGTGTGCCCAACGACATGTGTTGAGTGTAGTGATTTCAGGTCAAAGAATCACACTCACCACCATCACTGTGAGTACTGACTGTGACCACCATGTCATGGTTCCATGTGTCAAACTCACGGTGGGTCTGTCCGGTACACTTGTTATCTAACAAGTACCTATGTGTTTGGTTTGATATCTCTATATCGTGACTAATGAGATTCTGTCATCAACCAACACCACAATCTAGTCTTGTGTGTCATTGTTGTCTATCTACCTTCCACATTGACATCCAACTAGGGACATAATGAGAATGTACAAACTCTTAGCATATGTATGATCTCATCATTCAGGTCCTTAACCTAAAAACATACGTCATTGAGTATTGTCATTCTCTAGACATTCAATTTGTTCTATCACTATCTCATATGACTGAACCAGAAAGAATTGGAAGCTTGCCTTTGATGTTTATGAAATCAATCTTAATGTATCCCACCAATCATCCCATGATTGGCTCTCAGGGCATACATACCAACAGACTCCCACTTGCACTGCGAGCCAATCACCCTTGAATCATATTCATAGTGATCTTCAAACATGTCCCACATGTTACTATGCTCTAGTGCGATCATAGTGAGTAATGGCAACACCTTGCCAAAGTCAGTTTTTAACTGCATGTCTCTCATCTCTTCGCTGTACGTCACACATACGAGATGGAGTTGCCATAATATGCGATCTAGTATTCCTTTGCTAACCTTTAGCCACATTGCATGATCAAGGATTCCATACTTGTCATCAATGAGCGGAATATCTATAAGTTCATCTCATGAACTTCTAGATCCATATAGTATCCACTGCTGTTCTCTAACGCATAGATACTCGACATTTCCTTTTAAATGGTTTTATTGGAACACTTCCAATTATCAAAAAACTTTCACTTTTATATATCCTATATATATTTTGCGATTAATTTTCTATCCTTTCAGAAGTTCGCATCAATGTAACTCTTTACATCAAACTCTTCCTTATCTCAATAGAACTAGTACTTCTCAAGTACTTATCAAGTTCTCGTGGTATTCCAATAACCCTTACTATAAATAGACATACATCCACTCATCATGTTCCACATATGAGTTGAGCACATCATATTGCCATGCCATACATACAAGATGATGAATGCATTTTTGTTCTTGCCATGTCGATACATGCAAGATAATGGGATGATTACATATATGATAGATCCATATCTATTCTTAGTGTTCCCATTCTTCATAAGAATTGGACACTTGGCCTTGGGATACTAACTCCATGTAACATGGACAAGTTTTCTCCCACTGAATTTGTGCATACTGAACCCTTCAGTACAGATTGCCAATGTATGCTTTCTCTTTTCAGGTCAAGAGGTTTTCGAGAACTATCTCTATAGATCTCTGTTCCTATCACATAAGAAACATCTCTATCTTGCTTAAAGATAATTTCCACTTTTGGATTTCCATTATAGAACATTTCCATTTCACATCAACATGTGGAATGTGAATACGCTCCCACTAAATCACATATCCCTTCTTTATCTTTGACATATCAGTCAAACGCTTTGACTATATTATCAAAGTAAAGATCCAATTCTGGGTTGCTTGTAATCAATCAATCACATTGATTAGTCCATTGTAACTTGTAGACTTCATTTGCATTAGTGGATTCATAAACCTTATAGGTTGTGTCACATACACATCCTTGTTTTATTCCTCATAGGAATGCGGTTTTAGTATCCATATGTTAAATGCTTCACGCTTCATGAGATAGACGATGCACCACGCTAGGGCGTTCCCACACTTGGTCGATCAAGCTTTTCACGTGTGTCACATTTGGAAGGCATCTAAAACTTAATATTTAATGAGGGATTTGGTTTTTATATACATATACATATCCAATCACCACAATACATAGTACGTATCATATACATGCAATATCCCACAAAAAACATGCAAACCGATAAAAGCGATGATTATGGCCATCCTAATGTGATTCCTTGAGCCAAGAGGAATCACGGTCATCTAGGTCTACATCACATGCAACCTGTATAAGATGAACTCTGTGCTTTTCCTTTCTGGGTTTGATCAACTCATCACATGACTGATCGGCTCACCATCAGGCCGGTTGGCTGGGTGCCACCAGCCAATCGGTTGGCTCCTCCAATCGATTGGTTCGCCTGGTCATCGTGCATCTCATCATGGCCGCCACCCGCTCGTCTCACTCCTCAAACTGGTCATCAACCGATCGGCTCACTCCTTGAACCGATCGTCTCGAACGTCAACCGATCGGTTCACGCCTTGAACCAATTGTCTCATCTATCGTCAGGATGTCCTCCGTTCTTTGACATAACATGAAATAAAATTCTATCATATTTTACATTGTAAAAAGAGAAACCTCAAGTTACATTCGAGGGGAGCAAAGGTAGGAAAGAAATCTCGAATTATTTTGAGTTACATCAGGAATAGGAGAAGGAAGATCGGTGCGCAGACCGAGATGCAAGCAACCACATACAACCATACACAGATAGGGTTTATTGGACATAACCACGCTATACATCCACCACAAAACTTGTTTAAGGGCGACGCGTATCGAGTGCATTCATATTACATATCATATATGTATATTGGGATTTGTGGATTTAGGATTGGACATGCATAAAGCCAAGTTTATTCCCATCGTATGCAATAAATAAAGGCAACAAACCAAAATCAATCATATCGATAATCCTGAAGTATAGAGCATTTGACGTGGCTCTGATACCACTGTTGGGTTTTAGGGGAGGCAGAGAAGGCAGCGGAAACAAAAATTTTCTCCCCCAAACCCAGAACAAGGAAATGCGTCAACGTCTGTACAATAGGAAGGGATGGTTTGTGGAATCATACCTTGTCCCGAGGCTTGCTCGGCGACAATACCTCACGGCTTGCGCAGTCTTCACCTCCGGTCTTGGACGGTGTCTGTGCAGCTCCTGGTCGCACCGGGACTGACAACTCCTGGTCTCACCGGGACTGTCACGATTGACAGCTGTCCTCCGAGCGACAGAAATCTCCCGCCTCTGAAGTAGTCCACACGGACCACCTGGAACTCCAATCTCCTTGTCCCACAAGGAATTGGAAGGAGTCGCACCCTCCTGTCAGCGTACTAGTCACTGACACACTCTCTTGCCACCAGTCTCTTTCTGCAATTGTCTTTCCCTTGTTATGCCTCCCTTATCGGGTAGCACTTGCTCAAGCTCTCTTGGTTACTAAAACCAGAGAGAACAACAACTTTACAGAGCAACTGGTTGCACTGAGTTGTACTTTGAGAAGCCCCCAATACCCCTATATATAGGAGGGTCATGGGACATGGTTCTCTATCCCGGGAAATGCGGGACTAAAGGAGGAGTAGAAGGGTTTGAGATTTTCCACAAAAACAACCAATTGTGCTACTTGAACTGATCATTTCATTTCTGAAATGGTCGGTTGGGGACCTGAGATGGTCGTTTGACACTTCAACCGATCAGTTGGGACCCATGAAATGGTCGGTTCACTTATGAACCGGTTGGTTCGTGGTCCTGATCAGTTCCCGATTGACTTTTCATCTTTTGTTTCTAATTGGTATCAAATACCAATCCTTGTTCCAATCAAATTGGGAAAGTGAAACGAAAAGAAATTTCTCACCAATCCTACTTTCCCAACTTGCGCGGTTGCATTAGTTGAACCGATCATTTCAACACTTGAAGCAATTGTTTCATACTGTCCATGAGCCGATCGACTCACAACCTGAGCTGATCGGTTCACCAAGCTGAGCCGATCAGTTCATCACATGAGCCAATCGGTTGGGAGTGCAGATTGTGTAGAATCAGTCAATTACAGTTTCAATCAATCTGATACTCTAATCAATGTGTCTAACACCTTGAACATTATGACATTGAGCTATCAATTAATTGAGTGTTTAATTGAACTACTAAACTCCTTTAGTAATCAATCTAAACATTGTTTGTGGATAAAACTCCTCTTCCAGGTTAAATCCTATGTGTGTGACCCTGTAGGTCCTTTTCACGTTGGCAGTGAAAGTCCATAACACTTATGACTTCACAAGCAAAGAGCGGTGCCTAGTCACACATCAATGCTACCCAAGTGAAATAGAAAGTTGGAGAACAACTTTCAATCCTACAATCTGTGAATGGTGTTACAGTGAATGTATAATTCCTTTTTCACTGATATCCCAAATGAACTTGAGGCATGGAACAGTCATCCTGTCAACGTTCATTCACTTTCTTGATCTCAAAGTAGATTGGAAGAGATATGTATGGCATCAATATCACATACTGATTCACACATGCGTGCATGCCTTTTCTCAATCCTACTCATCAAGTGGCCATGGATATCAAACTCCCTCAAGAGGGACAAATCCCATATCTATCACTCACCCCTCAAAATCCCCCTATGTCAAAGCCACCCAATCATCACCTTTATAACAACCCATGTTTCAGGACTGTGTTTGATGATGTCAAAGTGTGCCCAACGACATGTGTTGAGTGTTGTGATTTTAGGTCAAAGAATCACACTCACCACCATCACTGTGAGTAATAACTATGACCACCATGCCATGGTTCCATGTGTCAAACTCACGGTGGGTCTGTCTGGTACACTTGTTTTCTAACAAGTACCTATGTGTTTGGTTTGATATCTCTATATCATGACTAATGAGATTCTGTCATCAACCAACACCACAATCTAGTCTTGTGTGTCATTGTTGTCTATCTACCTTCCACAATGACATCCGACTAGGGACATAATGAGAATGTACAAACTCTTATCATCCGTATGATCTCATCATTCAGGTCCTTAACCTGAAAGCATACGCCATTGAGTACTGTCATTCTCTACACATTCAATTTGTTCTATCACTATCTCATATGACTGAACCAGAAAGAATTGGAAGCTTGCCTTTGATGTTTATCAAATCAATCTTAATGTATCCCACCAATCATCCCATGATTGGCTCTCAGGGCATACATACCAACAGAGACATGATGAGACCATATCGATGTTATGGGTCATATGACCTGGTGAAGGCTTAAAGCTTATCGTGAGGTGATATCCTTTAGTTATATAATTGAGGGACTGATATCCCATAGTGATGTGACATTGGTGATAGCCTTGTATGGCTATGGGACATTGGTGATGGCCTTGTGAATGGCAGTGCTACAAGTATCATGTGATGATGTGACCAATTCACACCTTATCCGTTTGATATCTTCTAAAGTTGTATTATGCCCTTGCCTTTGTAAAGTTTGTTTAGGGTTTATACGTTGTAACTTGATTGATGCTAAAAGACACACAATTGACCTAATTAATTAAGTGAAACCATAATCATGTAGGTGCCATGTGCCATAGATCCATTCCAGTGTCAGTTTTATTGATGGATGGCGAAACAAGTCATTCCAACGGGAAATTCAGAGTGCATTTTTTGGATATGCAGGATGCATGTAGAGTATCACCTTGCATCCATAATTATAGGTTGTGTGATACGACCATGCGTGAGCTATTCTCCTTGTGATATGTTATAGGAGTCAGTGTAATAGCATGTGATGCCTCTTTTTAGAATAGCCATGCATGAGCATGTTCTTCTAGTGTTGTGACCTATACCACGTCATACTAGGTGTTTTGATATGGATGGCCATATGTGAGCCAATCCTTCATCTTGAATATATGTCATTGTTTGTAGTCGATTGATATGTCTTTGTGGTGTTTATATTCTATTTACCAAGAGGTGTTGAGGAGGTCATGGATTCCTACTCTTCCATTGACCTTGTATGGCATCGATTTCGACTTTGTAGTGGTTGGTTGGATTTAAGTGTTACGACTCAAATCCTTAGGGCAATAATAAAAGACGTAACACAACTATGTAGAGTATTTCATTAGGGTAAAATACGAATAACATTAGATGACCCCTTTGCCTTATCTTTGTATTGATTTCTTGAATTATGATGCGGTAAGAGAAATCAACTATTATACATGTTCCTCATATTCCTTTTTAAAATAATAGTTGTTCTACTGCTCAATGGTGACTTCCTCATTTTCTTAATTTGCTATATCAGTTTAATACATATCATTTTGCTAAATTTGTTCAACTTGTTAAATATGTTATCTACCTACTTAGTTATCTGTGTTTTTAATAGATGTTGGCAGAGAGTTATATCTCTCACTGGGATGTTTGGTCGCACCTCGTGGGTTTCTGCATCTTTTAGGTGGTCCTGCATGATGAGGTAGACATTGTGTTGTTGAGGTTAAGCAGCAAGAGGAATAGTAAGAGAGAAAAGGTTGGATTAGATTCTTGTGTTTTGTAGTAGAGTCCTATGTGTCATCCCCGTACTCTCAGGTCCTTGGGGGAGTTTTTTAGATGTTGTACATTGAGACAACGTTTTGGCTTTATGCCTTTGCTATACAGATATGGCAAGTATGTATGTGAATAGGTTATCATATATACATGTTGTGGATAGTGAGCTAGTGGACAATGTTTTGTAATAACCTTTTTGCAGGTGATATATATATATATATATATATATATATATATATACAAGTGGCTTTTATGGACTCAGATATGATAAGTTCCATATTTTTTTATTTTGTGCAAATGGTTTTAATTTCCTGCGTCGGGGCGTCATAATTAAAGGTCGGTATCAGAGCTTTAGGTTTGTTGGGTTTACATGGACATAGGACTATGGTTTGTGTCTAGTCTTCTGTCCTCCAATCTATTAATGGTCACTTCTGCTTATGCAGATGAAGAAGAGAAGAAAGATAGCTGGATAACATGAAGAAAATGCCATGGAGAGTAGTGTTGTTGTACTACCGAGACAGTTGATGGAGTGCCTAAGGAACCCCTATTTGACCTGGCCATGATGGAGAACCTTGCCTTTTAGTCCTTGTTTGGGTAGTTCATGGCGACGATGACGCACATGGCAGACAGAATGCCCAGACCACAATCAAGGGTAGTTGTTGCCGATGTTGAATCTTTGGGAGTCGAGAAGACCTTTGAGAGGTAGAGGTGAGTTGGGTCTGTGGAGTATGCTATTATGATAGATCCAGTGGATGTTGACCTTTGGTTGATAGAGTTGAAGAAGGTCTTTAAGATCCTCAACATCCCCGAGGTAGACAAGTTGAAGCATGTTGTGTATCTTTTGAAGGGGAGTGCACATTGATGGGCCATTGAGGAGGAGAAGAGGCCTAGTGTCATGATCAATTGGGAGTTCCAAAATGAGTTAGTATGTCGGTACTTTCCTCAGACCTACCTGGACGAGAAGATATCCCAGTTTGAGAGGATCTGGCAAGGATCCTTGTCTATTAATGAGTATGAGTTGAAGTTTATGGAGATGCTGAGGTTCTATCCTCACATGGAAATGAAAAATCAAGAGAGGATTAGACATTTTGAGAAGGATTGAGTATAGATTTGACTACCCTAGTATCATCTATTAAGAACTGTGAGTGGTTTGCCACATTTGTGGAGTCGGTCAGGAGAATAGAGAGATCAGTTGTTGAGAAACGTGAGAAGAGTGCCAAGAAGAGACTGACACAGTATCATGGAAAATCATCTAGAGGATTCAAGAAGCCTAGGCTCTCTACACCCCAGTCACAATAGAGGTCATGTGTTCAGATATAGTGGTCACCAAGTAAAGGTAGAGGCCACACATTTCCACAAGTAGGAGCCTACAACACATCATCAATGTCAGTGACAGGGTCGTCTAGTATGTGGTATGAGAGAAAGACTTGTTACAAGTGTGGACAGACCGGGCATACAAGATCATATTTCTCTATGAAGGATGATGAGGTGATCCAAAAGCCAAGACGGAGTCAGCAAGGCTTGCAGAGACAATAGTTTAGTAGCGGTAGAGGCCAAGGATGAGGACAGGTGTCTCAAGTTGGTTCTTCCAGGCATGTCGGTAGAGGACAGGGGAGAAGATGGACAACAACTTGATTCTATACCATGAGTCAACCAGAAGGAGTGGTCAACCCGTGACTTATAACAAGTCATATGGAGTTATTTCATTTTGATTTGTTTTCTTCTTACTTTATGTAAGACTCCTAAACTTATTTAATGAGTTGAACAAGCTTAATTAGCATAATTTATGCTTAGTGCATCATTAAGTTGATTAAGCTAAGTTAAGTGTTGAACATGTGATTAGTGTTTAGATTAGCCGAGACAAGCTAATTGGCATGTTTTTATGCCTTCGGGTTGTAGAGTATCTCGCACTTGAAAAGGTGCAAAAGAAATCGTGTTATTTGGACATTCGAGTCAATAGTTATGATGTTTTCACTCTTTTGGGCCGATGTTTGCAATTTACCCATTTATTAGCTTATTAACCTCACGTTTCTTTTCCTTCACTTATCCCTTCTTCTTTCTCGATTGATTTCAGTAACCACTTAAAGCAGTGCCCGACGGAGAGAGTAGCGAGGGGGGATTTGCGGACGATCTAGGGCATCATAACTTGGATTGAGCTCCGCCAACCTTTCCTCTTCTCCTCCCTACCTCTTCTTCTTCCTCTAGCCCGCCCTAGCGGCGCCCTAACAACAGCCAACCTAGCTACAACACCGGCGGCTAGCAGTAGCAGTTGTAGCTGCAATGATGCCCGACTAGGAGCCCTATCCGATGGGCGCGACCAGCACCCAGTGACGACGCCTTGAGCTCGGCCTAGTGCCTCGAGCATGAATCCGCAGCACCTGCCCCCTCCTTCTCCTTCCTCTCTCCTTGGATGCCCCAAGCTGTTGGGCGGCGCCCCGAGTGGCAGCAGTAGCCAGGGACGGATGGGCGCCCCATAGCACCACAAAATGGCGGCCTAAACTTCGACTCTGAGGTCAAGCATGAACTAGAGCTCGAATCCACAACTAATAGCTACAGCTAGTAGCTGGTCCAACTCCCCATTCAGCCTGTACGTGAAGAGTTGTATTGTTCCATTACAACAAGTCCAGACCCATGCCATTCTAAAGTTGAAGATGACTTGCGTTTGACCGAAAATCGGTCTCTAGATGCATTTTCGGATGAATCTGGACATCCCGAACCACTGTGACTAGGATTTCACTCACCTATCATGAATTAACTCTGGTGTTTGGAAATTTTTGATTAATTGCGCATTTTTCGCTGATAACAGCAGTTATCAAGCGTTGTGCGGTATTTGACGTTGCCCGACTTTTTATTTCATAAATCGCTTCTTTACGCTTTTATATGATTTAGTTTAGCATCTGATCAGTGTGGATTGGACCAGTGAATTTACATGATTCATCGGAACCTAAATTGCTCATTGGATGAAGAAAGGTGCTAGATGGACGAATTCCTAGCTTACTCTTGGACTTTCCACTCTACCTGCTCTAGATTTCTTCTGTGTGGGGTTTCATCTTCTTATTAGAGCAAGTTTTATAACTTTCTCCACGTTTATTGCTTACCATAAACTTTCTAGGTCACGTTCTTTCTTGAAAATGATGATTCATGCACTAAAAATCTATACTTGACTTAGATTTCGTTTTTTATAATGTTCCCTATTCTGATTTCAGTTATATATGAATCTGTGATCATGTGTGTGTTAGCACTAAGGTATAATGTGACTTGGATCAGATTGTTTTGACAACCTATGTTCACCCCCTTAGGTCAGGTTTTGGACCAATTAGAAGTTTAATGATCAACCATTAAATACCCTACTGATGTTATCAATCAATGTTGACATTAGCTTGATATTTGATGCTGATTAAGGAATATAGTGTTGATCTAACAACCTATAGTGATTTAATGATCACTAATGATGGTGGATCAGGTCTCTACAATTTATGGTGAGTTAATCATATAGTTTTAGCATCAATTAATCCCTAGACCAATGGTTTCTTAGGTCTTGATGCAATGGTCGAACATACACTATGATTGATGCTTTTAATATATGAACTTGACCCAATGGTCAAGATATAATGGTTATTCCTCTATTAAGGTGTAATGATGGCTAATGTAATATGTTAATCCTAATAATGGGATTTAGATGATTTTCTTTGTATGATCAACTTAAGGATTTTACTTGTTGGCAATGGATGGCTTGTTCGAAATGAACAATTGATTGTGGGTTTTACCCTACTTTTAATAGAACCTTTTGTGTTGTTAATCAAGGGATGTCTAGGGTTAGATGGTGACTCTTTCTAGAGCACAAATCAAGGACTTCACAGGTGGTTTATCCAGATGTTTACTTATGTAAACAACCAATAGTCTTGCCTTTTAATCATCCAATGGTTCTGGATGGCATTGTGGTATAGTGATATGGGTTGAATGATTATGGAACAAATGGAGGGTCACCTTAATAAGTTAGTCTTACCTATTCATTCATATGAATAGAAGGGATGATAACCATATTGTGTTGATATGTAACCCTAATTAGGTATAGCTTGTTATACCTAGCTTTAATATAACTAAATGATGGTGATTGAGTATTAATAGTCCTTGGATGAATAATACAATCATGGAGACTTTGTTATTATTGTTGAAACCCTAGTATGCTATAACCTGATGATCACACCTTGATTTATGTGTGGGTTCATACTTGAGAATAGTATGGAATGTGAAGGTGATGCTTCACCTTATGCATCCATGATCAAATGGGGATGCCGTGAGTTAGGGTTTGGGTATGAGTGCCGATTAGTAACATTGATATAATTTATCATGTTGAACCTAACTCTAATGCAATTAGATAAAGATGAGTATTCATGTTTAACATTCTTATATAATGGAATGATGGTATAATAACCTCCTTACTATGATCATAACCTTGATATGTTAATTGGTGATTATTATAGTCACATGGTTGATACTTTCTTATGCTAAACATGTGCATTATGAATATGATGAGTGTTAATCATATCTAGATTCCTTGCATGTTGATGTAATAAAGGAATGTTCTTAATGTTAATATAACCCTGCTATGATTGTTTATGAATACCACCTAGTTCATAAATGCAATATTGTACTGATCTGGTGTATTATATATAATTGATGTTGTTGAGCCTTGTTATAAGGCATGCAAAGATAATGATGATCTTGCAGGGAATAATATGATGGTCTTAATGACCTTTGGGCGTGATTGAGCGCTGAATGAGATGAAATCCTCTTATGTTGATAAGGGTTGATACCCTGTGATATTGTGAAAAAGATTATTATCTTGTGATAGCATGATGACTGGTGTAGTCTCATGAGTGGCAAATGAATAGTACCATGTGATGATGAGATGAGAATTTATGTTTCATACATTTTATATCTTTTCAAGTTTTGATATTTATATGCTTGCTAGAAGTGAATTAGGTTTTATATGTCCACTTGTTTGATGCAGCCTTAATTCACCCAATTGGTATAACTAATCAAGTGCAACTCTAATTATGTAGTTCCCTGTGCCGTAGAACCATCTTCAGTGTCAGAACTTGCTGGATGGTGAAATGAGTATTCCTAAGGGAAACTCGGAGTGCATATTGTTGAATATGCGGGGGTGGTAGGTTGAGGATATATCCTTGTCATCCACAATGCAGATTGTGGAGGTTCGCTATGGTCATGCCTCATACATCTGTTGTGATTGAGAACGACTGCGGTCGTGTCTCTGTGGTTATAACATGATGTGATTAGAGGACAACTACGGTTGTACCTCAGTGATTGGGTTTGAATACCCTGGTTTGTTCTCTTTACATAAAGATGATGCTTAGTGCAATTAAGAGATAGTAATTATACTTATGTTGTGGATATGCATAAGACAGTAAATGTGTACATACAGTAGTCATGCTTATGTTGATATCTATACTACTACTGTTGATTATAATCATGATGCTAGCTATCTCATGTTGTTAGTTATGTTTAGCATGCTAGCCATGCCTCTATAATTAGAAATGCATATACGGCTAATCATGCTTATGCAAATACTCATTCTTATGTGGTAGCTTTGCTTATGATATTGATATGTTCAAACAGTTACACATGCTAATGTTGTTAGATATGCTTATGATGCTAGACTTATTCATGTTAATAGAGATAACATGCTACTAGACTTTCTTATGCTAGTTATGCATATGCTATTGAATCTCTTGTACGGTTAATAAGGAAAATGATGATAGTTAGCTTGATGATGATAATTGTTATCTGCTCCTTTATGTATTTTGTTAATCATCAATACTGTTGATCTTATTTGTTATATCTGATTAAACTGTTAACTACTTAATTACTTAAAAATGTTGTAATCAATAAATGTTGTTGATGGTTATATCACTTGCTGGGACTGTGTCTCACCCTTGTGGTTCGCCACATTTTTTTTAGGTAATCGGCAATGACGAAAACAGAACCATGGAAGTAAAGAGTAACTACAATAATGAATCTTGGGGAAAGTTGATTAGATGTCTAGTGTGTCCTAGAGTCGTCCCTGTACTCTCAGGTTTGGGCGAGATAAAGTTTGTATATAATGTTTCAAATGAATCATACTTTTGTTAGCATATTAATGCTTGTTTGTGTGGCATAGCATGGATAAAAGAAAGATGTTGGGATCCTTCAAACATTTCTGAGCGGGTGTTGATGTTGAAATCGGTTTTAATTTACCCATATTTTTGGGTATGTGATTAATTAGTAATTGATTGTGTTTTATGTTTTGAGTAATCTCATTTAGCGTGATGGGGTCCCCACACTTTATATCTTTTTTGGTTGACCCAGGTGCGACACACTCTTTTATCACTTGAGAAGTGATTGATAGTTTCTCTTTAACGGTTAGTCCTAGGCGTGATAGTATTTGTTTAGAAACCCCATTGGTTGGTTCCGTCGAGCTGAGGAAGGTGTGTCCTTCGTGTGTCCTTTCTTTTTCAGGGCATATCATTCAAGTGGATCTCATACCACTTGACATGCATGGATTCGACGTGATCCTTGGAATGGATACTTTAGAGAAGTATAAGGTGGTCTTGACTTGTAGTTCCAAAGTGGAGACGTTGTCGATAGTGATGTGACATGGATATTCCAAGGGGATAGGAAGATTCTTCCAACATGTCTGGTGTCAGTGATGGTGGTAGAGAAGATGATGAGGCGAGGCCTATGATGCGTTCTTAGCACATGTGGTGGTTACTAAGGCATGGAGTTCGAGTATCCAGTAGGTACCTGTTGTCTATGAGTTTGAAGATGTGTTCCCCGATAAGTTTCTAGATGCTCCTCTAGCTTGAGTGATTGATTTTGAGATCAATCTAGTTCCAAAAATGCAATTGATTGAGTAGATGCTATACATGATGGTGCCAGATGAGATGGTAGAGTTAAAGAAATAGTTGCAAGAGTTTCTTGAGAACGGCTTTATCAGACCAATCATGTATCCCTGGGGTGCTCTCGTGTTGTTCATGAAGAAGAAAGATAGATATATGAGGTTGTACATAGATTACAGTTAGTTGAATAAAGGGACGATCAAGAACAAGTATGATTTGCCAAAGATTGATGATCTGTTTGACTAGTTATGAGGTGTTGCAATTTTCTTCAAGATAGACCTAAGATCAGGATTTCACCAATTGTGGATCAAGGAAGATGACATACCAAAGACATCTTTTAGGATAATGTATGATCACTTTGAGTTTGTGGTTATGCCATTTGGGCTAACTAATGCACAGAAGCATTCATGGACCTGACAAACATGGTATTTTTACCGTATCTAGATTAGTTCATGGTGGTGTTTATAGACAATATTTTGATATACTCCAGAGATAGTCAACTACATGAACAAAATTTGCGTCAGGTGTTGACCTTGTTGAGATAGCATCAGTTGTATGCTAGGTTCAAGAAGTGTGAGTTTTGGCTGAAGGAGCTGTCTATTATAGGACATGTGATATCTGTTGAGGGTGTTCATGTGGAACCCAAGAAGGTAGAATATATGATATTGTGGGAGCAGTCAAAGACACCGATAGAAGTTAGTAGTTTTTTGGGTCTGGCAGCCATTATTGGAGGTTCATTAAGAACTTCAGCTCAGTGGTATTACCCCTAACAAAGCTGACAAGGAAAGATATACCTTTTTTATGGGACGACAAGTATCGACGCTCCTTCCAGTTGTTAAAGGAGAAGATGACTTGTGAGCCAGTGTTGGTTCTTCCTAAGCAAGGGAAAGGATATATTGTCTTCTGTGATGCGTCAAGGAATGGTTTGGGTTGCACACTGATGCAAGATAAGAATATAATTTCTTTTACTTCATAATAGATTAAGAAACATGAGGAGAACTACCCAACTCATGATCTGGATCTTGAAGTGGTGGTCCATGCCTTGAATATTTGGAGGAACTACCTTTATGGCGAGAAGTGCTAGACCTTCACAGATCACAAGAACTTAAAGTACATCTTCTCGCAGTAAGAGTTGAATCTACGACAACATCACCGGATGACATTGATCAAGGACTATGACTGTACGATTGATTACCATCAAGGGAAGGCGAATGTCATGGTGGATGCATTGAGTAGGAAGTCTTCATCATCATCATCATCATCATCTATTGATAAGGTGTAATTGCACTCCTTGGTGTTCCATAAGAGAGACATGTTAGTCTCCTTGCGTTAGATGAATGTACAACTGGAGGTATCTATGCTAGTAGTTCTGTTGTCACAATTACATGTGAAGCCTACTTTGAGGTAGAAAATTATATATACACAACGGAGTCATTCTCTGTTACAAGAGATATGATCATAGTTTGGCAGCAAGAAGCGTGATGGTTTCCACGAGGTAGAGGATGGGATAGTGTGTTACCACAACATAGTTGGGGTTCCTAATCCTTACAACCTGAGGAAGATGGTTCTGGAAGAGGCTCACTCTTAGATGTATTCTATGAACCCATGAAGCACCAAGATGTAATATAATCTTAAGGAACTATATTAGTGGCATGGCTTGAAGCGTGATGTAGTAGAGTTCGTGGCCAAGTGGGAAGTGTGTCAGCAGGTTAAAGAAGAGCATCTGAAGCTTGCAGGGACGCTGCTACCATTTCCTATAGCACAGTGGAAAATGGATCATGTTACAGTGGACTTTGTGGTTGGCTCCCTAGGACAACCAAAGGTCATGATTCCATTTGGGTGATCATTAATAGGTTGACTAATACACACTTTTTATTAGTGAAGACAACATATACAATAGAGAAGCTTACACAGATATATGTTGATGAGATAGTGCATTTGCATGGTATCTCAACTACTATTGAATCAGACAGAGGTCCTCAGTTCACCAGTCAATTTTGGGAGAGCTTGTCCACATCTATGGGTATGCAGTTGAAGTTTAGTACTACGTTCCACCCACATATAGATGGACAGTCTGAGAGGATGATACATACTTTAGATGACTTACTGAGAGCTTGTTTTTTATTGTTTTGATTAGTTGGAATGTGCTCCTTAGCCTGATAGAGTTTACCTATAATAACAGTTATCAAAGGATCATTGATATGACACCTTATGAGGCTTTGTATGGGAGAAGTTTTAGGTCTCCATTGTGTTGGTATGAGACTGGTGAGTACCATTTTTTGGGTCCTGAGCTTATACAACAGACAATAGAGAAAATAACGATGATACAACATAAATTGAAGGCATCCCAGGATAGATAGAAGTCATATGAAAATAACCATCACAGGCCCTTAGAGTTCCAAGTGGGAGACAGATTGTATCTCAAGTCATCTCCTTGGAAAGGTGTTTTGCGGTTTGGGAAGAAGGGTAAGTTGTCTCCAAGGTATATGGGACCTTACCCTGTAGTGGTAGGTGTTGGGAAGGTGGCATATAAGTTGGAGTTGCCACTTGAGTGGATTAGGTTGCATCCATTGTTCCATGTTTCCATGTTAAGGAAGTTCCATCCTGACACCGAGTTGGTTCAGCAACCTATGGAGGTTGAGCTTGATGAGGATGTGTCCTATGTGGAAAGTCCTGTGTTGATCTTGGATAAGAGGATCAAGAAGTTGAATAGGAAGGATATGGTTTTGGTTAAGGTTCTATGGCATCAACTTGGTGTATAGGAAGCCATGTGGGAGCCTGAGGAAGAGATGTGTAGGAAGTACCTATCTCTTTTTGTGTAGGATTTTGGGGGAGAAATCCTTGTTATGGGTTTATTGTTGTAAGACCCCTGACCTAGATTAATGCTTGATTATTATTTCTTTTATTAATAAGATCCTTATAACCTTAATATAATCCTTTGATATGTTTATCAAACATGTTACAAGCTTAAATTTTCAATTTGGTCATATTTGGATGATGTTTGAGCTTTGTATGCTTGTTTTGGACCAAGTTGAAAATTACCCATGTTGAGGGGTTATCTTGCAATTTGTCATATTTTGAGTGTGCCCTTAGTGATTTAGCATCATTTGAGAGAGAATGGTTCTATGGGGTGCCTTGTTGGACCTTGGTTGAGGAGGTGGCATCATGTGGTGATGTTAGGGTTTCTAGGGATTTGCTTGGTGTCGACCATGTTGAGCTTGGTTGAGGGTTGTGACCTTTGTTTTGATCTTGTTGGTATGCGGTGTGTGGTTTGACCAACACACCTTCCTTGAGTGTTTTTTTTCAAACTTGATGACTTTGACATGTTTTTGGTCGAGTTGGTTGGCCTTCTTGTGATGTGTTTCAACAATGTTTGCGTGGTAGTCTTTTGTTGCAGTCGAAAAAAGGTGTCTTCATGTTTGTTTTGACCTCTAGGGTTGTGGTGACCCAAGTGGTCGATACCCCACCTTGGATTGATCACCATGGGTTTGATGCATGTGTTTCATGGTTGCATGTTGGTTTCCTTTGTGGACAAGTGTCCCTTTGGTGGTCTCTTATGTTGACACCCCACCCCTACCTTACTTCCCTCCTCCATTGAGTATATAACCCCTTTCTCCTTCATGAAAGTGATCTTTATAGCCCTCCTTCTTCTCCCCTCTCTTGTGTTTGTCCTTGGAGCTTTGAGGAGCAAGAAAGAATGATCTTTGGTGCTTTGGAGGTCGATCCACCTTGCATGTGGTGTCTTAGAGCTTCATCACCTTCCTTGTGGTGATTCGTAGTGGTTTCTCTTCTTTGTAAGCAGTTTTACCTTCTTGATCATGTTTTTCCTTTGGAACCCTACCTTCTATCTTCTTCTTCTCATACATTAGACCATGTTTCACATTGTAACATATCGAAACTTGGACATATTATCTTTTTGGCCCTTTTCCAATCTTTTCCTTTCCTTTCTATCCTTTTTGCCTTTGATGTTTAATTGTGAAATTTATAGTGGTTTGGTGAACAATTGTTCTATAATTATACCCATGGAAGGGTTTATGCACAAATACCTCAATGAAAACTTATTTAAGGATCCAAAATGCAAAATCACCACTTAAGTTGAACAATGGTAAATAAATTTGTGCTAGAAGTGTAAGGCCACAAACATTGCTTAATGTATTGAACAAGCTTAACTACCATAATTAAGTGCTATAAACATTAATCTAACTTTGTAATGTGTTTGAAAATCATAAAATGAGCCTAAGTTTCAAATTTGGTTTAATTTGGATGTTGTTCATACAAGTTATGCAATTTTAGGTATTGAACTTTTATGTAATTTACCCAATTGGGAGGTTTTCTTTGCAAATTATCACATGCATTATAATCCTTAGATATTCCCTTACCATTCTCGAGATTTTGAACCATGGGGCACCTAGTTTCACCTTGGTTTGAAGGTTTTTCTCTTCAAGAGCATTTTAGGGATTACCCTATTTGTTAATGAGCTTATCTTTAAAAGCTATCAACCAATGGGGTTATTTCTTTGATTGGAGGACGGTGGGGATGGCCTAGAAGTCTCCATGGACTTTTATAATCAACATTTGACATACAAGGAGTTTTTATGAGTTGTCCTCTTGCATGGCCATGAAGCCCTAGGCTAAGGACACATGGAAAGTCCCATAGACACCTCATGCTTGCTCCCTTCTTTATAAAGCCATATCTACCCCTTCCCACCTCCCAATTCAAAAACTCTTTCTCTCCTTCACTTACCAAAGCTTAGAGCATTGTTTGTATTCTATTTGTCCACAAAGGTGTTGTCCCAAGGTAAAAGATGGTGACTACCTTGGTGAAGAAAACTCCTAGGGTTCTGGATTTGCCCTATTTAGGGTTTCTAAAGCTCCTTGTTGGTGATTTTGAACAAAAATAGTAAGTTTCTTCCTTTCCTTCCCTATTTTCATGATGTTAGTCTTTCTACCACCTTCTTATAGGTCAAAACCATGGCCTTCCATGGTGAAACCCCACCTAGATCCTTAAAAACCTCATCTCCATGTTCCTTTGCTAGGGTTTTTTGCCTCTAAAGTGGAGAAGGTACTTCTTGCTCGAGAAAGGAGCTTTGTTGGAGAAACTAGCCTCTGCATCTTGGGAACCTTGCTTCTTGAACCTTTCCACCTTCCCTCGAGGCTAGTTTTGTTAACCCCTTCTCATATATTGCATACTACATGCTTAAAACTCATGCTTCTATGTTTAAAATCGATGATCTCCATCTCTATTTACCATGTTCTTCTAGGGCTTTGGTTTCTTACTATTTTATCTTCTCTAGAAGCTCTAGTTTGGTTACCTATGCGTCTCCAACCCTAATCTTGGGTCAAATGGTGTTTTCTCCCTCACTCTCACTCTTTCTCTCTCTCAAATATTTCAAACTTATCATTTCCTAATTCGTTCAAATTGAAAATTTCATATCCTTTAATCCGCTTATCCAAATTTGAAAAATAAATATGTTTTGGAATTTGAAAATTAATCTCTATCTAATAAAAATATTTTTAAGGTCTGATTTCATTATTTGTCGAAGGGTGATTTTTGTAAAATGAATTTAATGCATAAAATCCATAAAAAGTACATCTTAATCAACATAACTCCAAAATTAACATAAAAATATGTTTTCTTGATCAGGAGAACCTAATAAGTTCATTGGTGAGGTTTTTCGAGTCAAAATCCAAGTTTTTCTAAAAAGGTCTAAAATTAGGGTTCCTATACATTTATGTGCATTATTTACTCTAATACATGTTAATGCATTTAAAGTAGGCAAAGTGGAACATGTACTCAATTAAAGTGGTGAAAGTTAGTAACTGATATCATTGAGAGAGGTATGTGTATTCTTACACCCTAAGTTGGGATATTTGTAAACCAAGCCCTATATTTCCCTAATGAGGCTGTAATGAACCATATTCCCTCTATTCATGATTCTTTTGTTAAATTGCCTCAAAAATTGTTTTTGATATTATTTTTCTTGGTTCTTGTACCCCACTGCCATGTTCTAATTGATATGATTCTTTTACTTTCCATGATTTCATTTCTAGCATGTTGGTGTTATGGACTATTTAGCTATAGTAGTGGTATTTATGTACAACCACCCATAGATAGGGTATGTATTAATTCGCCCTGGGGAATGTCTTATTCTCTCCCATAAAAATATATGTAGGTGACTGGAAATGTATTAATTATCCCCTCACCTAGAGGTTGAGGTCCGATAGGTGACTCAACACTACTTAGTTAATGTAGTCAATATTAATGATGCATGCAATTCCTTTACTATTTAAATGTTAAGGCAAGCATCTATTTTGATTATGACTCATACTCCTGTTCTCTTCATCTTATGATGAAATCTTAGCCTTTACTTTCATGTTATTTCCTTATCTTTTGTTCTTGTTCATTATTGACACATACTTTGTTTTCTTTCCCTCTTACTGGGTAATTTCCTAACCACCCAAGTTTATATTGAGGTATTGAACATGATCAAGGAGAACATAGCTTCCAACATGGACCTAGCTCTTGGAGATGTTTCTTGGAGACAGATTTGAAGCAGTTTCGACTTCCTTCTACTTAGATACTTATGTTGTATCATACATGTAAACCCTTATGGGATATTATGATGTACTTTTGTAATCTTTTGTGAAAATTGAATATAGTCATTTATTTAATTCTGCTGCTACACTTTGGTTGTTTTGAATATCATTTATTGAAATTTGAAAATTTTACACCTATTCCAGCATACCTTTGAGTGTGTTTAGAATGGATGTTTTATTCTTCAAATTTTTTTAGTAGGGAGTGGATCCCCCCTCTAGGGTCCCACTCCTTACAACATGGTATCAGAGCCCATGGTAGTCGGAACCTGACTATTTCAAAATTTTCTCCCTAATTAGAACCCTTGCCTCATATAGTTCCTATTTAAGTGACACGTTTGTCCTAGAATTTATCTATGCTATTCTTGAGATGATGAGAGGATTAATTTTGTATCATAAGAGTTTCACAATAGAAACATGTTTAGTTAACTATAACGTGATGAGCCTGTTGGGTAGTTATTAGGACATAAGTTGAAATCAAAGGTGTCCAGAAAGGATCAGGGTTTGGCATTGGGCAAGATTTTCCTCCACACCACTAGCTTGGTTTACGAGAACTCCCAGATCCATATGATACATGCCTGGCCTGAGCTGATACTGATTTTCCAAAATAGCATGCCTATAGATAGTAGTAACCTTAGGCACCTAAGTTGGATAATCCTAGGAACCTAATAAGTTGACCTTGTTTTTCAAGTGTAATGACTTGTTTGAGGATGGATACCCAATATAGTTCTCTTATGTCCCCTACAACACGTGCTTGGATATTATATCCCTAAGAATCTAGACTTTGAAGCTTGGTGTTTAGTAAGCAATCAGAGTGCACAGTGGAAGCATGATGGATCTTGTACATGTCTTAGTTAAACTCACCCTTTTACCTCTAGATTAGTTTGTCTTGGTAGGTCAAACCTAATAAGGGGTGGAGAGCAGTTGATTTGATGATGTTTGGGTAGTTATATTTTGAGGAAGAAATTCTTTTTAAGCAGATGGAGTCATGTAACATACAAAAATCTAGATGCACTAATCTAGAAAGCCTAACTACATGATTAGGAGGATAGTTCTCTTGGATCCTTAGTTTTGAGGAAACAAGTTATAGTTATAACCTGACATGCTTGTTTATATACTAAATGAACATATAATGATGATATAACGAATAGTTCACATGTTTGAACCCTAATGAATATCTAATGCACATAATATGAGTAACTCACACATAATACTAATAGTGGGTACACATGAGGCTAAACATTTCTTGGACCAATAAACCCTAATGAAATGATGAGCAAGACAATTGTAACCTAATCTTGGACTTAATGCATACTAAGAATGAGTAGATGAAGAATAATGATTATATTGACCTAAACCATAAGTTGTAATCATCTAACCTTAACCTATACATCCTTAATGACATTCTTGATATATTCATGACATTAGGTGTCATAATCAGATAGCATACTTTAATACACATAAATGATATATAATCACCTAATCACAAATAAATATGATCATCGATATAAAATGCATATCACCTTATTCTCTAATACACACCTAATTAATCACCAAATCATTACTTAGTATGTGAATTGAATCATTAATGTGTAATATGTCCCACCTTGATCACTAAGATACATATAATGACTTCAATATGGATAAGAAGTAATTGATTCACATAAATGTGCATAATCAATAATAATAAGTGAATAAAAATGAGAAAATGATTATTAAAGACATAAACGTAAAAAAAGGTAATGTGACAATGCTTAATATAGATATAAGTAGTTAATGTGACATTATTTGGATTAATTGTAGCAAATTGGATAAAGTGTCTTATTTCATACAAAAGAATCAGATATAATTCGACAAGGTGATAATGGAGTCTAAAAACAAAATATTAAAGATAATGATCAGATATAATAATGCATATCGAGATAATTGATTAAACTCTAATTGTGCTAAAACTCATAATGAGGTAAATAAGAAATCTATATGTTTCAAGCATAATAATGAAATATAACTCTTTTGAATATAATGAGACACAATTAAAACAATAATGAGGATGATGTAATATCATAATGAATATAATTCTAATAAGACAAAAATGTTAAAAGTAAATCATAAAAATGGAACCCTTAGTGATCCATGACAACCTGACCTATGAGGAGTTTCCTGTGAAGATTCTGAACTCCCAAGTTCAGTAGTTGAAAATCAAGGAGTTTGAGTTAGTGAAAGTTTTATGGAAACAACATGGGAGTTAAAAATAAGATGTTGCATGCTCACCCTCCTCTATTTTCTTGTGATTTTGAGGATGAAATCTTCTTTAAGGGGTGGAGTGTTGTAACATATATAAACTTGGACATATTCTCTTTTTGGCCCTTTTCCAAACTTTTCCTTTCCTTTCTATCCCTTTTGGCCTTGATGTTTAATTATGAAATTTATAGTGATTCGGTGAACAATTGCTCTATAATTATACCAATGGAAGGGTTTATGCACAAATACCTCAATGGAAACATATTTAAGGATAAAAAATGCAAAATCACCACTTAAGATGAACAATGGTAAATAAATTCGTGATAGAAGTGTAAGGCCACAAACCTTGCTTAAGGCATTGAACAAGCTTAACTACCATTATTAAGTTCTATAAACCATAATATAAATTTGGGATGTGTTTAGAAATCATAAAATGAGCCTAAGTTTAAAGTTTTGGTTTAATTTGGATGTTGTTTGTGCAAGTTATGCTATTTTAGGTACATTTTGGACTTTTACACAATTTAGCCAATTGGGAGGTTTTCTTTGGAACTTATCACATGAATTATAATACTTAGATATTACCTTACAATTCTCGAGATTTTGAACCATGGGCCACCTAGTTGCACCTTGGTTTGAAGGTGTTTCTCTTCAAGGGCATTTTAGGGATTACCCTCTTTATTAATGAGCTTATCTTTAAAAGCTATCAACCAATGGGGTTATTTATTTGATTGAAGGATGGTGGGGATGGCTTAGAAGTCGCTATGGGATTTTAGAACCGACATTTGATATACAAGGAGTTTCTGTGAGATGTCCCCTTGAATGGCCATGAAGCCCTAGGCTAAGGACACATGTAAACTCCCATAGATACCTCATGCTTTCCCCCTTCTTTATAAAGCCATATCTACCCCTTCCCACCTCAAAATTTGAAAATTCTTTCTCTCCTTCTCTTCCTAAAGCTTATATCATTGTTCCTACTCTATTTGGCCACAAAGGTGTTATCCCAAGGTAAAAGAGGGTGCCTACCTTGGTGAAGAAAACTCCTATGGCTCTGAATTTGCTCTATTTAGGGTTTCTAAAGCTCCTTCTTGGTGATTTCAACCAAAAATAGTAACTTTCCTCCTTTCCTTCCCTATTTATATGCTTTTAGTCTTTCTACCACCTTCTTATAGGTTGGAACCATGGCCTTTAATGGTGAAACCCCGCCTAGAACTTTAAACACCTCATCTCCATGTTCTTTTGCTAGGGTTTTTCACCTCTAAAGTGGAGAAGGTACTTCTTTCTCGTGATAGTAGCTTTGTCGGAGAAACCAACCTCTCTAGCTTGGAAACCTTGCTTCTTCAACCTTTCCACCTTCCCTAGAGGTGAGTGTTGTTAACCCCCTTCTCATATATTTCTTACTACATGCTTAAAACTCATGCTTTTATGTTTAAAATTGATTATCTTCTTCCCTATTTACCATGTTCTTCTAGGGTTTTGGTTTCTTGCTGTTTTACCTTCTCTAGTAGCTCTAGTTTGGTTACCTATGCATCTGCAACCCTGATCTTGGGTCAAATGGTGTTTTCTCCTTCACTCTCTCTCTTCCTCTCTCTCGAAGATTTTTGACTTGTCATTTCTTGATTGGTTCAAATTGAAAAATTTATATCCTTTAATCCAATTATCCAAATTTGAGAAATAAATATGTTTTGGAATTTGAAAATTAACCTCTATCTGATACAAATATTTTTATGGCCTAATTTTGTGGTTTGACGAAGGGTGATTTTTGTAAAATGAATTTATTGCATAAAATCCATAAAAAGTATATCTTAATCATCATAACTCCAAAATTAACATAAAAATTTGTTTTCTTGATCAAGAAAACCTAATAAGTTCATTGGTAAGGGTTTTAGAGTCGAAATCCAAGTTTTTCTAAAAAGGTCTAAAATTAGGGTTCCTATACATTAATGTGCATTATGTACTCTAATACATGTTAATACATTGAAAATAGGCAAAGTCGAACTTGGACTCAATTAAAGTGGTGAAGGTTTGTAATTGGTATCACTGAGAGAGGTATGTCCATTCTTACACTCTAACTAGGGATATTTGCAAACCAAACCCTATATTTCCCTAATGAGGCTTTAATGAACCCTATTCCCTCTATTCATGATTCTTTTGTAAAATTGCCTCAAAAATTGGTATTGATATTCTTTTTTTTGGGTTCTTGTACCCCACTTCCATGTTCTAATTGATATGGTGCTTTTACTTGGCATGATTTCTTTTCTAGCATGTTGATTTTATGGACTATTTAGCTATAGTAGTGGTACTTATGTACAACCACCCATAGATTGGGCATCTGTATTAATTATCCCTGGGGAATGTCTTATTATCCCCCATAAAAATATGTGTAGGTGATTGGGAATGTATTAATTATCCCCTCACCTATAGGTTGAGGTCCGGTAGGTGACTCAACCCTACTTACTTAATGTAGTAACCATTAATCATGGATGCAATTCCTTTACTATTTTAATGTTATGGAAAGCATCTATTTTGATTATGCGTCATACTCTTGTTCTCTTCATCTTATAATGAAATCATATCCTTTACTTTCATGTTATTTCCTTATATTTTGTTCTTGTTCATTATTTGACACATACCTTGTTTTCTTTCCCTCTTGCTGGGTGATTTCCCAACCACCTAGGTTTAGATCAAGGTGTTGAACATTATCAAGGAGAACATAGCTTCCAACATGGACCTAGCTCTTATAGATGTTGCTTGGAGACAAATTTGAAGTAGTTTAGACTTCCCTCTACTTAGATCCTTATGTTGTATCATACATGTAAACCCTTATGGGATATTATGATGTACTTTTGTAATCTTTTGTGAAAAATAAATATAGTCATATGTTTACTTCTGCCGTTACACTTTGGTTGTTGTGAATACCATTTATTGAAATTTGAAAATTTTACACCTATTCCAACATGCCTTTGAGTGTGTTCGGAATGGATGTTTTATTCATCAATTTTTTTTTTGAGTAGGGAGTTGATCCCACTCCTTACAAAAATGGTGGCTATCTTTAAGAATATTCTACTGACAAAGGTTGTGGACTATGTTTTGGCATGGTGATACCTAAGTGAGAAGGAGATATTTTCTTTCTTCATTCTTCTTGGTTCGTCTTAAGGTTTTACATCCTCTTTCTTGAGCATTCCTTTGACCATGGTTCTCTTCTCTTTTGCGATGACCTTATGTCCAAAGTGTCGATCCAAGTTGGAGCTTCATCTTCTTCTTTGGATCCTTTGATCTTGGAGCTTGGTTCTCTACCTAAGGTGGGTTATATAAGTCACTACTCTCTTCTATTATAGAACTTATAATCTTGCTTGCATGTTGATGTTTCTATCTATAAAACATGATCTTAACATGCTAGATGATGTTGTTATAACCTATGGTTTGAATTTTGATGATGATCCTATGCGTTTTGCCTCTTTCCTTAAACCCTAATCTTGCGACCTGATTTTGAGAAAGTTACAAGATAGATGGCTTCCTCTTGTTTTTGGATCATGGTTTTCCATCAATATGCATGTGGTTTGAGTACCTTGGTGTAGTATGGAGTTTTGAACGTGAGTATTATCTCTCTTATACAGGGTTCTTTCATGGTGTCTTCTATGGCACACATTTTAGGGTTTTTGAGTTCCTCTTAATATGGAGATGTTTCCTTTGATGATTATGAGTTTCCTTAATGTTAACCTTCTATTCTGAATGTGGGTTGCCTCTATTTTGAAGGTGGTTATGTGCCTTATTGTTAGCTTGACCTTGGTGGTCGCTACACCTTTGTTTTTATTTCGGTCGACAATTGTTGACCTTGGTTTTTGGTTGTGATGCTTTGTGTTGTTTCGGTCAAAACACATGGCTTTTGTACCTTGGGTCGTGACTCTCTTGTGTGGGGATGTTTGTGCACCTATTTTGTGTGGGCTGGTCAAGACGCCCACCTTTGTTTCAGTCGTGATACAAGCTTTGAGTTCTTTGCTTCCATGGTACAGTGTTGTAGGTCGCTACACATATGACATCTTTTGTTTCAATAAAAACCCTAACTCTAATAGGTATTGGTCTCAACAGCCAAGGTCGATACTCTTGCTTTGGTTGATGTTTTGTTTCAGTCGAGACCATTAGTTCCTTGGTTGGTCGAAACATGTGGATGTTGTGGTAGTGACACCATGTCTTGGTAAATGGTCGACACACATACATGGTATATGGTCACTACTAGGTATAACATGATGAGATGGCTGCACATATACATGTGAATGATGTTGATACTTGGGTTGTTGATATGATATTTTAATCATGATTAAATAATGATGTTCATAATCATTAATGCTTAACCCTAATTGGTTCTAAGAAAATGGGAGATGACATAACTAGGGTTGGGTGATTGAATCATGACATGAAACCTTAAGCGGCTATGTGTTTGAAACCCTAACCCTAATCCTAGGGCATGTTATACTTTTTGAGCTTATATGAATGGATGGAAAATGATTACATTTTCTCTATTCTACTTGTGTGATTCTAAGCTTTTCATATCTTGAGCATACTGTGGTGGTGATCATATGACATAGGGTGGTGTCTATGAGCCTTGATGAGATATGATGAGGTCATATTGATGTGATGGGTCCTATCACTAGGTGAAGGATTAATGCCTATTGTGAGGTGATATCCTTTAGTGATGTAATTGAGGGACGGATATCCCACAGTGATGTGACATTGGTGATAGCCTTGTATGGATTTGTGACATTGGTGATGGCCTTGTGAATGGTTGTGATACAAGTATCATGTGATAATGGGACCAGTTCACACCTTATCTGCTTGATATCTTCTAAAGCTGTATTATGCCCTTATATTTGTAACATTTTCTTAGTGTTTATACGTTGTAACTTGATTGATGCCAAAAGACTATTAATTGGCCTAATTAATCATGTGAAACCCTAATCATGTAGGTGCCCTGTGCAATAGATCCATTCCAGTGTCATTTTTATTATTGGATGGTGAAATGAGTCATTCCTATGGGAAACATAGAGTATATATTTTTTTAATATGTGGAGTGCAAGTCGAGTAAATCCCTGTGTCCATAATTATAGGTTTTGTGAGATGGCCATGCATGAGTTGTTCTCCTTGTGATATGTGATAGGCAGTAGTGTAACTGCATGTGATGCCTCTTTTTTGAATAGCCATGCGTGAGCCTATTCTTCTAGCATTGTGACCTATACCAAGGTGGGCTTGGTGATTTGATTTGGATGTCCATGCATGAGCCAATCCTTGAACTTGACTATATGTCATTGTTTGCAGTCAAATTGTGTCTGTGGTGTTTCTCTTGTAATGACCAAGAGGTATTTGGGAGGTCATGGATTTCATCTCTTCCATTGACCTTGTGTGGCATCGATTTCAACTTTGTAGTGGTCGGTTGAATTTGAGTGGTACGACTCAAATCCTTAGGTCAATATAAAAGATGTAACATAGTCATGTAGTGTATTTGCTTAGGGACAAATACGAATAACATTGGATGGCCCCTTTGCCTTATCTTTTTACTAATTTCTTGAATTATAATGTGGTAAGAGAAATAAACTATTATACATGTTCTTCATATTCCTTTTTAAAGTATTAATTCTTCTACTGCTTTGTGGTAACTTGCTAGTTTTCTTAATCTGCTTTATTAGTTTAGTACATATCATTTAGCTTAATTTTCTCAACCTGTTAAGTATGTTATCTACCTGCTTAGTTATATGTTCTTTTAATAGACATTGGCAAAGAGTTATATCACTCACGATGTTTGGTCTCACCTCATGGATTTCCTCATCTTTTAGGTGGTCATACACGATGAGGTAGAGATCCTGCTATTGAGGATGAGCAATAGGAGAAGTAGTAGCTGATTAAAGGTCGGATGAGCTTCTTGTATTTTGTAGTAGAGTCCTATGTGTCGTACCTTTACACTCACATCCTTGGGGGAGATTTGTAGATGTTGTATATCGAGATGGCATTTTGTCTTTATGCCTTTGCTGTACAAATATGGCATATATGTATGTGAAAAAGTTATCATATGTACATGTTGTAGCCAGTGAGCCAGTGGACTATTCTGTAATAACCTTTTGGCAGATGATATATATACATGTGGTTTTTGTGGACTCATATATGATTAGTTCTAGCTTTTGTGATTATGTACAAATGCTTTTGATTTCTTGTGTTTTCTGGTAACCTGGTTGTTAAGTGATAATTCAATGTTTTGTTTTGAGTAATCTCGATATGTGGCACGTCGGGGTGTCACAATTGGTGGCTTATCTATTTGTCTTTCTATATCCATAATTGTACATTTATTTGTAAATGTACATACGTTGTACATACTCTCTAATGGTTGACATAACTATCTTAATTAAAATGCTAATAAATTATCTTATATGTAAATAAATGGTACTTGTTGTTATATCATATCGCTGGGAGATGGGTCTCACCTTTTGATTCTCCATATCTTCTTAGGTGACTAACAATGTAGCCTGACCTTTTCTAGAGAGGAACACTCATTCAGTGGGCATTAGATCTTAAAGGTTTGTAGTGGCCTTGGTAGATTACTACTCATCTCTATACTCACATGTTCGAGTAGGAAAATTTCTTTGGTTGTATCTCAACTTATGTTTTTGGTTGTATGGCATGCTTAGTGTACATGTTGTAAATATGTGAAAATATATGTTTATATATGAGTTGTAGTGACAATCACTAAACTCTTTGACAAGTTACTTGAAATTATATGAAAAGAAAGTATGCTCTCATACAGATAATCTTATGGGTATGTTAAAAAATTGTTCATATTTTCTTCTATACCTTTTGGTTATGATAAATAAGATATCAATATGTGTTTGCTTTAAGTAATTTAATTACATTGTAGGTTTCCACGTTTATCTATGTACTTTAACATTACCTACAACCACTTTAAATAAGGGTTTCCATGTAAGTAATATTTTGGAGCACCATGTCATTTGTGGATTATTGTGAGTGAAGTTGATGCAATATGTCAGTTCTATTGGAATTATGTTATAGAAACTTGATGAGTGAGACTATGAAATGCATTTCCATGCTCAGACAAGTATTATATTATATTGAGCTCTTTTAATCTCAATAATATATTCTAGATCAAGAATCATATATTGAATCTCAAGAGGATGACTACTCCATGTGTCAGGCTCAATCCCAATGTCAATGAAAAGGGACAATATGGCTACGGTAACATTGGAAAATTACAAGTTGGAGTTGTTCTCCAACGTATTCCACTAATTTGAATAGGAATTATGTGTTTCTAGATACCACTTATTATTTTTGAGGTCTTTGACATCGCTACCAACCTAATGTGAAACCTATAGGGTCACATACATAAGTATTCTCATAGGGAAACTAGTTTGCAATCATCCTTATAGTTAGAACAGTTAAAAGGTATACTTAGGTTATACTCATATTCAACTGACTAATTAGTAAGTCATGCGATTGACTCTTGGTTAAGAAAATAAACAATTTGATTGAGTGTCTATTGATCTACTAGTCAACTTGAACATGTGCCAAATAGTTGACTAAAAGTCAACTGATCCACTACGAAATTGATTGAGAAATAGTACAAAAGTGTTAATCATTATATTGAACAATCAACCCATCAATTGTAAAAACAAAATGACTTTAAGTTTTCACTAAATGAATAGATGATTATTTTCACAGATTAGGGAAGTTGAGCCATTAGACTTGAATATCAATAACTAGAATAGAGATTGATATTTTCCTAATTTGTTATTAATCAAAAATTGTGAATAGGAAAAGGAATATGTTCTCATGAAATACAACTCATACTTACCACATATGTAGGGGAGAATATTCAGGGGATGAGACACACAATTGGAATTAAGTTTTCTAAAAAATATCCCTTTGTAAAATAATGTAATCACATGACCACATGTGGTAGGAGGAGGAAAGAAACAAGTGACATTGCAACATCGACAAGTTTGTTTTCACTTCTACTTAGAAACCAAGGTGGCACTCCAAGTGATTCCTTCATATGTTTGGATGATGTAAAGATTGAGGAACATGTAAAGAGGATCCAAGGACGAGTTCCATTATCAAGGAGGACAACATCTCACTCTAATTTTGGTACAATGACAACAATGTAGCTATACTACATCAACTTCAGATTTTGATCCAAAAGTAAACAAACAACATTCAAATAATAGGTCCAGTTGTTTGACAACTAGTTTTTTAAGGTCTATTAAATATTTTATTTCTATGATGGACCCATGGTTTTAGGTTTTGTTGGCATTTTTTTTGTTCAAATGTACCTTCTTCCCCTAACCCTTATAGAGAAATGCATATAATCATGTTATGGAGAAAGATGACAAACTTTGTGGATACCAAGGTTATCAATTAAAACAATGTGAGTAGAGATAGGGTAGAGACAATATACAATATGAAGGAATTGTCTATTAAAAGTGACCACTAACATAATGGGAGGACAGATCGAAGCCCTACTTTGAGTTTGTGAACACATCTTATTCATGTATACAACTCATATCATTCCCAATGCTCATGAACTACATCTAATCAAATAGGAATACATATCTATAGAGACCACATAGGACTAGATATGCAATGTGCAATCAGAGAGATACTAGAGAGGGAAGGGAATCAACCATTTATTTCATTGGTTTACTTGTATTACTCAATAGGACATATGGGCATTGACTAGATTGCTTCTAGACATGTTTCAAGGTCTCTTCTTCAAAGTGCTATTTGCAAACGATCAGCATGTGGGATTTTATGCAAGATAAAGGAGTTTGTAATCATGTTTGTTAAAGATAAATGAATTAGTGCAAGAATGTTTTTTGCTAGCTTGATGAATCAGTTACAATACCTTCTTGCATTAATTACTTATAGTGAATCATATTAAAACAAATCAATAATCTACATATTTTGTGTGAGGAGAAAGTATATTAACTGAAGAATTATAAGCTATCTAAAAGATAATGATGGAGTTTGCAACAACTCCACCTTGGTGAAGAGATCCCAAGGTATCTTTCTTCTCTATATCCACAAACTTTGACTCGCTCGCAACATGAATGGAAGGTTGGGTGGAGAAAAATATACAAACACTTTAGTTTTTATTCATGCCAATGTGGTTTTCACTTTATACGTATGTGCTACTTCTTCTAAATAATAGTTCCATTTTATGTTGTAACCTTAATTTTTGACACATTTAACCTTTAGATTTGAAATGGTTAAATCTTGTATAATCAATGTATTCACAAGAAGATGTTTTCATGGAACTAAGAAATAAATTACTATAGTATATTTTTGATTGCACCTAGTTGTTTTAAAAGTATTGGTATTCACTTAATACTTCATCAACTCAGAAGTAGTGCTGCCTATCAAACATTAGGGAGAACCTTAGGCACATCAAGTATGTATTATCAGAGAAGATGAGGACTTGAACAAGTAGCAGATTGCTTTACACAATGCCATCATTGTTGGACACCGATATATTAGGACAAAGGTGAGGAATTGGTGGTCATTATTGTCTCCCATACCAAGAGAAACAATGAGTATTGCATTTTGGTGTTGATGGAATGACTAATCTAGAGTCTAAGATAATGGTTTGACAAACCATAACCTATTTCAATGCTTATGAGGAGCAAGCATGACACTAAGTAGGTAAATTGGAATATTTACCTTTTTCTCATCCTTGAAACTTGCAAGACAATAGCTTCTATGTTTTTGGATGCTCTATCCCAATGATGAAACCAACAAAGTACCATGCATAGTAATTAAATGTGCACATGTTAGTCTTTTATCCTTCTTGGTCTGATATTCTTATGGAGTGGATGTCTAGACACATTGTGGTGACTGTTCTATACAATAAACAATGAGGAGTTCTATTGTATATCCATTTCACATGACATACTATTATATTTATTATTTTAGTTTGGTTAAAAAATGTATATATTGTCTCTACAATATTACAGTTTGTCTACAGAATGTTTGCAATTTCTTTCCAAAGTAGTATAGTTTAACAAAATATATCAAATTTTGTGTGTTCTAATCAACATAGGTATGGCCATTCAAATTTCATCATGGAAAATCATGTGATCCATACTTTATCCTTTGTATCACTTTAGATATGGATTTGATTCATGTACTAAACATTTATGTCACTTTACATTTATATCCATGCTCATTGTTGGTTATGTATGCCCATAGTTCCAATCATGTGATGATTGTAATGGCATATCATGTAAAAATGATTTGATTATAAATAAAAGGCAAGATTCCAATTTATTCTATTTTTTCATATTTGGGATAATGATATAACATTATAAATGTCTAGAGAATTATATTCCTCAATGACATATGTAATCAAGTTATTAACCTTGTGGATGAGATCATATAGATGTTAAGAGTACATATACATATTCTCATTATGTCCCAAGCAGTTGTCATTGTAGAAGGTTGATAGACAACAATGACACATAAGATCAAAGTGTGAGTTGGTTGATGACTAGATCTCATTAGTCATGATATGGCAATATCAAACCAAGCACACAAATACATGTTAGAGAACAGTGTATCAGACAGACCCACCATGAGACTGACACATGGAAGCCATCATCATGGAAGTCATAGTCAGCTCTCACAATGCTGGTGGTGGTTTTGGTTCTTAGACCTAAAATCACTGCACTCAAAACATGTCATTGGGTACACTTTGACATCATCAAATGCAGTCCTGAAACATGGGTTGTTATAATGGTGATGATTGAGTGGCTTTGACACATGGTGATTGACTGTGAGTGATAGACATAGAATTTGCCCCTTCTACTGGAGTGTGATGTCCTAGGCCTCTTGATAAGCGAGACTGAGAAAAGCATGACCATGTACATGTGAGTCAATATGTGATATTCAGCTTACATATATCTTAGATAGTTTGCTCTTGGTTCAAGAAATAAGATGGAATAATAATAAAGGTGGTTGCTCCATGCCTTTAGTTCAAATTGGACATCAGTGAAAAAGGAACTATACAAACACTGTAACACCATACACAGATTGTAGGTTGAAGTTGTTCTCCAACTTTCCATTTACTCAGGTAGCATTGATGTGCGACTAGGCACAACTCATTGCTTGTGATGTCATAAGTTGTTATGGACACTCACTGCCAACATAATATGGGACCTATAGGGTCACACACATAGGTCTCGACCTAGAAGAGGAGTTTGATCTTGAATTATAGTTGAATTGATTACTGAAGTGTTCATGTATTCAATTTATGCAACATATTGCTATTTTGGCTAAACTGGACTACCAAATGGGCATCTCAAGTATTGAGATGACCGTTTGGGTTGTCAAGATGATCAAGGAGTGAGTTGTCTAAGTTCGGCCCCATGAACCAACCATTCAATGTGATTGAAACGGCTGGCTCAAGACTTACCAGATGGGTGTATGTGGATAGTGAGATGAGCGCTTGCATGTGTGAGATGGCCCAATCTGGGTGAAGATCGTTCAGGATGTTTCCTAAATTTACCATTTCAAATACTTGCAAAATAAGTAAAATCAATATATGATATTGATTAGAAGTCGAATTTGCCAATTCATGTGCAATCTGGAAACTGTGAGATGACCATCTCATAGTGCGAGACGACTGTCTCATAGTGTGAGACGACAGTCTCGCACACCAGACGACCATTTTGACTATCTCTAATTGCAAATTGTTGTGAAAATTCACTCTCAGACCTATCTACTCCCACGTTTACTCCTACTTTGGTTGGGGACTGGGAATCCTGACCTTAACCCCTCCTATAAATAGAGGGGTATTGGGGGCTTCCCAAGACACAACCACAACACAAACAACTGAGAATAAATTTCTCTGACAACTATTGTCCTCTCTGGTTGTGGTAACCATGAGAGCCCAGGCAAGTTCTACCTGTCAAGGGAGGGATAGCCACATGAGAGAACAACTGAGAGTTGCTGTTGTGGGAGAGCAAGTCAGTGACTAGTACACCGATGGAGAGGGACATCTCCTTCATGTCCAGTCCATTAGGACGCCAAGAGTTCTAGGTGGTCTGTGTAAACTACCATAGAGGCGGGAAGCTATTGTTAGCCTTTTGGAGGACAACATCAATCAACAGTTCGTGACAAGAGGAGTTGCTAAAGAAGATGAAGTTCGTAGCTACAATCCATGGTGCAGACCAGAAGGCGCAACAGTCAGACGTGTCCTAGTGCATCTAGGATTCAGAGTTGTGCATCTACAATGACGAGAATTGTCATTGGACTTGCTCCAAGACTAGGTATATCCCATAAACCATCCTTCCTACATTATAACTATTAACGCGATCTACTATTTATGTGGAACATGGTAATAAAATTTAAAATTCTGCTACCTACTCTATACCGTATTTCTCAATAGTGGTATCAGAGCCAACGCCAATTTACTATATTACAAGATAATTGATATGATCGGATTTTGGTTTTGTTGTTCTATTATTGCATGTGATTAGAATAATATCTTGTCAAATCCAAACACCACAATAATAACAATCTAATATGTATATATATATATATATATATATATATATATATATATATATATATATATATATATATATATATATATATGAAATTTACATGTGTCGCCCTAAAATGGTTTTGATGGTGGATGTGTAGCATGGTTATGGCCAATAACCCCTATCTGTGCATGGTTGTATGTGGATGGTTTATCTATTTATCTCAGTGTGTGTATCGAGCCTCCACTCATCTTCCCAATATAAAGTTAATTTTCTTCTACCTTTTCTCTCCTTGAATGTAACTCGAGGTTTCCCTATAATCATATAAAAGTAGGATAGTTTACTTTCCTATTATGATGAAGATGAAGGCATCTTGAAGATGATTCGACCGACTAGAGGACCTTGGAGGACATAGTGGACAAGCCATACCGATTGCCTGGTGGGGCTGACCAATCAGCTGGAGGATGTAGCCGATGGTGGACAGAAGGACCACACGACCGGTGAGATGACATAACAACCAACTAGGAGCCAAGTCGATCGATTAAAGGGTTGAACCAATCAACCCAGATTGGCAAGCACATATCTTCCTCAACAACCAACTAGGATCCAAGTTTCTACATGTGATGTAGACCTAGATGACAGTAATTCCTTGTGGCTCCATTACATTGGGACTGGCCATGACCATTGCTTTCATTTATTACATTTTTTCTGTCGGTTATTGCAGGTATATGATACATACTATATATATGGTGATTGGATAAAGTATATGTATATACTTATAAACATACTCAATTAAAATATCAAGTATTGGATGCTTTCCAAAAATGGCACACATGAAATGCTTGATCGACTAAGCGTAGGTTTTTCCTCCGCGGGAATCACCGTCTATATCGTGGAAGTGTGATGGTAATGATGTAGGTTTCACCTTCATGGGGTGCATTATTATCATTTCGGCTTTTGGGTCAGGTTTGACTGGTGATTCTCAGAGTGTCTGAGTCCAGAGGCATGAAGATGATTATGGTAAGGGGTTGCACATATCATCTATCCAGAATTGCATATGATGCAATTGGCATGAGTTGCCTACCTTGATGATTGATCATGTTTGTGGTGTTGATCGGGCCACAGTTGAATCATCTTGGATCTGGCCCACTAGAATATTGTGCACTACAATATTCCGAATTGATATTGAGGGCTATCCGTTTGAATAAAATATTGGGAGCGATAGTAATTTAATACCAAATTATATCATCAAAATTTTCAAAATGAAATCAAAAGGGTTTTTGACAAATGCAAATTTTATCTCTTATAGAATCAAATGGAAAACAAATCATCATGTTCGGACAACTTAAACGAGATTTATTTCCATAACTGGTTCAGGACTTGAGAAGTGTTCTTCATGATCTTGAAATACCAGATCCAGTATCCACTCCAAATTCACCTAAGAATGACATGGATGCTTATTTGAAGCATGCCAATGATGTTATGTACATCAAGAACCTTATGTTGGGATGTATAAACTATGAGTTGCATAAACAACATGATAAGCATGAAAGGTATTTTGTCTCTAAGGCTCTATTTGAGTGCAAACTGACAGAGGGAGATCTGATAGAGCTCCATGTGCTTCATATGATTAGGCATATGGAGTATCTTGAGAAATTGGGATTTCCTATGGGTCTAGAGTTGGCCACAGATGTGATTTTGCAATCATTTCCTAAATCATATAGCCAGTTCATTGAGTCTTATCACTTATGAAATGTGGTTGGACCGCTATTAGATTTGCTTGACATCTTGATAAATGTTGAAGCACAAATGAAGATGGACAAATCCGTGATGATGATTAGCAAAGTTGAGTCCAAGGACAAAGGCAAAGTAAAAAAGTGTTAGTTGTCTAAGCTAAGGTTCAAATCTTCTGCACTCAAAGTAAGGAAAAGGATTAGGGAGCCTAGGAAGATGAAACAAGGGATAGAGATCTCTACTTCTGAGGTATACGTTTATAAGATTAACTTTACTAGTTCTTCATCATGGGTAATTGATACCGGATGTGGATCACACATTTGCTCAAATGTGAAGGATCTAAAAATAAGTAGACCTTTAGAGAAAGGTGAGGCTGAACTGCATGTTGCTAATGGAGAAAGAGTTGTGGCCATCATAGTTGGAACCTATGATTTAACTCTACTAAGTGGGCTTGTAATAGAGTTAGAAAAATACTATTATGTACCTACCATTAATAGGAACATCTTATCTGTATCTTCTTTGTATAAGAAAGGATTTGAATTTCTTATAAAGAATGGAAGATGTTTTATTAGTAAAAATGGGATATTTTATGACAGCGCCCCAATGTCTTATGGCATATACTTGATAGATCTAGAGATAGGTGTATATAATGTGAATACCAAAAGGTAAAAATACAACGACTCAAACAAAAATACCTTTGGCATTGTCATCTAGGGCACATAAATGAGAATTAAATATCTAGAGTCCATAAAGATGGTTATCTGGAACCTTTTGATTTCGAATCATTAGAGACATATGAATCTTGTTTGTTGGGAAAAATGGCTAAGACCCCTTTCACTGGTAACAATGAGAGGGCTAGTGATCTATTAGGACTCATACATACTAATTTATGTGGACCTTTTAGAACAACTGCTAGAGGTGAGTATCAGTACTTCATTACCTTCATTGATGACTTTAGTAGGTATGGCTAAGTTTACTTGATGAAACATAAGTCAGAAGCTCTTAAAGTTCAAGGAGTTTATGAATGAAGTACAGAACCAACTTGCTAAAAGTATTAAGACACTTTATTCTGACCGAGGTGGAGAATACATAAACTAAGAGTTTGAGGACCTTCTTAGAGCCCATGGGGTTGTATCCCAGTGGACTCTGCCTGCAACACCTCAACATAATGGTGTATTAGAAAGAAGGAATTACACATTACTAGATATGGTGTGATCAATGATGAGTTTAGATGAGCTTCCAACTACCTTCTGGGGGTATGCTCTACATACCGCCGCGTTTACACTAAATCAAGTACCATCTAAGTCAGTTCAAAAGATACCATATGAGATACGGAATGGAAAACATACCAATATGTTTTCTATGAGGATTTGGGGTTGCAAAGGTTATGTCAAGAAAATGCTTCCTGAAAAACTTGGCCCAAGATCTGATAAATGTAATTTTGTTGGATATCCTAAAGAAACAAGAGGATATTACTTTTATTCCCAATGTGACAACAAAGTGTATGTTGCCAAGGATGCTATATTCCTTGAGATGGACTTCATTTCTAAAGAAAATAGTGGGAGAAAAGTGGAACTAGAAGAGATTTAAGACTAACAAGGAAACATTAAACCAACAAATGAACTAGAGGAACAAAGAGGTTTACAAGATGTTGTGGAATCTCAAATTGCTCCTATAACACAGGAACCTTGAAGATCTAATAGGACACGCCTTGAACCTAAGAGATATAGATATCTTGTGACTCCAAAGATAGTGAATTGGTCATAGATGATGAGCCAATTACCTGTAAAGATGCTATTGAGAGACCAGAGTCTGAGAAATGGCTTGAGGCCATGAGATCTGAGATGGAATCCATGTATATTAACAAAGTGTGGACTTTGGTGAATCCATCCGAGGGGGTAAAAACCATAGGTTGCAAGTGGGTCTTCAAGAAGAAGACCGACATGGATGGAAAGGTCCAAACCTATAAGGGTAGATTGGTTACAAAGGGTTTGAGACAAGTTCAAGGTATTGACTATGATGAAACCTTTTCTCCGATGGCCATGGTTAAATCCATCAAGATCATGATTGCTATTGCAGCTTATCATGACTATGAGATTTGGGAAATGAATGTTAAAACTGCATTCCTTAACGGGAATCTTGTGGAAAATGTGTATATGACACAACCTGAAGGGTTTGTAGATCCAAAGTTAGAGTCTGTAGGCTACATAGATCAATGTATGGATTGAAGCAAGCATCTCAGAGATGGAATCTTCATTTTGATGAGACAGACAAAGGGTTTGTCTTTTCTCAAAATGAAGACCAACCTTGTGTGTATAAGAAGGTTATTTGGAGCATGGTGACATTCCTCATATTGTATGTAGATGACATATTATTGATGGGGAATGACATCCCTACTTTACAAAAGGTAAATACATTGCTAGGAAATACATTTTCTATGAAAGACTTGGGAGAATCATCCTACATCTTGGGGATAAACATCTATAGAGATAAATCCAGAAGACTTCTCATACTAAGTCATAGCACATACATTGACAAAGTGCTAAAGCAGTTCAGCATCGAGAACTCAAAGAGAGGAAACCTACCTGTAGGCCATGGTGTCCCCATATTTAGAGCTCAATGTCCTAGTTCTTGTGAAGAAAGGGAACACATGCGTGTGATTCCATATGCCTGGGCAATTGGATCAATCATGTATTTAATGTCGTGCACTCGTCTAGACGTCTCGTATGCCTTGAACATGACAAGTAGATATCAGTCAGATCTAGGTGATTCTCACTGGATAGCCTTGAAGAACTTCCTCAAGTACTTGAGAAGGACCAATGATATGTTCTTGGTCTACGGAGGAGAGGAAGAGTTGGTGGTAAAAAGTTACACCGATGCAAGCTTCTAGACTGATCAAGATGATTACAAATCAAAATTAGGATTTGTGTTTTGCCTAAACAACAGGGTTGTAAGCTGGAAGAGTTCCAAGTAAGAGACTGTTGTCAATTCTACAATAGAGGCTGAGTATATTGATGCATCAAGTGCAGCAAAGTAGGCTGTATGGATCAAGAAGTTCATCACAAAACTTGGGGTCATTCCTAGCATCAATGAGGCAATTGAGCTATATTGTGACAACAATGGAGCTATTGTGCAAGATAAGGAACCCAGATCACATCAATGCTCAAAGCATATACAAAGGTAGTATCATCTCATACGAGAAATCATACAACGAGGAGATGTTAAGATTTGCAATGTTCCAACTGATAGCAATGTTGATGATCCTTTGACAAAGGCACTTTCACAGCAAAACCATGCTGGTCATGTTGGATCACTCAAAATAAGATTCGTGGGTGATTGGTTCTAACTGCAACTGGGAGACTGTTGGTTATGATTGCCCATAGAGCCATTCATGTGATGATTGTAATGTCATATCACATAAAAACGATTTGATTATTAATAAAAGGCAAGCATCCAATTTAATTCTATTTGTTCAATTATGAGATAATGAAATAACATTATAAATGTCTAGAGAATTATATTACTCAATGACGTATGTAATCAAGTTACTAACCTTGTGAATGAGATCATATGGATTATAAGAGTACATATAAATATTCTCATTATGTCCCTGATCAATTGTCATTGTGGATGGTTGATAGGTGACAATGACACATAAGATCAGAGTGAGAGTTGGTTGATGACTAGATCTCATTAGTCATGATATGGCAATATCAAACCAAGCACACATATACATGTTAGAGAGTAGTGTATCAGACAAACCCATCGTGAGAGTGACACATGGATCACAGTTAGCTCTCACAGTGATGGTGGTGGTTTTGGTACTTAGACCTAAAATCACTATACTCAACACATGTCGTTGGGTACACTTTGACATTATCAAATGCAGTCCTGAAACATGGTTTGTTAAAATAGTGATGATTGTGTGACTTTAACACATGGGGTTTGACTGTGAGTGATAGAAACATAATTTGTCCCTCCTACTGGAGTGTGATATCCTAGGCCTCTTGATAAGCGAGATGGAGAAAAGCATGGTCATGCGCAAGTGAGTCAATATGTTATATTGACCTTACATGTATCTCGGACAACCTGCTCTTGGTTCAAGAAACAAGATTGAATAATAGTGAGGGTGACTGCTCCATGCCTCTAGTTCAATTTGGACATCAATGATAAACGAACTATACAAACATTGTAACACCATACACAGATTGTAGGATGAAGTTGTTCTCCAACTTTCCATTTACTTGGGTAGAAATGATGTGGAACTATCAATGCTTGCGATGTCAAAATTTTTTATGGACATTCACTGCCAACATAATATGGAACCTATAGGATCACACACATATGTCTCAACCTATAAGAGGAGTTTGATCTTGAATGATAGTTGTATTGATTACCGAAGCATTCATGTTTTCAATTCACACAACAGATTGCTAGATTGGTTGAACTTGACTGCCAAATGACCATCTCACTGAGTGAGATGGCCATTTGGGCACCCAAATGAGCGTCTTAAGTATTGAGATGACCGTTTGGGTTGTCAAGTCGATCAAGGAGCAAGTTTGCTGTGTTCGGTCCCATGAACCGACTGTTCAATGTGATTGAAACGACCATCTCAAGACTCATCATAGGGGTGTATGGGGAGAGCCATATGGGCATCTTTCATGTGCGAGATGGCCCAATCTAGGAAAATGACTCTTCAAGATGTTTCTTGAAGTTTTGATTTCAAATACTTACAAAACAAGTAAATCAATATACTATATTGATTGGAAATCAAAATTACCAATTCGTTTGAAATCTGGAAATTGTGAGATGATCGTCTCACAGTGTGAGATGACCGTCTCGTGCACCAAACGATCATTTTGTTTGTCGCATATTGCAAATTATTGTGAAAATTCAAGATCTCTTAGTTCCTTCCACTTCCACATTTAGTCCCGCATTGGTTGGGGACTAGGAACCCTGAACCTAACCCCTCCTATAAATAGAGGGTTATTGGGGGTTTCCCAAGATACAACTACGATACAGAAAACTAACAATCATTTCCTCTGATAACTGTTATCCTCTTTGTTTTTGATAACCATAACATCCCAAACAAGTTCCACCTATCAAGGGAGGGATCACCACAGGAGAGAAAAACTGAGAGTTGTCATTGTGGGAGAGCAAGTCAGTGACTAGTACACCGACAGAGAGGGACAATTCCTTCTTGTCCAGTCCAGTAGGATGACATGAGTTCTAGGTGGTCCGTGTGGACTACCATAGAGGTGGGAAGCCATTGTTTTCTACTGAGGACAATGTTGATCTGTAGTCCGTCATAAGAGGAACCGAAGAAGATGACGTTCGAAGTTGTAGTCTGTGGTGCAGACTAGAAGGCACATCAATCAAACTTGTTTCAGTGCAACTAGGATTCAGAGTTGTGCATCTACAACAACGAGGATTGTTGCTAAACTTGCTCCAGGACCAGGTATATCCCATAAACCATCCTTCTTGCATTATAGTTATTGAAACAATCTATTGTTTATGGGGAATATGGTAATAAAAGTTTAAATTCTGCTTCCTGCTCTGTACCATATTTCCCAACACTCATAACTTGTTGTTAATGTATATACATATTTTAATCATTGAATAAGAATTTGGAGTACATCTGCTGGAGAGCATGCTTAAATAATCCGATTCATGCTTATATAAACAATTAGTTTTAGCACAAACCCATCACAAAATAGGCTTGGAGTACATAGAAATGTGACCATACATAACAATGGAATTCATTCTTACATCCATGATTAGCTATAGCATAAAAACCAACACAAATGGGATTGTAGTACACCAAAAGGCAACCAAGGTTGGTATTGAAGGTCATTATAGACTCTTCCCCACCTATGTTACCTGGAGGACAAGACAAAAGTTGGATACAACAATGGTGGCATCACATGTTTCCGATGTTACTCCTCTAAAAATGCACCCAAGGAGTTGGAGAACATGTGAAATGACTTGAATGATGAAACCACTAACCGTTGGTCCAGTCTACCACCTTGTAGACTCATCAATGAATTCATAAACATATAGAAAAGATAATTCGTTCAAATGAGACAAAACAATTTGGATTAAACTAAGATTCATGTGATTGGGTCATGGGTTTCTAGATTTCATTGCATCAATTTGGTACAATTTGGTTTCCTTATGTTGTGGAATATTTGTTATTGTATTAATTTTATTTCATATTTTTCTATCTTATGGATACTTGTTTTTATGTCTCATTAATTACATCACCCTAAAATTCCATTCCATTTAGATAGCCTTTCAATTAATCACTATTAACATTTTTTATGTAATAGAAACTCAATATTCAAATGGTTACTTTTTGTAGCCAAAAGTTAATTTGTGTGTTAAATTATTACTTTTATGACCAAATATAACTACATCTGTCAAATAAATAATTTTTATAGCATAATAATGCTCAATGTTTCATTTGTATATTAAACATGGTAGAGGGAAGTAAAATGCAACACCTTATTGTGGCATTCAGACTGCTCTAAACAAAAATAAGGGATACATCTACCAAGAAATTGAGTCATCAACACATGCTTCAGTAAAGACAAACAATATATATACATAAATATATATACATGTATATATATATCAAACATTGGTAATCACTTTTAAACCTTAAAATAATCTTATTGCAAGTTATGCAAGTACTCCTTCAACTCAACATGTTTTGGTTATCAGTTGTTCTCTGACCAAAGACATCGGCAGTATAGTACCCTATGACTATCAAGTCGTATTTGATGGTATGTTCAATGTGATAAAAAAGGTCAAGGAATACCTCAAAGTGTACCTAGATGGTGGAAATATGCTAGCACTGCCTAAGTGAAAGTAAATTTGCATGACGGTATTAAGATGATGTTCAACTTTTAAGATTAGCTATGAGAGTTGTGGTTATTTTTTTCCCCATCAATGTTCTCATAGGGTGGGATATGACAGGGTTAGGTAGTGTTGGTGTTATTGAGGCTTTCTCCAAGATATGTTTGACTAAGTATCACCACATTTACCCTAGGGTGAATGTATCACAGACCACAGAATGCCCCCTTTTAGTGTACCTAAATCACCATTTGCGTGTTATAGTTATACTTGTATCTAAATAGCTACATTATCATGTCAATATATTAATTTTTCAATCCATGAAGATATCATGCATGATAAATTAAAAATAAAGTGTCCTTATTTTCATTATACCGACTCATAATATCTATTTGTTCATCACATCATCTATTCAAGCACTTATTTCTCTTACTTCCAAAATGTATTGATTATATGACATTATAATATCTTATGGTTCATCCATGTAATCATTTATGCAATTGAATTTCTTTTTACGTGTTTCATTTACATGTTTCTACTTATGTTTATGTCTCAATATAATTACATTGGTCGACTAGGGATAGAAGGTTGACAAATTTTGATGGTCTCCAATGAAGGGACCCATATTTTTAACTACACGAGCAAGCATTTCTTGATTTATCACCATTCTCGGGCATATGGGCCCCACCATAGGATGTAGGAGAGGGAGTAAAATCATTCCCTCACAATCCCATAATAATTGCATTACCCTAAAGTTGCATTCAATTCACATAGCATTACAGCTGTGAGCTTACCTTTCTTTGTAATCGACACTTTTTTATTTATAGAAAATATTTTATTGGTTTTGATGTGTCAGTGTTATCATCTTTATCAAATAGTTACTTCCCTGACCAAATAATGATTATGTATACTACATTGATACTCTTTTGAATTTTCATTATTCATTTTTTGTATATAATCATTGTCACCTAATATATTTTACCTTTAGGTACATATTTTTACATATTCAGTCATTGAGACTATCAATGATAAAAAAGACCCTTATTCTCGACCATGGACCTTGTGGTTTTCTACTAGTATTATCCATATTGGGTTTTTCCTCATCAAAATTTAATGTATTATTACCTCTATGTTCTGGATTCTTTTACTTTTGGTGCACAATAATTACATTTGGTGTTATATATTTATTTTTGGAGCAATGTAATTACTTTTAGTATGAAATGTATACTTTTAGGGAACAATAATTACTTTTTTTTCTGCTGCCCCTTACAACACCTTCATGCCTTTCTTTTGATATAATAACCTAGAGGAGAATCTAATAGACCTGTAGGGAGAGTCTCCCATCGATGTTGGTTTATCTCTTTGTCTCATACGACCATTCTCATATGTAGTGAACGTTTGTACACAATATGACATGTGTCCCAAAAATAGACAGTGGTGGGTTCATGTATTATTCTATCAATGTTTCATATATTCTCCGTATCAAACCCAAAAAAAATCATTGGGTGAGGCCATGATGGAATGGACTTTTCTACAAATACAATTTTTAAATATATTCATTATTATGGTTAAAGTCTTTATTTATAATGGTTTATAATAAAGGAAGACATAGTTGCCAACAAATTACAATGCTAACTAAAAATATAATTAGTCTATAGTGAAACCCAACTTGGTCTCATCATCTAAAAGTATTACATAAAGACCACAATGTTAGTAATTTTGCACAAACCTCATCCTTATGTTGACAAGTTAATCATTTACAAGTTTGTTGCTAAACCAATTGTACAATAGATCTTTTATATATTCTTTATAATATTCACCATATAAAATAACATATTCATAGTAGATGTCACAACATGAAATATAATTACTAAATTTAGAAGTTGGACAATGAATGCTACAAAGTTAGATCACATGCCTATAACCTATACACAACACATATTATATTGTCATTTCCATATATATATATATATATATATATATATATATATATATATATATATAGGCACACACATATGTGTGTGTGTTTTTGTGTGTGTGTGTGCGTGGGTGTGTGTGTGTATGTCTGTATATTATATGTGTATATATGTGTGTGTATATTTATATATATGTGTGTGAATGTGTGTATGTATATATATACTAGTAAATGCACATGCTAAACACACCTGAAATATATATCAATTTACTACTTCTAATTATGTATAGAATTGATATGATATGACGAAAATATAATGAAAATTGAGAAATAGAACATATGATGAATTATTTTAGTCATAACAAAATATGAAGTTCATTTCATTTATCACACGCGCATATTACACTCTATTCTCAAATTAAATCTAAATGATGCTTCAAGGAAAAACTCCATTAGAAAAACTTTTTTGTTTTCATATATTGGAAATCACCTTGAGGCCATCTTTAATCATGATGATTATTTTTTTATTGGAAAATTGAAAGTACCTATTTCTTTGTGAATTGCGATTCATGTGTACTCAACATGATACGAGAAATGTTGGCTGAGCACTTATACCACTTGATTATATCTCTAATACCAATGATACTCTCCTCTAGTCCCTATCATAAGCCCTATGGTAGAAAACATTCTTCACCATTCAAATATGATCACTATAACAAAACCCTTCAAAGGGGAACATATGACTCTAACCGTTACCTATTGGCTCAAATGTGGGTGAGGATTCATATGGTCCCCGATCTACTATTTTTTACGGTAATGTTCTTATGTACATGGATAAAATGTATGTGCTCTTTATTTTCTTAAAGCTATATGTACACAATGATCTACTCATTAATACTCATATTCTGTTTTATAAGTGTTTGTTTTTCACTACTATAACATAGAGTGTTTTATTCTTATTTGAACTTGACACAAAGTCTCCTTTTTGAAAAAAAAATCATGACACATTAATCTCATCGCCAGGGGAGTTCCAACTCACGCGCTCTCAGTCTTACAACATTACCATTACCATTGGGGTACTACTTCATTGGTGACATAAAGTCTCCTTTGAGATTTGAACATATAGCTCAATTGGAATTTTGAAAGGATACAAAGCTCTTTTGTTTTTTGTTCTTTCTTAATGTAAATATCATTGATTTTAAATTGGTTTTTCTTGAAGAGATGTAATATTTCAAGATTTCATATGGTAGTTTTGTTTATTATCATATAATATCATGTTTGAGTTTTGTTGCTTCTATTTTGATACGATTAATTGATTTTTGTTATAAATAAATAACGTAACACATGTTATCTACCTAACAATTTGTTGTATAACATTTATGCATGCTGATATAATGAAATAATTATGTTAATGTTTCTCAAATAGAAATATATTTGTCTTGTTTCCTTCAAAAATATAGAAAATCAGAAAATGTGTAAAAAAATGATATTAAGAATTTTCTACATACTTTCTTTCCATATAGAATATGTAGATCATAGACTTATTATTCCACTAAACTACAATTTGATAAGTAATACATTTGATTTGTGGAGAGTTTAATTACTTTCTTATTTGAATTTCAAAGTCAAATCTCAAATGGAGAGTTTTTCAATTAAATAGCATTGATTACTATTAGTATATGGGGGACATTTTTAGAGGAATTCAGTCTCAACAGATGCACATATTAGGTAGGACTCAAAATTGACCCATGGCGGTGCAAGGAGTATAACTCACATTTTTTTTGGCACAATATTAAAGGATGAATAATATTAACTCTTGGATAGTTTAAAAAAAAATACATCTAGAAGATTATCAAAACAAGAAATGTCCATTCGAGACATGTGTCCAACTAATAAAATGAATGGCTACACAGTCAAATAAGACTAATGAAATTGTGAGATTTTTTTTCAAATATGCACTGTTTATGTAACCAAATCATTTGATCTCATCCGCGTATGACCTAATTCATGAGACCGAGGTTAACCACCCAAATTTGATTTTGGCAAGAAATCTGGAGTATTAAAGAACCTCCCAAGATACGGGTGTTCATGTGGTTATCTACCAATGAAGCCATCATGACCAACGTACGAAGGAAACAAAGAAATCTCACAAATTGTGCTATCTGTCCTAGATGCAAGATTGAGAATGAAACCACCATCCATGCACTGAGAGACTACATCTTTGCTAAAGAACCATGGGCGCTCCTAAATATCCCAGGTATTGAACTCACTAGGACAGGGGGAAGTTTCATGAACTGGTTACTCAAATGCCTGTAGAAGAATGAAGACAACCATAGCAAATTCACAATAGCTTGTTGGACTATCTGGAAAGCCAAAAATGCTGTGGTGTTCAATGATGATCAGACGCCTGCAGGTCAGCAAGTTCTTCAAACTCTATCGATGTGGAAGATGACGAGGAAAGCTTGGACCAGCAAAGAAAGCAACAAAGATAATCTATCATATAATGATAATTCCCATCTTGAACTCAAAGATGGTTAGGTTCTTCTTATGACTGATGTGGCAGTGAAAGGGAACAAATTCACGATTGCAGTGACCATATTTGATGCCCGTAGCGCATGGGTAGGTGGCTATGCACAAACTATCTTGGCCAAATCACTGGGAGAAGCTGAAGTTAGAGCAATCCTATTAGCCTGCATGATCGCTAAGCATAAGAAGCTCAACAACTTTATCATTGAGACTGATAGCCAAGTGGCTGTGATGGCTATAGAAGATCTGGTCAATTAAACACCTGTTTTTGGACCATGGGTGGACATTACTAAGCAAAATCTGGAGGGGGCTGACGAAGCACTATCATGAAAGTGAATCATAACTTGCTAAACTTGGTGGATAATCTGGCTCAATCCACCTCAAAAACTCCCAGGGGGATAGTATCTATACTAATCCCCCCATCGACCCTGTGGGTCTTCCTTCCCCCTTTCCCTTTTGTAATGGTATAAGTTCTACCAAGTGTACTTTCATAGCAACATCTGGTACCTCTTTAGCTTGTTCTTTCCCTACAAGAGGAGAGCGGGATGAATAGATGATCTCCTGGCTTATCCAAAAAAAATCATTTGATCTCAAAAGTAAAGATCACTACAACATTAATATGAAGTAGAAATGATCTACAATATCAAACAACTTGTTGAATGTACAAATATAGTCCAAAACTCCAAATATCCCAAATAAATTCATATTTGATTTCCATACTGTAGTTAAAATATATTGTTTCAAATTATCTAATATTGTATGAAAACTCTCATTTATTGTAAATAAATCCACCAAATTCAATAGGTTGTATAGATTTATTCCTATTTATCCCTTCTAGGGTTGGAAAATCCAATGAATCATAGTAATATTCTACTCAGACCAATGTTTATAATCGAACAACAGGTATGTTATGATAATATTCTTATGTACTGCAAGTTAAACTTTTAGAAAGAGTAAAGAAGAATCATTGTTATATGTTATCATCATCAATCATTATTAAGTATGGTAATTTTGGGCAGTTATTTATTTCTCTATATGTATTTTATGGCTAGTACTCTCAAGTAAATTCCTTGTAGTCAAATTAAATAAAAATAAATTTAATGGACCAAATAGAAAAAATTTCTAGTATGATGAAACCAATATTGTAGAGAAAATTTCATTCACCCCATGTTTTTGTGAATTCTCGTTGTAATTTTATATGGATGGAATTTGACTTCTTGAGTAGTAATTAAATAGACAAGATTATTAGCATTATGAAACTTATACATATACTTAAAATGACATCACACAATGTGTATATGAATAAGATAAGCATTTACTATGAATGCTTTGTTTATTATGATAACCTTCATATAGAAACTAAGATTCCTAGCTATAAAAATATTCTTACATCATCCCCTTCATTGTTGCCATACCCTGTTTAGATCCATAACCTTTTATGTTATCCTCACTTCATACTCAGCCATCCTCAAACCAATGAAAGTTGTAGTGTCAACACTCATAAATAATCACCATTATAAGCAATTAATTGCTTATAAATACACATGTATATAAAGCATTCTCATATTAAACATTAAACCTAGCAAAATAACTTTTTCGTATGAGTAAATACACATGTATATGTTTATTTTTAGCATATGTTGTATAAATATTATGTAAGAAACTGAATACCAATCGAAATGAACTATATATCATAAAATAAATGACCCAAAACCTTATAGGACATAATCAATTTTACAAGTAAACAAATCTCATAATTAACTATATTTTATACATGTATAGCTGTAATAAATGGAAATTTAAAATTTGTTCGTTTATATGGAACTTCCTAATAAAGGGGCCCACGTTAGAGTATTAGTTGTGTCCCTTGGAATGATTTAATTTCACCATGTAAACTGGCCTAATGTTAAATTTAAACATCCACTTCATTGTACAAGTAATTACGGGGGGTTGAGAGTTTTCTATCTTGGGGTTGGTCTGTTAGTGACTGTGTTTAAGATAGGCTCTCTTGTATTAAAAATGCAATGAAATAAAATTACAACTCTAATCTTTTACATGGAAAATTATGTATATTCATACCAATAGATGAAACTTCGTGTATAAAACACATATAGGCTATATAAAATTCATTTACGCCTCTATAAGTTTTTGTTGGACCATCCATGAGTGATAATAGCACAAGTTGTTTTTATATTGTGAATATCATACCAAAGAGACATGAATCATATTTGTTTATGTTATTAATTATCAAATCACACTTTCATAATTGTCTATACAAATGATAAATTCTATGCAATACTCAAATAAAAAGTTTAACGGAAAAATAAAGGAATGTATGTCACTAAAATCCATACATAATGCCAATAAATGATTTGGGATAAAAATCATGTTAATATATGAAATGAAAACAAATATAATAGGTGGACAACTACAGTCCAGGCTAATCTGAACAAAAAAATGTATGATGAATGGTGAAGATACACTAAGCTAGATAAGTAGTAATCAAATTCCTAAAATACAACTCACGGGCAATATTTCTTCTCTGTGCATAATAAAGGATTACTCATTTTCTAACAATTGAATGCGTGCAGTTTTATCTTCCTGGTCAGATTATTGTGCAATTTCTGTGATCATGATTGAAGGTGAACTGCATGAACAAAATATATTGCACTTTTGTCGATAGCTGAGTAGATGGGTATATTAGAACTCATGCAGTACGGTTTCTGCGATTTAACCATATTTCCAAATATTAATAGAACTTACAAATCTTAACTTTTACCAAGCTCTATCACTATACTTTTCACACAGATGTATTTAGTAATTCGTAAAAAGTAACTTCTGATTTATATTCATGTTGGCAGATACAAGTCGAGGAACCAATTTTATAATATGTGAACCTAGGACCCTTGGTTACTGTTCCCTTGAAAGAAGAGAAGCAAATTAAAAATAAGGGACAACCTAACCAGTAAACTTGCACTTCAATATTCGAGAGTCGTCGATTCCTCTAGTTACGACATGGGCCACACATTATGATGTTTGGGGCATTATTGTTGGGCGACTGAATGTTTCAGGCTCTAGTGAGGCATCATGGCAGCATCCCTTTATGGTTCGTCTCCCATGCTACAGGTGCACTGCTTCCACAACTTTGAAGTTATGAGTTTCACATGCATAGGAATATAAGATGGACATCTTCTTTATGCACTCGCCTCTTTTGCTGGTATTTGAAGATCGAGGTGGTGCTAGGCAATTCAAATACCGTGTGTTACAAGTCTTATGGGTACGAACATAAATGCCTACTCTTTTAACCCGTGTGTTACCAGATAGAAGGATAGGTAGGAAAACATCTGACAGGGGCGGAGGAACAGGGGGGCGGCTGGGTGAGATTATGGATGCGTTACAGACAGTCACTTATGTTCCGCTTTGGATGTGAGATTACGGTTTCAGACTTCTACTTGTATATCTGGGAATCATACTTCAGATCCCATTATATAATTACCCAAACAGACAATAGTTTCTTTTAAAACAATAGGGGCCGTTCGGCTCTTGACTTATCATATTCTGCGAGTTACACACATGAGCGGCATTCAGTTTTATACGCAGTGCAGCTGTGAGCATGAAATTCTATCGTGTAGGGCAGCAGAGCAGCAGGCAAAAAGGAAGACGACCGGACTGAATGCAGCACTGTTGAGTGCTAAATATGGTGAGATCTCGCAGATATTTTGGTATAAATACCGAATCAAATGCAGACTGAAACATTTACAATTAAACCCACAGTCTAGTTGCATATAAATACTAGTAGTCTAGGAGATGGGGGTCAAACGACCCCTAAGACTCATTCCTCAATTAATATCTTCCTTTCATATATCAACATGTGAACGGAATATGGCTTTACCCTAACCTCTATGTTCCACATACGTTTTGCGTCAACAAAAACAAACCAAATTATGTTATCAATGCAGAAGAACCCCTTACTCGTCCACGGCGTAGTGCCTCACCACAGATTCCGCCTATTGTATCACATGAGGTGCTACGAGGAAGGTTGTCCTGCTACTTCAAACTATCGTAGTTGTTGGGGGAATACTATGTTAGATATATAGCTTTTACAACTATTATTTAGCATGGGATAAGCCCAATGTAGTGCAACCAATACATAATGGAAAGAAACGTAAGTTACCCTTTTGTATAAAAGGATAATCACGTTATTAATTATTGATTTAATTAATTGTATCTTTTCGAAACGTTTTAGCAACTTTCCCTTATGTGAATAAGAGATGAAGTTAATTATTTATATATAATTAATGGTCTTCTTTCCTTAACAAAAAAGACATGTAAGTTTCGTGTACAAGAGTGATCGAGTGATCGTGTCTATCTAGGATTAGGACGTGGGGCGTAAAAGGGTTATAAAAAGGAAAACATATCAATAGGGTTAAACATACAATGAATTCAGCCTCTTTACGAAAAACGCACAGCCGTCAGCCGCCGCTTTTAAGAGATGAGAGATGTGTCCCTTTGACGAAGTGTTTCTCTTCTTTTCCCTTTGACGAAGTGTTTGTCTTCTTTTCCTTCGCCCATCTGAATTGCTGCTTTATGGAGACTTGTCTTCAGAACAAAGCGAGTATTCAAAAAAGTTGTCTCATGGAGATCCTTCTTCTGAATGAGACGAATAATGTCATCATTCTATTCCTTTGACACGATCTGTCCGGGTGGTGGTACCTGCGATCGCTGGGCTGCACTGGTGGTGCAAATATTTCGGCGTCAATTTGACGTGCCGGAAGAGCGACGTTAAACGCAAGCAAACATGCAGAGCGACTTGGCGTCAAGTGTTAGCAAGACGAGCCAAGGATATAGTCTTTGCTGCATTCTTAATGACCAGATGGACTGGAAGAACATCGCTTATCCGAAGGATTGCAAGGCAATGATTTCTTTAAGTATATATACATATATGCAAATATACATGTCTTGTTTCTCAACAGGACGATCCGGTCAGGAGTTTCTTACTCTTTTATTTATGTTCTCCTACAATGTTTTATTCTTGTATATCTTATCTTGATCTACCTGCAATTGTTAATTTTTTGTAACTGTTTGTTGTTGCATGTAACGACGTTTACACCTAAATTATCTAACAATCTTAAAGAAATCATTCTTTGTCGTTAATTAACGATGGAGATCATGGTACATGTACTAGAATTAACAATAAACATATGTCTGAAAATTTATTGTTTCGAACGTTGTATATTAACAATGTTGAATATATAATTGGCATAATATTTTAGGAAGTCGTTTGACATATATCTCAAATATGAAGGAGAATGTCAATGAGTGGTCTCATGTTAGACATTAATAAACAAGATGTACACTTGAAAAATTTGTTGTTATGTCTATAGTTGAGATATTCCTAATATTTTAGGAAGTCATTTGACATATATCTCAAATATAAAGGAGAATGTCAATGAGCGGTCTCATGTTATACATTAATAAACAAGATGTACACCTGAAAATTTTATTGTTATGTCTATAGTTGAGATATTCCTAATATTTTAGGAAGTCGTTTGACATAAATATCAAATATAAAGGAGAATGTCTATGAGCGGTCCCATGTTAGATATTAATAAACAAGACGTACACCTGAAAGATACAAATGTCAAGTTATATGTTAATTCTTACCCGACAGTTAATTTTAGTGCTGAGACCAAAGATAAGAAATTAAAGATAGTACATATATCTATGGCTAAAAATAAAGTATGTCCTTTATATACAAAGGATAGAAGGTTGCCACATCTGAGATTAATGAGATTATAATTAGATAATTATTTTCTTGAACCTTAATGATGGGTATGTGTCTTTAAAACCTGAAATCTTGATTATTAAATGAGATGATTTTATAATAGACTATAACATGTAATAAGTTATTATTACATACCTTCGTGATACTATGTTATTTAGCAAGTGATATTTGTGTAACGTGGAAAACTAGTTTAAGATTCTTGCTGAACATATTTCAAATTATAATTTAATATTTGAATGACTATAGTTCTGTATGCATGAATCTTGTTTCATCTAATATATAACATTATTGTTTGAGATATATTTTGTTGTCTCGATGAAATAAATGATGAATCATGAGTTGGTTCCAAAATCCGACATTAATTCTGAAAGATGTAAAATATATATATAAACTAAATTGACTAGAAGAATTTCTTTTATAATAAGAATTCTGAAATTCTAGATTTAGTTCACCATTACATCTGTGAATTTAATGAAGTTACGTATAGGAACTGAAAATTGTTATTTAATAAAATATGTGGATGATTTGTGTAGATATTGTTATGTCATTTTACTTAAAAGTAAAATTGAGACATTAGAAAATTCAAAATTTTTTTTATGGAAGCTAAAACTCAAACTAGTAAGGTACTTAACTGATTAAGGTCTGATGGGGAGAAGGACATACCTTGAACTTGTTTGTTGGAATTTTTGACAACTCCACTGTGTAGTTCATAAAGGTTGTTGCTCCATATACACCACGGTTTATTGGGATTGTAAAACGTAAAATCTAATTCCTTATTTAAATGGCTAATAACTTTCTTCAAACCTCAAGTTTACTCATACATATGTGGAAGAAACTTTGACTATGGCTTGCCATTTTTTGAATAAAGTTTTCCGTAGACATAATAAGAGTAACCTGATTGAGTTATTGATTGAGAAATAATTGTTTCTCTAATATCTTCAAATGTGGGGGCATTTTACTAAGGTATATGTCTCTGAACACAAAAGAAAAAAAAATAGAAAATCGATTGATCTCATTTTATTGGGTCATGTAAAGACAAGTTATGCCTTTAGATTTATGATTGTAAAATCTGAAATCTTAGGCTATAAGGTTTATACAATTGTGATATTACGTACAACATTTTATGATAATGTTTTCCCATGAAAAATAGGTGTATCTGAATAAATATATCATAAAAGATTCATTATACACATGGTCTTTTCTCGAGTATGTAGAAAGGATGAGAAATGTGGGGGACAACTTAGAATTTGCTATTTCTGAATTTATTGATTCTGATGAAATGGCTGAACAAAGAAGAAGTTACGCACTAAGATTTTCAAGGATAATAGAAGTGAGTTTCTCACTTATAATAGCAAAGATGATCTTGTTCCTTTCAAAACATGCTATGGATTCTCTAGAAGCTTAGTTTTGAAAGAATTTGTTAACAAAGAAATCTTATGAATTCTCTGAAATCAATTGTGGGAATTTATAGATTTGTCTTCTAGTTGTTCTAAAGTTGTTAGTAAATGGATCCTTACGATGAAAATAAATTCAGACTATGATAATCAATAATGTACTTTGCTAGGCTAGTTGCTAAGAATTTTACACTATGAAGGAATAATGTATTTTCATACATATTCTATGTTTCCTACATGAACACAATCCGAATGCTTAAGGCATTGGTTGTCACATATAATCTCATATACAATAAATGAATGAGAATTCCTTATTCTTACACGGTAATATTCACGAGAAGATATATATGTGGAATAACCTGATGGATTTGTGCATTGTAGGAATGAGAATAAAAGTGTGTAAATTTATTAAAGATGTGGCATGGCTTGAAACAAGCTCCTAAGAAATGATATGAGATGTTTGATAGAGTACTATTAATGAAATGCTTCATTTCTAATAATTTTGATAAATGTATCTACTGTAAAAATCGGCAATGGTTGATTCATGTTGTTATACGTAGATGATGTTTTGATTCCAATATAAAAGTAATAAATTAGACTATCATTCTTATGTAACAAGTTTTAGATGAAATATATATAAGAGTTGTTTATGTGATTTTAAGGCCTAAAATCATGAGGTTTACTGATGGTATAACTCTCTAAAAGTCTCATTATGTTGAGAGGATACTAGAGAAGTTTGAGTACACATCATGCAACCATGTTAAGACTCTATATGAACTCATCAAAATGTCTTGTATAAGAATGTGACTGGAGTTCTAATGAATTAATTATGATACGCTTTGGATATTCGAAGTTTGATGTATCTTAAGAACCACACATGTACATACATTATGTTTGTCATGTGCAAGTTGAGTAGATACACCAATGATCATGCTAAGACCCATTTAGAAATCTCTTGATAGAGTATTGAGGTCTGTAAAGGGATCGCGTTACCTTGACTTCATTATGACAAATATCCTTTAGTAGTAGAAGGATATAATAATGCATGCCAATTTGTCATGAACTCTAGGAGTAATGATGTCTTGTGATATATTTTCCTAATAAGAAAATGTGTTGTTTTATGGTTTGTCTTGGTCTTCTTCTAAATCTTAGTTTGGTGTTTTATATATGAAATTGAATTGGATCTTGAATGGCTGCATATATTTTAATCTAAGTTAGCTATTGAAAATAAATATGATTCCTACAATTTCATTTCATATTAATAACAATACAACTATAAAAGATATAAAGATGGACAAGTATAATTAAAACAACATTGACACATCCAAGTCAGACTTATGTCTGTAAGGGAGTTAGTGTCTTGTGGGGTCAAGGCTTGACTATGTAGGGACCTTTTTCCTTATAAAGCCAATCCTTTGACTATTTGTCTTAATATGGCATTAGTTGAGAAATTCAGGTTGGGGATGGGACTGAAACCCCTTCTTATTCATAGGCAGTAGCAACCCAACCCAAAAGAGTGGAGATCCCACAAATTGGGTTCAATGTGGTAATAACAAGCTGTCGGGTGAATTGATGACACTATGTAAATTTATCTTTGATGCTTCATGCATCTGTGTGTCTCTCCCCTGAAAACCTATTTAGTGTCATAAGCTGCAAGTTAGTAAGAGATTAGTCTCTGAATGGAGTCAAGTCCTAGGACAGGATGCTAGCAGTACATCCTTGGAGACTTCAACTAAGTGATTGATGTTGTGTGGGCCGCAACAAGGAATAGGGTTGTTTCCTATTTCAATCATGATTCCCTGATTAGGATGCAGGGCCTTTAATGCATCATTTTACTTCTTTAATTCCATGTCTTTATCATGTTGTTACCAACCGATACTCTTACAACCAAGGTTCAAGTTCAAGACTTTAGTTCACTTAGTTCCTGTGGGAGTCTACGTTGGATAACTCAGGTAGATTCAAACCGAAATGTATCTACTGAAAGCATAGTATGGAGGACTGTTTGGCAGGACACTACACATTGGACTTTGTGGGGGATTGTTTGATATATAGCTTTTACAGCTATTATTTAGCATGGGATAAGCCCAATATAGTGCAGCCAATACATAATGGAAAGGAACATAAGTTACCCCTTTTGTATAAAAGGATAATCACGTTATTAATTATTGATTTAATTAATTGTATCTTTCTGAAACGTTTTAGCAACTTTCCGTTATGTGAATAAGAGATGAAGTTAATTATTTATATATAATTAATGGTCTTCTTTCCTTAATAGAAAAGACATGTACATTTCGTGTACAAGAGTGATCGAGTGATCATGTCCATCTAGGATTAGGACGTGGGGCGTGAAAGGGTTATAAAAAGGGAAACATGTCAATATGGTTAAACACACAATGAATTCAGCCTCTCTACGCAAAACGCACAGCCATCATCGGCCGCTTTCCAGAGATGAGAGATGTGTCCCTTTGACGAAGTATTTCTCTTCTTTTCCCTTTGACGAAGTGTTTCTCTTCTTTTCCTTCGCCCATCTGAATTGCTACTTTATGGAGACTTGTCTTTAGAACAAAGTGAGTATTCTGAAAAGTTGTCTCATAGAGATCCTTCTTCTGAATGAGACGAATAATGTCATCCTTCTATTCCTTTGACACGATCTATCCGGGTGGTGGTACCTGCGATCGCTGGGCTGTACTGGTGATGCAAATATTTTGGCATCAATTTAACGTGCCGGAAGAGCGACGTTAAACACAAGCAGACATGCAGAGCGACTTGGCGTCAAGTGTTAGCAAGACGAGCCAAGGGTATAGTCTTTGTCTTTGTTGCATTCTTAATGACTGGATGGACTGGAAGAACATCGCTTATTTGAAGGATTGCAGGGCAATGATTTCTTTAAGTATATATACGTATATGGAAATATACATGTCTTGTTTCTCAACAGGACGATCCAGTCAGGAGTTTCTTACTCTTTTATTTATGTTCTCCTATAATGTTTTATTCTTGTATATCTTATCTTGATCTACCTGCAATTGTTAATTTTTTGCAACTGTTTGTTGTTACATGTAACGACGTTTACACCTAAATTATCTAATATACTACTCATCTCTTTAAAATTTTCTCCCATAGACAAAAAGAACGTAGAAGTTAGACACACTTCTAGATTCATAGACCGGTAATATCGTCGTTTCAGCTTAGTTTGTTGCTCTCTTGTTTCGGATTTAAGTTAATAATGTTAGCAACTGGTAGTTTTTATCTCTTGCGCTTGATTCACCAGTTAGTTGTCAAGTCTAGTGAAGCCACAAGTTTTACAGAAGCAGACTTAAATATACAAAAGGTTGGGAATGGTGAAAATATACAATTCAAGACAACACTCAAGATGTTCTGTCCACCCTTGTAATCAAAGAAAATTATATATCAATGATTTCTTTACTTAGTTGATGGAGCATAATTTCTGGTGAAATATTCATTACAAAAGGAAGCGTTGGTTTAGACACTAAAAGGTAAGACTTCACTGTCGAATCTCTTATGTACTATTGTATGATAGAACTCCTTTCATGTCTAACAAGCATTGATATCTACTTCACCTAAACGTAAAAATGGCTTTTTATGCATGAAAAGTTAGATGTGTTATGTGTAGTTATTGGCCACAACACTCCCTCCAGCTCCCTCAAACAGTCCAATTTTCCTCCACGGCGATAAGGAGTCAAAAGATCTACAAAAGCCTGGAGCAGCTGGTTCTGCCCGGAACATCAACAACTTTTAAACACCCGATCATAATTTTTTCATTAAGATGTTTTCATGGATTTTCCACTTTATAGAAATCAGGAAAACCTCTTGTCTCAAGGAGATCTCCTCTCAATGCAAACATATATTAGTGCTGGAAGGCCTTCACAAAATCAATTAGTCAACCAACGTAGATGGTCTGTTGTTTATACAAGGTCGGGATGGTGTTCTTAACCTTGTAAGAATGGCTCGATCTATTCTACTCTCTCAAATTAATGTATTTAACTTTGCCACCAAGAGAACCCACACATAGTAAGATATAAGGAAATATGACAAGCAGCAGGCACTACGACTCTCAGATAACCAGCCCCACCCCAGGAAGAAGAATGGGAAGGATTATTAACAGTGTTCAGGAGGAAACCCTAGACTCGTTTTATTGGATATAACAGCGGCTGGGGAATTAAATAGATATAATGTGAAGTGCAAATGTTGAACCAATCAGAAGCATCCAAGGATAAAGACTTTGATAAATAGCAGAAACACGAAAACAAAGATTGGTAGTGAGATGAAAGAGTCTCAAAAACTGCAGAAACATGGAAGGACGGAAACGAGTGAGGAGGCAATCGTGCTTAGTATGGTAAATAAATAAATAAATATTAAAGTATATATATATAATATGTATATTATATATATTATATATTATAATATATATATATATATTATATTATAATAAATAAATAAATATATATGTATATATACATATATATACATATATATATACATACATATATATACATATATATATACATATATATACATATATACATATATATATATATATATATATATATATATATATATATATACATACATACATACATACACACACACACACATATATATATATATATATATATATATATATATATATATATATATATATATATATATATATATATATAATGAGGATTGCAAATTAGTGTGGACTGAATGTTTTTGCTTCCGTCTAGTCTCCGTCTATTCCGCTCTACATGGTAGACTTCCATCCAGTCGGAACCACATCTTCTCTATCCAACTTTTGTTCCCTCCTGTGTGCCCAATAAATCTTAACCCTTTAATTGTGAGGACCACAACAACATGTAAGCTCAAGGGTTTTAAGGGGACAGTATCCCGAGCACAGAGGATTTGCTCCCCGTTGAGACACCTGGATCTGGTAGTACTCGTCACTCGCCACAGTGAGAGTGGCAATATTTCCTGTCCTGTCCCATCTTAGCTGGCCACCCAGACGTGACTTGGGGCTAGTTTTTTTGTGTGAGGTTTATTTGTTCCTCTCAGTTGAAAAATTAGATGTTAAAAATAGTGAAAATCAAGTACACCGTCATCTATTTGGCTGGACAAAATTGAATTCTTATTTTGATTTGCACACGTTTGGTTTGAGGTAATAAAATTCATGCAATGAACAAGGCCGTGTAGATATCTCTGTGACCACCTACGTAACTCTTCCGGCAAGGTTTACGGGTCTCCTTCAATTTATGAACTCGACGACCTTTGCAAGCAGTGCCATTACCATACGTGGCATCTGCTCGCTGCTTGCCTGCCACTAACGAGGGATTGTGTACACTGTCATACTCCGAAAGCCATCATGCATGCCATCTAGGAATTGTAGGTGCTTCCCGGTGTGACTATGTGCGGCGGTCGTGCTGGAGAAAGTCATGATGAGCCAACATCGCGGTCACAGTCGTTTTCACAGATGAATGGAGGAGGAGTTGTAGGGAGGATGGAGAGGATGGCGATAGAGTGGAAGGAGGGTAGTAGCCCTAGCGCGGCATCACGTGGAAAACAAACCACGTCCAATTGGGGTGTTGTTCCGGTTCCTCAATTTTGAATTGGTTGAAAGTAGATGTGGGTTCATTTTCCAAATGTGGGTTGGGCCTACACTGAACCAAATAAAAACTTGAAAAATAATGTGTAGTTGGACTTGCACACCTTCGGATGCAGCACAACCAAACGGGCCCTCAATGTCATCGTGCTTGAGTCTAACTGCATGAGCCTTCGCCTACTCCTCTACTCTAATAAGGGCAAGTTTGGTTGAAGTGAAAATGGATTCATACAGTTGGAACTGGACATGTTTTGCAACTATCTGCATTTGGTTCTGTGTAATTTCAACCCATGCTAAGAAACCATCTTTTAGACTGATTATGGACAAAAATGTTGCGAACTGCGCACCTTTTGGACGTAGTTCATTTTCTTCACTACAACAATATTGTCCTATACCAGCAACCTATAAAATGTTGGTATAGGCCCATAAATGTCAGGATAGGCTATACAGATGGCTAATAAACATTGGTTGTGTTGATGTCGGCATAAACGTCGACAAGCAATTTTTGGGTCTATACAGGCATTGATAAATGTTGGAATAGGTGTGTCGGGTTAGCTTTCATCTTTTATTATTCCCTCTTTGTTGTCACTTATATGATGCCGACACAAATTTTACTATTTCCAGTATATGTATTATTGGCGCCAAAATAACAAACTTGCTGCATATATGCTAGCATTAACATGATGTCGGTATATGTACTATAACAATAATCATTTGTAGACACGATGGGGAGCATACACAAGAAAATTGAGTTTTCTTATTTAGAGTTGTCCAAAACAAGAGTAGAAAACAATATGCTAGCTTCTTTCAATTGCTAGTATATCAAGGATGTACAACTATTGACATATTATTCAACTAGTGCAGAACAACACAATAAAATTGCTAGAGAACAAACAAATTACATTCAAGTTATACCAAAAGATGGCCATTCAAGTTGCAGCTAGATATCCTTATTACATTCATAACAAACAAATTTTACTTAAAGAACCATAAGTCAGATTCTTGATATGCACCAAAATACCATATATTTATCATATGAAATTGTTAACATAGGGACGTCCACAAAGTGGTTTTGCATTATAAAAATACATGTAGATTCATACAATTTATGCACTTTGTTTGAAAGTTTTGACCAAACAAAAATAAAATATGGATTCTTTTTGATATGAAATTGTCCATCCTTGCTTCAATTTTCTTCACCATTTACAGTTTTTTTCCTACATAATAAGAACCATGTATTAAAAACATGAATTTCAATAAATTATACAATTTATGAAATGGATGTAAGTGAGAAAAGATGAACCTCATGGAAAATGAGTTCCAATCAAGTAATATTACAAAGAATTTGATATCACATTATGAATAATGAAATGTGCATTTGAAAGAAAAAGTGTTAAGTGACAATATTCTATAATATGTTTTATAAAGAATATACTATAAGTATCTATTATTCCAATTATGTAAATGATTGCTTTGTTTTAAACTTAGTGAGAAATTATAAAAATAAGCTACCTCTAGATATTATTTGCATTATCAACCTGCTCTCCTTCAAGTCTATAAAGTCTATCATCAATAAATTGAAATTTTTCTTGGAATTCTTTATTATGGGCACATAAGTTCTCTTCACGTTGAAGAGCCTCTTACAATTGTGCTTCAAGCTCCAATTCTTGAGCAGTTAGATCCTTCCTCCAACTGTTGGCTCTTTGGAACCAAGTCCCCATGAGTGAAGTCTACCAGGTTTCTCAGGTAGAATTTGTGACAGGATGTCATCTGGACTATTTTTCTGAATTAGCATCTTGGGTTTGGAGCTCATCTATTTGTTGCTGCATATGAAAATAACATTGAACATTGTACTCTTATGTTGTCTTACAGAATTGACTATTGTAATATCAAATAAATATACAATGATTGGTGTTGCTTAAGGTAAAGGTGTTCCATCCTTATGACAATGAGTTATTCTTCAAAGTTCACATCTTGAAGGTCTCTTTCCATCTCTCCTTATGGTCTACAAAAAAGAATATAATAATAAACATCAATATCAAGACTCGAACTTAGCTTTTTATTAATGAAATACAATTACCTCCTTATGTATTCTTCTTGCATTATCCATTCAACCACATTTTGTGTTTGGTGAGTTCTTACTCCTGTAAATTTTATTTCTCCTCCATAATTTCTTCTTAAATACAACTCAATTGTTTTAGTTACATATATAAATATATATTAAGGGAAATCACATTAAATATACCTCTCCTTCTGATGAAAACCAAAATTCAACCAAGACATCCCATTGACCAGGATCCACTAGATCATCTACCATAATTGCTTGATGACACTTTTCTTTATTTGGATACTATGGGTCAAAATATTTTTGTTTCAATTCACTCTTCACACTCCTCCATAATTTAGCAAGATTATGAAGAATTCTTAATTTACAATTGGAATGTTGAGTAATGAAACGACTCTATAAATGGAATGTATTGAAAATTCATTAATATATGTATGCATATTGATTTAAATACATGAATATTTGATAAATAAAATAAGTACCTTGATATAATCTCATACTTTTTCTATGTTTGCCGGATTATGTGCCCTTTAGTAATGTATATCAAGAGGAAGAATGTGGCTCTTTCGAGCTAGAGTTGGAAAAAAAATTCATAGCTTTTAACCTCTTTTAGAGGGGCCACTGGTCTTCCCTTTTCATCAAAATTTGTATGAGTAGGTTCTACTCTTGTCCAAATGTCAAGTGCTTCAGTATGCCCTCGTGTCTGCAGTTGACCTTGAAATGAAAGAAAATGAATGAAAGAAAGACATATAAAAATGAATTATGTAATGTCATACTATTCTTTGTAAGAATAAGATAAAAAAACATTCTCACCAGTAACCATTAAATATTATTCTAAATTCATTACATGAAATAACATGTATATTAATACATTATTATGTATTTTTTTTCTAATTAATATTTGATCATATATTGATTCAAAAATTTAAGATAACCCAAGATATACTCTACAAGATAAAACCATATTGTTGACATTTCAGTCTCGATCTGATTCTAGTTTAAACTACATGCATATTCTAATGTATTAAAATTGTGTGATATCTGTTATATTTCCAAACACAAGTTGCATTCAGGCGTATCATTAAAGAAGAAAAAATGACTTCATGTGAAATTTTGTATTATTCCGTGTATATATGGGTATCATCATTGTATAGTCAAATTGACAAAGGAATTTGAGTTACGAGAACTGATAGTATCACCATTAGCAAGTGCAACAAAAACAAATTTTGCTTACGAACTAGTGATAGTTGTTTAGTTTTTATGCAATTTTTATTCAAATCTGAATGAGTAATTAACGAATAACTATCATAAAAAATCGATTACGAGGAGAAGTACGCGACTGGCCATGGAAGTATATACTCCTAGAAAGAGACGGGTTCTGTTTTCGGAATGCGACACCATTGTTCGTGATGAGGATAAACAGAAGGCAATTGCCATGACAAGGCAAGTTGTTTTCACAGAGATGGTGATGTGGATAAGCACAATATTGTAGGCTGTGTTTGGTGTGTCGTTTTGACAACACGACAAACAAATCGGCTGGAATATTTTACCGAGTGTGATAATTAAGATACCGCAAAGACTAATTAATCGGATTATCTTCCGATAATGCGTCCGCTCAAATCCTTACGGCAAAAAGTAAGATATTCTACGGAGTGCATCAATTTCTGGAGTGTCCTTCTAATGGAACGATCGTATATGATACTCATATGCTTTTAATGTGTACGTCACGTGAAAGTTATCCATGGATATGCAAGTGACGTTTGCATTGGATGTTAGTCAATATATTTTCTATTTTACCAATTGTTTATTTCTCTTACGTACTCATAATAACCACACCACCATGCACATAGGGAAGGGCATAGTAGACTTTTTCATAGATAAAAAAGGATTATTCACCTGTGTACCAAACAATGGACATCTTATCTTTATGTTTAATTATCTTTACACCAAACAACAATTATCTTAAAAAAAAGCTAACATACCTCCGGTTAGCTTACCTGTGACAACTAAACCTATCACATATGTGCACCAAATGCAGCCGTAATAGTATTCAACCATATTCACTTACGAATGGATGAGGCAGAGTGATGAGAAGCAAGACTTCGATTGGGTGTCGTGCGCGACAGCTTTTCTTCAAGATACGAGCCACGACAAAAAGCGGCTGTGTCTTCGGAATGAAGACTTTCACATGACTATAACTAGGGTACCAGTACGGCTTCCGATAATAAATAATAATAAAGATTAAATGATACGAACTGGTGGCCGATACAATTCCTGTAAAAAAGTTTCCTAGGTGTAATTGTCCATCAGTTTTAATAAGTTTTTGAAATTTCTATCCTTTTTATTTGGTATTATATAAAATTATTTTTATCCCGGAATTTACACAATGACGGATTATATATTCTATACCAGAAACTATTTTATGTGTCAATATTAATAGTCTGTACCTAGCTCAAAGCATATGATGTCGGCATAGGATGTCGGTATTGACAAGGTTTCTTGTAGTGCATTGAGCCATGTATATATATATGAAAGATTGATTATCGCTACTGAGAATGCACATGGACGTGGTGGCTGGAGAATGTAATATTTCAGAAACTTGTAGTGGATACGAAGGTGAATTACATTGAACCACACGAAAACAAAATATATCATTCAATTTGACTTACACAAAACTAAATAAAAATATTATTATTTTAGCTATTAACTTTTAATTTTACATTTTTGATTTACAAGTGCGAGTTGGTTTTACTCCTAACCAAATTAGCTCTAACAGGTGGGGAGCCATCAGTTCTCCGAAGGGGTCGACCGTCTTGGCGGCCAAACCCAGACATCCTATCCCTCCATCAGACCTTCCCCCATAACAACTTCTTTACCTTCTGTCACTAGTACAGAAATAGTCTATATCGTCAGTTTTTTTAAGCCTATAGCGTCACTTTTCAGTCGATGCCTAAGTGGCCGTCGCTACAGAAATTGCTTTGTAGGGTCAATTTTTTTAACAAAAAAAAACCGACTTTGTATAGTAAAAACCGACCCTATAGGCTCTCAAAAACAAAACCCAAATGAGAAATGAAACTGTACCTGAACCCTATAATGTGATTTTTTTAATAAATAACCGACTCTAAAGATTATTTCTAAGGACGTATAGCGTCAGTTTTCTTAAAAAACCGACCTTATAGGTGTCTTGGCCGTTCCGCGTAGAACGACCGTGCTGCATAAAATGACCGTGTTGGGATGAGGTAGAACGGCCGTGCCGCCTAGCACGACCGTGTTGGTTTATATTAGCACGGCCGTTCTACCATATCTCAACACGGCCGTTCTACTATATCTCAACACGGCCGTTCTACGCGGCACGGCCATTCTACCTCATCCCAACATGACCGTTTTATGCAGCACAACCGTTCTACGTGGAACGACCAAGACACCTATAAGGTCGATTTTTTAAGAAAACCGACGCTATAGGGTCGATTTTTTTTTTAAAATTTCTGCAGAAACTGAACAGAACAAAACAGAAGAACAAGAATAAGATATGGGAGAGGGGAGCATTGATTCTCAATCGTCACCCTTCCAAACCACACATTCATAACAAAAATGATTCATATATTGAGTTGAGTACACATAGTCACATCATAATTTACAAAATGATAGATTGCAAGTCTGAGATGATATTAAATGTCAGATACAAAAGTAAATATGAAAGAGTACTGAAACCGTAACTGACATATTTATTCCAATGCTATATTGACTTCATTTAGAAAATCATCTGACCACTCTTCTCAAAATTTATTTAAGTCCACACGTGTGTAAGGCTGAGTTGTAAAGATCTGTAACAGAAAATACACATACTAATACTTTATAAAATGACTACAACTCACTTGTAAATTTATGATGTTATTCTTTATTACCTGATCTATAGTCTGAATGCCATTTGATGCTTGTTTGACAATAGTTTGCATATATTTCATTACATAGTAACCACAAGCCCAATCATTATTTTGTATAGGACACTACAAATAACGAATTATACTTAATGTTAGTAACTACTATTAACAGAAGACTATAAGAGTTGACATATAAGAGTTGGAAATTAATACATATAAGACTAAGCAGTTGTCAAAGTAGCTACTTTGATATTTTTCAAAGTCAATGTCTTTAATTTTGTGGGTATTTGTCCTCCGCCTTCACGAAAAGCTTTTATACCCCTATCAATTAAATGATAGTTGGTAAAATAGAAATTCTAAACAGAAATATCATGTTGAAGCATTGACTATATTTTGCCTTACGCCATAGCTGGCAATTTTAGTTTGTGACCCCTTGTTGTTTTTCCCATTGGGTCAAGATAATAAAGTGTCATCAAATTTGGGACAATCACCAGTAATTCCCAATGTCTAGATCTGAGTAAGAATAAAACAAACATTAAAATAAATACATTTGTTCATTATTAAAATTATATTGAATAATAATACTTACTGGACGTTAAAAGGAATTAGGATAATTTCCTTTCCCACAATAGTAAAATATTTGAATGCATCAGAGAAGTAGTCACTCACTTCCTCAATATGTGTCTCCACCTGACTAGTGACCGAAGGAACTAAGAATCCAACATTCTTTATATCAAAGTTTGTGACCTCGGTATATAATGGTTGTTAAATATTTGTAATTATTTTCATATGTACAAATAAGCTAAAAATGTGTATTGGAATTTTCTATATTGATAGATCCTTACCTTATCCATACTTCTAATATCGAAGTATTCAGCCAATCATAACGGAACAACTCTATAATATCATCAAGAAAAATATAATTGTCAAAGTCCCTCCCAGTTGCATCTTCTATTAAATTGATCAACATTTGTAGTCCAGAACTTTGGTTGGCTAAGTATCGACACAAACATTTACATTTACTTCCCAACTTGTCGAATGTGGATTCTAGAATAATAGATGGCTTGGGCATAGGAGGGCGACTAGTAGAATTTTTACTTTTTGGTTTGCAAACCTATTAATTAAATTACATACTTCTATTACACGAGTTCATATATGCAGTCAAATATGAAAAACATGGTAGAATTCAAGTATACCTTGTAATTGATAACCAAGTATCTAGGCCAACCCACCATAGCACCCTCTGATTCTTCAACTATACTATATTCAAGATTAGGTATGGGTAGTGGTTTGTCCCCCATTCCGTCATACACAAGATGGATGGACACACGACAAATGTCATCAGTAATTTGTTGACAATGCAATGTACCACCAAGGTTATACACCTTGCCCGCTTCCACAACATTATATTCTGGAACCTCCACTGTAAGTTTATAGTTCATACCAACCTAGATTGAAATAATATAGGTTATATAAGAAGTAGTAGAACATATACCTGTTATAACTATATATATTATCATATATATATATCATACTAATAGCACAACATATAGAACAAAAACTTACTACAGATTGTTGTGGTGGGTCATTGGGAGTGCTCCCATGATCTTCTACAACTGTAGCATGGGCTTGTACCTCATCACTTGAGAGACACACAGCATGAATAGGTTGAGAAGGTTGAGTAGGCTGAAATGAAGACATTATTTCTTGTACTTTCTGTGCTACTAATGCTTCAACCTCCTCTTATGTAAGACCTCCTGCACGACCTCTTTTAGATTGTGAAGGGCCAAAATAAGACTTGAATCCTATGCCAGCTCCTAATCCCCTAACACGGACAGGATGCTCCTTTGTACCAAGAGAAACTGATAGTTCATCCATGTGGCCAGTTGGCAAACTCTGGACTACAACAGTTCTTGATAGACATCCAACTTCGATCCATTTTCTATATCACATTAAAAATTAATTATAAAACTAAGCATTTAATATTGATAGTATAAGTTGTAAGTTTTTATTGATAGGAAGTTAATTACTTTTATACTAAAGTGTACCACCTATCCCATTTTTTAATATTTAATCTCACTAGTAACTGTATAATGTATGTTTAGTTTTGAAGAAAATTTCAGCAACATTTCCCCTAAGTTCTCCAAGTACACCGATGTAAATGATAAATAACCACTCACATATGTACCCAGAGAACAAATGAGGAAATACTACTAAAATTTTCTTCAAAACTAAACATACATTATACAGTTACATCCTAAGTGAGATTAAATATGTAAAAACAGTCCCAAACCGGGGACTATCCAAAATTTACTCCTATGAGTAAATTTTGAACGAGTTTTTTAAGTTGATACATGCATAAATATATTATTGTCATATTTATATATTAAGTTAAACATCATATATCGATGATCTCATATATAAACCCTCAAGTGTCAATCTAAGACTAATGTATATATAATGATTACATATGTGATTGATAAAAAAATGTAGATATAAATGAATACATATTTTTATTATTGGTTGATTTACTAGTCAAATAAAATGGCACATTGGGAGAGTGCGAATATTATACCTCACTTGTAAGCTGAAGAAGAAATATATGTAAGTCAACAACAAGTCAATAGCACCTGCAACAACAAAAATGCATGATTCAATTCTGTTATAATATATTAATTAGGGGTCAGTATATATCAATTTATAGGAGCAGTAACAAATTCAAAATTGACAAATTTTGATGATTCTACAACTCAGCCAACACGGCTGTGTTGGGCAGCACGACCATGCTACCTGGTCAGTTGTTTGAAAGTAAAACGTAAACGAAGGGGTGATGAGGCGGCAGAGAGAAATACCTTGAGAAGAACCGGTCGGTGAGGGAGCTTATGCGGGAAAAGAACCAGAGAGAGATGCACACGGCCTTTGCAACGCCTAAGGCGTCGTCGCCTTTCAAGGAAGAAATCACTAGAGAGAGATGCAACGCCTAAGGCATCGTCATCGTCGTCATCCAAGGAAACGGTGTCGGAGATGGTGGTAAGGAGCATCGTCGTCGCCAGAGATGGTGGTAAGAAGCTTGGGCATCGTCGTCCAAGGAAAACGGTACTAGTTTGCCTCTTTTCGGACAAGGAGATGGTTGCGAGAGGTCACCTTTGTAGAGGCGGCGTTGCCTTTCTTCGGGCACGGGAGCGGGAACGGGGAAGAAGCAGCGGCAAATGACAACCTATGTCTTACTATCGGGCTGCTATGTGCAATAATAGAAGACCTATAGCGTCAGTTTTGGGTAATAACCAACCCTAAAAGTCTACTAAAAAAATGTTGCCCAGACTTAACCTATAGCGTCGGTTTTTTAAGATAACCGACGCTATAGACCTGACTTATAGCGTGGGTTATCTTAAAAAACTGACGCTGTAGGTTAAGTCCGGGCACCATTTTTTAATATACTTTTAGAGTCGGTTTTACACTAAAACTGACGCTATAGGTCAGTATCTGTAAGGTCGGTTATATATAAAAACCGACTCTAGAGTTCCAAAGCGGTACCCACATTTTTTGTTGACCCTATAGCATCGGTTATTTTAAAAAACCGACCCAATAGATCGAGACGCGAAGCCAAAATCGCATGAATTTTTACGGCGGGAAACCTATAAGGTCGGTTTTTATGATAAAACCAATGCAATAGTCTATTAGGTCGGTTATTTTAGTAAAAACGACGCTATGGGCAACGACGTTACTGGCCAAAAATGTAGTAGTGTGTGTAACATCCCAGGATTTGAGGCCTCAGATAAAAAGATCTTATAAGGAATGATTGGACTACCCATATAACCAAGGTGCACCTCTTTTTCCGGGAGCTCATTACTAAAGAACTCCATAGTTAAGCGTGCTCAGCTTGGAGTAGTACTAGGATAGGTGACCAGTCGGGAAGTTGACCCTGGTTTGCACATAAGTGTGGATAAAGCACGCAGTTAAGGCTAGTGGTGGTCTGTGGGGCCAGACGTCATTCCTGAAACTCTACTAGAGCCTAGGGAAGTGGGCCCGGGCATTACAAATGGTATCAGAGCCAATTCCCCTCCAGTAGGTGGGGCCCACATGGGCATGACATGCCAGTCTTGAGATGTACGGTCTAGGCATGTAGGAAAGGCTATCCATGGTTGTCGCAGCCACCCTTGTGCTGGTATTCCGTGATCGGGAGCTGGGTGTCCATGGGCCATTATGGGTCTGCACTGAAATGAGGAAGGGATTATGAGGCCTTATAGTTGAGCCTTGACGAGGACGTCAAGATCCTAAGTGGGGGAGATTGTAACATCCAAGGATTTGAGGCCTTAGACAAAAAGATCTTATAAGGAATGATTGGACTATCCATATAACCAAGGTGCACCTCCTTTTCCAGGAGCCCATTACTAAAGACCTCCATAGTTAAGCGTGCTCAGCTTGGAGTAGTACTAGGATGGGTGACCAGTTGGGAAGTTGACCCCGACTTGCGCATAAGTGTGGATAAAGTGTGCAGTTAAGGCTAGTGGTGGTCTGTGGGGCCATTCGTCATTCCTGAAACTCTACTAGAGCCTGGGGCAGTGGGCCCGGGCATTACAAATGCGATGTTACAACCCCAATTTTTGGGTTCATTTGGAGAGAAATATAATTTCTCATATTAAATATATTGGAACAAATGATGATATAATTTGTTTTGAATAAATGAGTTTCGTTTACAATAACCTTGATGTTTGTTTTGTGGGCTTTATTGGCTATTGGGCCCAATAACAAAGAAAGGACAAAAGAAACTCTATTATTGAGTAAATAAGAAAATAGACGAAAGAAAAACGTGAAAACCTCTAGAAGGAAAATACAAAGAGGGATTATGTGCCGCTTGGGTTCCTTGGGTTCCCAGGAGTCCAAAAATTGCATAGAGAATGCAATAAGAAAAGAAAAGATCAATTAAATATTTCTTTGTTAAGAAAGAAATTGAAAATAAATATAAAATGTGAAAAATAAGTGGAAAGAGGTATAATTGAGTTATCCTTGGTGGAATTTCGTATCCCAAGGATTCCTAATATTAAAAGGAATACCGATGAGGGAAATAAAAGAGAAATAAAAAGAAATCCTCAAAAAGAGCTATTTTAATAAGAAATAAACATGATAATGAGAAATAATGCATATAGATGCATCTAGAAGGATAATACGTATTCTTGAAAAGGGATTTCGAAATATTATAATTTCGTGGGGTCCAAGGAGCCCCAATAAAGAGGAAAGAAAGAGAAAATACCAAAATTGCAAAATAAAAGGATAATGTGAATACATTATTAATGTATTATGTGAAATTGTTAAGAAGGAAGTATTTTCTACTGAAGGAAATATAATTTCATGGCTAATGAATTAAAAGCCAAGAATAAAGAGAATAATGGAAAGGATTTTCGAATTTCTAACTATCCATGGAATAAAGAATATCAAGGAAATAGATGAGGAGAGAGAAGAATACTTCTCCTTGAAGGAACCTTTAAGAGTGGGACTCGTTGTCTCTTGGATGAACATTCTTGGGCAGTGGATACCCTCCCCTATATAAGGGGTAAGGCCTAGGGTCGAGTCCAGAGGGATTTCACGCAACTATCCTTCTTGTTCACCTTCTTTGCTAAAACCCTAACTTTAAGGGTAAAGCCCTATGCTTGGAGCGACGAGGGGTGTTTATGGTCTTGCTTGAAGCAGGGAACATCCACGACCACCCACGACGGATCGACCACCATAGTTACGCTACTATCTTCAAGTAGCTCCTACCCAAGGTCTGTCGGCCTACTGCAATTGTGGCAGCAGTCACATGCTTCCCCTACACGAGAACAGTCGCCTTGGAGGAAAATTGGAAGAGCCCTAGGGGCGTCGAGGCATGGAGGGGCCAAGGGAACAAGTGGAGGTGGTCCTTAAGCCCCCAGGAAGGGAGGGCGGGTCGCGGAAGGGAGGTCATCAGCTGCCAGGTCATGCGTCGTGAGGAAGGAGACGACCAAGTGTTGGTTGGACGGTTCTGCCCCTCCGGGGTGCGAAGAAAACAACAACTTACGTGGGGTTAAAATCGTCAAATCGTCATGTTTCCAATTTATTCGAGCAACGTTGAATGGAGGAAGCGACGTGGCAGCTTCTGATTGGCCCAAAGTAAGTAATTGTGCAAAAATCATAACTAAATAATGGTTGGTCGAATAGGTACATATAATATATGTATTTTGCTCAGAAAAACGAGAGGAATTCATTAAAAATGTTTTTGAGGCTAATTCCTCTTGAAATTCGAAAAGTAGTGTAATTTATCAACTTTATTGAATTAAAGATTAAGAAATCCTATTTTGAGATGATTAATATACTTTGAAGAGTTTAATGGATGATTAAAGTTGATATTAGCCTGTTATCATCAAAAGATATATTATGTTTGAAAAGGATGAATTTGCATGTAATTAGTTTAATTTAGAGTTTCTTGCGCATAAATATGCTTTAATGGGCCTTGAAATCCTAATAATAGTAAATGCGACTATTAATGGTTTTAATTATTTAAAATCATGAATAAAGCTAAGATATAATGACTCTAAGCTATTTCAAACATTAATGTTCCTAATTTATGGATAAATACCCTTAATGTAGTAATTAGGGTTTTTCTAATGAATAAAGGAAGAATGAATGGCAAATCGAGTTCATATGTGAATTGGACCATAATGAACTATGAATTAATGGTAAATGAGAATAATGAACTTGTCATGGATTAAAAGGATAAAATAGTAGCTTTAATGTAAAAGAGGCTTAATGAAATTAATTGATGGTTAATGGTGCCTTTAAATCCGAAAATATGGTTATATGTTGTTAAAATAACCTTAATGTTGAAGAATAGATGAGATGATTAGGGTTTATGAGTAATGGTATAAAATTAGGGTTTAAAATAATAAAAGATGAAGGGAAACCCTAATTGCAAAGGAAACCCTAAAAGTGGACTAGAAACCCTAGGAAATGAGCTAGGTTTAATACATCTTGATGACATGAGTAATAATAGAAAATTGCATGTTTATTTTAGGATCTTGATATGTGTGCTTGCTTGCTTGGATTTCTTACTTGCATGGATTATTCTATCTCAAAATCATCCCAACAGGTATGTGGTTACACTTATGAATAATCGCTCTAGTTTCAAGGCGATTCCTGAACATTTTATCGGTTGCTTGAAAATAACTATTGGATGCCTTTTATTTCATGCAACTATTAAGTGACTATGATTATCACTATAAATGTGCATACATGACTGGCTCATATCCTGGTTCACCTCTGTGGCTTTGCAAAGGCTAAAAAGGGGTAACCTAGAGCAAGGTCTAGGTTATCGTGATTTAGAAATTGGGCTTCCCACGTGTAGTGCCATGAGACTCTTTAGCATGCCATGAGTTAGGGAGTGGGCTACCTACGGGTAGTGTCATGCGACTCAACCCTAGAAACTAGTTCATCTGTTAGGTGGGATCATAAGGGGTTTAATGGGGATCTACCATGCGGAAGGTAGCATCTAGGTCCTCTACAGGGATAGCGCAGAGGCTAGGGCATGTAGGGATTGAGCAGTTATGCGGAAAATGTAAAGTTGTTTGGTTAAACCATAATTGACTAATTACACTATTATCATAGTTGCATGATTATTATTTCCCCCACATACCAACTTTATGCTGACCGACGTTTTGTTTGTCGGAGTTTTAGGTACAAAGCCAAAAGGACAAACAATAAATCGTCATATTGTGAAATACATGAATTAAAATACAAGGAGGATTAGTTAGAGTAGAATTCATATGTGGATGGAAGTTTAGAGATCCAAGTTTTCAAATGGTATGCAAAGTTTTTAGTTTTACCATATTTCAGTATAGCTGGTAGAATTTAATAATTGTTATTGATTATTTGTCGAACCTATGATCCTGTTAATTGGGATAATGGCTCTGACCTTCTGGTCTCTCTTAATTGGGGGATACCGGGAGGCAGGGTCGTTACATTTGGTATCAGAGCATAGGTTCCTCATTTAATCTTTAATAATTATTAAATTTTACAAATTCTATAGAACCCAAGGGAGTTATTAGAGGATTCTCTGAAAGACAGAGGTGTCTAGAAAAGGATCACGCCCGGGGGCTAGCAAGATTTTCCTCCGCACCGCTAGTCGGAATACGAGGACTCCCAGATCCGTGTGACTGCCTGGCCGAAGTCTCAGGATTTGACTCAAAAGAAGATACCTTTAGGACTATCTCATCTTGTTCGTCCCTTCTCAACCCTAATTCTGTTAAGATTATGAGGTTTAGGGTTTTTCTCTCTTTTCCTCACCCTCTTGGGGTATGGGTAAGGTTGATAAGGTTTAAGGAATCCTCCACCAAATTAGTAAAAGGAATGCAAATAAGATGTCATGGACATAAGCTTAATAGATTAAGCGTAAAAGAATAGATACATGCTTAGATCGTATGACATGAGTTTTCATTGCCCTCAAGAGAGACCTGAGGCTAGACCTTCTTATCAGGAGGATAAGTAAAGAGAGTTAGTCTTGGAGGTAGAGATCTCCATTTCAAGTAGAGACCCGACACATCCTCTGGATGATGTTAACCCCAACCCTAAGTGAAGGTTAAAGAGAGAGATGACATGATGAGTTAGACGTCATGGTAGACCAGATGGTTGGATAGACATGCCTTGGATGCCATATGAGCCATGAGAGGTTGGATGACTGAGTACCTTTGGCGACCCAACCCTGGGAAGGGGCATGCATGTTAGAGTGAAGGATATCTCTTTTATTTTGAGGTTAGAGAAGAATCTATGGAAACCTTATGAGCTTATATGAGCATGGCATAGTAGACACCCATAGTACGTTAGTAGTGCGAGCAATAGGTTGAAACTCTGGCCAGGAGAGTTTGACGGATGGCTTATGAGACAAGCATAGAGGGTTATGGATAACCTTGAGAAGACATAAGCTTGAGGGGTATGCTTGTAAGCTTGATTCACCTTCATGTAGAGAGGACCTCGGGTAGTAAGGTTGTTTGTAGAGTTAGCTCTAGAGAAAGAGAGCAGGACCCATGCAAGAAGGTTGGAAGCCTAGACTCTGAGATATGAGGAATAATGGGGAGTTGAGGATGATGCAACCTAAGTGGATGATAGTGGTTGCCTCATGCTTGATCCCTGGAGGCTATTGATATCCTGGTTGCCTTTAGAGGAACCTAACCCTAGAGAGAGGATGAGGCTTCTAGTACCTATGTGCCTATGGTATAGGTGTTTACCTTATGTGATGGGAAGAAGAGTTCCTTAGACCTTGACGAAGCTTAATAACAGGTTGTGAGGCCTTGAACCTTATTGATTGTCCTTGAGAAGGACTCAACTTTGAAGTGTTGCTCGAGTAGAAGAATCATAAGAAGTACATGACATACCTTGGACATGTTTGATTCATGGTTAAGAGGATGAGCACGCAGTTGTACATAAGAAAAGTGAACCTAGGGTTCCTAGGCCTAAGAGGGGAAGTGGTGTACCTGATGCTCCTGATAAGATTCGAGTATCTATAGTTTCGAGCATGATACTCCTCATGTTTAGAGGAAGAGGAAACCCCTTAAGTTTAAAGGTATGTTTTATGAACCCCTCACAGCTAAGTGATGACATGGGAAGGTATGATCTTGATCCAATGTTGAGAATGAGAACAAGTATGACCTTGCATTGTTTAGTAGGTGGTCTGCTTGTGCCTTAGTGGCTGCTGGGTTAAGCATGCTCATGTGAATATAAACCCTGAGGATGTTTGTGTCTTCCTCCCATCCTAGGAGAAGAACCCTTTAGTAGGGTGTGTACCAGTTTGTCGGTTTTGAGGAAACCTAAAGAGGTATCATAGGATCGTGAGAAACTAAGTGAAAAATACATGGTATGAGAATGAACCTGTAGACCCATAGATAACCATCTCTAAGTGCATGTGGATGTATTACCATGACCGGTATGGGGCCTGACCAAGGTAGGTAGGTTGCCATGACCCCTATGAAAGGATGAAAGTCGGCCCATGAATGCAGAGAAAGAGATGATGAAGGCTTGGGTAAGATTCTAAGTTGAACATGTATTATGTTGGAATCCTAAGTCTATCCTAGGGTTAGGTAGGGATAAGACCGATGAAAGTAGGAGTTGCCTAATTCCCCAGTTGCACATGACCATAGGGCCGGGAGGTAACTGCTATCATTGTCTGAGGGCCATGGGTTAGGAGATTGATCACCTTCATGAACTCATGGGATCTAAAGGGCAGATGAGTAGGGCACTCTCTGGATGCATAAGGGAAGAGGGATGACCCCAAAAAGTACTGGTACCCTACAGACCTAGAGGAGATGGCCAAGGATTGTGTGTAAACCCCAGTAGGTTTGAGACCAATTTTCCTTTGAAATAACTTTGATATCAAAATGTTTGCGATGTAGAGACATATGTGGCACGTTTCAACTTAGATTTAAAGGTACACTGGCAAGGTGGGATGTACCATCTCTACTCTTGGAATAGGAAGAACTATATATTTGGACTGCAACCAAATGCTTATTTCCTCTTATTATGGGAGTGAGAGATAGGACAATACACATGCCATATACCAAGGATAAAAGATGAAGTGAGTTGGAACGTTGCTATGAGGTATGAGGACAGAGATGATAACATGCCCTTGTGGAGTGAATGATATATGGATGGTTTACAAACAAGGTAGTCACCCTATGAGGATGTTTTATCATGAGATATGAGTACAAGGTTGAGTTTGAAAAACCAAGAGAATAAGCTCATAGTTTTCTTGATGAAGATAGACCTAGAGCTGAGATGAGATGATAAGTGGAATACACAGAGGTGTATGTTTTCAACATTACCCAATACCTAAGGATGTGAAGTGGTAATGGATGCTCTAGTTGAGATATAGCTGCCTAGTTTGACTAGAAGAGGTTGTTAGGATAACCCTAACTTTGGAAAGGAGATGTGTTTGGCTAACACTCAGATATAACGAAATTTGTTGTTTCAAGTGAGTGGTTGTTTGGTTAGCCAGCCTAGTCCTTGATACAGTAAAAGGATGGTTGTGGAACCTTAGATGCACTTCTTTGGAAAGGAAGGTGATGAAACCCTGATTAGAGTGGTTTAGGGTTTTTGAGGTATAAAGCTTGAGGAATCATGACATATAGGAGATCATCATTTTAAGATCACCATACACCGTACCACCAAGATAATAAGTGACAGTAGGACTTTGGATGCCTAAGATGAAGTTGCATGTGGCATTTGGCCATGCAAGCAGGAGGTGCAGGATGAACACTAGTAACCCAGTGCGTTGATATAGAGGATAAAGAGTTCTTGAGAGGGAATGGGAGTTCATAACTATGGATGTTGTGGTAAGTCTCCCCTAGACCAAGGAAGGTTGAGATACACTATGAGTTATGGTAGATCGCCTTACCTATATGACATAAGAAAGAAAGAGTACTGTTAAGGGACAGATCCGGTAGAACTACACATGAGAGAGATGGTTCAACTACACTGTGATGTGAGTTCAAAAGTTCTTGAGAATAACCTAAAGATTCACTTACATAAGAAGGATGTAGGTGCATGAAGAACTCGATGCTAGTATAGTTTATCACCCCTAACTAATGGTTACTATGATACAGAATAAAGGGTCTGATGAGAGCATGTGTGCTCGTTCAGGGTGATACATAGAGAGAGTTCTTGTCTTCTGTAAGATGAGATGATAACCGCCACAGCCAGTATCGAGATGTAACAGAGCTCTGTAAGGGCGGTTGAGTCAGTCACCACTTCATTAAGATGTTGTTGGTGAAGGGACCTCGTGAAGGTCAAGAAAGGACCACAATGTGTGCATATGAAGTTGCTTTGATCGTGCCATGGCTAAAAGGAGCCCAGGGATGACATGAGTCATAGGCTGATGCAAAGTAGACTGACATGCAGTTCACTGTGGGGGAATACGTGACATGAAGATCTATAACACCCCTGACCTGGGTTATGCCTTAACCCTAGGAGTTTTGCTTAAGAAAGCTAATTATATTTAATTTAATTTTGTGAAAAGTAATTAATGACCAAGAGGAACTTATGTTTCAATTTTGGTCTTGTTCAATAATGTTGAAGCAATGTTTGCTTATTCTGGACCAAAGTGTAATTTACCCAATTTGAGGGGTTATCTTGCAAATGTTACTTGATAAATGTTCCTCAAGTGTTTAGGCATCATGAGAGTCAAAATGATGCAGAGGTATGACTTGTGATAGCTTGAGTACCAAGAAAGAGCTGATAGAGCAATGTTTGTGCATTAAAACCTAGTTTTGGTGTAATGTGCAATTTACCCAAAACCTAGGGTTCAATATGAAAATTACCACTTCAAAATAGTCCCTAATGTTTCTTGGAATCATGTAGAGAAAATAAAATGAGAGGGGTGTCTCATTTGAATTACTTTGGAGGAGAGAGAATCTTGATATTAAAATAATCAAGATTTAAGCATAATTGAAACCCTGATTCAATTTAATGCAAAAATAAATATATTAATTGAAATGCCTTTAAACCAAAATTGAAATGGTTGAATTCTGATATGTGTGGACGTCCTTGTGATTTTCAAGGGCCACTAAATATCTCAAGGAGGTGAAAAACCCACTCACATTATTATAAGAAAAAGAAATATCCACTCACTTATGGATATTACTATTAAACGGATTAAGGTGCTTAATTTTTTTTTTTAAATTGTGTATAATTGAGAATAATAAGAGGAAAAGAGGATAGCCTCATCCCTAATTAAGAGAAGGGGGCAAGTGGAAAGGATATGGGGGAGATAATTCCTACTTTCTCTTTCCTAATTGAATTTTTAATAAAAATTGCATATAAGCTCATTTATCCATAGAGTAAAGGGGGGATTTTGAATTCAATTCCACCATTTGCTTGAAAAACGACCTTGGGATATTGGGAGCAAGAGGAGAACGAACCCCAACCTTTTGGTAAGCTTCTTGACCCTCTTTCACCTTGAATCCATGGTGGAAATCACAAATCAATGCTTGATTTCTTCTTTTCTTCACTCCATCTTCAACCCTAGCCAATCTTTTCACCCAAAATCTTGAGGATGAGCCTAGGGGGAGTTTCAAAATCTTCATCCACCATTTTTTATGTGAATATCCAAGATTTGAAACTCAATTGGAGGTGGGTTATATTACTTGAACCCCTCTACATTGTTATTCAACTATCAATCTTGCAATTTCATTGATTCCTTCATCTTCTTGATTAATTGTTGGTTGAAATTGGTAATTCCATGAAATCAGAAGTACTAAGATCTTCAGGGACGAAGGTAGATGATGATGACATCAACTTGGAAACATTTCCCAAAGAAATTGTATTACATTCGGTTTCAACAAGTTGCTCATTTGGTTTCAACAAAACTGTTTGAAAGCAAACAGTTTAATCAAACTGTTTGAAGCTAAACGGTTTCAAACCGTTTGGGAGAGTTGACCAGGGTTGACCGTTTGGAAAAATTGATGCTAATATTTATGGTTGATGACCCATCAAATTTGATTGATTAATTCCAAAGGGTTCATCAGTTGAAGGTTAATCAATTAGCAAACCCTAATAAGGTTAAGTGCTGAAATTCAATTTGGTTAACTTAGAGTTTTGGGTGATTGAGCCCAAACGGTCTCAAGACTGTTTGGAGGTCACCCAAGACCGTTTGGAGGTGTAGGGTTAAGTATGGTTGAGTAAATGAAGGTCCAGAGATACCAAATAGAAATGCAATAAAGTGCTGATTTGATGATCAATCCAATGATCTAAACCCTAATGGAATTTCACAAATTCCAAGGATAGGATGGGGCAAACGGTATCAAGATGGTTTGGGGGTCATCCAAATTACCTAAAGACCGTTTGGGGTCTGGTCATATCAAAAATTTGATGATGATTCATTAGTTGCAATGTAATCAATTCCACAATGTTAATCATTGATGGCTATTCAATTCCAAGCCCTAATTGAAGGTTCCTTGAGTTGAAATCCTAGATCAATTGAGTTTAGAACTCGAATTGATGGTCTAATTGAAGGTTGATTCAATAGTTCAAGTGACAAAGAAATCAAGGATTCAATTGATAATCGGTTCATCCATTGAAATCATGAATCGTATAAGTGTTGAAAGGACTTTTTGGTCCATTCAGTTTTGAGAGGGTTTGGACCAAATGGTTTGTTGACGTGAAGCTCCAAGCTTTGAAGCTCAATTGGAGGCGGGTTATATAACTTGAACCCTATACATTTTTATTCAACTACCAATCTTGCAATTTCGTTGATTCCTTCATCTTCTTGATTAATTGTTGGTTGAAATTGGTAATTCCATGAAATCAGAAGTACTAAGATCTTCAGGGATGAAGGTAGATGATGATGAAATCATCTTGGACACAATTCCCAAAGAAATTGTATTTCATTCAGTTTCAACAAGTTGCTCATTTGGTTTCAACAAAATTGTTTGAAAGCAAACAGTTTCATCAAACCGTTTGAAGCTAAACGGTTTCAAACCGATTGGGAGATTTGACCAGGGTTGACCGTTTGGCAAAATTGATGCTAATATTAATGGTTGATGACCCTTCAAATTTGATTGATTAATTCCAAAGGGTTCATCAGTTGAAGGTTAATCAATTAGCAAACCGTAATAGGGTTAAAAGCTGAAATTCAATTTGGTTAACTTAGATTTTAGGGTGATTGGGTCCAAACGGTCTCAAGACCGTAGTCCAAACCCTCTGAAAACCGAATGGACCAAAAAGTCCTTTCAACACTTACACGATTCATGATTTCAATGGATGAACTGATTATCAATTGAATCCTTGATTTCTTTGTCACTTGAACTATTGAATCAACCTTCAATTAGACCATCAATTAAAGTTATGAACTCAATTGATCTAGGATTTCAACTCAAGGAACCTTCAATTAGGGCTTGGAATCGAATAGCCATCAATGATTAACATTGTGGAATTGATTCCATTGCAACTAATGAATCATCATCACATTTTTTATATGAATAGACCCCAAACGGTCTTGAGGTCATTTGGATGACCTCCAAATAGTCTTGAGACTGTTTTCCCCATCCTATCCTTGGAATTTGTGAAATTCCATTAGGGTTTAGATCATTGGATTGATCATCAAATCATCACTTAATTGCATTTCAATTTGGTATCTCTGGACCTTCAATTACTCAACCATACTTAACCCTAGACCTCCAAACGGTCTTGGGTGACCTACAAACGGTCTTGAGACCGTTTGGGTGACCTCCAAATGGTCTTGAGACCGTTTGGGCTCAATCACCCAAAAATCTAAGTTAACCAAATTGAATTTCAGCACTTAACCCTATTACGGTTTGCTAATTGATTAACCTTCAACTGATGAACCCTTTGGAATTAATAAATCAAATTTGATGGGTCATCAACCATAAATATTAGCATCAATATTTCCAAATGGTCAACCCTGGTAAACTCTCCCAAACAGTTTGAAACCGTTTAGCTTCAAACGGTTTGATGAAACTGTTTGCTTTCAAACGGTTTTGTTGAAACCGAATGAGCAACTTGTTGAAACCGAATGAAATACAATTTCTTTTGGAAATGTGTCCAAGATGATGTCATAATCATCTACCTTCGTCCCTGAAGATCTTAGTACTTCTGATTTCATGGAATTACCAATTTCAACCAACAATTAATCAAGAAGATGAAGGAATCAATGAAATTGCAAGATTGATAGTTGAATAATAATGTAGAGGGGTTCAAGTTATATAACCCGCCTCCAATTAAGATTCAAAGCTTGGATATTCACGTCACCAATGGTGTATGAATCTTTTGCAACTCCCCCTAGGCTCGTCCTTAAGCTTTTGGGTGAAAAGATTGGCTAGGTTTGAAGATGGAGTGAAGAAAAGAAGAAATCAAGCATTGATTTGTGATTTCCACCATGGATTCAAGGTGAAAGAGGGTTAAGAAGCTTACCAACAGGTTGGGGCTCGTTATCCTCTTGCTCCCAAGCTCCCAAGGTCGTTTTGCAAGCAAAGGGTGGAATTGAATTCGAAATTCCCCCTTTACTCTATGGATAAATGAGCTTATATGCAATTTTTATTAAAAATTCAATTCAGAGAGAGAAAGTAGGAATTATCTCCCCCATATCCTTGCCACTTTCCCCCTTATCTTCCTTAGGGACGAGGGTATCCTATTTGCCTCTTATTATTATCAATTATCCACAATTTAAATAAAAACAAATTAAGCACCTTAATCCATTTAATAGTAATATCCATAAGTGAGTGGATATTTCTTTTTCTTATAATAATGTGAGTGGGTTTTTCACCTCCTTGAGATATTTCGTGGCCCTTGCAAAGCACAAGGACGTCCACACATATCAGAATTCAACCATTTCAAATTTGGTTGAAAGGCATTTCAATTAATATATTTATTTTTGCATTAAATTGAATCAGGGTTTCAATTATGCTTAAATCTTGATTATTTTAATATCAAGATTCTCTCTCCTCCAAAGTATTTCAAATGAGACTCCCCTCTCATTTTATTTTCTCTACATGATGCCAAGAAACATTAGGGACTATTTTGAAGTGGTAATTTGCGTATTGAATCCTAGGTTTTGGGTAAATTGCACATTACACCAAAACTAGGTTTTAATGCACAAACATTGCTTTATCAGCTCTTTCTTGGTACTCAAGCTATCACAAGTCATACCTCTGCATCATTTTTACTCTCATGATGCCTCAACACTTTAGGAACATTTATCAAGTAACATTTTCAAGATAACCCCTCAAATTGGGTAAATTGCACTTTGGTCCAGAATAAGCAAACATTGCTTCAACATTATTCAAACATGACCAAAATTGAAACATAAGTTCCTCTTAGGCCTTAATTACTTTTCACAAAATAAAATTAAAGATCTAATTAGCTTTCTTAAGTAAAACTCCTAGGGTTAAGGCATAACCCAGGTCAGGGGGGTACAAATGATAAACCCCTAACAAGGATTTCATCGCCGAAATCCCCGATAAAGGAAGACAGATATTATTCATTCATAATACTATCTAGTATTCACATAACATTTCATTGTTATGGAGATACCATAAATCTTTGATCAACACAAAGTTATTCCACTCAAGTTTATCATAGAATGGTTCACACGGGGCACCTACTCCACTGTCCTTTTTATTATTAACTGTGGAATTAATTATGTGTCAGGTAAGAATTTTCCTTAATTTACAGTTTCATGTGAAAAATTCTTGTTTCTAAGGAGTCTCCCATGCTCCTTATTTAATTCAACATTTCACTTTCATGATCACAATTAGGTTCTGTCACCCTCTTGGGACTATAAGTCATTTCATACCTTGATTGTGCCATCTCACCTGGTGACATAATACTAGATTTCCATATTATTTGTACTAACTATCTTATTAGTTGTACATTCTCTTATCATAAGGAGAGATTACTTTATCAATTAAGAACTGATCTCAAAGATATCTTCAGTTGTTATGTTTATACAAAGCATAAACCCCTAACATATGATGTTCGTATTATTTTATGTATAATTAAACTGATTTCATGGTTGACCATTCCAGGTAGCCAACATAAACCATCTGATATTTTTTTAGATACCATGATCTCCTACCTTGGTATCCGTCACATATGTTGAAAACACATCACAGATTTATCTTCCTTTCATCTTGGGACATTATTTGTTACATATGTCTTTACCTTGGAACTAAAGTCCAAGATAAACTGATACTTTTCTAAGTATCCATCATATTAAAATTTTTATCTTATGCACATCAAGTGTCCTAAGATCTACTTTATTTCCATGTCCCCGAAAGGAATGAAAATAAGGGATCATATTCTTTTTATTATTTCATGAATTTTCAACTATTCATGAATCATTTACTCTTTGTCTTATCCTAGGTTCCTTGCCCTCAACATAGGAATTTATAAGGATGATCACATATTATTATTCCTTTCTTTGTTATTATCTAACATATTCATGAGAATCTTATGATCTCATCAAATTGCCATCTCCACATTATGGGAAAAGATCGTTATTATACTTACAAACTTTATTGGACAGGGATCACCTCCCTTATTCCTATTCTTATCTTATGAGGAGTATACTTTTTACTTCCTCATACATACATACACATCTGAGATTATCTCAGATTTTTCTTTCTTGTACATAAGATATGACATATTTATCCTTACCATATTTCTAATTTCATGATAATCATTAGATTGTCTCAGAATGACCACTTGATTAGAGCAATCAAAAAGATAACAATCTAAGAGTTCTATACTCACTTTATTATCGATAGTTGTATACCTGGCCAGGGTATATAAATACTGAGATTAAGTAGTGTGCACTTTGTATACTATCATATTCCTTCCTTTTCATATTATCACAAGTATAAGATTAAACATTCCTGGATTTTATCCAGGCATCTATTCTATACCTCATCCTTTCTCATAGAGGTAAGAACAATATAAAACATCTATAATGTTTACTATGAAAAATGTAAGTCCTCATAGGACTAATCAAGGAAAGATCAACCAATTACTTTCTCAATTTAACTCAGGAAACCATAAAAAGACATATTAGAACGACATTATTTTGTCTGACCTATCATGATTCGTGGATGGTTCACTACCTTAGGCTAACTCTGCCTCAGAGGTTGATTCATCATAATGTTTCTGGATAAGCAATCTCTTGCCAGATGTCCTACCTATCTACATTGGTAACAATGTCTGAGCTCTAGATGTGGTCTAGAAGGTTCTTTACCCTTTCCAAGTAGCCATTGCCTTGGTGCACTAGGCTCTGGTTGTACCAAAAACTTCTTCCTTTTGGAACTACTAGGCCTCTGCTCTTGAGTTTGGATAGGCCTTTTCTCAATCATCACCTTATTTTTCTTCTCTGGGCAATACCTTCTGATATGTCCAGGTTTCCTACACTTGTGACAGACCCTAATTTCAGGTTGTATCCTATTCCTTCCATCAATATTCATTGCTCCAACATGCTGATGTTGAGCAAAAATCCTATTGGAGTTCAAAACTTCATCATTGGGGGCTGGTAGTCTAGGTTGCATTGCTAATGCATGATCTAATATATGCACCATAGCTGTCCTAAATTGCTCAAACAGAGCAGAGAAAGCTGGGCTCTCTATCATGGCTAGGTCAAACTGGGGATGTGTAGGTATATGTTCTTCTCTGCTCTGATCCCCTGCACCTCTTCTTGGTGCAGCATTGCTGCTCTCAAAATCATGTTCTATATATGATCCAGACATCATCAAGTTCTTCTTCTCCTATATGAGCAGAAGACACTATCAGATACACTGGAAAATACTAGAACAAACTCTATTACCTTAGTCCTATGTCTCTGTAGACTCAGTGAACCTAGAGCTCTGATACCACTAAATTGTGGCATCCAACTCACAAAAATAGGATTTACTTAAGTGAAAGCGAATCATTTGTAGCGGATTACTGAAAATCATTAAAATTTAAAACTTTTTGCAAAGAGATCCAAACATAACAAAACTCTCAAGACCGTTTGGGTCCAAACGGTCTCAAACCGTTTGGAGACCCAAGCCCATTCGGTTTCAAGAGCAATTTGCCCAAACGGTTTCAAACCGTTTAAAGATCAAAGGGGTCAAGATCTTTTGATGACTCAATGTGATCAAATCAATTGATAACTCAACGTGAGGAAGGATCAATTGACGCTATAATTATTAATGATTTATATCAAGGGAAACCACTAGAGTTGTACCTTTAAGGTACCAAGTGATTGGTAACCTTAGGTGAGTTAATCCTTGAAGTTTAAATAAGCAATACTTCAATATACTATGTCTATCGTTATTGAATGTACTTAATTGAAGAATTGGTTAACCTAATCTAATCAAGTTTGACATAGTCAACATTCTAGAAAGGATGAGTGAGAGAGAGAGAGGAATCCATACATGAATGATAATCATGTGATGGTTAAGCCTCAACATATTCAATGTGAATAAAATATGAATTGTAGGGAATGATCCATGATAAAGAAGATCATCAAACCCTAATCAAGAAGATTGATGAATATTAACCCTAAGTTAGGGCAATGCTAAGTGTAATCCTAATCTAAAGTATGAAAGTAACTGTGGAAACACATCCCACTATCACACAGACAGTGAGGTGTTACACGAAAATGGGCAGAAAACACCATAAACCACAAATTACCAAAAACACGGGTTAATTAAAACCGATTTCAGAAAGCAGAATAACTGAGAAACTATTACATTTAGGTCCTCATCCTGTAAGGAAACATGTTATATAAACATTTACAAGATCTTGGTAGTGTCCACAACTTAGGAGATCAGCTGTCCTGTCAGCACATGAGTTCATCACATGTTAATACATACATCACGACCCACATTCGGCCATCAGTAGGATATACAAAACATCATCAGCTATACATCGCGAAACAACGTCAAAACACCTCCAAGGACCTAAGAGTACAGGGATGACTCTAGATTCAATTACAAAACAACCAAAATAGCAGCATGTCCATCACTTGCCTTCTACTGCTCGTCTTGCTGCCCGATCGCAACTCCGCGACCACCACCACGTCTAGCTCGAACACCTAAAAAGGTTATAAACTAGCGGGGTGAGACACACAGTCCCAGCGAGAAACATAACTCCCTTCCGAAACTATAAAACCATAGAAAGATTAAAGCAACAACAACAAATAACTAATAGAGAGTATAACCAAAGCAGTTTATAAAGTAAAGTTGTTCATACCGTCAAGCTTATCAGAATGTACAGAAGGCGTATACCCATGTATTTCTTTATGGAACATGATTAACAAGATAAGATTTATAAGGCCTTACCTCATAACATAAGGAATGCATGAGTAACTACAAGTATAACAAGATCAACTTCTCAAGCAAGGCCTCAACCAATGTTTTGTGTTTTGCCTTATGCAGTAAATACTATTCGACTGGATTACATATTATTATTCCCTGAGGAAGTGAGCCGTACCGCTCAGATCCAATCGACATCTGTGAAACTCGGAGCCGGTGCCATACAAGGTCAATGGAAGAGCTGGACTCTACGACCTCCCACCTCGTGATCAGTGTAGAGTACAACACAAGCATGACCACAATCTCATGCTTAAGTGGCCTCATCCACAGGGTCAGGCTACCCTCAGCCTAGCCTACCTCGGTACAGGTATCGATGCTAATGAAACTGAGCCACGGGCCTATTCACCGTTCTCTGAGCCATGAACGCATTCATGCTCTCATATCACATATCCTGAGCCATGGGCCTGTTCACCATGCTCTTCACATATCGAGCTACGGGTCTGAATCCAAACTCTGGAGTCTACAACCGAAGTTGCGCTCTTAACTCCTCACTTTAGGCTAGGAGAAACCTCGCATACTCAACAATATGCGCTCTGGGTTAACCTGCAGGAGAACCCGTTTCACCATCACCATCTCCTGACGATGATGGATCTATGGCCAGAGCAAACTACATGATATATTCCACTGTGATTAATTAGTATCTTTTATGTGGATTGCAAGATTCAACCAAGTTGTATAACATGTAAACTTATAACAAGAATAAACAACATGAAACTCAAAATCATGCTTTTACTGTCATCAACATCATCCTGATCCATCACAAGGATCCAACATTACATGTTACCACTTGGCCTCTTGCCAATCATCTAGATCCATCACAAGGATCATCACATTGCCATCGGATCTCAATCCCTCATCACATAGTGCCACTACCTCTCAAGGATTACATCATCACCATCGGATAGCAATCCCAGGTCATCATCAAAGGATAACACCTCATCTAGGCACTTTAACCAACCCAGGTCCTCAGACCAAAACACATAAAGCATATTATCTCATCATCAAGAGTAACCATCAAAGCAGTGTTACTCAAACATGTATATATATATACCTCATAGCCCTTATTCCTGGCTATGCAACTGTATGAGTCACCTACATGGTTAGTATACACACTCATTAGGAATTAACAGAAGATTCATATTATGAACATAGGGAAACATTGATTGATTATATATGTTATCATTCATGCCTCAACCTGTGACCATTGACATAGGTCATATCATCATGCAAGGCTTCTTACATGCTTATCATTTCTTTAGCATTATACAGATGATTCAAGATGATCATAAACACAGGTACTATCAAGGTGTGATACATAGATGTGAACTTACTATGGAAATTACCATCAAGCATCACAAGGATCACTACCATAACAAAACATGGTTATAAGAACAAGATCCAGTGTATAGAAGGAACATAACCCTAACTAAAAGTACCCACTACCCTCACCAAAGGTGTGTCGGGTAGGGCACCCTCACTAGAAGTTGTATCAGTCAGGGTACTCTCCCATAACGCCCAACACTCCGACCACAAAATGGGCAAGACAACCAACCACATATCGCCCAAGAACTTAGCAAGGGTACCGAGCTACTATCTCAGGATGTGTCGTGCACTTAGGTGTATCAGGCATCCATGTGCAAAGTGCAGCTCGGTCCATATCGTGCAACGGTGTGTTGCGCATCTCTGTGTCGGGCAACGCAGCATCGTGCAACATAGGTTATAACGGCTACAAGCCTGTCAAGCAGCTGAGCCTATGGGCGTGCCGTTCAAGGAGTAACGTTCAACAGGGTATCGGGCAACGCCCATCAAGTGTCGTGTTGCCGGTCAACATACACAGGGCTAAAGACAAGGAGGTAACGCCCATTACAGAACTAGCTAGCAACGCTTCCATAACATCAAGGTATAACGACACCAAGCCACTTCTAAATCATGTGTGTCGGGCAGGGTACTCAGCAAGATGTGATGCCCGACAAACACAAGGCAGGAACTTGGTGCAACGCCCGACACAGCCACACCAACACAACGTCCAAGACTCTAGGTCAAGAGGGGTATCGGGCAACACCAACCCCAAGGCATATCGTACAAGATGCAACCCGACAGGGTCACCACCAACCTCAAGCACAAGGGCACCAAAACCCTAATGGATCAAGAAGATGACTCACCTATCAACTATCAAGAGAGAGGGGTCTTGCCAAGGTTCTTAACACCAATCGGGCAACACAAGGAACAACCACATCCAAGGTCCACAACCATCACATAGATCACCTTTCAAGTCCATGGTGAGAGGAGGGTGTTGCTCAAGCTACTAGAACACAAGCTCACCTCTCAACTTAAATGAGAGAGGAGTATTACCCATATTACTAGAACTCAAGCTCACTCCTCAAGACCTAGGAGAGAAAGGGGTGTTTCTCAATAAGAAACCCTAAAACACATGGTTCGGCCAACAAGAACAACTTAAGCAAGAAACTAAACTAGCAACATGCATAGCCTATATGATGACAAGAAACATACAAGAACATAGGAGAGGTAGTATAGTTAGGGTTAGGAGTTATGTAACCCGCCTTAAGCAAGCTCCAAGATCCTAGATCCAACCTCCAATAAGGAAGAAGGGCAAGGCACTCTAGGGTTCGGCCACCACTATAGGAAGAAGGAGACTCCAAGGCAAGGATCGGCCACCAAGCTTGCAAAAGAAGAGAGGGTGTCGTGCACCAAGGGAGAGGGAGACTAAGGAACTAAAGGGGTCCTTAGCAAGAGAAAGGAAACACATATATAGGAAAGGATGGAGGAGAAACCAAGGAAAGATAAGGCAAGGTGTTGCCCACCTAGGGACACTTGTCCATGAGCAAAGCCACCACACTAACATGTCTTAAACACATGTCCAAGGCCACTGCCACATGCAAGCATCAAGCACCAAGTGTCTACTAGTGGTGACACAAACGAGGTCAAAGAGGGTCAAAGGGTCCATGGGTGTTATGACCCGTTTCAAAGTTAACCAATAAGTATCATGATTAGTCCATAATTAAGTTAATTGAGATAAGTTAAGTGCTCATGTGATGGTTAGTGCATCATCAAGTTGATTAAGTTGAATTAAATACACAAGACACAATTAGTGCATAATTAAGGTGATTTAGGTTCAGTTAAATGCTGAGATGCAATTAGTTATTTGATCAAGTGAGACAGTCAAATTAGCATGATTATTCGCTTTGAGATTGTAGTGGATTCCGTGCTTGACATTTTGCAAGAGAAATCATCTTAATCGGATACTCGAGGCGAGAGTTATAACATTTCTTAGAAACTTGGACCTAGGATGCAATTTTTCCAGTATTTGGCTATATTATCTTTTACCTTTCCCTTTCTTCTTTATCTCTTCTTCAGTGATTATTTCCTGAACCGACAGAGCGGTCGGCGCCCAATCTACCCGATAGAACAGCAGCAAGAGGCGAACGGCTGGGCGATTTTTCTCTCGAGCCTCAGCTGGATTCCATGGCGCCACCTCCGTCCATCCTTCTTCTTCCCTTCCCCTTCCTCTTCCTGCCAACAGATCGCCCGAGCTGCTTGGGCAGCCGGCGGCCAAGCTGCAGTGCAGCAGCTGCACGGCTCCGGCCAGGAGCCCTAGGGCGTGAGTAGCAGCATCAAGACGGCCACCCTAACTCCGCCTTGGTGATCCGAGCTTGATTCCGTAGCTTCCCCACCTCCATCACGCCACCTGCACTCATATAACCAGGGGTGATACCCCGCCTAGCAACAGCAGTAGTAGCTGCATGAATTAGAAGCCATGGAAGGCTAGGGCATGAGTAGCACCACCTAGCATAGCTTTGAACTCCGCCGAGTATTCAGAACATGAATCCACAACTCCAGTAGGAGCCGACGTATCCTCCTCCTTCCTAGCTCCTCTGTGGCGCCCCAACCTGCTGGGCATCACCCCCGAGCAGCAGCAGCTGTGTTTGCAGCCAATAGTCACCGTGGGCACAAGGCTACACCACAAATTGGGTTCGTCCTTGAGGTCCAGACAACAAACCAACAGCCCTTGTCCTCGATTCAACTTTAATCGAGTTCATCTTCAATGAGTGTATGGTACTGTTCCATTGCAACATGTTCGAAAATTTGGGTCTATTCCAAGGTAGAAGACGACTGACGTATACCCAGAAACTGGTCCCTAGACGTGTTCCTGGATGGATCCGGACGAATTCAGACATTCCGAATTAGGTGAGTGGCAGTTCATTCAGAAATCATTATTTAACTCAATTTAAGTGCTTAATTGCTTCAGTATCAGTTAGTATAACTCCTAAACAGTGTAGCACATACAATAGAGAATGATAGATTCATTGGAACTTGAAATACGTGATATGATTGATGAAAATGATAGAATTTCCTGTATTACAACTGCAATGTATACGTTGAGCATAAAATGTATGTTTAGCATCGAAACTAGATAAGTTGATACTGAGTCATGTGTAAAGATGACAAATGATGTATATGTGTTTTCAAGTGATGCTCAGAATATGAAATAAGTATGAAATGTGATATTCCTGTTTAAGTGTTTATATGTTAAGCAGTTAATAGACTTAGGTGCTCCAACACCGTAGAACCCCATTGCGTGGTCTGTACCTTTGGGGTAAAACGGTCAGCCCTGGGGATACGCCCAGGCATCAGAGACTCGTGTCCAACAAATACCAAATGTCTCAGTGACACGGAGTCTGAGAGGTAGGATCCCGGTCAGCCCTGGGGATACGCCCAGGCATCGGAGATCCGAGAGAATGTCCCGGTCAGCCCTGGGGATACGCCCAGGCATCGGAGACTTAGAGACCCTCCGACTGTGCACTACAGGTTGCGGGAGGAGTCCAGAGCACTCAGAGTTAGTGCAGTGAGGCCCTTGTGAGCCCGAGAGTCCTGTGCAGACCAGGACGAGAAGTCAGACTTAGCATTTCCCGGGTGTGTCGCTAAGTCTTGTACGGTGGGATCGTAGTTCGCTACAGATCTTCATATGCAGAGTGCACTGCATATGTTTGGGGCATAACTAAAATGTAATCATATAGGATCACAGTAAATTTAATATGTTAAGAGATTTGAACTTCTGTGCCAATTCTCTATAACTGTTTATTTGTTTAAAATATCTGTTGTTGCATAGAAATGTGATTATTATCTGTAAATCTGCTATGTCATTAGAACTGCCCTGCTTAGTACTGCACTTATGCTTTATTTAAATTTTATATATCTGATGAGTTGTTTAGTGATAGCTAAATGAAATGCAATTCACTGAGCGAGTAGGCTCACTCCTCTACTCAAACATTTTCAGGTCAGTGACAGTTTCAGGAATCTGAAGGATCTTACCACCCTAGTCAGTAGAAGGTATATGTAGTTAGTTAGATAGTGGTCTCTTAGTCCTTTCCCCTCAGTCCTTGGGATATGGTGTGGGTGAGAGAGAGTGTGTATGTGGAATGTGTATAAAGATGTAAATTAACTGTTATGTTTACTTTCTGTTAAACAATGTTACATGTTGTAAACTCTGTTTATGTTCTCTAGCCAGTTTAATTGAAATTCTTCCGCGATAGTTTATTATGTTTTAGTTTACAGCAATAATCCGGATATCATTACGAGGTTTTAAAAAGAAAAAGTTCTGATTGATTTGTTTATGTGATAATCCCTCTGTCGCGCCCTAATCTCGTGATTAGTGGTTAGTGTGAGATCGGGGTGTGACATCTTGGTATCATAGCATAGGTTGAGTACATGGTTACTCTAAGTCAAGGTCAGGGGATGACAAGAGACCAATAGGATTAGGACTTAAGTGTCTTCCTTCTAACTGCAATTTTCTAACAGGAAGTGTTCTGTTATACTATTGCAGATGGCAGAAAGAGGACGTGGTCATGAGAACCAAGTAAAGAGTTTATGTTGAATCGTCAGGGATCATTAGGGTCGAAAGATAGAGTATATTCTTCTCTGGATATGTCTTTAGCTCTGGGAGGTCTGAGTGTTTAGATACCCTGGCCAGGTGTTTAGATACCCTGAGTGTTTAGAAGTGATATGTCTTTAGCTCTGGGAGGTCTGAGTGTTTAGATACCCTGGCCAGGTGTCTGAATACTTAGATTGACCAGTATCAAGCTACTCTGTCTATTCTTCTCTGGATGCCCTGGCCAGGTATGCAGAGGAAGGATAGGCTAGAGAGAAACCCTAGAAATCTTAGGGTTAAGAAACTAGAAATTTATGCAGGAGTAAGAGATTAAACATAGGATGCGATGCAACTCTTGCTTTATATTGCTTATTTGATTGGAAATCATTAGAAATGCTCTTATATGTATGGATTTAGATTTTCAGTTTATAGAATAAATATGATTCTTTTATGTTGTTGTGTGTCATGAAGTGATTTATTTATTGTTTATATTCTTTGTATTAAGTATACCAGAAGTTATGTTTAAATCAGTTTGCCCTAAGTGGATATTCTTTCCACATGTTTGAGATTAATAGGAGTTGGTTAATCCTGAGTAGCTCTTGGCTTCAGGACTACAGGTTCGGCCTGGTCCGGCTGGCAGGATGCGTTACTGAGATCTAATGACTCCTATTAACAGTATAATAAGAGTAGACTCTGGATAATTTAGACTCACATCATAGTAAGAATGTACATACACTAAGATGTTGAGATATAAGAGAAAGATTAGAACAACTAAGAATTAGTTGGAACTGATATCGAAGACCCAACATTGGGACCTCATATGAGCAATCCTTAATTAGAAATAAAGGAACACAATATAAGGTTCAGACTAAATTTAATGATTAGGTGAGAGATACCCTTAATGGTACTAATCAATAATGCATAACAAATGCATGGATCCAATACATGATTAGTAAACCCTAGTTGAGGGTGTATCCTTATAAACCCTGGTTGAGGGTGTATCCTTGTGAAACCCCAGTTGAGGGTGTATCATTGCGATTTCATCCCCGAAATCCGAAGAGAAAAGCGAGGGGTACTTCCTCCTCATCTCTTCCTCAAGCTCCCATGTGGCCTCCTCAATGCCACGATGATGCCAAAGAACCTTTACAAGAACCAGGTCCTTCCTCTTCAACTTCTTAACCCTTGTGTCAAGGATTGCCACAGGACCTTCCTCGTAGGTCACATCTTCATCAAGCTCAACTTCGTCCGGCTGTATCACTGTTCCTGTATCCAAATGACTTTTCTTCAGCATACTGACATGGAACACTGGATGTAACCTGTGTAATTCTGGCGGAAGCTCTAACTCATAAGCTACCTTGCCAAAACATGCTATGACCGGGTATGGCCCCATATACCTGGGTGCTAGCTTACCCTTTCGGCCAAACCTTAGCTCACCTTTCAACAGAGAGACTTTAAGATACACTTTGTCTCCTACCTGGAACTCCAAAGATCGTCAGCGATTGTCTGCATAAGACTTCTGCCTGTCCTTTGCTACTTTCAACTATTGCTGTATCACCTTGATCTTCTCTGTTGTCTATTGTACTAACGCGGGACCCAAAAACTGATATTTACCAGACTCATACCAATACAAAGGAGATCTGCACTTCCTGCCATATAAGGCCTCATAGGGAGCCATGTCAATGCTCCGCTGATGACTATTGTTGTAGGCAAACTCTATCAAACTGAGATGTACGTCCCAACTGCCTAGGAACTGCAAAACACAAGCTTGAAGGAGATCCTCTAAAATCTAAATAGTCCTCTCAGACTGTCCATCTGTCTGCGGGTGGAAGGTGGTACTGAACCTCAACTGTGTTCCCAACGCCTTGTGCAACTGTTCCCAGAAACAACTCGTGAACTGAGGACCTCTGTCAGAGACTATCGTCGCTGGCACACCATGCAAACGTACTATATCATCCACATATACCCGAGCGAGCTTCTCGGATGTATGTGCTATCTTTACAGGTAGGAAATGGGCAGACTTCGTCAATCTATCCACTATTACCCAAATGGAATCATGATGCCTAGTTGTCCTGGGTAGACCAACTACGAAATCCATGGTTATATGATCCCATTTCCACAACGGTATTGACAGGGGTTGCAACTTACCTACTGGCTTTTGATGCTCAGCCTTGACTTGCTGACATACCACACATCTAGCCACAAACTCCGCTACATCTTTGTTCAAACTGGGCCACCAATACAATCCTTCAGACTATGATACATCTTGGTGACTCTTGGATGCATAACATACATCGACGTGTGTGATGGCTCGAGCACTAACTTCCTCATATCATCAGCATCGGGGACCACCATCCTGTCACGATAGCAAACTAGTCCATCCTTGGACTCATGGAACCCATCACGTCTTTTGCTGCCAAACTCTGATCTGATCAACTGTACTGCATCATCTGTCTGCTGTGCATCTTTAATCTGTTGTCTTAGCGTAGGCTTGACTTGCATTTGTGCTAGAAGTCCAACTAATAAGGAAACTTCCATCTGCACATTCATCTGTCGCAAGGAAACAAGCATATCCCATCTATGGCTTACCAGGGAACTCAACTGTGCCTTCTTTGAAGAAAAAGAAGAAGACTTTCAGCTAAGTGCATCAGCTACCACATTCACCTTACCAGGATGGTACTTGATGGTTCAGTCGTAATCATTGATTAACTCCATCCATCGACGTTGTCGCATGTTTAACTCATGCTGCGAAAAGATGTACTTTAGATTCTTATGATCCGTAAAGATCTGACACACTTCCTAGTAAAGATAGTGTCTCTAAATATTTAATGCATGAACCACCGTTGCCAACTCCAAATCATGAGTCGAATAGTTCTCCTCGTGTTTCTTAAGCTATCGTGAAGCAAAAGAAACCACATGATCTTCCTGCATCAGCACACAACGTAAACCTTTCTTGGAAGCATTGCAGAAAACAACATAGCCCTTTCCAGGCTCTGGCAGCACTAACACTAGAGCACTAGTCAGCTTTTCCTTCAAACTTTGGAAAGCTTGCCGACGACGATCATCCCAGACAAAAGGTACATTCTTTTTGGTCAACTTTGTCATCGGCGATGCAATCACACTGAAGTCCTTGATAAACCTCCGGTAGTATCTTGCCAAACCCAGGAAACTATGAACTTCTATCGGCGTCTTCAGCTGTTCCCATTCTGCAATGGATTCCACCTTCTTCGGGTCCACTTTGACTCCTTCTGCATATATTATATGACCCAAGAAAGTCACTTCTTCCAACCAGAACTCACACTTACTGAACTTGGCATACAACTGATGTTGGCGAAGAAGAGTCAACGCTAGTCGAAGATGTCACTCATGCTCTTGCTTGTCCCGACTATAGATCAATATGTCATCTATAAAGACTACAACAAACTTATCTAGGAATGGGCGGAACAGTCGATTCATCAAATCCATGAAAGCAGCAGGTGCATTGGTTAGCCCGAACGACATAACCACAAACTCGAAGTGACCATACCTCATCCTAAAAGCTGACTTTGGTATGTCATCCACCTTAATCCTCAACTGATGATATCTGAACCATAGATCGATATTTGAAAACACGGTAGCACCACGCAACTGATCGAACAGATCATCTATCCTCGGTAACGGGTACTTGTTCTTGATCGTGACATTGTTCAACTGTCAGTAATCTATACACAACCACATCGATCCGTCCTTCTTCTCAACGAACAACACTGGAGCACCCCAAGGCGACGTACTTGG